>CM047815.1:33934436-34583848 GCA_026214975.1 Gentiana macrophylla
GAACTTTTTGAGGTAAGTTGTTCCAAAAGTCCTAAACGATAGTCTTTGACTAATCCCTAGTGTCACTATCTAAACAATCAAAGAATTGGTCGGATTGCTGCTCTTCAAATGCTTGAACCATCGGTCCTTGGAGGGTTGTATTGCCTCTTCAACAAGACTATTACAAACGCAATTTACCCGATCGCAAATGACACAACCGTTTTGGCAAATCTCTGACCGGATTGTTTCATACCAAAACCTTTGATTAAGAATCAAAGTTGGGCTGAGAATCAATAATTATTTCTCGCTTGTGGTTCTTCAAAGTGTCAAAATCTGGATATGATCGATGTAGCTTGAACACTTGAACAATTCCAGATATGATCTTGTTGAGCGCAAACAGCAATTCAGATAATCTTGACTTGAGAACAATAATGCTTGTAAATTCGATTATTGTTCTCGTTTTGTGTGTTTGATCCTTCGCCCTCGAGTCCTCTATGTATAATGTTAGGTCCAACGCTCATCTTGCTTGAATTTGAATTGTTTCAACGCCTATATTTTTGCGTATGTCGTGTCGTTGACTGCTCGATTTTGTCGCTTCTTCATCCAATAAAATCCTTGATTTATAACGCTCGAATGTACTTTTAGTTTCTTGATGGTTTACTATAAACCGAGTATCATGCTCGCTTTTATATTGAGTATGTTAGTTTTCGCTTGTTAGTCGACTTAGAGCATTAATCGAAGTCTTTACTCTTCTTCAAAATTAGTACTCTATTTATCTGAATTTATATGGCTTACTCAGATTACACCATTCCTTAAACAAATCATCTATGACATCATTGTCCTTATGATTCTTAGGTCTTCTTCAAGATCCATAAAGTCAGTTCAGGCCATCACAGACTTACTTGAATTCTAACTTTACGCCTCGGCTTAAGTCTTCATAATCGAGTTTGAATCCTCGGTTCTTCAAATATCTACAACTGAGTCTGTATCCCACAATTCTTCATATACTGAGTTTGTTCCCTCACTTCTTCATTTTGATACGCCAACCGAGTATGTGTCCCTCGCTGAAGTTACCTTCTTCGGCTCTGAGTACGACTTCGGGGCTTTTAGTGTACATCTTCACCATGTTTCATGTTCGAGTTTTCTAGATGATTTCTAGTTTTGGGCTTTATGACACTTCTATCTATTACAATGCTTGTCCGATATAACCTATATAATTATCGACTCTAGTAAAACAAATACATTCAGCTTCTAGACATCTTTAGCTTTTCACTATAACAGCTTAGTTTTAGTACTTCATCAATGGGTGTAAACAAATAAGTAATTAAATAAGATGAATCATCATCAAAACTAAAATTTTATTCCCAACAATTTCCCCTTTTATGATGCCAAAACCCTACTTAAAAGAAAAGATTAAAGATAAAACAATGCAAAACAAGGTAACTGAAACTGGATTTCATTAAGTTTGCAAAACTAGAATAGTTACACAATTTATAATAACTCGAATTAAGATCTAAGCATTTCTTTGTGTAACTTTGATAAACTTCGCTTCCTTATCGTGAAGACAATATTCTTAATTATTCAATATTTGTATCTTCCTTGTGGAATGTTCTCGAGATAATCCACTTGGGTTGTTAGTTTCACTTTCTCCATAGAGCTAACTTAGGAAGATGTCTTTCACCCTTGTAGTAGTTTTCAAATTCAAATATCAAGATTCAACTGTTTCTTTCTTATCTTTGATTCAAGTCTTTCTTCAATCCTCTTGATCTTCTTGTGATATGTCATTTCGATTATGATAAACATCAAATAAGAAATAGTTGAGTGATTCTTCATAAGTCTTGTGCTCAGATTTGGCTTTGACATGGGTATAGTCAACGATAAACTTCATCCAAAGATCCATTTTCGTGAGTATCTCTCTCTCAAAGTTGATCAGATTTTGGCAATGAGTTATTCTTCAAATAGTTCTTCAACATCCCCGATATAAGGACCTTTCTACTGATTTGGATTTCTTCGCTTCGCGCTAACTCACTTTCTCTTCTTGTAACTTTAGCTTTTCCTCCTCCACTTCCCCTTTGGCATCATACAATTGATTGGTCAACTGTTGGGTTGCCTTTTGATCTGCTGAAATATCTTTCTGGGAAGTAAAAACCTCTTTGAGCTGAGTTTTTAAACCATAGATTCACTCGATTTAGAGGCCATTCTGCCTTGGCTTGAATCTCACGATCCTCTTCGTTGTGATATCAAATTTCTTTCAGATCGAGAATTTATGAGAATGAGTTGGAAATTGATTTCATGATTACATCCAACTTGGTATGAACTAAGACGTTATACTTCTTTTGTAGTCCAAATATCCGAAATATGTGATAGAAGACCATTGAAATCTTCCTTTCGCCGAGCATAATGTTCAATATTTCTTGACTTTGCTCAATTCTTTCATCACAAGATTTCCATTTGATCATCATCATCTTGACTACAGATCGAGTGTTGTCTTCAATTTTCATCGCTGTCGATTATCATCATCTTTGGCTTCTTCTTCCTTGTTGTCGCTTGTCTATTTTCCAACTCGGCATTTTTTCAGCAGAGTAACAGCTTTTGCCTAGTTTGATTTTCGACAGCTTCGTTGCAAGACTGCAGATTTTCAAAGCTTCTTTTCTTGAATCATCATCGTTATCATCATATTTCTTCTTTGAAGTATCATTGGGCAATGATGATGTAACTCTACTCTCTTCTCTCGAGCTACTTCATGGAATCTCTTATAGCAATTGGTGAGAAACTCATCCATAGGAAATAAGGCATATAAGTCATTAACTCGTGTTTGTCCAACAATAGCTTTTCTTCGCTTTGTAACGATCCTTGATAGCTTTACGAGAGTCTTCAATCTTGAGCTTTAACCTCATCGCTTGATAATCCTTTCAAAGATCAAAAGTATAAGTCGACATCGATTATGGAACTTGTAGTTGTGGAAATGATCTGTTGTTGGGATTGTTGTTGCTCTTCACTAATGTCCATAATGAAACTTGTTTCTCTCAAATCTTCTTTGCAAGTGAGAAACAATTTCAAGAAACATGCCGGTTTTCCGCCCGACTTCGCTTATCGCTAATGTTCCCCTCGCTTGGTGCAAATCGATCGGAAGTGCCTGGAACAAACATCTTCCAACCGACTTTTCTCCCTATGTTTTAGCTTTCCTTTAATTCTTGTCGCTAAGCGATCGCTTGTATACGCTTTTCTTATTTGCTTTAGGTTGGGAAGTCTTTTTCTTTGTACTTACAATCGCTTCCACTTTCTAAGTGGTTGTAGATGCAAAGGGCGCTTGTGCACATTTCTTCCCATTGTTGAGTCTCTCCAAATAGTACTTAATCACTAAACTCGAGTGATTTCCTTAACCAAAATCGCCAACCAACTATCTTCCGACATCTTTGGTTTTGGTAACACGTGATAATTCAGCCATGTGTTGCATTTTTGATGTGGTTGAAAATATAGCCTACCAATTGAACTCGAGACTATCCTATATGACATCATCTGTGTGTACCCCATCTTCATTTAACTCGGCATAACCTTTGTGTTGTCGACGACGTGTTTGCCGATCCACCGCCGAGTAAAGGAAATTCGTGCTTGAGGGCGGTAAGTTCCAGATCAACGTGGATGGTTGTTGTTCAGAGTCAAACTGCTTTGAAAAGATTCACGCTGAGCGCAAATAGGTAAATCAATTGATTTCACTAGAGGTCCTTTAAATCAAATAATCGCTCGATGATTTCCTCATTAACAAAAATCTTTTGACCATGAACTTTTGTTAAGAGTGAATTCTTCAACATCTTCATGTTTTCCCAAAATTGCAATAAACCTTCCAAGTCTAATTTTTTGCAATTGAGCTTATGTAAGATTTCATAAACCTTGTAATCTCCCAATCTTTTCAAATATAAAGCTTGAGAGAAGAGTATTGTTTCCTGATGCTTCAAATTCCTTACAGGTAAAAGAATCTGGTTTGGTGATTAAACATTCCTCTTGGGTTTGGTTAGAGGCAGCCATAAAAAAAAAATCTTGACTTTTTCTGGATATAATTTTTTTTTGAATTTTGAAAATGTATTGGGAATATATGAAAAAGCAAAGATATATAGAGTTGGGGAGGCTGACGGTTTGTGATCCTCTAATGATTTTTGTACCAACTTTTCAAATACCATCGAGTATTTTATGTAACCGATGCATGTACTATTCCCATGATCTGACATTTTCTGGGGGTATGCACACAACAAATTCAGACAATAACATCGATAATTAAATGTGATGTAACTATTGTCGGTTTTATCTTTTCGACTTTGTTTGCCTGGATAATACTGAGATCAGTTTGCATGTTGGTCCCAGAGAAGGGTAAGACTATAGTCAGAGGAGGGGGGTGAATGACTATAGTGGAGTTTCAAAAACTTTTCTTATGTATAAAAGCTTTTGGGCAGCGGATAAGTCCCTTCTTGAAATGCTGGTTCCAAAGTGGATTATGCAACCACATATATAATATGCAATGAAATAAAGTGATGTAAGTAAATTGACACAAAGGTTTATAGTGGTTCAGGTGGTGTAATCCCTTAATCCACTCTTCTCCCCGTGATGATTGAAGGAATTCACTATTGTTTTCACAGATACAATAGTTAGATTGTCCTTGGCTCTACAAGCTTCACAATATCCAAGACTATCACCCCCTGGCTTCAAAAGCTTCATGACTCCGCCTTCAACATACCTGCTGGGAACAAATCCTTTAGCAGCCTATCACAAAGGGTGCAATTCCTTCTCGCACGATCCGATTCAAACATCGCAAACTAGTGCGTAATAAGGTTCACAATGGGTGGATCAATCTTAGTCCTTGATGTAGAATTGTAGCTCAATTCTCGAGTTGATCTTTTATATATGACTTTTAAGCTTAGGGAGAAGGCTTTTGGATTTTGACAGAGAGCTTGTTCTTGTATATTCCCGATCATTATTTTTCCTGTCTCACAAATCCTTCTATTTATAGCCTTGACAATTCTTGATTTGAAATTCATTCGTTGGCTATTAATTCCCGAGAATAATCCGTGATTTAATTTTGATTCATCCTTCATTATATTCTCCTTGTTTTGGGTGATTCGATTTTATTCAAACGCCCATCATAAAATCTGGCCCTGATTGATTCTCGCATTAATTGCTTGATTTGCTTATTTTGAACGCTCTGCATGTAATACTTGACATTGTTGTTTTAGCCGTTGTTTTCGCTGCTTTGATGTTTCCTTCTTTCTTTGATTTTCCAAGTATGCTTGTACTTCAATGATCCTTTATTTGTGTGAGATCGTTGTACACCATATTAATTGAAAATATTTCATTACTTGCAATTTGTGAGATCATGTACACCATACGCCATAGACTTCCTCTGGTTATAAGTCGCCTCATATGTCTTCATGCTTCTCTCGATTGTACTTGGCTGCCTTTACTCGCCGAGATTCTATTTTTACTTAGCCGTCCTACCAACTAGTACAAGATTTGTCCTGACTCAACTTATACAACATGTCGACTCTAAGTAAAGACTTATACAGAGATTTCTAACTTATTTCAGCTTCATATTACAAATTTAGTATGGCCATCATCAAAACATAATAAAATGTTCCTAACAATTTGCTCCTTTTTATGATGCCAAAACCCTCATAAGCCCGAACATAAGTGATCATTTTTCTCATAGAATAAAACTCACCAAAATGCTCAAAAACATTTTCAACCTCATAGAAGTTTCAAGCATATCCCTTCCTTGAGTCTCATAGAAGTTTCTGCATACCTCTTCTTTCTCCCTTTTGGCAAAGATCATATTGTCGTTGAAACAGATCATTGCATGGAAGCATCGCTTGTACTAATGAGCTGGTCCAATTTGGATCCAACATATGTACTCCTTCTGTGTAATGATGATTTCACTTTGGTGGTGTCCTCATTCCACCTTGCTCAGGTCGGGGTAGTCCTTCATTCCTCCGATCTTCCACTTGTATGAAAGTGCTTTGGTTCACACTTGACTTCTATTTTCTCCAAAGTTTTCAACGGTGGAGTAACTTGGTCGGTTACTAAACCGTGTAGTGATTTCTTCATTGAGCTATTGTATAAATTTGTTCAACAACTGTGTGAAGTGAACTTTGCTGGTAACCAATTCTTTACCTGATATATTTGTGCATTAAGTCTTTTGTATACTTGGCTTGATTGATAAAGATGCCATCCCTCATTTGTTTCACTTGTAAGCCAAGAGAGTAAATGAGTTCTCCGATCATACTCATTTGAAATTTGTTTTTCATCATATTTGCAAATTTCTCACATAGCTTTTCAACTTCTGATTTAAAGATAATGTCACTAACATAGATCAAAACTAACCATGTGCTTGTTCCTTCTTCTAACTTGAAGAGAGTCTTGTCAATAGTTCTTTGTTGAATCCATTGATACCAATTGTTGATTAAGAATTGTGATGTTGTCATATACCAAGACAAGTACAATCGTGTTGGTTTGGCCATGGATCACCTTTCTTGCTTCTTTGTTGAAGTCCACATAGCAGCCTTTGTCACAAAATTGATCGATACTCGTAAGATTGAAATTCACTCCTTTAACATAAGCCATATTTTGAATTTTCAAATTGTTCTTCATCATGAAGTCTTCCCCTTAATTTTTCCAGGTTTTCTTGGCCTCCAATTGAAACTTTTTGGGTCAATCAAAAGCTTTAGAGTCGGTAAGCCATCTTTATTTCTCGTTATGTGTCCGAACATCCATTGTCTATGTATTCGACATCCCGCAAAACAAAAAATATGCAGCTTTAGGTACCCAACACCGGGCCGGGTCCATAGTTGTTAGCAATCATGCCTCTTAATCCAAATGATCTTCTTCTTGATAGTTGAAGTCATCAACCTCATATGTGTAAGGCATGGCGTAATAGCTTCTAATATTTTTAAAAGTATTCTCGATACAATTCTCGCTTTTGGTATATTTGCATCTTGTTTCACTCTCCAAGAGATATGAGGTGACCTATTCTCAAAATGTCTTTTAAATCCAAGGCCAGGTTTATGCTTGGTTGTTCTTGAATCCAAATGACTGTTTGTGAACTGGTTTTTTGTATATTGATGGTGGAACATCTAATCATCTTCTTAAGGGTAAAGTCCGCCTACCTTTAAGTAACCCGTTGCCCTTAGTAGGCTGATAAGATGATTTGCATTGCTGTTTTAATGCACTGGGTTTTGACTTCACTGATGTAGGATGAGTGGTTGAAACTATGGTCTGTCCTCATCTGAACATAGGTCCAGTTTTGGTCCTTGATTCGCACTCGTTGTCCATTGTTTCTTTCCTCATCTTGATCATTGAAGCCTGCACTGCATTTGGATCCAACCTTTTGGGGTTTGTAAGTCGGTGCATTTGGTGGTGTGGTGCTCTTAATCGGTAGGATATTTTCTCACCTGGTCATTCAACATCATATTTGTGATCATCTCACGCTTGTTGATCGCTTGAGTGAATTTCCTTACTAGTTGTTCAATTTTTAGTTCATCCAGCTTCTTTATGTATTCTATTATTTTCCTCTCTTAGATTCTCATGTTCCTGCTCCAAAATTTCATGATTTAAATCGAATTTCTTCAAATTTATTCATGAGATTTTGAATTTGGTTTGTAGAATCTAATGGAAAATAAAAGGTTGTACAAAGGTCGATGTGGATTCATTTGATGAGTATGAACTACGATACTGCTTTCATCCATTTCTTTAGTCATCGACATAGATATGCCTTTCCATTGTCTAAACTGGCCATATCCAAATGCTGTGTCATGTCGATGAATCACCAATTGTCATCGCTACTTCTTGTTCAATTTTTAGTGTTTTTTCGCTTCTTCCTTTATATCTGCTCAATACTTCTTCTTATCTTTAGACTTTTGCTTTCTCCTTTCATCTTCCTTGTCTCTTTTCTTTAGGGCAATTAGTTTTGACGTGTCCCTTTTATTGCGCTTGAAGCATCTATAATCATCATCCTTTTTCTTCATGTCTTTGCTTGTGGATGATGTCCGGTTTGATGATGAAGAGTTTCTCCGTTCATCTTTCTTTAGTCCGTTGAACTTCTTTGTCAAGAAACAATCGCTTCTTTCAACTCTTTTGTCTCTTTGTCGGTAAATTCAAATTTGGTTGACTCTCATCGGGCGAATGAGTGCAATGTTCTTGTTCAACTCCGCTGGCAAACCTTCTTCGCTGTTTAACTCAAATTCATGAGACTTCAACTACGACATCAAGGTTAAAGAGTCAATTTTCTAAATTTATAGTGCCTTTGATTACAGATGTGATGATTTTCCATTTGCCTAGTAAACTCCTTAGATCTTTAGGCACACTTCTTTCTCGTGGATATGAGTGACCTAGTTGTTGGAGTTCATTCAAGATGCCTGAAAATCTGATGTCCATTTGATCAACGGATATCCAGTTTTCATTTTGAAATTTTCAAATTTCTGTTTTGCAACAGATAATTTGTTTTCCTTGATTGCCTCGATCCTCATTGATTAGAGCCAAATTCTCCCACATCTCCTTTGCAATTTTGCAATCTTTGATCCTTATGAACATATTTTTCTAGAGCCCTCATAATCATGTCTTTTGCCACAAAGTCAAGATTTGGTCTTCTCCTCGTAATCCTTTGTCCAGCTTCTTCTTTTCTCGACTATTTCTTTTGCTTGATCTCGCGCCATGTTGTTGTAGTAGTCCTCCGATCCGGATTGGTCCATCATTGATGACATCCAAAGATCTCCTCATGAGTTGTTGCAGATGAGAAAGCATTCTTATTTTGTATTCTTCAAAATTATTTATATTAAAAACGTGTGTCATATGCATAAAATTTGATGATTCCATGATGTAAAGAGTTTTATATGCAGAAAAACTCAAATTACAGATTTGTAAAGTACTTTGAAAGTGTGTGATCTCTTTGTTATCAGAAATCGGATCTCAACATGTTTCGATACTAGAAACATTGTCCGATACCAATTGTTGGTCCCAGAGAAAGGTAAGACTATAATCAGAGGGGGTTGAATGACTATAATGCAGTTTCAAAAACTTTTCTTATGTTTAAAGCTTTTGGGCAATGGATAAGTCCCTTCTTTAAATGTTGGTTCCAAAGTAGATTATGCAACCACAGACATAATATTCAATGAAATAAAGTACTGTAAGTGAATTGACACAAAGGTTTATAGTGGTTCAGGGTGGTGTAATCCCTTAATGCACTCTTCTCCTATGATAATTGGAGGAATTCACTATTGTTTTCACAGATACAATAGTTAGATTGCCCTTGGCTACACAAGCTTCACAATCACCTAGACTATCACTCCCTGGATTCAAAAGCTTCAGTGAATCAGTCTCCAACACTGCGCCCTAGAACAAATCCTTCAGCAGCTATCGCAAAGCATACAATTCCTTCTCAGATGATCTGATTCAATTGCTGCAAACTGGTGTGAATAAGATTCACAAAAGGTGCATCAATCTCAGTCCTTGATATAGAATTGTAGCTCTGAATTCTGAGTTGATCTTCTAGGTATGTCCTTTAAACTTAGAGAGAAGGCTTTTTGGATTTTGACAGAGTTTCTGCTTGTTCTTGTATATTCCTGATCGTTGTTTTTCCTGCCTGTCAAAGCCTTCTATTTATAGCCTTGATAATCCTTGATTTGAAATTTCATCCGTTTGCTATTAATTGCTGAGAATAATCTTTGATTTAATTCTTCGATTCCTCCTTGATTATATTCTCCTTGATTAGGGTGATTCGGATCCTTGATTGATTCTGCATTAATTGCTTGATTGCTTATTTTGCACGCTCGCAGATAAAGATACTTGACTTTGTTGTTTAAGTTGTTGCTTGACCGCCTTAGTGAATCTTTTTCCTTTATCGATGATATCTCCTTAACTATTTTTCTTTAGTCAATCGGTGGAGCTTTTACTTCACCGCTTAGTCAAGTTTCTTCTTTCTTTGATTTTCCAAGTATGCTTGTACTTCACCGATCCTTTATTTTTGTGAGATCGGGCAGTACACCATATTAATTGAAAATGTTTCATTACTTGCAATATTTCTTAGAATTATCAAAGGTCATCACTGCATTTCCTGGTTATAAGTCACCCATATGTCTTCATGCTTCTCTCATTGTTATTTGGATGTCTTTACTCGCTAAAATTATGTTTTTACTTAGCCGCCCTACCAACTAGTACAAGATTTGTCCTGACTCAACTTATACAACATGTCAGACTCTAAGTAAAGACTTATACAGAGATTTCTAACTTATTTCAGGATTGCTATTACAGCTAGTATGGCCATCATCAAAACATAATAAAAATGTTCCTAACAATTTCCCCCTTTTTGATGATGCCAAAACCCTTATAAGCCTGAACATAATTGATCATTTTTCACATTGAATAAAACTTGCCAAAATGATAAAAAAAAAACATTTTCAACCTCTTAGAAGTTTCATGCATACCTCTTCTTTGATTCTCATAAGTTTCTGCATACCTCTTCTTTCCCCTTTTTTTGGCAGCATCATATTGCCGTTGTAATAGAATGATGTTGGTAGTATCAGTTGTGCTAATCAGATTGTCTAATTTGGATCCAACAGATGTACTCCTTCTTGTTTAATGATGATTTCATCTTTGCTTTTGTCCCTCACTCCCCATTGCTCGGTGCTGGGGGTTGTCCTTCATTCCTCTGATATTCCACATGTATAATAGTGATCTTGTGCACAATTGTATTCAAGGTGTCTCAGGGTGATCCCTCATCCATTGATGTATTAGTGGTTCCATCAAAGGGTCTTCATTTTCATGAACTTGTTCTCCTTGAATTTCTTCTTGATTTTCTTGAGCTGGATCATTTTGGCTTGGTCGCTTTGTTGTTGTTGTTCAAATATGATTCTCACATCGCAACCGAGACTCGATCCTCGATCTCAGAGAATCTGAGATCCCTAATCTTCCAATATCAATAAAAACTAGTTCTAGAGTCTTTTCTGATTGAGGCTGACAAACTTGTTCTTCCTTGTCTTTAATTGCATCTCCAAATGAACTTTGGTTCATAAAAACTACATGTTTTGATTCTTCATGCTTGAGTGTCCGTTTGTTTAATACTCTAAAAGCCTCACTGATACTTGAGTATCCTAGAAATATTCCTTCATCAAATTTGGGCTGAAAAACATTGAGCTGATCCTTTCAATTATTGTGAATGAAGCATTTACTTCCAAAGGCATGAAAATATGAAACATTCGGTTTTCTTCCATTCCAAATCTCATAAGGGTCTTTTCATTTCTTTTGTTCATGAGAGCTCAACTGAGTGTAACAAGTCGTATTCACCGCTTTCGCCCAATATCTCTCCTGGCGCTTTGATTCAGAATCATTGTCCTTCCAAATTTTCTTTGAGTGTTCTATTCCTCCTTTCACCTACTCCATTCTGTTGAGGTGTTGTTGAGGCTGCATGTTGATGTAATACTCCATTTTCTTCACAATACTCAATGATTATATTGTTGAGAAAATCTTTTCCTTTGTCTGATCTGATCTTGACCATCAGAACTCATTTTCGATTTCGAGTCTCTTGAGAAGTTTTGTCAGCTGTTGCTTAGTTTCACTTTTCTTTGTCATGAAGATAACCCAAGTATATCTTGAACAGTCATCAACCACCACCAAAGTGTATTTCTTTCCACTAACACTGATTGGTGTGATTGGTCCAAATAAGTCCATATGCAACTGTTCTGAAACTTTGGTTGTTGAGTACTGAGACGTACACTTGAAACTTGCTTTGGTCTGCTTTCCTTGTTGACATGCATCACATAAGTTCTTCTTGACAAGTAAGTTGATATCATCAATGTTGAGGTGACTCAGTTTCTTGTGCCATAGCCAACTGAGTTCTGTCTTGGTATGCCCAATCAAACAAGTTTCTGAAACTGCTGTAGACCAATCTACAACATACATTTCTCTTCCCTACATCCGGAAAGAACTACATCGAATGTTGTTTCGCTGACAACAATGAAGTACTCATTATCAAATGTGACTTTGTATCCCATGTCGCAGAATTGACTTGTACTGAGTAAGTTGTAGTGACATCCTTCCACATAATATACGTTCTTGATAGTAAGTCCATTTCTGATTAGAGTTCCATAACCTTTTGTGAATCCTGATTTATCCTTACTTCAAAAATTGACTCTTTGTCCATATTTGGCTACAAAATCAACTAGACAGTCCTTGCTCCTGGTCATATGTCAGAAGCATCCACTATCAAAAATACCAATGTCCTGCCAAACAAATTAAAATGATTTAGGTACCCAACTCTGTTTGGGTCCATAATGGCATGTTGTCAGTACAACTCGAGGGATATTTCCATATGGTCTTCTTTGGAAATTGTTGCACTTATTATCATATATGTAAGCCACACTCCCATAGTATTTTCTTTGGGACTGTGTATTATTTATACGCTCTCTCAAGTCTTTCGGCTAAAATTGATTTCCAAAATGACTTCTATTGTTAAACGCATAATAATAACCATCATTCATTTTGTAATCGAGGTCTTAATGACTTTTGTATCGAGACATTTGCTAAGAACTAGAATGAGTTCTCTCACGATTCTTGAACCGAGACTTCGGGTATGTCTTCTATCTAGTATGATTGTTCCTATCAGTTTTATCAATAGTTTGAGTAAAAATCCAATCTTTATCAGTGGGATATAGTCTACCTTTCCCCCTGGATGTGTGAATCCTTGAATGATTGACATTCTTAGATTTACTTTGATTGAAATTTCTCTGGTTCTTGTCATGATTAGCTTTTGTAGATCTCGTAGCTGATCTACTTTTCATGTTTCCATGTTGTGCAACTTATTTACCTTTGGATCTTCTTTTGTTATTAGTTGCAGCTGACTTTTTGGGAAACTGATTCTGAGTTGATTCATGCAAGACTGGCTTCACTGGTCTTCTCAGTTCAGGGAAATTGATCAGCTACAAACATAACACCAGTTTTGGCAATGGGTTCTACAGCCTTGCTTGTTCCTTCTTTAGAAGATTTTTGTGTCTCAAATCCTAAGCCAGTTCGATCTACATAGGGCTTTATGGATTTGAATCCAGTGGCTGAACTTGATTGGGCATAAGATTCTATTGTCGGGCCGATATAGTAGGTCGACATCGATTCTTTCCTTTTCGCCTCAAGTCGGGTTTCAACGTGTTCAAATCAGACTTCAATCGTTCAACTTGAAGAATTAGAGCTTCTTTCTCAGCTTTAATTGACTCATAACCAGCTTGTATAGTAACAAGCTGATTCATCAATTCGTCAAGTGTTTCCTCTAATTCTGGATTTCTCGGATTGGAATCAGCAGTCGAAGAACAAGCATTTTTCATAGAAATATGAGCTGAGGTATAATTGGAGTTAGATTCTCATACTTCATTTGGATCATCCAAGTGAGCCATTAGAGCCGTGTCATCTGATAATCTTTTAGTACTAGCTTCTTAATCTGACTCATCTCCGGCAAGGAGAGCTCTTCTATCCGTTCTTTGTTGATGGGTCTTCTTACCAGTCAGCTCTAGACAATCAACTTTGTAGTGTCTAGGTTTCTTGCAGTTGAAGCAGAGATATTCATCATCTTTTCTCTTTTCAGGAGTCTTCTTGATAAACTTCTGAGTGACTAGATGTCCCCTCATCATTCTTCAAATTCTATTCATCATAAGAGCCATTTGTTCTTCCACCTCATCCAATTGCTGAAGATTGTTAGATGATGTTTCTTGAACATCATTAGATGCAGCTACGAGGGCTGTTGTCTTGGGTTCCTCCAAGGCTTTGATTATAGTAGTTCTGCTTGTGAAGTCTTCGCTGAATTCGTAAGCCTTCAAATCTGAGAAGATCTTATTAGAGTCTTCAACATCTAGTCTTCTCGATTCCTCTATGGTTGTGACCTTCATCTTCCCGTACATGGGTAATGTCTTCAAAATTCTTGTGTTGATCTCTTTCTTTGTATACTCGGGCCTTAAGGAGTGCTAATTCATCCATGATAGCTACTAACTGTTTCCATCTCGAACAATATTCTTGACTGACTTCATCTTGAAATTCTCAAACTTCTGTTTTGCAAATGTGATTTTGTTTTCTTTGATGGAGTCAGTTTCTTTGCAAACCAGTTGGAGTTTCTCTCATATTTCTTTTGCAGTATTGCAATCCTTCACCTCCAGATACATATTGCTGTCAGAGTTCTGAGTATGATATCCATGGCAACGTTGTTCAGGTTATTCCTTTTTCGATCATCACTGGTCCATTCGCTTTTTGGTTTGAGAATCTAACTTGCTCACCATTGATAGTTTGCATGTGAGTGATTTGGATAGGTCCATCAATGAGTGCATCCATCATTTCATCATGTGTGGCTGCTAGGAATGCCTGAAAATGACGTCTGTATTCATCAAATCTGTCCATTTTGCACATCAGCATTTGTATGGCATACTGATTGTTATCCATTGTGTGAGTGAATGAAAACTGGATTATGCAAAGACTGGAAACCGAAAAACTGAGCTTTTTCAGGAGAACAACTAGAGGAGATAAACTAGAGCAAGCGAGTTTTCAACAATGACTTGTTGAAGATCACTGCTCCTATATCAATTGTTGGTCCTTTGGAAAGGCTAAAACATGTTTAGAGGGGGGTGAATAAACTTGCCACCAAAAACTAGTTTTATAACGATTAAGGTTTAGTTTTAACTTGTGTGGATTTTAGCTGACTATGCTGAGCCTAAGTCAAACTGACTTATAACAAAACTGAGTCAACCGCCAGTGGATTTAAGTTATAGCCTTTATCTGGATCTTCTTGATTCTATAAGAAAAAGATAAGTATGCAAAATTGAATTCTGGTGAATGTCGGGCCAGAACTATGAGTAAATATAACAACTGGCCAAGATGCTATAAAAACAGTAATAAACGCTATATAAGTAAATGACTGAATATAAATATGTAAAATAAGTAGAGCAAGAATTATAGTGGTTCTAGGTGGTGTAATCCTTTCAGTCCACTTTTCCACTATGATGTAGGAGGAAAATTCCACTAGAACTTTCTAAGGTAAGCTGTTACAAAAAGTCCTAAACGATAGTCCTTGACGAATCCCTAGTGCCACTATCTAAACAATCAAAGAACAGGTCGGATTGCTGCTCTTCAAATGCTTGAACCACTGGTCCTTGAAGGGTTGTATTGCCTCTTCACCAGCTACCATCACAAACACAGTCTACCCGACCGCAAATGACACAACTGTCCTTGGAAAATCCATGACCATATTGTTTCACAGTCTAAACCTTTAATTAAGAATCAAAGTTAATGAGAATCAATAAATTGATTCTTGCTTGTGGTTCGTCAAAGTGTTGAAATATGGATATGATCGATGTAGCTTGAACACTTGAAGAATTCTAGACACTACTAGAATTTCGGTCTTTAATGAGGAGAAATCTCCTCATTAATTGTCCATTTCTCCTCATTAAAGTTATTTAATGAGGAGATCTCGATCCTCATTGCCGCCTCCGCCGCTAAAGATATATAATGAGGAGAATTGAAACTCCTCATTGACTATATCATACATTTTAATGAGGATATATTCTACTCATTAAAATTATTTTTAAAGACGACATAACTCCTCATTAAAAGACCATTTTCTCCTCATCAAATCATGAAACATTAACAATACATCTCCTCATTAAAAGACCATTTGCTCCTCATTAAATTATGAAACATTAATAATGCATCTCCTCATTAAAAGACCATTTGCTCCACATTAAATCATGAAATATTAATAATAATTTTGAAGCCCAAAACTACATTAAATAAAGCAAGCCAATATAAGTTTTATACTGATGAAATACATCAATGATTCAATATATACAATGATAGATTATTCCCCAAAAGATAAGTTACACATAAATGTAAAGTTAAAGAATTTTCTAAAATATATAACATCCCTAAAAGAAACACGTTGCTTTCCAGAATATGCTTACGCATTTACAAGAATTGGTCGATGGAAAGTGCTTGTTTATACATCTTTGATTGTCGGATTATTGTCCCGTAACACTCATTTTCAAACGATGCAAGATTACTCCTTTCAATTGATACCGCTCCACCATATCCAACTTAGTCGACAACAAAATCTTGTCAAGATTTGATCTAAAATACTTGAATTTCTTGATAAGGCATAAGGGAATATAAAAGAACTCAACACTTGACCAAATCAAAATGGAAACAAAACCACTATACACCCCAAATTAATCGCTTACTGCAGAGAACACCAAACAATCAACAATAAAGTGGGAAAATTAAGCTATGAAGTGGTTACCAATTTATTTTTGCAACAAATACTACCTTATGCATGGACTAATACCTCAATTGCAGATATGTTATCTCATAAAGTAGAACCTTCTTTCAATTATGAGATGCCTCTAACTCTATATACAAGAATAGAAATACAAATATGTCATGTTATCATCCAAAACTAAACATTGGACTGAGATATAATTTGTATCATATTAGTGGATACATAAAAAGGTCAGAATGTAAGGAACAAGTTGTTCTTGAAGCTGGGTAAAAGATTATTTGGGGACATTTAGTAATATGAGATGGATGACAAGGAATTAAGGCATTAGCTTGTGTTCCTGACTATTCTAGTTCACCAAAATAAAAACTTATCATAGAATACATAGACACCAAAAATCATGCTGAAAAACATTTATTAAACAACAAATCATGGATATAAATAGTTACGTAACAGAGATTTCATGGTAATATATGTACTCATTGGCATGCCTCCACCATCAATTGCCTTTTCAAAAAAAATCTCACGACTTTATCTAATGCACTTAGATACCTTAAATCCAGGCAACTTGAGCTACAATGACCGTAATGTAACCTAAAGGCAAACCCCAAAAGACGCTACAACCGACCAATATGCGCACTAATATCCAAAGAGGGCAACATCCGAGATGCACTGATTTGTAATAGACAAATGCAATGCAAAACCCGAACTTAGGCAATGCATACACCTTAACTCGATTCAATGAGAAGAACAAAAGCTTAAGTCGTAACATGACTTAACAGACCTAAAATGCACTCAACTTAAATGTACTCAATCCAAAACACTATGTCCAAATTTTTAAAACATCAAGATCTCGATTTCATAACAAGATGAACAGTACATTCACTAACTTGATCACTCCATAGTTAATTGATATTCTAACAACTCGTGAGATTTATGGGCAAATACCTATATCTAGTATAAATCGAGTGGACATTGTCACGCCATAATCAAGGAATAAAATGAAAGAATGAGAATCTATCAAAAAGATGCAAGGGTTCTTAAAAAGTGAATGTATTATTACCGGCTTAACTCTTTCCTTGAAGATTATGATCTGTACAATGGAAACTCAAATAGAAAGTGTCTTTGAACCATTGAGGTATATATTCCATATAGAGAAAGGTGAGAAAACAAAATGAGTGATCAATCATTAAAAATATAACCTTGTAACCAATTACCAAAAAAGTTGGACAAGAATAGAAACTAAAAGCTAACCAAATAAATAACGGACCAACTAACCTTGTAACTTTCTTATAGTGCCTATATGCCCCTAACGCTGATAAATTTCTTGTTTGTTGATTCCCGCTCATAGTCAAGTTAATATGAACATTAATACAGATAATAATTATGACAAAAACAAAAGGTTTCTTTTTTATTTTATTTTTATATTAAAATCAAACCTCAAGGAATGGCTACTTTGATTTTGTTATTAAAACTAAAACCTTCTAGTGCTTCAAAATATGCACCAAGGACACCAAAAATGGAAGGGTAAAAACATCACAAACTAGTGGAATGACAGAGCTTTGGCTTGGCCCGATTGATATTGCACGGTTGCCTACACCATGGATTCTACCATAATCGCGCCACTTTTCCATTTCAAAGAAGTGAGGTCATAGTTTTTTCATACTTCTCCTACACTAATAAAGTAATAAATATCAATCGTAAAATGAATGACCATTTAAATCATAAGTTCTCGCCATTTATGCTCCAAACCGACGCCTAAATGAGAAAAGCCGCTTCTATGCACAAAATAAAGAAATATAATGGAAATCTACAAGGTAAACTCAAGGATTTTCAGCAGATGTCTCTCGAAAGGCCAGATCTTGCTAAGCAATCACTCGAGCATCTTTCGTCAACTTTGCTCTTCCTCAACCCACATAAGGATCTGTGGTGGTATGCACTTACGTATTATTCACTAATGATCGCTTTGGTAAATTTGATGAATATATTCCTATCAAGTACCAAGCTAAACTAAAAATACCAAGCATTTCCTTCCCCTGTTCCATTATATTTGCTAGGTTTGTCGCAGCTCAGTTATCTCATCAAGTACCAAAGCCCATAACATAAGATTATAAGAGAGTTCAAAAGGGGTGAGATAAGCAAACACTTTCACCAGCTTCCCCTGATACAACAAAATCACACAAAAGAGAATGGCAGGTCTTTTACACCACTCAAATAACTCTAAAAGCCAAGAAGTATCAAGATGGCTACCCTAAGGTTGTCTTTTGGAAGTGTCATCAACAAAAAACCACTCCGATGTTTGAAGTGTCATCAACTGAAGTTATACATATGGGAATTTGTTCTGAACCCATCTCTTCTACAAATGGTAGCCAAATCGATGCTAGATAGGCTAGAGGAAATAAACTCACTGATATGACAACTTCAAATGAGCAGATTGTCCACTCATCAACTTCAACCGGGCGGATTATCCAACACCATATCGATCAACGACATACTCTCTCAAAGAAAACTAAAAATATATTCATGTTATAAGTCAACAAACACTTGGAAGGAGGACATCGGCATTAATAAAGAGAAAATATGCACAATGACTACAGTCATATATTCTTACCGATTTCAATCGATGGCTTAGATACCTTGTCAAATTCACAACTTTATCACTTACTGTGACATTTAAAAACCACAGAAACATCCAAGAATTTAGTAAGCAAAATTGAATATCAAATAAAAGGGCAAAAAGTGGCTACCTGGTATACATCAAACTCACAACAAACATTTCAGGTCTCTTATTGATCAACCTGAATCCCACCAAAAAACTTGAAAAACCCACTATATCAATATTAATTCAATACAAGAATAAACACAAACACCTGTGATCAATGACAAAAAGTTACCCGATTTGAAACAAATGAAAAGAATATAGGTTAGAATTTTGCTCAACAAAAGTTGCGTGTAAAATCAAATGAAAAAGAACAATTGTAGTGAACTAAAAATTAAATATAAGAGGAAGAGCGAGTAGTCAAATGGTATGGTCAGGATGTAATTGAAAACCTTTGGGTTTAGAGATTTGAGAACAATAACCAACCGGCCTCATTGGAGGTCTTAGAAAAGTCTCCATGCAATTCCTTCTTCTCTTCCAACCAAAGTTTCATCTTTGAAATCTTATTCAACCCCACTTCCCTTCCCACACCTTAACACAATTATCGCTCAAATCAATCGAAAGTTTGGTAGAATAGCCGAATTTCGTAGCGATTCGTGACAGAAATCGATTCATGAGAGGAAGTCGATTTATAAGATGAAATCGATCGGGTTGTAGAGCGGGAAAGACACAAGATTCGCTCGTAAGAGAGCCGAATAATGAGATGATAGATTTTGGGCTAAATTAGGCAAAGATGTTAAGTGACTAGAGCTAAACGCAGACGTGAAGGACACCGCCGAGCAAGGAGAAACAGAAAGAATGGTAGAGGGAGGAGCAGATGAAAGCTTATCAATTTCAATTATTTTGGGGAAATTAGGGTTAGGAAGGATGGGATTATGGGAATGAATGGGTTGTGTAGCATGTTGTTTAATTTTTGTTTTTTACGATGTTTAATTATAATAATGTTAAGGATAGTAAAATAATAATAAAATAACATTTTTAATGAGGAGATTTTATTTAGTGTATATATTATGAGGAGAAATTTAATGAATAATGAGGAGAATTAAATTTTGGTCATCAACCAATAAAAAAATTTAAGTCTCCTCATTAATGATCATTTAATGACAAAATTTCAGCTCCTCATTAAATTCTCCTCATTAGAACACACTTTTCTTGTAGTGAGATATGATCTTGTTGAGCTTAAATAACAATTCAGATGAACTAGACTTGAGCACAATAACGCTTAGTAAATTCGATTCTTGTTTAGTGTAATGTCCAATGCTCATGCTTGAATTTGAATTGTTTCCACATCTATATTTTCATATGTCCGATGTCCGTGACTGCTCGACATGTCGGTTCTACTACCAATAAAAATTCTTAATTTATAACGTTCGAATGTAATTTCGCTTGATGGTGACTATAAAACTAAGTATCCTATTTAGTTTTATACTGAGTATGTCATTTTTAGTTTGTTAACTGACTTAGAGCATTAACTGAGTTTTTACTCTTCTTCAAAACATAGTACTCTATTTATCTGATTTTATATGGCTTAATCAGATTACTCCATTCCTTAAACAAATCATCTAAGATATCATTGTCCTTATGATTCTTAGGTTTTCTTCAAGATCCATAAAGTCGATTCACCATCATTGCACTTACCTCGAATTCTAATTTTTACGCCCGCTAAGTCTTCATAACTGAGTTTGAATCCTCTGTTCTTCAATCTACTACAACTGAGTCTGTGTCCCTCAATTCTTCATATACTAAGTTTGTTCCCTAAGTTCTTCATTTAGATAAGTCAACCGAGTATGTGTCCCTCAGTGAACTTAACTTCTTCAGTTCTGAGTATGACTTCCGTTTTAGGTGTACATCTTCAGTCATTGTCATGTTCCAGTTTTATAGATGATTTCCAGTTTTTAGTTTTATGACACATCTATCTATGACAGTGCTTGTATGATATAACCTATACAATTATTAGAGTCTAGTAAAATCTATACATTCAGTTCTAGACATCTTTCAGCTTTTCACTATAACATCTAGTTTTAGCACTGCATCAATAAGGTGTAAACAAATACGTAACAAAATAAGATGAATCATCATCAAAATTAAAATTTTATTCCCAACAGTTACAGAGAGGACTTTATGTCATGGAACAACCAATAAGACTTTCTGTTGCCAATGCTGTAGAAATCACATTTTATCTGATAGATTAGATGATGCACTCTTATGGCACTACATACTTGGGCACTTGCAGATAAGAGTCTGCAAGTCATCAGCTCACAGTCGGATAATGTCAAATTTTGTAATCATGATCTTTGTTATGTCTGTCTTATGGCTAAACTGAAGAAAAATCCTTTTCCTTACTACTGCTGTAAATGCAACTTTTGACCTTGTTCATATGGATATTTTTGGTACTCTAAGACAGCATACTGTGAATGGACAACAATAATTTCTAACTATTGTAGAAGATTTCTCTAGATTTACTTGGGTTTTTCGTATGAGGCATAAATCTGAAGCCTCTGACCTTGTTAAATATTTTGTTAAATTTGTTTCTACTCAGTTTCATAAAATTATTAAAGACATTAGATCTGAGAATGGTGCACAATTTAAACTTATTGACTTTTATGCTCAGCAGGGTATCATACATCTGACATCATGTGTAAGTACACCTAAGAAAAATGGTATTGTTGAAAGAAAACATCAGCATCTGTTGAATGTTGCAAGAGGTTTGAGTTTCTAGAGTAATCTACCCATTGAATGTTGGGTTTTTTGTCTTTTGCATGCTGTAAAGTTGATTAACGCCACACCTACACCACTGCTGAAGGAAAGCACTCCACATGAAGTGTTTTATGGCATTAAACCAGACTATTCTGTGTTTAAAGTTTTTGGTTGCTTAGATTTTCATGAACACTTCAGCAGTATAGGACCAAATTTGACTGAAGATGTAGGACTTGTGTCTATCTAGGGAATTCAAAGACATCCAAGGGTTCTATTCTCTTAGATATTACCAACAAAGTTATCTTTGTTGCTAGAAATACTCAATTCCATGAAACTTATTTTCCACTTTTACAATAGGTGTTAGGAAAGCCTAGATATCTTGCTGACATGAATGTTCTTTTGCCAGTATTGGACAATTTTGATGACATGCTGAATGAATCAGCAGACCAACCAGCAATGGGATCAACAGCAGCTGATGCATCCAATGAAAGGCATGCACCAGTAAATTAGGCTCCTAAACCCACACAACTAAGAAGGTCCATAAGAACAAGGGAATCACAAACATTTAATCAAGGGGGAGGCCATAATGTTCAGCAGACTCCACATCTATTGAGTGTAGTCATGAGTCTGTATAACCTCTCAGTAGACTATGCCAGATTCATTAATTCCATTGATGTTGTTAAAGTGCATAAGACCTATAATCAAGCTATCAAGCATGATGAATGGAAGGAGGCTGTGACAAAGAAATTGAAGCCTTGCAAAAGACTCACACATGGAAGATAGTTGATCTGCCCCTGGCAAGAAACCCATAGGGTGCAAATGGGTGTACAAAATCACAGACAATCATGATGGATGAGTAGAGAGATACAAAGCTAGACTAGTAGCAAAATGCTACACTCAGTTATATAGGATTGATTATCAAGAATCTTTTTCCCCTGTTGTCAAAATCACCACTGTCAGAACCTTACATGCAGTAGCAACAACCAATAATTGGCATCTACATGAACTGGATGTCAACACTACCTTTTTACATAGTGATCTACATAAATAAGTATACATGCAGTTACCCCCAGGTTGTGCAGCAAATAAACCAAACCAAGTTTGCAAATTTACCAAATCAATATATGGCCAAAACAAGCCTGCAGACAATAGAATTGCAAGTTGATTGAATCATTGGAGGCTCAAGGATTCATTCAATCCAAACATGACAACAGTCTATTCACAAAAGGGTCAGGACAATCATTCATGCCTTATTGGTATATATGGACGACATCATAGTTGCTAGCTACAGTGAAGAGTTAATTAAGGAAGTTAAGGATGCTTTACATCCGCTATTCACCATCAAAGATCTCGGAAAACTGAGATATTTCCTAGGCATTGAGGTCGCTATATGTCAAAAAGTCATATCCATTTCACAAAGAAAATACACGCTTAACCTCCTAGAAGAATATGAATTTTTGGGAGAAAAACCTGCTAAGACACCTATGGAGTCCATGCAGACTTTACAACATGGTGATTCACCACTTTTAGAAGATAACATTGCATACAGATCACTAGTGGGTAAATTGATTTACCTCAATTTTACCAAACCAGATATTTTCTTTGCAATACAACAACTAAGTCAATTTCTAGACACTCCTACTGAAAATCACATGAAGGCATCTTATAGAATGCTGAGTTACTTGAAGACCAATCCTAGCAAAGGAATCTTCATCCCAGCAGACAATGATCTTGTACTTAATGGCTTTACAGATAGTGATTAGGCTGGTTGTCCTGAAACAACTAGATCAGTATGAGGTTATATGATGTATCTAGGAGATGCTCCAATCTCCTGGAAGGCAAAGAAACAAACAACAATTGCCGGAAGCTCATCAGAGACTGAGTATAGAGCCATGGCAAATGCAGTTTGTGAAATCCAGTTGCTTATCTATATACTACCAGATTTTCAAATTCCAGTTCTGTTGCCTGCTATGTTATTTTGTGTCAATGCTAATGCAATGCACATTGCTCACAATCCTATCATTCATGAAAGAACAAAACATATTGAAATTGACTGCCATGTTGTGAGAGACAAAGTCAAATCAGGGCTCATCAAACTTCCTCCAGTCAATACAAAAGAACAAATAGCTTAGATCCTCACCAAGGCCTTGGATGCACCAAGGCCTTGGATGCACCTCTACTAGATAAATTGGGAGTTTCAAAGATCTTTCAGATTTCAAGTAGCTGAAAGGAATGCTGAGTGCAAGTTTTTCATGTACCACTTTCAGCTTGAAGGGGTATTAGAGTATATAGGCTGAATGGAATGCTGAGTGCACAAGGTGCTGATGATACGAAGACCCAAGCAGCCTGCTGACAGTATGGAATCCTCAGCAGCCTGCTGATCACTTTCAGTATGATGTAAACTAGAAAGCGGTTATTCTGTTATAGTTTTTTATAACTGTTTGTAACTTACTTTTGACTGATCCATAAGGTGTCTGAAGCTATAAATACCCCATGATCAGCTGCATTGTAATTAACTTGTAACTTTTACTTGATCAATAATAATTCCGCATTTTATTTTGTTGGTTTGTAATTCTAAAAACTTCATCAATGTTCGCAAACCTTAGGTATACCTTTCAAACTCTTGACGTATTGTGTCAAGGTTGAGACTCGACTGGAGCTACTACTGAGATGGAAAAAAGTTGTTCATTTGGAAAATACTCCTCGATCTCAGTGGCTTGTCCTGCTTCCAATAGTGTTACCCTCGACAGGTGATCAACCACCTGGTTCTCAGATCTTTTTCATCCCTAATTTCCACATCAAAATCATGTAGGAGAAGAATCCATCTTAATAATCATGGCTTGGAGTCTTTCTAAAACAGATGATACTTCAAGGCTGCATGGTCAGTGAAAACCATGACTTTAGATCGTACTAGATAAGATCTAAATTTGTCAAATGAAAAAATGACATCCAAGAGTTCATTCTCCATGGTCGTGTAATTTGTCTGGTCACTATTAAGGGTACGACTGGCATAGTAGATTGGTTTAAAGATTTTGTCCACTCTTTGGCTCAGTGCTACTCCAACCGATGTATCACTAGATCATATATCATCCTAAAAGGTTTATTCCAATCTGGTGCTACCAGAATCGAGGCAGTTACCAGCATTTTCTTTAACATATTGAATGCTTCCTTGCATTCTTATCCAAAGATGAAATGTACGACTTTTGCAAGAAATTCAGTCAGAGGTCTAAAAATCTTAGAGAAATCCTTTATGAACCTCTTATAAAATCTTGTGTGGCCAAGAAAGGCTCGCAGAGTCTTTAAGTTCGTTGGAGGTGGTAACTTCTCTATTACTTCAATCTTGGCTTTATCCACTTCCATTCCATTCTTTGAGATCCTATGACCTACCACAATTCCTTCAGTGACCATGAAATGGCACTTTTCCCAATTAAGCTCTAGGTTTGTCTCTTCGCATCTTTTCAGCACTTTACTCAGATTATCCAAGAATCCATCATAGCAATCTCCAAAGATAGAAAAATCTTCCATAAATATTTCTAGAAAATCCTCTACCATGTCCGCAAATAAAGACGTCATGCACCTCATGAATGTAGCTGGTGCATTACAGAGTCCGAAGGGCATGCTGTTATAGGCAAATGATCCACAAGGACATGTGAAAGTGGTTTTCTCATAGTCTTTTAGAGCAATATAGATCTGATAGTAACTAGGATATCCGTCGATGATACAATAAAAAGCATGACCACTTAATCTCTCTAGCATTTGGTTGATAAATGATAGGGGAAAATGTTCTTTTTGAGTTGCGTCATTTAGTTTCCTGAAGACGATATAGACTCGATGTCCATTAATTTTTCGTACATGGATCAATTATTCAAACTCATTAGGTTGGACTGTGAATCCTTCTTTCTTGGGCACCACATGAATTGGGCTTACCCACTCACTGTCAGCAATTGGGAATATGATTCTCGTTTATAGCATCTTTATGATCTCCTCCTTAACAACATCTTTCAATTACGGTGTCAACCTTCTCTGAGGTTGAGCAACTGCTTTCTTCTCAGGATTGATAGATATTTTATGCATGCACACCTGGGGGCTTATTCCTCGAATGTCAGCAATGGTGCCCCCAAATGCTCCTTTATGCTCCCTCGGTACTCTTAAAAGTTTCTCCTCATCTAACAGGGATAAGGCTGCTGAAATAATCAGTGAGAGGGTATCATCTTGTAAGTATACGTACTTCAGATGAGAGGGCAAAGGTTTAAGAGTTATATTTCTTTGTGGCTCTTCCAACGATGATTTCAGTATCTTTCTAGTTAACTGAAAATCGAAGAATTTGAGCCACAAAGGTCTATGAATGGGTACTCCTACAACCACAGAGGATATAGGTTCTATTTCTTGCTTAAGACCTTCGCTGTACCACGGCCAAACTTTTTCCTCCTCTTCTTCTTCCTCCTTCAACAGCAAAGTTTCTGCAACTTCAGGATCAACTGCCAATTGCTGTTGTAATTTCAAAACTAGCTCCTCATTGTCATCCAGCATATTGCATGTTTCTCCTTCATCTTGTGTTAAACCCATCGTCTTTATCACATTAAAGACCACACTGTCCTCTTTCACTCGTAAGATTAGCTCTCCTGTAGGAACATCCATCAACATCTTACTAGTCGCTAAGAAAGGTCTTCCTAATAATAGTGGAACATCGCTATTTACTTCCATGTCTAGCACCATAAAATCCAATGGGAACACAAACTTATCAACTTTTACTAGAACATCATTAACAACCCCACATGGTTGATTCATAGACTTATCTGCCAATTGAAGGGTTATTGATGTCTCGTTTAATTCCTTCATTCCTAACTCATGAAAGATAGAGAGCGGCATCAAGTTGACGCTTGCCCCTAGATCACACATTGCTTTGTTTAGTCATACTCCTCCCATTGTACATGGTATGAGGAACCTTCCTGGGTCTTTACACTTATGAGGCAATTTGCGTTGTAAGACTGCCGAGCATTCCTCATTTAGCCAAATAGTGTCAAGATCTACTAACTTTCCTTTGGTAGAGACTACTTCCTTACTAAACATAGCATACTCTGGCATTCGTGCCAGAGCCTCTACCAAGGGGATATTAACTCGCAGCTTTTTAAACATTTCGATAAACTTTTTATATCTAGCATCATCATGTGCTTCGATTTCATAGGGGGATAGTGTAGAGTAGCAACATTAATAGTTACAGTTCATTTAGACTAACCTGCTACCTACTGTTATGCTCCCTACTCGTCTGCTATTTATGTAGATGGCTACTGCTACGGTCTCACATCGCGCGGGCTTGGCATCCCTGATGCTTCTAATTCTGCTGCTTGCTGCTCATCACTGATCTCTGGTTCTTCTCTTATGACTGGTCCAGATAATTCCTTTCCACTCCTTGTCATGTTCGTATTCACATCCTTCGGGTTCATTTCAGTGTTGCTTGGTAATCCTCCAGAAGGACAGGCTGACACTTGTTTGGCCATCTGACCCACTTGGTGTGACAGATTTTGCACTAAGGCTTCTTGATTGGTCACTCTTGTGTCGTTCTTCTGATAATAAGTTGTGAAGTTTACACTGAGCTCACTCATGGATTTGGTTAATTTATTGACCGTTTCAATCACAGTTGAGCTCATTTTATCCATGGCTGCTTGCCAACCACCTGACTTATTGAATTGAGGCATGAATCCACCAGTTTGCTTTGGTCTCTATCCACTAGTAGGATGGTCATGAGAACCTGGGCAATATCCGCTCTCATAAGGATTTCTTTGCCTTCCCAAATAATTCACGCCCTCGGTGTTGGATACCTCAATTCCTTGGACCTTCTCTACCTTGGCAATACGATCTTGCATGCCATCCATTTTCTCATTCGCTATCATTAGCTGGTATAGGATCTTTTTGGAAGTGTCTTCTCAAAAAATGCCTTCAGCTACTTTTACACTCTTTGTCTGGTGTGTTACCCATTGGCTAGTATGTGCGATTTATTCCAGTTTCTCTTCAGCTTTTTCTGGTGATAACAGTGTGAAACATACAATGCTTGATGCATCAACTCTCGTTTGTTCTCTTGGCCTCAGTCCATGATAGAAACTATGCATTCGGTAGGGTATATCATGGTGAGGGCATTTCCGTTGTGCCTTCTTAAATATTTCCCAAGATTCTTTAAATGTTTCGGCCGGTTTATGTTTGAAATTCATAATGTCTTGTCTCATTTCCAAGGACTTCCTAGGTGGGCAGTACTTATTCATAAACTTCTGTAGTAAATCTGTCCAAGATTGGATAGATCCTACTGCTAGAGACAACAACCATATATATGCCTTATATTTCAGCGTGAATGGAAACAATTTAAGCTTGATGTTATCTTCGGGCACATCTGATGGTTTGATTGTGCTAACAATTTCCAAGAAGTTGGTGTCATGTACACTTCGGTCTTCATTTGGCAATCCATGGAATGTGGTGTAATTTGTCACCATTTGTATGACATTGGGCTTCGGATGAAAAAAATCGGCCGCATTCCCCGGTTGAAAAATTGTGGGCATGAACTGCTCAATCGTTGGCATTGCATAAATTTGTAGAGTCATTCTGTCTGCTTGAACTATATTCCTGCTTCATTCCTTCTTCCATCAACCCTGTTTTGTGCCATTATCTCCCCTGGTTCCTCTAGATGTGGAATCTCCTCGTCTCTATCTTTCTCACTTCAGCCTCTTTCTTTTCATTTCTTCTTTGCGTACTATTCGATATTAGAAATAAACTCGAGCCTGGCTGCTGAACTTCATGTACCATACTACAAGATGCAATAAAAATAAAAAAGTTAGTTACTTGCTTGCCGGCTTTTACACACGCCCTGGAAGACTCGAAAAAAATAATACAGACTCTGATGGAAGAAAAATGATTTCTCTTAAACTCCGGTCTGCGCGGCTGCGGGAGTGACTCTCGCGCCTTCCCGGCAAAAATTTCCCAGAACCGATATGAACAGACACTATACGACTCTGATAGTTAGCAGACTCAAAAATAGTCTCGAAAAATATATATATATATATACAGACTTTATATTTAAATTAACATATATTTTTGACACGAGTCCCCAGCAACGACGCCAAAAATCTTAATGTGCATCCAAACGGACTACTACTAGAAATATGACTAGGTCTATCATAGAAGAGTACTGGTGTGTCAAGGTCGAATCCCACAGAGACTCATAAAAATACAAATTAATTAGATTGAATTAAATTGTCAAAATTATGGTCTACAACCAACTATAGAACAGAGAAGAAAAAGTGGTAAAAATAACGCGCAAGACCAAATAATTATACTCCTATGAGTTTTATAAGAATTAGTTCCAACTATGAGTGATTAGTTATTCCCCCCACATCATGCATCAATCATCCCCGTTGGTAAATTTTAGATTTTTAACAACTATGGGTGTTAATCCCAAATGTTATGCTACTTCCAATGAAAGGACAGTAGGTGCCTATATGCATTTAACCTCATTTGTTGGTTGTATTAATCCACAAGCAATAAGAACTAGGACTAGCTGGATCTAGGCCGAGACCTCCATAAGCAGCTATCGTGGATTGACTAGCACGTTCCAAAGGATCGATAAATTCATCCACCGAACTAACACTTCACCTTGAAAGTCCTTCATGTTAAAATATAAAAACATTTATGTAGTTGATCACACTAACAACATGTAAATTAAATCTGCCGATCAGACGTAGTTGGCGACGATTATCATGAATTAGGGTTTACTAGGTAATTGCAGCCGTGATAAAGACCGTCGCAGGCTCCGAAGAACACAACCTTTCATTCATGATTTCTTTACCAACGATTCAGATCTAAACAATCATGGGGTAAAATAAACATACTACTACATAGAAGAACTAACATAAACACTCAGATCATACTAATCACAAGGAAAATAGCGATTGTTCTACATCTAGAAAGCCGGAAAATCATATCCTCGAAGATGATGAGTGTGCACCCTCCTTAGATAGCTCCTTAGACGACGAATCTGTCGGATATGTGACTAGAACTCATTCAGAAAAAGAACAAAGAGAACTTTTATTGAATATAATGTATTTGACTTATGGAAAATAGTACACTAAAAGTCGTGGCTGGTGCCATTTATTTATAGTGCTATAAACCGACTTAGTAACACCTAGATCTACCCCTCATCCACAAAAACATGGTTTCGAAGGTTCTGGATTCTCGAGGCGGTGGCGGCACTTCTCGCGGCATCCAGGGCATTTTTGTCTTTTTCTGCCCTGCCGACTTAACTGAAAGTTCTTGAACACCCTAGCTCCATTTCTTTGTCCAGCTCGGCCCGGAATCACTCTCTTAACACTTGGATCAATCTTTGTAACCTGAAAATAGTCCAATAATGCACGAAATAATATCGAGTTGGGGAAAATAAACATTAAATGCAAATTACTCGACTCATGAACCCGACTTAAGACATTCTACTCAAATGGCTCATATAAATGGTCGAAAACTACGACTTTTATCTTAGAATGGTTGAAATTTTGATGCCGTAAGGTGTATCATTTTCAGCGTCATCACGGTGAGCAGGACATTATTTTACCGATTGGAGACTTAACATTCTTCCCCCCTCCCCCCTTATAATGGAACGGCGTCCTCTCTAGGATGGCTAAGCCTTGTCCAGTGGAGACATAAAAAAAAGTCCTGATCACCCCCATATAAGTGGGAGATATAAATGTATTGTCAACTCGGGTTAGCCCTTTTATACAGAGCAAGGACGACGGTCTAAGCAGTTGAACGGACCATTTATGACTCATGTACTGCTATCAGGCTCAAGGTCTAGGGGCGTTACAAAATGGTATCGGAGCCGATTGCCATACGGACCTAAGTGCCACACCGTGAGAGTCGGTGGGGGCCACCTCTAGAATCCTATGGTAGTGACGAACTGGGACAAGTCTTTGAAGTCCTAGCAAGGTCGTCAGTCCCTTATAAGGGAGGGGGAAAATGTAAAGTCGCACATCGGTAAAGTAATGTCCTGCTCAACCCCATATTAGTGTGAGACATAAATGTATTGTCAACTCGGGTTAACTCTTTTAGACCAAGGGAGGATGACGGTCTAAGTAGTTGACCGGAGTATTTAATACTCACATAGCATTATCAGGCCCGGGGTCTAGGGGTGTTACCATTATTTAAGGTAGAGCCTTTTGTGGTCGGTTGTAAAGTTAGATGTACTTGTTCTAGTTGCTTTGGCTATGCACTATGTCTCACAAGAGCATTGGAACACCTTTCCTTTGGCCTTATGTGATGTTGACTTGATGATCAATATCTTACTTATTATATGGCGAAGTTAGGGGTTTGGTTTTTAGTGGATTTAACTCAAAACCTGGTAGACGCCCTCTGCGGGGTGAAGCATATGATCATTAAAAGCCTTATTCCTTAGCCACGTGGATATTGGATTATAATTTAATATTTCTGTGCTATGTGCTAAGTAGTGTAATGCATAGTTGGTGTAAGACCTAGTGGTCCATAGGAAGCTTTTCAATGTGCAATGAATTTAAGTGGGGAAATTAAATGCTTAAATACGTATTTGCTGTGTCTAAAAGATAAAACATATTAGTCCTTGGTGAGACACATTTTTGTATCGCAATATGAAAATATTACACCTCCACATGGTTAGATATCATCCGGACTCGGGTAATATTACACATGATTAGATATCATGCCATACGAGGTGTTGAATGTGACATGATGCAGTCCTCACCATGCAATGTGTCCTTGGATTAATGTGTAACAAATATCTACTCTTGTCGTGTCTCTAGAGTGTTTTGAGCTAGTGAAATATATGTGTTATTATGTTTGTTTGATATTCTTTGTGATATAACATATGTAGATTCAGTACTTCTGTCCTTTGCTAAGTATATTTGTACATACCATGTTATTAATCCCCACTCCGAAAAGGTGGCTTTGTTGTAGTTTGAGTTGAAGATCGCGTAAGAGTGATTCCCGAAGTTGCAGATGTTGAAATGTATATTTTCTCTTATTCTGTTGTATTTAAGGTATAAAATCTTTCATTTTTTTCCTTTTGTAATAGAATGAGATAGTTGTACATTTGGGTTGTAAGTAATGGATTGTAATAGTTGAATGGTTAATCGATTTTTGTGTATTATGTTGTGAGATGTTATTTCGTTGCAGCCTGTGTTACTTGTCGATCGTTGCAGTTATCTTTTAAACTTTTCGATTCTAAGTTTTCGTTTTCCGCTTGTTTTCCGGCGTTGATAATGTCAGAATTACGTATATAATTGATTAATTTTAATTATATACGTGGCGGAAGACAATCTCTGGTTAAAGACTCGGTATCCGGATTAGGTCATCACAATTACATCATATATGATTTGGATTTAGCTGATAAACACATAAACAACTTCCGAACTATTGCATTCGATCGGGGATTAGGTTAAAATTTGTGTTTGAAACATTGACCGATATATATATATATATATAAAATTGCTAAATATTGCGCAACAAGAAGATAAATGTCATTGAAATTCTTATTGTTGGTGATGCGCATTCAAACCTACTCTTCCTGTTTGTTAATCTTCGCACCGTACACCATCTAAAAGTGAATCCGTTTCATTCTCAAAATTTTCTGGACACTCACCGCAGCCAACTGGGCATTCATAATTAGTTTGAGCATCACAAAAATGATTTGAGCATGAATCAGGTGAATTTGGGTCGTCACGATACATTTTCATACTTTGGAGGTTGGTTACATCACCCCCATTGGTTTTCTTCTGTACCACTGCATATCAACAATGTTATATTATATATACATAGCAAGGCAAGACAATAAAATAAGTCTTGTAACTTGACACATATAGCCTTTTTTTTTTCAATTAAATTTTTTTTATTTTGAGTGGTAGCCCGTTTTTGTTTATGCTGAAATTTTAATCCTTTTTGCAAATTCATTCATAATGTGCCGTAGGTGTTTGGATTTGGCAAAAAATATGCAAATATAATAATTAAAAAATTGGGAAATTATGGATAAGGACGCAATCTGGAATATTTTTAAGTAACAGGACAACTACATATTTTTTATAGGAAAAATGACAACTGCATAATTTTTATAGCGATAAGGACAAACAGTGAATAACGAAAATCAGTGAATATCCTGAATGAATCCCGAAATCAGTGAATTCCGACAGTGAATCCCGAAAATCAGTGAATTTCGACAATGAATTTTGAAAATTAGTGAATTTCGACATTGAATTTCGGCAGTGAATTTAAACAGTGAATTTCGACATTGAATAAATAGTTGTCCTTTATGCAAATGTTTCAATAGACTGTCATTCTACTCAATTGATGAAATATTTCTGTCATTCTCCCTCATTTCCCCTTAAAAAATAGGGGGTAAAATGCAATTAGTGGTGTAACTGATCCGAACCGAATCAAACATTTACTTATCGAGTCGAGCAACCACAAAATATATTGATGCTTGAACTCGGCTCAAGTTCGTTCCAGCAAGAAAAAATATGCTTGAATTTCGCTCATTAGTATTGATGAGCTACTCGAGTTCGACTCGAGTTCGATTAAATCTTACTTGAGCGAGTATTTCACGAGCGAGCGTCAAAAGTTTATTTCGTAAAATGCAATTCAAAAGTTTTTGTACAAGTAGACAAAAATAATTCTATTTAGAAAAATGGAAACGATGGAATGGTAAAAATATTTAAGAACACACACACACACACACACACACACACACACACACATATATATATATATATATATATATATATATATATATATATATATATATATATATATATATATATATATATATATCGCTCGATAATGCTCATGAGCATTTTGAATTACACGCTCGAGTTTGGCTCGTTAATATTGATGAACTGCGCTTCGAGTTCGGCTCAAGTTCGATTAAATCTAATTTGAGAGAGCAATTTACGAACGAGCGTCGAGCTGCTCATGTGCGGCTCGGCTCATTTTACACCCCTAATTGCAATAGTTGGTCTAAATTTAGATTTTTCTGTAATTTTTTTTTTCTAGAATCAAAGGACAAATTGGGTAATACTTAAGGCAAAATTGAATAATTATCCTGTGCAGTGTAAAACACACGTATAGTAGAATATTACCGGATGAGTGTCTGACGTGATAAATGTATTTGTTCACCATTTTGAAGCCATTTTCTTCTTGGATGACCTCTTCTTCTTTTGCCATAGCTTGTGCAAGTACTACTGCAATGAAAATTGATATTGCCATGGCCACCACAACTGCTTTCAGTGCCATTACAGATGTGTTTTGACACTCTGGTTCTTTCTTAAACGATTAAATTAAATTATGGCATGATTCATTTATATACAGTTTGCTTAGGATATAGACATGATTGCAATGCTGGCAAATACTATTAAGATTTAAAAAGGTAAATATGTGTTAGAATATATTTTTAGTTTTTGTTTTTGTTTTTGTTTTTGGGCTTCCATAGACGTGGCCGAGTCTGAATGAGTCAGTGTGCCGCTTTCCCACTAAAATATACTAAGAGCAATCATACGGGCATAACGGTGGTATTACAAACAATCACAAAACGGTTATCTGTAACAATAGTAAAATCATGATATGTTGGCGTTGATTCAGAGTAATAGTTTATGAACTTTTTTCTAAGTAGTTATAAATACACAACCGTTGTGACATCATGATGCCACAACATATATTTACATCGTATATTCCTAATATAGACTCCTTGATCAATATTATGTCTATCATGATGAACGGTGTAGATACACGTTGTGGTAATCGTTGTATCTGTATCGTTACTATTTTTTTTGGTTTTTCATATTTGTGTAACATGCCAAAAAATACATAACAAGCTTTTTATAACTATTATTATCAGCGACTACTGACATGGTTATTTCGGATCCTATCATCAAACGGGTCAAAAGGAGCTTGATCCCGTTCGTGGGTTTACATTCCATATTATTTCGATCGGAAAAGAGGGTCTAAGTCCAATACGAAATGCTTCTGAGCTTGTTATGCCGACATTGTGCAGAATCACCTTGGGTTAGATCTCTTAGCCCGGGGCATATCATCATCATCGACCCCGGTTCTCCGAGGTGGACAGTCCGGTCACTTATCCGACAGTAATCCGCGATAATAACTGCTACAATAATGACTTCATGATTCCGGCTTCCATATGGATTGAAATATAAACTGCCTCATGATTTCAGTCATGTCATTATTCATGGGCTCCTACGCAACCTTTCTGAGAATGGAATCATATAAAAAAGATTCACTCACAAAATCAAAACTATGTTAATAGCTTGATCCCAAAATTCCTTGGTATGTAGGTAGTCAATCCAAATTGGCTCGGCTATAATTCATCACTAAATTCTCCCGTCAAATGGTTGGGTTATCCACACGAAGTTCAATTACCCGCCAAAACGGACTTCGGTAGTAACGATTTCTAGCATCGTCAGGAACAAATTCTAATTACAAACAATTTTGTAATTACAAGAAGCAATTAGTATGTCGACGCCAATTACAACATTTCAACATTATCAATATCAAAATACCATAAAATGTGTTACATGTCTGAATGATGTGAGATAGTTTAAGTGGATTTATAATAGGTGGAAAATATTTATTGCCCTTGTTTGAATTGTAAAAGCACGGCTTTAATAGAAGATAAACTAAAAGCCTCATGTAGATAAAAAAATTAGAAAAGGAAGTCAAATTAGGTGTAGCTATAAATTAATTCAATGAGTTGAAGGCCATAGTATCCCTTACCCACGATAATTTTAAATTCCCCATCACATGGGAAAATATAGAGGTAAGAGGTAATATGGAAGCACCCCATGAGCGACAACGCAGTTGCCATCGGAAAAGAAGATGATCGAGTACTTCAGCAGGTTCTGGTCGAAGATCTTTTTCCTGAGTCCGAAGAGCCAATGTGCTCTGAAGACCCCACCGATTGAGGCTGAGGGACACAGACTCAGTTATCCAAGAAAGAAGAACTGAGGGTTCAACCTCAGTTTATGAGACCATAGCCGAGACTGTGAAGTTAAAATTCAGCTAAGTGTGTGATTGCTTGAACTGACTTTATTGATCTTGTATGAACACCTCAGATAAATAAGGACAATGATATCTTGGATGATATAGATTAATATGGTGTACTCTGGTCAAGTCATTAAAGATCAGATGAAGTTAGAGTATTCAGTTTTAAAAGAAGAGTATAAAACTGAGTTAAAGCTCTATATCAGTTGGAGACTGAAAACTGACCTACTCAGTTATACAAGCTTAAAACTGACATTCCTAGAAATACCTAGTTTAATGCATAAATAATCCAAGAATGGAAGAAAAATCAGAACGTTGAAAGGCAATCTTTTTCATTGGATGATGAACTGACATGACAGAACGGTCACTGACAAATCAGACATATAGCTGGTGATAGCTATGAAGATTCAAATTTGAACGTTGGAAAACCCTATTGATATGCCAAAATCGGCAAAGCCCCGCCAAATCCAGAAAAGATACATAAGCCCAGTAACGGATAGGGTCCTCGGCCCAGCCCCGACTCACGCTACCACGATCTTCATCATTATCCAAGGCAACGGGAATGAAGTAGTAAACAGCTAGCTTGATACAAAGCACTTGGGGGCCGACCCGCTCGCCCCTCTAGCTTGCTATCATTCATCGCAAACAACCCCAACAAAACAAAGAAACAAAGTTCATGTGCAACGCTGTCACGCCGAAGGCTCTCTGTCGTGTGTAGGCTCTCTTCCTTCCGTTGGCTCTCTGCCCTCCGTAGGCTCTCTGCCTGCTGAAGGCTCTCTGCCCGCCGAAGGCTCTCTGCCCTCCATAGCTATTTTTTGCCAGCCAAAGGCTCTCTGCCCTCCGTAGGCTCTCTGCACGCCGAAGGATCTCTGCCCACCGAAGGCTCTCTGCCCGCCGTAGGCTCTCTGCCCACCGTGCACTCTCTGCCCTCCGTAGGCTCTCTGTCCGCTGAAGGCTCTCTGCCCTCCGTAGACTCTCTGCCCGCCGTAGGCTCTCTACCCACTAAAGGCTCTCTGCCTACCGTAGGTTCCCTAACCGCCGTAGGCTCTTATTCTGAGAGCTGTCCTGCTCTCGTCAGCTCGCCAGCCTCAGGAATCTATAAATATCACCTACACCTCCATTACAAAGGGGGCTCTCTCATTTTTCTAATAAGTACGCATCGAGCTTGATCCCTTACAATGGGTACGTAGGCAGCCTTTCAGGCTCAGCTCATAATCAGAAACACCATATTTTCTTCATCTTGTTCTTAGGCGATGCCATGCAACCTCTGCACCTCTCCGGCAAAATCACTCACTTTAGCCAGATATCCACTGTTAAATCCACTCAAACACTTTGGTGATAATTTCGACATCATCAGTTGTGTCCATTACCGGGAATTCGACATTTTTCAACTTTTTTTTGGTCAGATCTAAGATTTCCGGCTGCCCAACCCCCCTCCCCTTTTTGGTTTTCCGGTGGCCTAAAATAGCCCAACTTTTGTTTTCCGGTTGAACCTTCAACAAGATCTTCAAGTCTTCATCATGATCTACATCCAGATCTCAAAGTTTTTAACAAGATCTACATCTAGTTCTCCATGGTTTCAATAAGAGTTTCATCTAGATCTCCTAGTCTTCATCAAGATATTCTTCTAGATCTACAAGATTTTTCTCTAGATCTACAAGATCCACCTATTTTGGTTTTCCGGCGACCCTAAACCGCCCATTTTTAGTTTTTCGACCGGCATTCATCAAAATCTTCATCAGGACCTTCATGGTGTTCCTCACAAATTCTCCATATTTGTGACTGCCAGATATGAGGTGCCAGATATGAGCTCTACAGATTTGTATCCTCCTAAAATGATCTCTCCAAATTTGTGGCCGTCAGATATAAGGCCGCCAGAAATGAGCTCTCCCGATTTGTGGCCTCCAGAAATGAGCTCTCTAGATTTGTGGCCTCCAGAAATTAGCGCTCCAGAAATGAGCTCTCCAGATTTGTGGCCGCTAGATATGAGGCCGCCAAAAATGAGCTCTCCTGGTATGAGGCCTCCAGAAATGAGCTCTCCAGATTTGTGGCCTCTAGAAATGAGCAGTCCAGATTTGTTGCCTCCGGAAATGAGCTGTCCAGAAACGAGCTCTCTTATTATAAGCTCTCCATCAACGAGATCACTTATTACAAGCTCTACTACAAGAAAATCGAGTTTTAATGATGGTAAATACTCTCATTAAATGTCCATTTCTCGTCATTAAAGACTTTTAATGAAGGGAAATTTACCCTCACCGCCCTTCGTTGTTGTTTCTCTATGTAAAAGTAAATAATGATGGTAAAGTTTGTGTCATTAAAATATAGTTCATGACAGGAATAGTACACTCACTAAAACATTTTTAACAACAGAAAATTCCATCACTATTCTACCATTCGCCCCCTCACTAAATCATGATTTAATGATAATTTATAGCCTCACTATAAGGTCATTTGCCCATCACGAAATCAAAATTTAATGAAAATGTTTTCCTCATTATAGGGTCGTTTTCCCCTCATAATATACATTTTATTGATGAAATTTACCGTCACTTCTAATAGTGAGGCCCTCATTAATTATGTCCATCACTCTTCTTAAAATACATCAAATGAGAGGATTTTTCCATCATCAAACATCTTACAAATAAAAAGAGTTCTTGCCAAATAGAATATGCTACATTGACCACACAGATTGAACAAATTTAAACAAAACTTATTCAAACAAGAACATCTCATGTAGTTATTTAATACCAACAAATGATTTATTGATACAAATCATCAATGTTGAAAGTTTAACAATCTGTGTTGCCACAAAAAGTAGAACACTACAAATCGCCACGACGAGTACAAATGATAATCTGGAAGCAAGCTAACAAAACTTAGATAAACCATTGTTCAAAACAACAAAATAGTTTCTCAGAAGGACTTTCCTAACTTCCTACCTGAAGAAAACCAACACCTCAACTCAGAGCTGGGAAAGAGTATTATTGCTAGCACGATCCAAGTGCAATTGAAGAAACTATAATAAAGCAATTTTAACTACTATTCAAAAATGGCCAAAATATAATGATGCAAGAAATTCATATAGATTGTATACACACATGCTCATTATAATAAAATTCCACAAGGAATCACTTTCTAAGACACCAAAAAGGCAATAGTTTCTTGAGCTAAGGACATGATCCTGATGAAGAGCAAAGAATTGAAGTGATTTATCCAACCAAATTCTTGAATTATAAAAAAGAAACAAAAAGAGCAGTGGGTAACCGACAATGTAACGGACTAAATAAAATGGGTAAGAGAAGAGAACATATGCCACAACAATTTTATGAAAGCAAGATAAACTAAAGACAACATACCTTCAAGTGCAGCTGACATCTTTTCTGATTTCAATAGCTTCAAGTGATAGTGATTACTTAGCAGGGTAATAAACTGAAGCCAACACACTACTGTATCTTTGAGACGAGAGAGAGAAAAGCTAAAAGGCAACGTAGGCACATGTGGTAATGCTGAAAATTGATAAAGAAAGAGGGAACAAGATGAAATCAATATATAACTAAATCTATGATCATAATTCATTCAGACAACTTAGAATAAATAATACGATACCTAGTTCCATTTACATACGGATATCCTACTCCCAACACACCGAGGCTTGATTTGTAGCATTGCATTATATCCTACATACTTGCTAGTCATTGATCCATGAATGAAATCCATATGAATAGATCCATTCCTGTAATATTCCGATTTTCGGGAATGGGCAGACGTGTCATTTTGCGAAAACGAAATATTAGGTTCGGTTTCCTTTTATTCGGAGTTAATTATTTTGGATGTTTATATATATATCTCGAGTTATATATATGTATAAACTTATGGAAAGTCAGTTTTGTTAAGCAAGGGGCAAATAAGGAAAAAACTAAATTTTTGGAATTTGGTATAAAAGGAAAATCTACCTAAGATTAACCCTTAACCTAATTTCACTTTTTAATCACAAACAGCCCCATCCCTGCGCAACCTGTGAGGAGAAGGAGAGACTTGGACGGTTTTCACAATTCTAAAGGGGAGCAATATCGTTTTCGGACCGGACTCGATTCTAGGATTTGTTGTGGAGCAGGCACCGTTTGGTTACCGGCTGAGAGACATTGCAGCAGACTTTTCTTTGAGTTTTGATCGGGTTTACGGGCTGCAAAGGTAAGAAGAACCTGTCCTATGAAATCAATTACTAGTTATAGGGATTTGATCATGTTCCAAGACGTTTTGGTGTTAGAAAAATTGAGTTGTTGCCTTGGTAAATGACTATGGATGTTATGGTATTGTTAGACGAGGTCTAAGTGCTCATTGTGTTGTTATTTTCTGGTTTTTGGGTGGAAATACGATCTGGGGTTCGAACGATGAAGAATTAGGGTTCCAATCGAACCAGGTGGACGAAGCGCCGGTATTCTCGACGAAGCGCCCAGCCTAGGTTCCACCTTGGACGAGCGTCTGGTTGTAATGGACGAGCGTCTGAGGTGCTATTTTACATTCAGGATTGAACTGTTTTGGGTGGACGAGCGTCCACTATTTTGGACGGGCGTCCATTAAACTGAACGGGCGTCCAAGTCTTTAAACGGGCGCCCATTTTTGTACGCCTTCTTTTCTATGTTAGATGCTATTCGACCTTGAAACATGCTTTAACTATATGAAATCTTTGTATTTGATATGTAACATGGTATAAATATAGACAAGCCTGAATTGAGCTTCTGATTCGTTCAGTTAAAACACCGAATGTACTCTTAAAGGGAGTTGAAGTTCGGATCCGTCGGAAGAGCATGATAGGCTTGTGCTTTGATGAATTAGGATTCATCAATGTCTGTGTATGTGCTAGGACTTGTCCGTGTCTAGTGTTCTAGGAAGAGAGTAGTATGTGTGAGGGAGATTATTTGAAAACACTTAGGTTGGCTAGTTAATAACTTAATAAACAACGTATGTGACTAGTAAAAGATTAAACAACATGTCTCTCTTGGCTAGGCACCAGGCTAAATCGCGATGCATGTGCTACCTCTGAAGGTGGAAGAACTTCGTAGGTCAAAAGACCCTAAGTACGGAGGGACTCTGCTGAGGTGTGCGTGCTATCGGAGTCTACCTTTTCTAGACTTCGTGGGTATTGGTGTGATCCACTAATATGTTGCAATAGAGTGTTCCCAAGGTAGAATAACTCTGTAGGTCAATGACCCTAAGTCTGGAGAGGACTCTCTTTGAGGTGGATGCGCGTAGTGCCCTTGAGTGCGGTTGTAACATAGATAGGCTAAGTTAGAAACAGTTAGTCACAACGTGTTGATGAGCACGAAGTGAACCCTAGATTGAGTTGGTCTCATTTAATCAACTAATTAAATAATTATCTTTTCGTCATAACTATGATTGCTTTCATAGCTTCTCTTTCTTTCTAAGTACGCTGTACTTACCTCGAATGCATACTTTTTTTCTATGTGTTTGGGGACGAGAAGACGAATGAGTTTTCGAGGAAGAGTTTGACGACGACGTTTGACGCGCTTTCGTTGAAGAATCAAGATGTTTCTTTTCGCTTTTCTTTGGTTGTACTTTCCGTACTTTTTGAGGTAGACTACCGGTTTGACGATTTGTCGATTCTGCCTTTTAGGGATTTTCAGTACTTTTCCAAATGTAATAGTTTACATTTCTACCCTTAGATTTCTTTTCTACTCTTTAATTTTGGGAAAAATTTTATATACCCGAGTTTTGCTTCCGTTTTGCCTTTAATTTGATACGACGTAGTAGAGGCTTTCGTATAAAATGAATTTATTTTTATTTTATACGTGCCGAACGTTTCTTTTCCGGATAAGGACTCGGTGTCCGGGAACGGGGCGTTACAATTCCACCATGATTAAAAAGGTATTAGTTCAGCATCCATAAAATAAAATCTAAATCACCTTCCAAAACAGATCAATAGCACTATCCAAGAGGCAGAGGCAATCCAACTTGATTCTTTGTATGCAACCCAAACCTGATAATTCCCTAAAGAAAACGAGTGATTAATTAAGTGTTATTTTGGGCAAAAAATGTAAAAATGGCCAGAAGGACAATTCAAAGAATAACCCAATAGAAAAAATTGGTAAATCCATACCGATAGAGCAATCACATTTATGTAGAAGTCAACCAGTGTAGCAGACAGCCACCTATGAACAAAGTATTATTTCATACAACACATTAGGTGGCTAGGAATTCCTGTCTACTTGAACTACAAATGACCAAGACCGTGTATTCATTACTTCCCAATTTGAAATAGACTAACCAAAAATACAGATGGATCATATACTGAAAAATGTGTATAAAAGAAAATGTTATGTAGTGTTTTAAGGCTATGATACAATGTAATAAGGATACGAAAGGAATGCACAAGTTACCTTATCATAGCTCTATTCAGGTTCTGAAGGATATTTCACTCCACTACGATGTTCTTATCACATATCAAAGATTTGACAAAGTAGTCCAGAGAAGCAATGTGTGCATAGATCAATCCCCTGCTTGAACTCTGATATCCCCTGCTTCAACTCTGATATCCCATGCTTCTAACACTAGCAAAGCATTGCACAAAACATATATTCAGATATCACGTTTCATGGCCGTATAACATAATGCATAATTCACAATTAATGTCTCTTAACTATCATGCACATACAAAACAAGTTATACATGAACAAACTAATGCAAAACATGAAGCATACTACTTATCAAACTAAACACTAGCAGACTGAACATGTACTATGCATTGCAAACATGCCTAAACATCAATAAAACATATGAAAATCAGTCTATAAATTACGGACTTTAAACGGACTGAACACTGAATAACCATATCAACATGTAAGACTCACATGAATCAACTAATTACAAATAGACTAAACTATGGATACTGTTAAACAGGAACATAAATTGAGAACCATAATAGAACTGAGGAGAAAAATATATAATTCCATCCTATGGCCTTGTGATCTAATTTTTCAAAATAAGGAGACAATCATGTAAATACATGATACCTTGAAATATCAAGATCACAGTAGTTGCGGTACTTATCTCAAAAACCTGAAAAGGCTAAGAGACCAACATACTGCCAGAATTATTACAATGGGAAAACGGTGTATTTTAAGTGAAGTAGACAATACCTTGAAACATAATGTGTACAACACACATATATATAGCACTTTTAGGCACCAACTCCAGGTGGTTAGAATGGCTTTTCCAAATCATTCTGAAAATAAAAGGAAGGGATTTTAAAGGAAGTGAACAAAACAAATGAATCCAATCTCATAGAGATCAACTGATCAAGCAATGAAACATAATTGATACAGGAACACAAGAACATTAAAATGTTTGCTACACAGACAATGGCCACATAATAATACAAACTATATGAATAGCTAATGAACCCGATAGCACCTAGTAAATATGTTTCTCTTAGACCTATTAAGGCATCAAATATTCTTGCACACCATGGGATATTTAACTTGACTTTAATATGAAAGACAGGTAAAAAACATAACAGTTATCTAGGGGATATAAATGACTATATAATAAGAGCTAGCACAAAACTAGGAAGAAGAACCTTAATATATAATCACATCATAACCTTGACCAATTTATTCAGCCAGTTGTGCTCCAACTATTGTTTCGATAAGCCAATGTCAGCATGCCTTTACCATCGTCCATTATATGTGGTATTGCTGGACCATCTCAACCACAACTACAGCAATAAGAGGAAATAATTAGCTACCTCCTCTGATTCAGTTCGTACCACCACCTTAGCTTCATAGGGAGATACATATTAAACACAAATACTAATTGTCAAAAAAAAGTACATAGAACATAAAGAAACATATTTAGAAATAAACATGATACTTGCATTTTCATATTCAAGCAAACATTTTCATGAAAATTGGTTATGAAACTTTCATAAATTCGGAAAATAATGTTGGATCGATAATGCCGCAATAAAACACTCTAGAAGGGGGGTTGAATAGAGTGTGGGTGATTTTTGATACTTCTTTTTCGATGAACAACACAAGTACTAATTAACAAGTTGCGGAAGATAACTTAATTAATTATTCACTTGTGTTATGTTACCTTATTGATCAAATAATGTGATTAAGTGGATCAAAGTAAGTTATCAAACAAATTTAAACAACCTGACTACTTGATATTAAACCAAAAATGATGTGCACTTGAACTTTAACAATTATTAAATATTCAATCAACTAAATAAGTATTGTTTACTCAAAGTGATAATGTGCAAACCGATTAAAAACAAATACGGATGCAAATGTAGGAGGTCTCAAGAGATCAGATCAAATATTTAGCAAACTAGTTAAGACTTATACACTAGATACGAATAAAGCAAATATACAGACTGGGGTTATAGCAAATTTATTTCACAACTCAACAAACACAGAAATAAGGTTAATACTAATAAAATCACAAATATAAATTATCAAACTGAGTTATTTAAACAGGTTTGAATGATTTACAAAACTGAATTAGTGATGGAAAATAAGTTACAGTGCAGACTGATCTAACTGAGTTCAACAGGATACAAGAACTGATGAAAAATTATTCTTAGATCAGTCAAGGGCACTGCTCAGACTGAAAAATATCAGATGTACTTTAGTGGTGATAAACACAAATAACTTTGAAGTTTATCAGCACTTAAATACAGCTTGATTTATACAGGTTTCAGTGAGCACAACAAGAAGGGACCAGACTAGATCGATCAATCGGCCAAGACCTTTGAATCGAAGGTCGGATCGAGTTATAGCTCGATCGATTGTCAAGGTCGGTATTGTAACTTATCACAAATGATCAGCAGGTCCAAACTGTGGCCAAAGTAAAAAACTGAAAATAAAAACCTATTACAAAGTGTTCAATTGAAAGTTCAGATTTCTCAACAGATTACAGCAAATTGAGATAAGCGGATTCAAATAAGCATGTAAGAGGGGGGAATTCCAGGATGTAAATCACAAGGATATACACAGTGAAAATTCCCAGCAGATATGGGGAAAGACAAAATAGACAGAGCCAAGTGATGCACAGATTCAGACTTGTAAAAAGTCAGAGTATCAGTCTGTAATGCATTATTCTCAAGGCTGTGTGCACTTACACAGAGTACAGATCCTGATATTCTGATGTGCAGCAAGATGATTACGGTGATAAGACTTGCACAGACTTTACAGCAATGGACAAACACTCAATCTGAACAACAGGATTACACAAGGTCAGATTGATACTGAAATATGAGCTACAGGCCAAAATCCTCTCATGGCCTTTTTGCTAGTTCAAGCTTTCAATTATCAATTTCTGATCTCAGAAACCTACTTATTCAGGTTCAGTGTTTGACACACTCAATTACAGATACTACTCAAGTATGGCTAATCACAACAAGAACAGGGATACTGCAAGACTTGATATGAATTCCTGAATGACACAAGATCAGAGATATCTTGAAGTCAATGTCTGAATTGCTAGATCCTCACTTCAGGAATCTTCAGACTTAGGTCCTTCAAAGTCAATGATCTTATCATAGGGGTGCTTCAAATCAAACAAGCAGACCACAAACCAGTTTAAACAAAAGCATAGTTTTAAGAGTGTTTTCTAAATTGATTTACCTCTTTTAAAAAGGCACAATGCAGACAAACAGAGGAGTTGATCTTGTGTCATGTGTATAGCATTTCCAGTCCTCAAGCTATACACACTCCATCAAGATTCCAACTGATTCACTATCACTTTAGGCAAGTGATAGGGAATCCAGACCACAAACTTCTTCTTGCAAAAAAAATGACTTAGAGAAATTTTGAAAAGGAGAAAATGTGGTGTTTGCTTAAGTTGTAAAATTAATTTTTTGTGTTAGAAGGGGTTGCTATTTATAGGAAATAGAGACTGGAAAAACCGGATGATCAACCAAAAAAAAGCTTTGCACATTAACACATAAGGGTTGATTCAAGTGTTTAAAATTGACCGGACCACAGACTGAAATTGGACTGGTTTATATGATTGGTTTGACCATCATTGGGCTTATATACCCTCAGCAATTGCGATTCAATTTCACTGTGTATAGACACTCAATTGAATTGACTAGACCGGACTAGGGTACAAGGTTTTAGCCGATTTACCATTGCAATCCGGGTAGTTACTCACCGGATCGTCTTCCACGTGCTGATAAGGATCGGATTGCCTTGCTGGAGTCTGAATTACAGCTGCAGATCCTATTGCACATGTGGTCAAAAGGGTTAAGACCTTATGCCATCAATGCTCCAGAACGGTCAAAGATTTACCTGTAATCAGCCAGTAAAGGAAAGATAAGGCAGAATCACAATTCAAATAAGAAAATAGCTGAGAATGCGATATTTAACTTGAAAAGATATGACCTTTTAAGAGTCGATTTTGCAGAGAGGCCTTCACTGTAATGATTTGAATTAGGGTTAACACGAATTCAGAGAATCGCCCTCTTAATGACTCGTATCAGTCGAAGGTAACCTTCAAACAGCACAATTGCACAAAATCAGGGCAATTAAGTGTTCAAATCAGAATAAAAACATTCGATATTAACAAGAAAAGAAAGAATCGACCTTTTCTACTATGAAGACATCACAGAGTGGGCCTCTATGTTTCTCAATCAAATCTCAGCGAATCGATGTAGTAATTGCTTTGACTCATCACGATTTGTAGTAAAGATACAACCTTTTCTTTGAAACCTTCTTAAACAGATATTCGTCACGTGGTTGCAACTGGAGGCTGATTCTGGGAGTAAAAACCTTCCTAAATCAATGGTGGCTTAAATCAACACAGAAACGAGTAATAAAGATGGCGGATTTTCAGAGAGAAAAAGGATCGTCATTGAAGACGATTGATTTTGGAAATCATAGTGGAGTAAATGAGAGGAGTTGCAAATAGAAGGATAGACGGCTGGTCTAGACAATTAGGTTTAGGGATTTTTTGTTTAGAGAGTTAGATAAGGGGTAAGGGAGTTGGGCCGGACCAAAAAAAAGGGCCAGACTTATTTAAAAAAGAAGGGGCCTGTCGAATTTTTTGATATAAATATATAATTAAATAATTTAGTTTGATTAATCAAATTTATAAAAACAAGTAAATTAATTTTATAAATCTAATCAAGCAAGTTAAATAGATAATTACATATTTTAATGATCCTGCAAAAAGAAGATTAAACACAAGAGTTTGCCACATGATGTAATTTTTTATTCATGGCGGTTAGTGACAAGGGTATTTTAGTAAAAACCACATTTAAGGACATTTTTGGAAATTAATCAAACTTACTTGCAACTGGGGCTCATAAATCAACAAAAAAATCGTGTATATCATCTTTCTTATACAGTTGAGTCTTTTCACAAAACAAAGTGAAGTTAACGGTATGAGCGTTCACGGTCCTTCTCAAGTGCACAAGGCCTTCCATAGTTTGAAACTATAACATGGTGGCTGATAAGCATCAGATCTGAAGAAAACAATCAACCCAAATGTTTAGATCGAAACAAAGCAGTAAAAGAGACATATAAATTAAAGTAAACATATGCCATTGTATCAGATCTGGGAATGGACTCAAATCAAACCCTTTTCAGTTTTTTCATAGAGTTGCGTGCGTATATACATATTACAGGCATAAAATCTAAATCTTATAAAACCATGATTCTATGTTTTATTACCAGCTTTATATTGATCAAGTCCTCTGTATCATCAATGTATTTGTTGGTCCCTTGGAAAGGCTAACACAAGTTTAGGGGGGTTGAATAAACTTGTCCCTAAAACTTGATTTTAAACAACTTAAAGTTCAGTTATAACTTGTGTGGAGTTAAGCTGACAAAGCTGAGATTAAGTCAAACTGACTTAAACTGAAAATGAGTCAACCGGCAGCAGATATAATTCTAGCCATTTTCTTGATCTTGTTATTCTTTTTTAAAGTGAGGCCGTGTGAATCGAATTCGATGAATGTCGATTTTGAATCGTGAGGTGTATAACAATCAAGTATCAAAATGCTGTAAGTAAATGCTGAATAAATAAATAAATTCGTAAAGTAAATAAGGCGGATGTTATAGAGGTTCTAGGTGGTGTAATCCTGTACATCCTCTCTTCCCCTGTGGTGCGGAGGAAAATTCCACTAGAACTTCTTGAGGTGAACTGTTAAAAAAAGTCCTAAACAATAGTCCTTGGCTAATCCCTAGCGTCACTATCTAAACAGTTGTAGAACAGGTAGAATTGCTGCTCTTCAAATGCTTGAACCACTGGTCCTTATAGGGTAGGATTTCCTCTTCACCAGCTACCACCACAAACATAATCTACCCGACTGCTTGTCACAACTGTCCTTGGCGAAACCTTTCCGGTTTTCTTCACAGTCTAAAACCTTTGGTGTAGAATCAAAGTTGGGCTGGGAATCAATAATTTGATTCTTGTTTGTGGTTCTTCAAAGTGTTGGATTCTTGATAAATTCTTTGTAGCTTGAACACTTGAAGAAATACTAGATATGATCTTGTTATAGTTCAGAGATGATAGCAATTCGAATAGACTAATGCACAAAATTGCTTGTTGATTCTTGTATATTCTGTTATTCATCCTTGGTGCAAAGCCTTCTATTTATAGTGTGAGGTCCAACGTTCATCTGGCTTAAATTCGAATTGTATCAACGTCTCTTTTGTAACGGCTATACTTTCTGACCGTTCTGCTGTGTCAGTAACTCATCCAATGAAATTGCTTCCTTTACAACGTTCGACTGTACTTTCAGTTTGTTGGATGGCTGACATATAAAACTGAGTTTCCTTATCAGTTTTATACTGAGTTTTTCACTTGTAAGTTTCCTAACTGACTTGGAGCATTAACTGAGATTTTACTCTTCTTCAAATATCAGTACTCCAGTTTTCATTGGATTATCATTGACTTAATAAGAGTACACCATAACTTATTATCATCTAAGAATTCATTGTCCTTATGATTCTTAGGTCTTCATACAAGATCCATAAAGTCAGTTCAGGTCACCACAATCTTGCCTGAAGTCTAACTTTACAGTCTCGACTTGTAATCTTCATAACTGAATTTGAACCCTCAGTTCTTCATTCTTCAATAACTGAGTTTGAACCCTCAGTTCTTCGATCTTCTAGATAAGTCAACCGAGTATGTAACTCTCAGCGAACTTACCTTCTTCAGTTCCATGTAGGTGTATTCTGAGTCAGTTTGCTTGTCTTGATGATTTCGATTTTCTAAATGATTTCCGGCCGATTTTACGACACACTAACTATTACAGTGCTTGTCTGATGTAACCCATATAAATATCAGACTCTAGTAAAACTTATACATTCAGTTCTAGACAACTTTTAGCTTTTCACGATAACAGTTAGCTTCAGCACTTCATCAATGGGGTTAAGATAATACTTTAAACAAATAAGATGAATTATCATCAAAACATAAATTTTATTTCCAACAATTTCCCCCTTTTTGATGATGCCAAAACTCTCCCTAAAAGAAAAGCTTAAAGATCAAAACAATGTAAAACAATGTAAAACTGGAAAACTGGTTTTCATTAGAATGAGCAAAAACTGGATAAGTACATTTTGTTCAAATCACTGTGATTAAAGACTAAGCTTCTTCTTTGCTTTTTGCATGACTGAGTCATATTTCCTTGCTTTGTCATACAATCGAAAATCTTCTTCTAGCTTGGAGTCTTCCTTTGAGAAAGTCTTGTTGTAGTCAACTTGACTACCTTCTTTCCATCTTTTCCATTGAATTAGCTTGGGTAAGCCTGATTCTTTTAAGTAGTAATTTTAAAATTCTACTAGATCAGCTTTCATCTGTTCAGTCTTGTCTTTAATCTTCAGTTTATCATCAATCCTCTGATTCTTCTTATATTGTGCCATTTTCTGCTTTGAGAATAAATCAGATAAAAAGTAGTTCAGGGATTCTTCAGTTGTCCTGTCCCTGTATTTGCCTTTGATAGGATTGTAATCTTTGATAAACTGCATCCACAGATCCTTTGTAAGAGTAACTCTTCTATCTCCAGGTTGACTATATTTTTCAATAAGTTGATCATCAGTTAATTCTTTCTTCAAAAATTTAGGATCTGATCTATATCTTTGTAATTCTTCTTCAAGTCGCTTCATTTCTCCAAGTAACTTCAGCTTTTCTTCTTCAGCTTCCCCCTTTTTGGCATCATATAACTGATCTACCAGGGCATGGGTAGCTTTTGGATCTTCTGAGATTTGTCGCTGAGAAGCAAGTACTTCATTAAGCTGAGTTTCTAACCCATAGATATGCTGATTCATATGCCAATGAGCCTGAGCATGAGTTTCCCTTTCTACTGTGGTTGAATCTTCGAGTTGTTGTTTGAGTAACACGATTTCTGAAGCAGAACTTGAACTTGATTTGTGGATCATCTCTAATCTTGCATGAACTGAAACATCGGTTCTAGTTCTATAATCAAGGTATCCAGAGATGTTTGATAAACGGCTATTTTGTGTATCTCTCTGACTGAGTACAATTTTCAAGTTTTCATGAACTTTTGCCAATTCATCCTGTGTGAGGATGTCAGAAGGATCATATGTAGCTTCTATTTGATCCTTAACCTGAGTATTATCATCAATAATCATCAGTTGCTGATTATCAATTCCATGAGCTGCTTGCTGATTGTTAGTTGTCTGATCTCCAACTAGCAATTCTTCTTATTGTGGTACAGTTTGCGTTGCTAGAGGTTGATGTTGAGTTTCTGTTTGCAGAACTGTAGTCTAATCAGCATCTTTTCTTGACTTATCATGGTCATCATCATCCTTTTTCTATCCTCTTCTTTTTGCTAGTTCAGTAAATCTTTTGAAACAGTTGTCAAGAAATTCTGAAATTGGAAACAGAGAGTAAAGGTCTCTAACTTCCAATTTCTCCAAGAGTAATTTCTCTTCATTCTGTAAACTGATATCTCGAACATCTTCTGGTTGAAGTTTCATTTTCATCAGCTTGATGATTTTGTCACCAAGAGTAGTGCGATTGCTAAACTAATTCTTCGCCAGAATCGAGAAGTATGGTCGATAGTGACATTTTCTTGTGTACCTTCGTGAGTCGATTGATGTTGTTGTTCCCCCTCGGTTGGTGCTTTTTCACTTGAGATTTACGGGTACAAACATCTTATAAGCGATCTTGCTTCTGCACGATCGACTTTTTCGCTTGGTCCTTTGTGTACGACTTCCGGTGAGACACAATTTTCTGACTTGCTTCAGGTTGGGAAGTTGTTTCTGTGATTTCCTTTGAAGTTGCATTTTGCCTTGCTTGCTTCCCTTCCTTAATTCTTTCTAAGTAAAACTGAATGATTCCACTAAGAGTCTTCTTCAGTCGGAATCTGCCATCAATTACTTGTCCTTCAGCTTGAGCTCTTTTCACACTGTCTAATTTAGCTAAATGTTGTTCCTTGAACTGATTTACAACATAGCCTGCCCAATTGAATTCTATTCCATCCTAGATTATATTAATGAGATAGATATTTGTTAAGGGTGATTTTATACGATTTATAATGCTATATTCTATGATATTTTTCCCCGTATTTGTACTAAATTGCATAAGAAGCGTGTGTTTAATGAATATATTGAGTAAATGATATTTCAAAAGAGTTAATTGCAAAATAGGTTGATTTATGTGCTTTAATTATGTTTTTACGATTATTTGAGCGATATTACATTTTGTGGTGTTTTTATATGATGTAGACACATTTTTCAAGGCTCAAATGATGATCAAAAGAGATAAGAGTCGAAATATATGATGATTAAAAGAGATAATGAAGGAATTGACAAGATGAAAAGAGATAGAGATCAAGAAATCGAAATTCAGTCATATTGGACTGGCGTCCAGAATCTCCGTCCAGTAGACGGACGTCTGGTAAATTGAACGAGCGTCCAAGGATGGAAAGTTGATTCAGGAAGTTTGGGCCGCCGAGGTGGACGCTGGTGGACGAAGGCGTCGATCATGACTCGCCCGATTTGAAGTTTATATGAAGTATGGGACGGGCGTTCAAGGATCAGACAGGCGTCCGGTAGCCGACTTCTTTGAAACCGACTTTAAAATCTATATATAGTTAATTTGTTTCTCCACACAAAAGGGAGGATACACTCATTATTCAAAACCCTAAACCTAGGGGCGGCTTTAGGCTGCGTTTTTCTCCTTTTTATTCCAGTTTTTATGCACTTTAGATCTAGATTAAACTAGTTATTTTTTTATGCACTATTTCTGCAAATTCGAGTTGCTTAGGATGTTTAGAGGCTAAAAGCTTCATCAAACGAGTATTGTGAAGCCATCCAACGATTGTTGATTTCGTTTTCTTCGGTTATACTGTGAGTTTTTATTTAAAGGTTGTCTCTTATTCATGTTTATTACGTTTAATTGCTTTTATATTGGAAGATCTGCATGTGTGATTGTTTATTGTTGATGGAAATCTTAATAAACCCTAGATCATCATGAATAAGAATAGTAATTCAAATCTATCATAACGGAAGTTAATAGGTTTAATTGCTAGATTACAACCATAAAGTTTACACCTTTGGTTAGGAAACGCGTTAATCTTGCATTGGAAGATAATAGATTAATAGATGAACTTTCTAAGGAATTAGGGTTCATGTTTAGATAAGGTGAATCACAACCTAGATAAAAACCACAACATAATCGAGATAGGAAATCAATGCTTGTTGGATAGGTGGATCAATCCTCGTTTGTTCATTACACACTTGATTTAAATCCCTAAAACTTGAATTCGTTTAGTTAGTTTACTTTTATTTGCATCTTAGTTTAGTTTAGTATCGAATTGGTTCGCAGCCCGTATCCTTCCTAGCTTTGGATTATATCCTCTGTCTAGTTTTATTTTCTGTTTTGTTCGATTTTTATTCACTGTTTAGATTAGTTTCGTGACATAGTTTAGGTTAGACAAAAGCTAGAATCACAATCGTTTAGTTCCCCGTAAGATCGACCCGGTATCAACCTCTTTACTACGATCCTTATACTTGATGGAAACCGGATTTATAAATATTTATTACTTGTTTGCTGTGCTAGATAAATCCGTGACAAGTTTTTGGCGCCGTTGCCGGGGAACCGGACGGTTGTCTAGTCTTTGTTTTTCTGTTTTTCTGTTGTTTTTGTTTGTCCTGTTTTTATTCCGTTTTAATTTCCTGTTTTAGTTGATAATCGTTTAGGTGATTAGTTAATTAGGGTTTTAGCTTAGGTTTAAGGTTCTCTTGTGATTAATTCTCCCCTCTTTCTCCTCTCTCTGTTTCTGCTTTTATCCTTTCGTTCCCCTTCTTGTCTGTTATTTTTCTGCAAATTTCCTGTTTCTGTCATAATTTTCCCGCTACCAAACGGGCGTCTGGGATATCGGACGTCCGTCCATTTACCGGAAAATTTTCAATTCGTTCATTTTTAACCACTTAGACGAGCGTCCATAATAATTGGGACGCCCGTATAAGTATTCTCATCTTTCAGACGAAGCGTTTGGACCACTAAACGCCCGTCCAGTCCAAATTCCATCCGGACGCCCGTCCAGGACATTGGACGTCCGTCTGGTCCCTTTTTCTTAAATAATCTTGTTTCCTTTCTTTTCTTTTCTTTTCTTTAGGCTTTTAATTTTTAGTTTAGGCTTTTAATTTCTTAGTTTTTAGGCTTCTTTTTACTTGTTTTTGGTCCGGTTTATGCAAACTCGGAGTCGAAAGGGACCGTTATTATACACCCCTGACCCCGAGCGAACCGTAGTCCGGCCAAACAGGCGGATTTTCCGTTCTGCGGTTCTGGCAGACAGAGCCGAGCAAGATCTTGAAGATCAATTAGCAAAGGAAATCACTGATTTTGTTATAATGGCCGCTAATAATAGGCGACGTTGGCGAGACTACGCCATGCCGGCGAAGTCAAAGTCAACCCGGATATTGTTATTCCGGCCATTACCGACAAACCTTTGAGTGAAGCCAGGACTTATCCGGATGATGCAAAGACGCATCAATTTTTCACGGCTATCAATCGAGAATCCAGATACCCACTTGCACACATTCTTAGAGATATGCGGTACTACACGCATCCAAGGAGTAAGTGAGGATGCTATCAAGCTAAAACTTTTTCCTTTTTCTTTGAAAGGAGAGGCTAAAGAGTGGTACACCTCTCTCCTTCGAATCTATCACCACCAGGCGGAACTCGAAAGGAGTTCTTGAGTCAATATTTTCCACCTTCAAAAGCGCGATTGCTTAAATGAAATATTCACTTTCTACCGGAAAGAGAATGAGTCCTTTTCGAATGTTGGAAGAGATTCAAGTCTCTTCTTAGAAAGTGTCCCCACCATGGCTTGCCAATGGAAAGGCAAGTCAACACCTTTCTTTAGTGGATTGACCGAGCTTACAAAGGCATGGTCAATAGCTCTTCACGGTGGGGCATTTTCAAGAAAACGCTGAAGAAGGATGGGCCTTTGTTTGAGGACATTGCAAAGTATAACTATGCCCCTCTTATCAAGCAATTCAAGCTCCTCCTCCTCCCAAGGTTGAGGAAGTCAATTTGCAAAGTTTGATCGCCTTCTTGCTGCGAAGCGGATGGCACCATCTCAAGTTCCAAACCCGATAAATCAAACTTCTCCTTTTCCACGGAACCCTCGGAGTTACGTACATGAAATCGCTATCGAGGTGGCCATATGAATGGCCAATGTCAATTTAATCCCCTCGCACCTTATCAAGTGAATCTTTGTTCATGATTATGGACGGTACAATCAAGTCACATGTCAGAATTGTGACGAGGTGGGGCACACTTCTAAATTCTGCCCTATGAACGGACAGAATGCGGAAGTGAATGCATTCTATGGCCAGAACAATCAAAGGTTCAATCAGTTTCCTGGCCAGGGCAATTTTCAAAACCAAAGGTTTAATCCATCTTCAAATTTCAGTCCTAATTCGAATTTTAATTGAATCAATTTCAATAGAAACCACAGGTTTAATCAGAACCAAAACTCGAATTTTTCCAATCCTACGCAAAAATTCAATCAGAATTGGCCTTCCAATTCAAACTCTCAGTTTCAAAGTCGGCCCAGCCAGCCCTATTCTTCAAATCTCCAAAACTCTCAAGGCCCCTCCCAATCTACCAATCTTGAAGCTAAATTGGAGGAGCAAAGTAGATCGATGAAGAATCTTGAGAGACAAATTGGGCAACTGGCTGAGCGATTAGCTTAGACCCCAGGCACCGCCGATTTCACGAGAAGAATCCAAAGGGTGGTCAAGTTGCTCAAGCCGACTTGAACAAAGGCCCATATCTTGACCTCGTGCCATCAATTCAATACGGTAAAGAGGAGGCGGTGCAATGAATCTGAGAAGCGGTACTCAAGTTAGTGGTCCTTCCCACCGGGAAACCACCAGCCCCTCCTCGCCATTGATAAGGCAAGAGGGAAGCCGAGCACCTACACTCCCCTCAATCGCAAGAGAAAACTCGGTGGGTGATCCCCGAGAGGTGAAGAAGTTGGTGATCCTCAAGTGGCTGATCCTTGGGATTTGAAAAGCAATCGAAAGTCGGAGGTGATCCTCGACTACAAAAAAATCTGAGAAAGCCGTTCGATGGAAAGATCTGGAAGACAAAGTCGTAAGTGCATCCTCAAAGAAAGTCTTTTCTGAGAATGACCTTAAGAAGCTTCCATTTCCACCGAGAAAGAGCAGCATTCCCTTGAGTGAGGACAAAAAGTACGGAAAGGTGCTGAGCCTTTTGAAAAATACTCAGGTAAATCTTCCACTATCAGATGTCTTGGTTGAGATGCCTAAGTATACAAAGTTTATCAAGGATGTTGTGTCTTCGAAAAAGAAATTAGCAGGCATGGAAAGACAAATTGGCGAGGATTGTTCCATGATTAATTATGAAAACTTACCAATTAAAAGAGGTGACCCTGGTAAGTTTGTACTTACAGTCTTAATGGGAGGTCTAGTCTTCCCTAATTCTTTGTGTGATCTAGGTGCCTCTATAAGCCTTATGCCAATGTCTGTATGCAAACAGCTCGGTTTACAAAGCCTTCTAGAACCCACTACTATGAGTCTACAGTTCGCGGATAGATCTTCTAAGAAAGCTTCAGGGATCCTGAAAGACGTTTTGGTTCAGATTGATAGATTTACCTTTCCAGTTGACTTGTATGTCTTAGACATGGAGAAAGACGAAAACGTCCCCCTGATTCTTGGAAGACCTTTCTTATCTACAGCTAGAGCCCTCATCGATTGCGATGGTGGGCAAGTGACTATCCGAGTTGGTGATCAAGAGGTGAGTTACAATGTCTTGAAGTCCATTCAAGTGCCCTCTGGCCCCCCGACCGGCTTTTCCATTGATTATATGACGGATGATTTTACCGATTATATGGATAAGCAAGTCATGGCTGTAGAAGCGGAATATGAGCGATTGGTTGATAATCTAAATACTCATGGTGTGGTCAATCTAGATCAATTAGCAGCTGATGTTGAGGACGAGTTGTTGGAAGGAGAAGCTTTGGCAGTGGGACCACAGAGTAAACTCAGTGATATTGAGTTGAAAAGTGGAGATCTTAAATCTAGTTTGGAAGACCCCCCTGCAGATTTGGTGTTGAAGCCGTTGCCTAAACATCTTAAGTATGTGTTTTTAAGAGAAGGCGACAAGCTTCCTTTAATTATTTCTGCCAAACTGTCTCGACTAGAAGAGATGAAATTAATCAACGTCTTGAAAAAGAATGAAAAAGCCTTTGGTTGGCAAGTAGGAGATATCAGAGGGATATCTCCGGACATCTGTATGCACAAGATCAAGACGAATGAGGGTGCAAAATGTGTTAGACAGCCCCAGAGAAGTCTCAACCCTCATATGCAAGAGGTGGTTAAGAAAGAAATCATTAAACTTCTGGAGATGGGAATCATTTATGCCATCGCGGATAGTGAATGGGTTTCCCCAACTCAAGTAGTTCCCAAGAAAGGTGGAATTACGATTGAGAAGAATGAGAAGGGAGAGGAAATAGCATTGAGACTTGTCACTGGTTACAGAGTCTGCATCGATTATCGGAAGCTCAATGAGGTCACAATGAAAGATCATTTTCCCCTTCCATTCATTGATCAGATGCTTGAGCGTCTGGCGGGGCACGCATTCTACTGCTTCCTAGATGGATATTCAGGATACTTCCAGATACCCATTGATCCAGCTGACCAAGAAAAGACCACTTTTACCGCCCTTATGGTACATTCGCCACGGCGAATGCCATTTGGCCTCTGCATGCCCCAAGCTACTTTTCAATGATGTATGCTAGCTATCTTTGACGGGCTTGTAGAGAAGTGTATGGAGATTTTATGGATGATTTTTCGGTTTTCGGTCGATCTTTTGATGATTGCCTTGACAATCTTGATCAAGTGTTATCCGGATGTGTGGAAAAGAACTTAGTACTTAATTGGGAGAAATGCCATTTCATGGTAGATGAGGGAATAGTTCTTGGCCACAAGATCTCAGCCAAAGGTATAGAAGTTGACAGGGCAAAAGTAGAAGCTATCGAAAAGATGAGCTACCCCAAGAATGTGCGTGAAGTTAGAGGTTTTCTTGGACATGTCGGTTTCTACAGAAGATTCATTCAAGACTTCTCCAAGATAGCCAAGCCCCTGTCCACTTTACTAAAGGAAGACGTTGAGTTTAATTTTGATGAGAGCTGCAAGCAAGCGTTTGAGGAGCTTAAGGATCATTTAATATATGCTCCAATTCTTATATCGCCTGACTGGAACCTACCATTTGAGCTTATGTGCGACGCATCAAACTATGCTATTGGTGCTGTTCTGGGACAAAAGATCAAAGGGAAATTCCAGCCTATCTATTACGCCAGTCACACATTGAACCCCTCTCAAGTTAACTATACCACTACTGAAAAGGAACTTTTGGCCGTAGTTTTTGCTATGGACAAGTTCCATAGTTACTTGTTAGGAGCTCAAGTGATCGTGTGGACTGATCACGCTGCTCTGCGTTATCTGATGACTAAGAAAGAGGCTAAACCGCGCCTATTGCGTTGGATACTGACCCTCCAAGAGTTTGACGTTCAGATAAAGGACAAAAAGGGCAGTGAAAATGTAGTGGTGGATCACGTTTCTAGAATGTTAAATGAGGAAAAGGATGAACCAGATGATATAGATCTTTACTTTCCTCTAGAAAACATTATGTTGATAGACGGTTGTCCTCCTGATGTCCCATGGTATTCTTCCATTGTAAACTACCTTCATGCCCGTTATCTCGATCCGAAATGTCTTATCGGGAGAGAAAAAGTTCTTCTACGATTTGAAATATTTCGTTTGGGATGAACCTTATCTTTTAAGATCTCAGTAAAGATGGTTTGCTTAGGAGATGTGTTCCAGAATCCGAGCAACGCGATATTATTGAGGAGTGCCACAGTGGACCCACAGGAGGTCACTTTGGTCCGTGGAAAACCGTTGCTAAGATCTTTCAATCCGGTTTCTATTGGCCTACGATCTTTAAGGACACAGAAGCTTTCTGTAAAGCTTGTGATAGGTGCCAAAGGACCGGAACTCTGACAAGGCGTTTTGACATGCCTTTAAAACCCATCCTCGAATGCGAAGTCTTTGATGTATGGGGTATCGATTTTATGGGACCATTCCCATCATCTTGCGGTAATAAATACATCTTAGTCTGCGTAGACTACGTGTCTAAATGGGTGGAGGCTCAAGCCACTCCTCACAATGATATTTCTAAAGAAGAATATCTTCGTGAGGTTTGGATGTCCGCGCGCCTTGATCAGTGATGAAGGGACGCATTTCGGCAACCGACCCCTAGAGAAAGTTCTCGAAAAGTATGGTGTTCGTCATAAGACAGGAACACCATATCATCCGATGACTAGTGGTCAGGTTGAGAGAAGCAACCAAAGTATCAAGAAAATCCTGGAGAAGACAGTCAACAGTCATAGAAAAGACTGGAGTTTGAAGTTGGATGATGTACTTTGGGCATACAGAACTGCCTATAAAACCCCTATGGGGACATCTCCATATCAAATGGTCTATGGGAAGCCATGTCATCTGCATGTCGAGTTAGAGCATAGAGCTTATTGGGCTACAAAGTTTTGAACTTTGATTCCCCATCTTGTGGAAAACATCGATCGCGGTGATTACATGAGTTAGACGAATTCAGACTCCAGGCCTATGAAAGTGCCAGGATTAGTAAAGATAAGATGAAGCTACTCCACGATGCTAAGATTAAGAAGAGAGAATTCCATGTCGGCGAACAAGTTCTTCTATACAATTCCAGGTTACATCTGTTTCCTGGAAAGTTGAGGACACGTTGGTCCGGCCCCTTCGAGATTCTCCAAATCATTCCTGGAGGCATTCTAGAACTTCGTGGTTATAGTGGTGACCCGTTTCAAGTGAATGGCCAGAGGTGCAAGCACTATATTGGTGAACCTAAAGAGAAACCTCTGAATGTCCGTTGCCTCGATATCCTCGGGTGTGGTGCTACAGAAGTCGAAGAATTCGATGAGTCTTCACCCAACCTGTTTTCAGAGGAGGGCTGTAGTGGTCCTTCTGAAGAAGTTCTAGCTGGTAGTTGGGATATGGAAGAATTGGAGAGGGAGCGTCAGTTGAAGCGTCATCGAGAGGGCTCGAGAGAATGAAGAGGTCACCCATGGGAAGTTCAAGCGTATTTGGAAAGCTATTAAAGATTTCACCCCATGTGTGAGATCTTTGTTTCTGCCCACACACTCTTCGATCGAGCTTACACGAGGTAGTGGCTGGCAGAAAAGTCAAATGGCCTGATCCAGGCTGAGTTTTAAACGGTGTCGAGCTAACGACATTAACCAAAAGCGCTACTAGGAGGCATCCTAGATATCCCTTATTATATTAGTTAAATTATGTTCATGCTGTTAGTGTTATATATATTTAAGTTTTAGTTTAATTAAGTTTTAGCTGACTAAGTTTTTCTATTTATATCATCGGTTAGTGTGTGCTTTTAGATATGGATTACGGAGTTCTTCCCGAGGAGTTCCCATCATTAGTCGGATCCCACCGGACATGATGGTGATGGACCAGGAGGCACTATAGTCTTGCACGTAGATTTTGAGCTTAGTACCCGTCACGAAGACCATCACCTATGTTCTCATTGTCCCCATTGTTCGGGAGGTAGTGACTTCACTCTCGAGGAGCACTGAGGGACCTATAGGACGTCCATATACGGTCCTAAATGACCCTATCTTTGTGAGATCTAGCTGTACTACTGAGCTTCACATTTAGAGGTTTAAAGGTATTTGGAGATGGTAGGCATAAGAGGCGACTATGATTTCCCTCCTGCTATTGATATGCTTCGTCGTCTCATCCGTTTGGTGGATTGGGACGAGATTTATGCAGACTAGCGTTAGTTAGGTTTGTTTCGTCGAGCAAACGACGTAAAACAAAAGCGCTTTGTGGGAGGCAACCCACTGTTTTCTATTTGTTTTTATTTATTTTCTAGTCACCTTATGTACTTTGTTTGATTTAAAGTTGTATTTTTGAAGTTTTAATTAAGTTTAATAAGAGATGTACTTTTGAATTTGGGTTGTATGGAATTTTATGATTTTTGCAGTTTTGCCTGCTGGGACGCCCGTCCAGACAACCGGACGCCCGTCCTCTATGACCAATCCTTAGACGAACGTCCACTACGCCTGGACGTCCGTCTGATATTTTCCCTCCAATCCTGTATGTGATTTAAACTCTTGGGCGGCGTTTACTAAGCCGGGCGCCCGTCCGAGTTCATCGATTTCGGTGGGCGCCCGTCCACCGAGTTGGACAGCGCCCACCTGCGTCTATATATACCCTTTCTTCGAATGAACCTTCACTTTTCAGGATATTCAAACGCGAAAAACGGTTTCTCTCCCTCCTTTTGCCCTAAATTCCTCCATTCTAAACCGTTTTGAGCGATTTTAAGTGCTATAGACCGCTTTTGATACCCTCTCTTCGATTTTCATAACCAAAACTCCCAACACGCTATATTTTTGGAGAATCAGCACCCATTGTAGTCTGACTTTTAAGAGGAAAAATCCGATTTTTGGAGGCCATTTGGACTTGTTTGGACTAATCTTCATCTCGATCAGCATCTACTCATCTTACTCGGTAAGTTAGTAACAACTTTTCTCGATTTTGTTCACGTTTTTCTGAGTTCGATCTTTGGGTCGGCTCGTTCACTCGAATGTCATCTTATTTGTTTTCTTTCTTTCGTTTTTGATTCTTGACTCTTGTTGGTTGATGTTGTTGATGATGAATGGGTTGGTTATTGATCATGGATGGTTGTGGTTGTGGTTTGGTTGATTTGAAATCCCGCTTTGGATGTTAAACGGGTATCTTTTGTGGGTATTGGGATTGTTTGGTAGACTAGGCTTGAAAATGGTTCATAAGAAGGGAGTTGTGAAGCGACACGGGAAGGAAGTAGCTAGGGAGGCCGGGAAAAAGCGCAAAGAGTTTGACCCAACATTAGTTGATCCCAACCGAGGTGTGAGCATTCGGGAGCAACCCCCTAGAGCCACCCAAACTAGGGCAACCTTAAGAGATGAACCAACCTCCGACTCTGAGTCGACGGACGACGATATTCCTTTAGTACGGATGCCAAGAGCTCAGAAAGGCGGAGCCTCGTCTAGGGCTGAGGACACCGTAGAAGCTACCCGTGAGGAGGAACCGGTTGTACCTAGGGCTTCCCAACCTAGGAAGAAAGCCAAAACCGTACCTCATATGCCCTTACCTCGTAGGTTCGTGAACCCTAGAGCTCACGATGTGTATAAACAGCACTATTTCTCGAGGACGATGTTGAGAGAAAGGGCCACTTTAGAGGCAAAGGTCGATCCAGGTTTCGTTAAGTTGCTTAAGGATCGGAAATGGGAAGCTTTGATGACGATTCCAACTACGCCGGTCAATAGTTCTTTGGTTCGGGAGTTTTATGCAAACTGTTCAGAAACCGACTTAGAAACGAAGGTAGTTGTGGTTCGAGGAGTCCACATTCCGTTTACGCCGGAGGTGATCAATGCAAAGTATGGGTTGGCGGCTTTTGAGGGTAGAGATTATAAGGAGGAGATTTTACATAGGCAGAGTTTGGGGCAGGATCCTTTGGAGGAGTTGCGACTGAGAGTGTGCCCGGATGTGGCATGGACATTAAGGCCGGGAGGTGACCGGAATGAGTTGGTTACCACGACCTGGACGGAGGACTGGAAGGTCCAGTGTCGATTTATTCAGAGTCGGTTGTTGCCTAAGAACAACTTGACGCACTTTCACATTGGTGACCTAGGCATGTTATATGCATTGACATTTGGCTTGAACGTGAATGTGGGGCAGGCGTTATAGGATGAGGTGGCTATTAATCAGAAGATCTATACCCGATGCTTGATTATCCCTCACTTAATCCACAGTCTCTGTATCGATGCCGGTGTGCCTGAGTATGGAGCCGATCACAAACCGAAGAATCCGAGGCCGATACAGCGAGAAAAGGGTAAGCCTTCGGGTCAGTCTGAGACGGAGACACCACAGGAGCCCGGTTCATCTTCGGCACCGCCTCAAGCGTCTACGATTCCTGCTTTATCGCCTTCGGTCCGGATGCGGCTAAGTATGGCCAACAGTGTGCGGGACTGGCTGGAAGACATCAGGACGTCTCAGAACAACATTTTGACGATCCTGAAGTGTATAAGTGAAGGCCGGCAACCGAGGGATGACAGGGTTTTCAATCCAAGCCTCATTGATTTCCATTATTCTTCTGAGATTGAGCAGGCCATTGCCGATGTTCTTCAAGAGTCTGAGTCTTCCGATGAGCAGCAGCCTGACTCGGCAGCTAGGGCTACATCATCACCTTCTGGACCTCCCTCTGATCCTCCGTCCGATGATTCTGCGACGCCGAGCCAGCCTTGATTTTATTTTTCTGATTCTAGTTTTTCTTTTTCTTTGATTCGATGGATGTATGTTATTGATACTTTTTCTTATATGATCCGTTGTAATTTTGATATTGCTACTGTTACTTTTCCCGATGGATCATGTAAGCCATAAGGCAACCGTACTTTCCTTTCTACTGTGTTTATACTTTCTGGATGTATTGAATGCTTTACCTTTTGCTTTATTTTCATTTTTGATATCTCTTTTCGTTCTGGTATAACTCCCCGTTTTTCCCCGAGATCGTTCCATGTTTGTCAAGACGTGCAGGTATATTTTTAGCGGTTTCGTCGAGCTACATTGTCTGGTTACGCGTTCTAAAGTGTCATTATGTAGGCTCCGGCCTGACCGACGATTCGAGTTTCGGTTTAAATCAGCTAAGTCTTTTCCTTTTTCTTTCGATCTGCACAACATGAGGACATGTTGATTTTTAAGTGTGGGGGAGGGGAATGTTTCGACATGTATCTACACATTTTCTTAATTCGTAATGTTTCTATGCAAATGAGCTAAAATTTTCGAAATTTTTTTCGACACTTTTGTTTTTGTTTTGTCCCGAGTAGGCAATTCGATTCAATGTTCGCTATTTTTATAGTCATTTAAGCTGTATATCATATGTTTGATAAGTTAGTTGTTTCACCTGAGATCGATTTTTCACGAGCCATAGTAAATGATGAGCTATTTATAAAGTTATACCCCTTTTGGACGAGTGATTTTTTTTTATTGTCTTATAAGTCATGTGCTTAGTGCTACGTATATATATCGCGAATTATGATAGTTTGTATTTAGATCTGGAGTATGTTATACTGTGAATATCTGAAGGTTTGAATGTGATAAGTAACACGTAACTTATTGTCAAATGAAAAAGTTGAAAAAATATGAAGTAAATTGGGTGTGTCGGAAGCTAGTCGATGATTAGAGTGCGATAGGGTATACCACGTATGTCCTATACCACTATGATGACTAAAAGCTCACGACAGTCAGGAAAAGCTGCCTTATGATTTGAGTAAGGTAGGGTGTTATCTCGAAATGTCCTATTCTGCTATGACAGGGCAAAAGCTTATTCTGATGTGTGTTTAAAAGTGAAAAAGTTAAATCAACTAAAAGATTAGTATGAATGGATATAAGACTAAGTTATCGTCTACCTTATCCCCAAGAGAAACCGATGAGATATGTTGTAGGGATTATCCTCGAGTATTTGAAAGGCCCTAAATTCATTCGATCATCTTTTTCAGGATATATCACGTTTGTAGGGTGCATCTTATGAGTGTCATTTATTACTAGTCTACGAGGGGGTATTAGCTAGTTTTGCTTTGGGTTTCTCGAGTTTGGATTTTGTGGAAGTTTTCTATGGCTATGCACACACACAGTTGTGAACTTCTGGTTTATTGGATATGTGTTTTTCTCGAGCCTAATTTTTGTTTTGTTTTGCTCGGGACGAGCAAAAGCTTAAGTGTGGGGGAGTTGTTAAGGGTGATTTTATACGATTTATAATGCTATATTCTATGATATTTTTCCCCGTATTTGTACTAAATTGCATAAGAAGCGTGTGTTTAATGAATATATTGAGTAAATGATATTTCAAAAGAGTTAATTGCAAAATAGGTTGATTTATGTGCTTTAATTATGTTTTTACGATTATTTGAGCGATATTACATTTTGTGGTGTTTTTATATGATGTAGACACATTTTTCAAGGCTCAAATGATGATCAAAAGAGATAAGAGTCGAAATATATGATGATTAAAAGAGATAATGAAGGAATTGACAAGATGAAAAGAGATAGAGATCAAGAAATCGAAATTCAGTCATATTGGATCAAGGCGTCGAATCTCCGTCCGATGAGCGGACGTCTGGTAAATTGAACGAGCGTCCAGGGATGGAAAGTTGATTCAGGAAGTTTGGACGCTGAGGTGGACGCTGGGTGGACGAGCGTCTGATCATGACTCGGCCCGATTTGAAGTTCATATGAAGTATGGACGGGCGTTCAAGGATCCAGACGGGCGTCCGGTAGCCGACTTGCTGAAACCGACTTTAAAATCTATATATAGTCGGCTGTTTCTCCACACAAAAGGAGGATACACTCATTATTCAAAACCCTAAACCTAGGGGCGGCTTTAGGCTGCGTTTTTCTCCTTTTTATTCCAGTTTTTATGCACTTTAGATCTAGATTAAACTAGTTATTTTTATGCACTATTTACGCAAATTCGAGTTCTTGAGGATGTTTAGAGGCTAAAAGCTTCATCAAACGAGTATTGTGAAGCCATCCAACGATTGTTGATTTCGTTTTCTTGGTTATCTTGTGAGTTTTTATTTAAAGGTTGTCTCTTATTCATGTTTATTACGTTTAATTGCTTTTATATCGGAAGATCTGCATGTGTGATTGTTTATTGTTGATGGAAATCTTAATAAACCCTAGATCATCATGAATAAGAATAGTAATTCGAATCTATCATAACGGAAGTTAATAGGTTTAATTGCTAGATTACAACCATAAAGTTTACACTTTTGGTTAGGAAACGCGTTAATCTTGCATTGGAAGATAATAGATTAATAGATGAACTTTCTAAGGAATTAGGGTTCATGTTTAGATAAGGTGAATCACAACCTAGATAAAAACCACAACATAATCGAGATAGGAAATCAATGCTTGTTGGATAGGTGGATCAATCCTCGTTTGTTCATTACACACTTGATTTAAATCCCTAAAACTTGAATTCGTTTAGTTAGTTTACTTTTATTTGCATCTTAGTTTAGTTTAGTATCGAATTGGTTCGCAGCCCGTATCCTTCCTAGCTTTGGATTATATCCTCTGCCTAGTTTTATTTTCTGTTTTGTTCGATTTTTATTCACTGTTTAGATTAGTTTCGTGACATAGTTTAGGTTAGACAAAAGCTAGAATCACAATCGTTTAGTTCCCCGTAAGATCGACCCGGTATCAACCTCTTTATTACGATCCTTATACTTGAGGGAAACCGGATTTATAAATATTTATTACTTGTTTGCTGTGCTAGATAAATCCGTGACAATATTCTCTTCTGATAGTATATTAACTCCTTTGGATTTCCCAATGACGTGTTTGCTGAGCCATCTGCTGAGGTTTCCAAATTCTGGTTTGATTTTGTCTACATGAATGCCTGGTTCGATTGGTTCTGTAGAAAAGGTAAGCATCTCAAGAAAAGCTTCTTTCTTCAATGGTAGAGTGGCTAAATCATTTGAAGTTCTCATTGTATTTTGCGAAGCCAAAGAGCGACCTCATGACTCTTTCTTTGAGAACAATGCGATCTCCACGTACTGTAGTTATCAAGGAGTCTCTTACTAATCGCATATTTTGCCAAAATTGCAAAATGCCTTCCACATCACATTTATCTTTGAATTGAACTTCTAAGATGTTCCTCAATCCAATCCAGGTGATTTTATCATTTTATCTAACGTACCCAAGCAACTAGAGTGTTTTGACACATACCTTCATACATTTCAAGTGTTAGTTCATCCAGCTCTGTGATCAATCATTTTTCTTTCGAACTATCTGAAGTGGCCATATTTGAGTGTGAACACAAAAATTTGATTTTGAGAGAAAGGGTTGCAAAGAGTCTATTTTGCTTTCTAGAAAGAGATGAAGAGTTTGAATTTCGAATGAAAATAATGTGAATGGAGGTTGCATAAATAGGTAGGATATTCTGGCGGTTGAGTAGTACAACTTTTCAAATTCCATGATGGTTTTGGTAACCGATGCTTGTACTGTTCTGACAATCGTGGGGTGTACACGCGAAATTCTGACTAAAAGAACTGCGGTAATTTAATGCGACTTAACCACTGAGGATTTTACCATATCAACCTTTGACAAAATTTGACTGGAATGAAAACTGATGATGAGGTCAGTTCTAGAGAAAATTTAGTTCCATCAAATTTTTAGTTTCAGTTAATCAGTTTGAGATTGTTGATGTCAATGACTAGTCTGTTAAGTGAGCGCACCCAACTTGACTAGTCTGTTTCACGGTCCTTCTCAAGTGCACAAGGCCTTCCATAGTTTGAAACTATAACATGGTGGATGATAAGCGTCAGATCTGAAGAAAACAATCAACCCAAATGTTTAGATCGAAACAAAGCAGTAAAAGAGAAATATAAATTAAAGTAAACATATGCCATTGTATCAGATCTGGGAATGGACTCAAATCAAACCCTTTTTCAGTTTTTTCATAGAGTTGCGTGCGTATATACATATTATAGGCATAAAATCTAAATCTTATAAAACCATGATTCTATGTTTTATTACCAGCTTTATATTGATCAAGTCCTCTGTATCATCAATGTATTTGTTGGTCCCTTGGAAAGGCTAACACAAGTTTAGGGGTGGTTGAATAAACTTGTCCCTAAAACTTGATTTTAAACAACTTAAAGTTCAGTTATAACTTGTGTGGAGTTAAGCTGACAAAGCTGAGATTAAGTCAAACTGACTTAAGCTGAAAATGAGTCAACCGGCAGCAGATATAATTCTAGCCTTTTTCTTGATCTTGTTATTCTTTTACGAAAGTTGAGTGCTGTGAACTGAATTCTGATGAATGTCAGTTGTGAACTGTGAGGTGTATAACAATCAAGTATCAAAATGCTGTAAGTAAATGCTGAATAAATAAATAAATTCGTAAAGTAAATAAGGCGGATGTTATAGAGGTTCCAGGTGGTGTAATCCTGTACATCCTCTCTTCCCCTGTGGTGCGGAGGAAAATTCCACTAGAACTTCCTGAGGTGAACTGTTAAAAAAAGTCCTAAACAATAGTCCTTGGCTAATCCCTAGTGTCACTATCTAAACAGTTGTAGAACAGGTAGAATTGCTGCTCTTCAAATGCTTGAACCACTGGTCCTTATAGGGTAGGATTTCCTCTTCACCAGCTACCACCACAAACATAGTCTACCCAACTGCTTGTCACAACTGTCCTTGGCGAAACCTTTCCGGTTTTCTTCACAGTCTAAAACCTTTGGTGTAGAATCAAAGTTGGGCTGGGAATCAATAATTTGATTCTTTTTTGTGGTTCTTCAAAGTGTTGGATTCTTGATAAATTCTTTGTAGCTTGAACACTTGAAGAAATACTAGATATGATCTTGTTATAGTTCAGAGATGATAGCAATTCGAATAGACTAATGCACAAAATTGCTTGTTGATTCTTGTATATTCTGTTATTCATCCTTGGTGCAAAACCTTCTATTTATAGTGTGAGGTCCAACGTTCATATGGCTTAAATTCGAATTGTATCAACGTCTCTATTGTAACGGCTATACTTTCTGACCGTTCTGCTGTGTCAGTAACTCATCCAATGAAATTGCTTCCTTTACAACGTTCGACTGTACTTTCAGTTTGTTGGATGGCTGACATATAAAACTGAGTTTCCTTATCAGTTTTATACTGAGTTTTTCACTTGTCAGTTTTCTAACTGACTTGGAGCATTAACTGAGATTTTACTCTTCTTCAAATATCAGTACTCCAGTTTTCATTGGATTATCATTGACTTAATAAGAGTACACCATAACTTATTATCATCTAAGAATTCATTGTCCTTATGATTCTTAGGTCTTCATACAAGATCCATAAAGTCAGTTCAGGTCACCACAATCTTGCCTGAAGTCTAACTTTCTGATCTCGACTTGTAATCTTCATAATCGAATTTGAACCTCGTTCTTCATTCTTCAATAAGCGAGTTTGAACCCTCGGTTCTTGATCTTCTAGATAAGTCAACCGAGTATGTAACTCTCAAATGAACTTACCTTCTTGATTCCATGTAGGTGTATTACGAGTCGATTTGCTTGTCTTGATGATTTCGATTTTCTAAATGATTTCAGCTTTTCGATTTTTTACGACACACTAACTATTACGATTGCTTGTGCGATGTAACCTATACAAATATCGGACTCTAGTAAAACTTATACATTCAGTTCTAGACAACTTTTAGCTTTTCACGATAACAGTTAGCTTCAGCACTTCATCAATGGGGTTAAGATAATACTTTAAACAAATAAGATGAATTATCATCAAAACATAAATTTTATTTCCAACAATTTCCCCCTTTTTGATGATGCCAAAAATCTCCCTAAAAGAAAAGCTTAAAGATCAAAACAATGTAAAACAATGTAAAACAATAAAACTGGTTTTCATTAGAATGAGCAAAAACTGGATAAGTACATTTTGTTCAAATCACTGTGATTAAAGACTAAGCTTCTTCTTTGCTTTTTGCATGACTGAGTCATATTTCCTTGCTTTGTCATACAATCGAAAATCTTCTTCTAGCTTGGAGTCTTCCTTTGAGAAAGTCTTGTTGTAGTCAACTTGACTACCTTCTTTCCATCTTTTCCATTGAATTAGCTTGGGTAAGCCTGATTCTTTTAAGTAGTAATTTTAAAATTCTACTAGATCAGCTTTCATCTGTTCAGTCTTGTCTTTAATCTTCAGTTTATCATCAATCCTCTGATTCTTCTTATATTGTGCCATTTTCTGCTTTGAGAATAAATCAGATAAAAAGTAGTTCAGGGATTCTTCAGTTGTCCTATCCCTGTATTTGCCTTTGATAGTATTGTAATCTTTGATAAACTGCGTCCACGGATCCTTTGTAAGAGTAACTCTTCTATCTCCAGGTTGACTATATTTTTCAATAAGTTGATCATTAGTTAATTCTTTCTTCAAAAATTTAGGATCTGATCTATATCTTTGTAATTCTTCTTCAAGTCGGCTCATTTCTCCAAGTAACTTCAGCTTTTCTTTTTCAGCTTCCCCCTTTTTGGCATCATATAACTGATCTACCCGGACATGGGTAGCTTTTTGATCTTCTGAGATTTGTCGCTGAGAAGCAAGTACTTCATTAAGCTGAGTTTCTAACCCATAGATATGCTGATTCATATGCCAATGAGCCTGAGCATGAGTTTCCCTATCTACTGTGGTTGTGTCTTCGAGTTGTTGTTTGAGTAACACGATTTCTGAAGCAGAACTTGAACTTGATTTGTGGATCATCTCTAATCTTGCATGAACTGAAACATCGGTTCTAGTTCTATAATCAAGGTATCCAGAGATGTTTGATAAATGGCTATTTTGTGTATCTCTCTGACTGAGTACAATTTTCAAGTTTTCATGAACTTTTGCCAATTCATCCTGTGTGAGGATGTCAGAAGGATCATATGTAGCTTTTATTTGATCCTTAACCTGAGTATTATCATCAACAATCATCAGTTTCGATTATCAATTCCATCAGCTGCTTGCTGATTGTCAGTTGTCTGATCTCCAACTAGCAATTCTTCTTGTTGTGGTACAGTTTGCGTTGCTAGAGGTTGAGGTTGAGTTTCTGTTTGCAGAACTGTAGTCTCATCAGCATCTTTTCTTGACTTATCATGGTCATCATCATCCTTTTTCTATCCTCTTCTTTTTGCTAGTTCAGTAAATCTTTTGAAACAGTTGTCAAGAAATTCTGAAATTGGAAACAGAGAGTAAAGGTCTCTAACTTCCAATTTCTCCAAGAGTAATTTCTCTTCATTCTCAGAAGCGATATCTCGAACAACTTCGGTTGAAGTTTCATTTTCATCGACTTGATGATTTTGTCACCAAGGTCTTTGCCGATTGTTGAACTAATTGTCGCCAGAATCGAGAAGTATGGTCAGTAGTGACATTTTCTTGTGTACCTTCAGTAGTCAGTTGATGTTGTTGTTCCCCCTAAGTTGGTGCTTTTTACTTGAGATTTCGGGTACAAACATCTTATAACCGATCTTGCTTACCTTATTCGACTTTTCGCTTGGTCCTTTGTGTGTCTGACCTTCCGGTGAGACACGCTTTTTCGACTTGCTTCAGGTTGGGAAGTTGTTTCTGCGATTTCCTTTGAAGTTGCATTTTGCCTTGCTTGCTTCCCTTCCTTAATTCTTTCTAAGTAAAACTGAATGATTCCACTAAGAGTCTTCTTCAGTCGGAATCTGCCATCAATTACTTGTCCTTCAGCTTGAGCTCTTTTCACACTGTCTAATTCAGCTAAATGTTGTTTCTTGAACTGATTTACAACATAGCCTGCCCAATTGAATTCTATTCCATCCTAGATTATATTAATGAGATAGATATTCTCTTCTGATAGTATATTAACTCCTTTGGATTTCCCAATGACGTGTTTGCTGAGCCATCTGCTGAGGTTTCCAAATTCTGGTTTGATTTTGTCTACATGAATGCCTGGTTCGATTGGTTCTTTAGAAAAGGTAAGCATCTCAAGAAAAGCTTCTTTCTTCAATGGTAGAGTGGCTAAATCTGTTGAAGTTCTGTTGTATTTGCGAAGCCAAAGAGTGACCTCATGACTCTTTCATTGTGAACAATGCGATCTCCACGTACTGTAGTTATCAAGGTGTCTCTTACTAATCGCATATTTTGCCAAAATTGCAAAATGCCTTCCACATCACATTTATCTTTGAACTGAACTTCTAAGATGTTCCTCAATCCAGGTAGTTTCTCGATTTTATCACGTACCCAGCTGGCTAACAGAGTGTTTTGACACATACCTTCATACATTTCAAGTGTTAGTTCATCCAGTTCTGTGATCAATCATTTTGCTTTCGAACTATCTGAAGTGGCCATATTTGAGTGTGAACACAAAAATTTGATTTTGAGAGAAAGGGTTGCAAAGAGTCTATTTTGCTTTCTAGAAAGAGATGAAGAGTTTGAATTTCAAATGAAAATAATGTGAATGGAGGTTGAATAAATAGGTAGGATATTCTGGCGGTTGAGTAGTACAACTTTTCAAATTCCATGATCATTTTGGTAACCGATGCTTGTACTGTTCTGACAATCGTGGGGTGTACACGCGAAATTCTGACAAAAAGAACTGCGGTAATTTAATGCGACTTAACCACTGAGGATTTTACCATATCAACCTTTGAAAAAATGTGACTGGAATGAAAACTGATGCTGAGGTCAGTTCTAGAGAAAATTTAGTTCCATCAAATTTTCAGTTTCAGTTAATCAGTTTGAGATTGTTGATGTCAATGACTAGTCTGTTAAGTGAGCACACACAACATAACAAAGATTAATCCCCTTGACGAATCTCTGGCTTAACTGATTTAACTGACTTTGATTATTCCCAACTCAGTTCTTAATTTGGCAAATCTTTCTTTGCCAATGGCTTTGTAAAGATATCGCTTAACCGATCTTGAAGGTACATACAAAAAGCTGTTATATCCTTCTTCTCTGCATGATCTCTTATAAAGTGGTGACGTACATCAATGTGCTTTGTCCTTGAGTGTAAAACTTGATTATCAGTAATTGCAATTGCACTGGTGTTATCACACATTATGGGAATTGTTCCTTCTTCTATCCCATAGTCTCTTAATTGCTGTCTAATCCATAAAACCAGAGCACAACAACTTCCAGCTTCTATATATTCAGCTTCAGCTGTAGAAGTTGAGATTGAGTTTTGCTTCTTGCTAAACCATGACACAAGTCTATTTCTTAGTAACTGACATGTGCCTGATGTGCTTTTTCTGTCCACTTTGCATCCAGCATAATCTGAATCTGAATAAGAAATCAGCTTGAATTTTCCTTCTTTTGAATACCAAATTCCACCTCCATCTGTGTCTTTCAGATATTTCAAAGTTCTTTTCACAACTGTGAGATGGCTCTCCTTTGGTTTTGACTGAAATCTTGCACATACACCGACAGTAAAAGATATATTTGGTCTACTTGCTGTAAGACAGAGTAAGCTTCCAATTATCCTTCTGTAAAGTGTTTGATCAACATCTTTTCCTTCTTTGTCTTCATCAAGCCTGATGTTTGTCCCCATTGGTGTAGAAATTCCTGTAGATTTCTCCATATGAAACTTTTTGATAAGTTCTCTTGTATATTTGGTTTGATGAATGAAGATTCCATCATCTAACTGTTTAACTTGCAATCCTAGGAAATAATTTAATTCTCCCATCATACTCATATGAAATTTGCTTTTCATCAAACTTGCAAATTTCTCACATAACTGTTCATTTTCTGATCCAAAAATGATATCATCAACATAAATTTGAACAAGTAGAGTATCTTCTCCATTCTTCATCCTGAAAAATGTTTTGTCGATTGTTCCTTTGATAAATCCATTGTCCACTAGAAACTGAGATAGAGTTTCATACCAAGCTCTTGGTGCTTGTTTAAGTCCATAAAGAGCTTTCCTTAGTCTGAAAACTTTATTTGCTTGATCTTTGATTTCATATCCGGGTGGTTGTTGAACATATACTTCTTCTTCAAGAATTCCATTCAGGAACGCGCATTTAACATCCATCTGATAAACTTTGAATTTCTTGTGAGCTGCAAAGGCAAGAAATAATCTGATTGCTTCTAATCTTGCAACTGGTGCATAAGTTTCATCAAAGTCTATGCCTTCTGCTTGAGAGTATCCTTTGGCTACAAGCACTACAAGAAAATCGATTTTTAATGAGGGGAAATCCGGTCATTAAAAGTCTCTTTCCTGTCATTATAGGCTTTTAGGGACGGGAAATTTACTCTCGTCACCCGTCCTTATTGCTTCTCTATATAAAGGTATATAGTGAGAGTCAAAGGTCCCGTCACTATTGATGCTTCTCTTTTACTGACGGGTATTTTACTCTCATTACAAACACATTTGTAATGAGAGTAAAATATCCGTCAGTAAAAGAGAAGCATCAATAGTGACGGGACCTTTGACTCTCACTATATGCCTTTATATAGAGAAGCAATAAGGAAGGGCGACGAGAGTAAATTTCCCGTCCCTAAAAATTCTATAATGACAGGAAATAGACTTTTAATGACCGGATTACCCCAACAATTATTTTATTAATACCATACACCCTCATTGTATCTTTATCTACCCCTAGCTAAATCATGTCAATGATGACAAAACATACATCATACGAGTAGAATACAACATTAAATACAAAAGCAATATCACAAAACCAAGTAAAAGGGTTGCATAATAAAGTGGTAGTAGCAAAGTAAACAAACAATACTAAAACTGCTTTGCATCCTAAGAAATGAGCCATGCCCCGCGACAAAGTAGAAATGAATACTATGATCAGTCAAGTATAAGACATAACCGCATACATATATTCGGCCATGTGGTCCTATGTACATGAAAAATAAGACATTGGGACATAAGGAACAAAGTCGATCAAACACGCACATTAAAGACTCCCCGAAAAAGACATGCCTGCTTTAGTTTCCGCATTTCATACTCTTTCCTGAATTGGTTGGGCCCTTTTGTTTGCTGAAAATACTCTTCATCAAACTGACCATCTGCAGTTCAAGTGAATACCTGAAGTAACTAAATAAGTTCTCACTTCTCAAGCCAACAAAAAGTACATATATCAATAAGTGTTCAAAACTTCAGATCATCACAATTACTAGGTAAATTGACCACTTAATTATTGCCTGAATCAAACTTAATACACATACAAAATGCAAATGCTCCCACAACCTCTCGAGCTTTTTGGTGCACTAGAACCACCGTCACGTATTGCTTAAATTTTATAAGGAAAAGCAAGTACCCAATCATTTCGTACGATGAGTTTTTCCGTGGCCAGTCCTTTTAACCTACAGACAATTATATAAGTAAATATACACTTAACTAGTTGGGGAATGAAATTTACTTCATTTAGAAATTATTATAAGGGAAATCTGATAAGCTAGTTCAAAACAGAACCATCAAAACCAGTCACCTACAAACTGACTTGCTGCTCCTTTTAAGCACAAGGCAATCCAATTCTTGATAAAGTCTTTTTAGAATATATAGTTTATAATGTCTTTACCACTTGGGCAAGCCTCAACGGCCCAGAAGTCATACAAGTTGATAAATCAACTAAGGATGACGCCATTTTTAATATTCAATACATCTTTTTCCATCTATGACCAAAATCAGCAAACCGGAAAGCCTGATCTAACCATGGGCACAATTTGATGCAAAGTTCTTCACTATACAAAAAGAAAGCACCTCAATTGTAATCATGCTGATGTATTGTAATATCATTATGGCATTAAAACATGACTTTATACTAATGGATTATAATTCCGTAGATTCACAACTAGTCTCTTATTGGAGTTGGTCTTCCTAACTACGTTAAACGAAGAAAAGAGAGGTCTGTTTACCAGCTGTTACAACAAAAACATAGAAAAAGTGAAATAGTAGAAATGGGGTATACCAAATATTTAAGAAGCATTTAAGTACACAACAAATTATTCACAACTTACAGGTTGTCAGCAGCATATCATCATTAACCCGAATTGCACCGGAAATTATCAAGCCCAGACTGAATCCAGGAAAGATGTATGCGTTATTAGACTAAGCCAAAAAAAAAACGGTGTTAGGCTTGAACTGATCTGTTTTTGTAGTAAGATAAAATGGTACTTTGACAAATTACAATTGCATGAATCTGTAGAGAATAAAAACCCGCCCACGAACAAAGACCTTCCCATTGAGTTCAACAGGAGCAAAAGGACTGCCACATTGCCACTGGCAAAAATAGCTCGACCCTAAGATACATTTTCGAGGAACAACATTAGAGAAAATCGAGTCCATAGCTCTGGTAAACATGTGATTAATATGTAATCAAAGTCTGACCTCACTCCATTTATAAGTTTCTTCAGCTGTGCACTCGGACAGTGAGGTTGGGTTGGAAAGAGCCAAAATAAGGGGGTTTTGTTGGCATTAATTAACAAGAAGTTATTGCTTTGCCCATGAATGCACAATGTTTCACACAGACAGAAAAAAAAAAAAAAAAAAAAGGCCCCAAAGGAGTTTATAAGTAAATAAACAAGGAATGTAACTTCACATATTTCCTAAAAGATCTTCCATAGTAGTACATAATCGTAGTAGCATGTGGAAGTACCTCATTCAAGGATGACATAGTCTCGACAACTTCTTTAGTGAAAGTTCTTCCAGCTCCTGATGATCCAATCAACACTGTTGGCTTGATAGACTAGAAGAAAAAAGAGGAAAATAAGTTAAGGTTGCAGAACTTTTCCTTATAAAGATATTTGAGATGACAAAATAGACTTTCCACACCTTAACAGCATCCAACGGATTACAAATCAGTTCATGCTCATGTGCCCATGGTTTCTTAAAATGTTGTAGTGATCCGAGACATGATTGAACAATTAAACCCTAGAGAAAGAGTCATTGAATATTTTCAAGAACTAAATTGAATTGTAGACTTTGTCCCAAATCAATTGGCCCAATGTTTCCATGGGAAGCAAGATGGTGTTAGAAAAAAAATGCATGTCTGGGAGTACCTTTGAGTCCACCAGCCAAATCCTCTTACGCGTCTCCTCTACAAGGGCTCCAGTCTGCACAAGAAATCTTTGAGGTGTAACAAAGGATTGATAGTGCAGCATAATATTCACTCAAATTAGTACATAAACCACAAACACGATAATGAATCTAGTTTGACCTGCTTTGATATCTCAAGAGCTATGAGTTCTGCAATACCAGTGTGCCTGTCACTGAACTTCTGAATTCCTTTCTTTAATAGGTACATAACCGTTTGGTCTGACACCTCTTTTCACACTTTCAGCTGATGATGGTTTAGCAGATGCTGATTTCTGTGGCTTATCCATCAAATCTTCACTCAACAAAGCATCAAACTTTTCAAAATTTTGAGGCATGTTAGCTTAAGATTCAATGGATTCAGCTAATGAATCCCCCATACCTGCGTAAACTGCCAACGAATAAGTAATTTAAAACTCAACTTAATCACCGTGATCATGTAATTCAAGACCAACAAATTATTCCAAGCGCAAGATGCTCACTGAAATTCCAGGAAAAAAAAAACTAACAAACAAACAAAAAGAGCATTTCACTTACAGAGCAAGTGGTGAATTTGTGTTCAAATTATTCCTGTTTGCACGAAGCTGGAGTATATAAATTTGGAAGCAAAACCTGAAAGAAAAAAGCAACAAAACTGAAGGGGCATTGCTAATTTAACCGTAAATAAAAATCTCCAAAATAAACAAAAAGGGAAAGTTCCAAAACTTCAAAAAGCTAACACATTTGGCGTTACAAATTAGAAGGGGAAGAAACGACACCCCACTTGGATCTAACAAAAAATGCAGCTTCACAGCTTCTTAATCTCAATCAGACAAACCACCGAATACTTTGTGGGCAATTTTTTTTGTTAAAGTCAACAGCATTATAGAAAGAACAAAAAAGTGGGGTTTACATTACCAAAAATGCAGAACAGATCTGAAGAAGAAATAACCGAAAGAAAAAAAAGCTGCTCAACTAAGCTTGACCATCATTCCCACTTGAAGGGCTTTTGGTAGAAGAAAGAAAGAGGAATGCTAACTGCAAGTCTGCAATAGCTAAAGTAATAAAAGAAAACAGAGAAATAAAGTCACATCAAACTGCAAAGATATGCTCTCAAATAATCACCCCAAAAAAAAAGGAGCGGGGGCTTGAAAATGAGAGGTAAAGTGTGCTACTGACAATAGTGTACTATTACTACTACTAAGTTCAGTGTATTCCTGAAATAGAAAGGCAAAATCAAGCCTCAGATACCTGATCAGTACGATTTACAACAACGATCTCTTCGAATCCAGCATCCTTAAGCATATGTTAGCAAAATCAAGCCTCAGGTACAATTTTAAAGAAAAACGGAGAGAAAACAATGCTAAAAAGTGTATTATATGTTGTAAATCTCGCCATAAGCTTCCACATCATGCAGATCATATCCTCTTTGCTCAATATATTTTGCAAAATCTGCAGAAGGTGGTACGGCGCTTTTACAATTCACTAATAAGAACTTTTTCCCCTGGTTTCAGCCATTTCACCATTTGTAGAAAGATTTGAACAATGAAGGCTTGTCCTGAATATAAACCATTCGTTATAAGTGCCCAACACAAAATATACAAGCACTGACTTGAAGAAATAAAGCATAAACACACAACAAGCGATTACACAAACGCACGCATACGTAAATCTGCTGAAAGAAATAGACTTTCTATAAGAACTTCAATTTTATCTTCAATACAGAGACTAAGATCAAAGTTTGTAATCACTAAAACACTCCCTAAAATTGAAAATATTTACAGAACTGTCACTATAGTTCACTATCTTTTTACCCAATAATGGAAAGATCAATTAATGTTTAGCACTTTGTAGTCTTTGTTCTTAAGAAATAAAAAATGTTGCAATTTGTTGAAAAAAAACATCTACAAGACAGTCCACAAGTGATTTTTCAAGTTGAAATCTTTGTAATCGTGGTCGTGTATAGAAGAACGAGTCACTTAGCCTAAAGTATGCAAATCGAGGGGGAAAAACATTTCGTGTTCATAGAACAGATGACATAAGAAACCTTTATGATTGTCACTTACCTCATTCAAATAAGTTATTAAAAAATATGCAAGAATAAACTTATAATTAGCAATACAAAGTGCACCCACGCATTCTATCGAACACCTGGTAGACAGAAATAATGACCCGTAGATAGACAGAAAAACCATGAAATTTAACAATGCATACCCGTAGATAAAAAAGTTGCAGCACACCAATACTTTGAGGGTTGAAAATCAAAAGTAGCCAACCCGACAGAATCGAGGGGAGCACTAGAAACCAACCTTCAAACAGAAATATCCAAGAGTTGAATCCTTAAAACAAGAAATTGAGCAGCCAATCAGTCAAACAGAGGAAAACCCCTAATTTCTACATGAATTCAAAACCCTGGAAATCGATTGAAGAGAGAGCTCAGTAGTAAGACGGAGCAGCTAAGAGCTACAAACAGAGAAGAGCTACAAACAGAGGAAAACCCCCAATTTCTACAACTAATCTCTTCACCGGCGGTCGTTTGAAGGATTCAGCCGCTTCACAAACAGAGAAGAAAGGGTTCCATCGAAGAAAGGAGCAGAGAAGAGCATCAAAACACACCCTGGCATCAATGAAGACAATCTATACCTGTCGGAGCATGGAAGATGCGTTCAGCCGCTCAGAATCGCCGGATCGCACCTTTACTGAGAGCTCTGAACTACGAATATATTTAGCATCCTAGTTGTTGATGTCTTGTTTGTGTTGATGGAGGTGGGGGACTAGTGGTGACCATCGGCGGTGCTAAACCTACGGAGGGTCAGGGTGGAGCTGAGAGGTCGGGGAGAGAGATATTGTTTGGGGTTTGATTTTGGGTGTGGAAAGTTTTTTTTGGCGTTTTTGTTAAACGAAAATGGTGTTTAGATGAGGGAAAATGATAGAATATTATGTGATATTTTATTAAAAAAAAATTAGAGAGAAAAAAAATAATAAGTAATTGGGCATAATGAGAGGAAATATTTATTTATTTATCTTAGTGACGGGATTTTGTATAAATAGTGAGAGTAATTAAAATTCGGTGGTTAATGGTCACCTTTTAGCTATATAAATATTTTCCCCTCATAGTTTTCCCCATTAAAACAGTCTTTTAATGATGGGATTTGCACCCTTCACTAAATTTCTGTCACTGTTGGCCCTTTTTCTTGTAGTGAAGTCTAGCTTTGTTTCTGATGATATTCCCATCTTCATCAAGTTTGTTTCTGAAAACCCATTTGGTTCCAATGATATTCACATGAACTGGTCTATCTACCAATTCCCATACTTGATTTCTCTCGAATTCATTGAGCTCTTCTTGCATAGATAATATCCAATCTGGATCTTTCAAAGCTTCTTCAATTTCTTTAGGTTCTGATTGAGATAGAAAGCATGCAATCATAGCATCCAGTTGATGTCTTGGTCGAAATCCAGCCTGAGTAACACCAATAACTTGTTCTTCAGGGTGATCTTTAATCCATTGATGTGTGTGAGTTTGTATCAACTGATTTGCATTTTGTTCAACTGATTCTTCAAAAACTGGTTCTTGAACTTGTTCAATCGAATCTGAATGAAGTTGTTCAGTTGTTGAGCAATTGGAAATCGAGGACCGATCTTGATCTGAATGTTCAAATTTGTAGTCTTTCAATGTCAATGGGCCAGTTTGGCGTGATCGTAAGCGAGACTGAGAAACTAGTTCTTGTCGGTCTTCAGTTGTTTCACCAGGGAAGTTTGGTTCATCAAATACTACATGTATTGATTCTTCATGCTTGGGTGTCCTTTTATTTAATACTCTAAAAGCTTTGGTGACACTTGAATATCCTAGAAAAATTCCTTCACCAGCTTTGGGCTGAAAAACGTGAAGTTGATCTTTTCCATTATTGTGTATGAAACATTTGCTTCCAAAAGCATGAAAGTATAAAACATTTGGTTTTCTTCCATTCCAAATTTCATAAGGAGTCTTCTCATGTCTCTTGTTCATCAGAGCTCTGTTCTAAGTGTAACAAGCTGTGTTAACTGCTTTTGCCCAATATCTTTCCGGTAGTTTAGCTTCACAGATCATAGTCCTTCCTGCTTCTTTGAGTGTTCTGTTTCTTCTTTCAGCTACACCATTCTGTTGAGGTGTTCCAGTGGAAGCAAGTTGATGTAAAACACCATTTTCTTCACAATATTCAATAATCACACTGTTGAGGAATTCAGTTCCTTTATCTGATCTTATCTTCACAACTGAAACTCCTTTCTGATTCAGAAGTCTCTTGAGTAATTCTGTAAGCCTTTGCTTGGTTTCACTTTTCTTGGTTAGAAAGATTACCCAAGTGTATCTTGAAAAATCATCTACTACGACAAATGTATACTTCTTTCCATTGATACTAATTGGTGTAATAGGTCCAAATAAATCCATGTGTAGCAATTCTAGATGTCTGGTTGTTGAATGCTGAGACTTGGTCTTGAAACTTGCTTTTGTATGTTTTCCTTGTTGACATGAATCACACAAACTGTCCTTTTTGTACGAGATCTCTGGTAGTCCAATGACTAGATGCTTCTTAACAAGTGTGTTGATGTCATCAAAGTTAAGATGACTCAGTTTCTTGTGCCATAGCCAACTGATCTCTGATTTGGTATGCACAAGTAAACAAGTTTCAGCAACGGCAGTTGTCCAATCTACTACAGACATGTTTTTTTTTCTTCTTCCCTCTAGAACAACTAGATAAGGTGATTCGCTGATGACAACGTAGAATTCTTTGTCAAAAGTAACTTTGCTTCCCATATCACAAAATTGACTGGTGCTGAGTAGATTGTAGTGTAGTCCTTCTACATAAGATACATTCTTGATTGTAAGTCCATTTCTGATTAAGGTACCATAACCTCTGGTGTAACCACCTTTATCTTTACTTCTAAAATTGACTTTTGGTCCATCCTTTGCAATAAAATTACTGAGACAGTCCATGCTCTTTGTCATGTGTCTTGAGCAACCACTGTCAAAGTACCAAATATCCTGCAATAAAAATTAAAAGTTTTTAGGTACCCAATTCAGTTTGGGTCCACGGGGGTCAGTTGTCAGTACAACTCTGGGAATATATCCTTTTGGGATTCTTCGGATATTTTTGCACTTGTTTTCATATATGTAAGCCACACTCCCATTGTATCTATGTTTGGACTGTGTCTTATTTATATGATCTCTCAGATCTTTTGACTGAAATTTGTTTCCATTATGCTTTTTATTATTAAAGCTTGAATGATAACCATCATTCCTTCTGTACTGAGGTCTTGACTGACCTTTGTACTGTGACTTATGCTGAGAACTAAGATTAGTCCTCTGCTGAGTTTTGGACTGAAACTTGTGATAAGTTTTCGGTCTGGAATGATTGTCATTATCAGTTTTATTAACAAATTCAGTAAAATTCCAATCATCATCAGTGGGATATAGTCTTCCTTTCCCCCTGAATGTGTGAATCTTTGAATGATTGATATTCTTGGATTTACTTTGATTGTAATTTTTCTGGTTCCTGACTTGATTGGTTTTTGTGAATCTGGCAGTTGATTTTCCGTTTCGGTTTCCATTGGATATACATGATCTACCATTTGATTTACCTTTATTGGTAGATACAGTTGTCTTCTTAGAAAACTGATTTATCCTGTGTGATACTGGCTTTACTAGTTCAGCAATTTTCTCAGTTTGTGGAAGTTGCTCAGCTACGAACTTAATACCAGTTTTGGTACTAGGTCCAGCAGTTTTGCTAGTTCTATCCTTGGAAGATTGTTGTGTATCAAATCCTAAACCGCTTTTGTCTCCATATGGTTTTCCGATTTGAATCCGATGAATTGAACTTGATTGAGCAAATGATTCGATTCTTGTCGCCTGCGCTGATGATGGTCGATCTTCGAATCTTTTCTTTATCGATTTTAGTCGATTTCAACATTTTGATTCGGACTTCAATCTTTCAACTTCAAGAATTAGACTTTCCTTTTCACTTTAATTGATTCATATTCACTTGAATAGTTACTAGTGATTCATCAATTCATCAGCCGCTTTTCTAAATCGGATTTTTGGATTGGAGTCAAGAATCGAAGAAATGCATTTATCATGGAAATCTGAGCTGAAGAGTATTTAGAGTTTGATTCACATACCTCATTTGGATCTTCCATGTGTGCCATTAAAGCTGTGTCATCTGATAGTCTTTCAGTACCAGCTTCATAATCTGATTCATCTCCAGCAAGGAGTGCTCTTTGATGACGTAGATCAAGTGAAATTAAAATACTTGACCACCAAAACCAATACTAGCAAGAGAACTAGGTCCATCGTAGTATAGCTATAGCGAATCAAGGTCGATCCCACAGGGAACCAAATTGTGGATCATTTATATACAAACAACTAATCATTCATGTCAATGACACAGAGCGGTCTATGACCAACAAAAGACAAGAAAGGTAAATGACACGACTCGACACATCACAAAGACACGTAATTAACCTCCCCAATTATCACGTTATCGTTTGGATCTAGAAATTCTATATAATTAAGCTAGACTCGGCAACTATTAATCCGATCCGTATTTCTTTTATAGTGGCTACGGGAGTCATCCCCTAAACTAGATCTAGCTCCGGTTAGGCCATCTAGATCACTATGCTACATCACGTGACTTCACTTTTTCGGCCTCCATCTCATATGACTTGCACGCTTACAAAACTAGGGATGCCGGTATTAACCGTATTCCTCACCTAGGCAACATTCCTTTTTTCAGGCGTACTTCCTAGACGATTGCATCAGTCTCCGTCCCATTAACACTAACTTTTAGGTATCATGTTAATCTACGATTTACGTATAACTAGGTGTCGACAATTCCCAAATACAGAACAGATCTAGATCTCGCTGAAAGTCCCGGAAGATCAATTCATGAGCCGACCTAGGAGCCCTATATTGGTATTTCCTAATCATACGCTAATTAAAACAGACGAGCAACGTAGCCGTAGCCATACCTACTAAGATAAGAAATTCTAGGTGGACAATCTCACCATAAAGACGTGGCTAGATTGACGCGGCGAAAACCTAAATCTTAGCGTTTCTACATATGTAACGGATAAAATAGAAACTCATAAAGCAATTATAAAGATCTACTAAAAACACGGTTGTCGATCATACCAAAGACATCTATAGGTCACCGGATAACAGATCTGGGCGTGTGGATCCTTATAGACAAGTAATCCCCACTGCCTCATATCGTATCCTTAGATCTACATCATTTGGTGAAGAACGAACAACCTCAAACAATAAATAATAATTGGGGGCTTAATTACAAAGAACTAAGAACAAATAAATACAAGAACTTACATTATTGCAGATCTTGCATAAAATCTGCTCTAAGAAAAACTGAAGATTTTATTATGAACTGTGTGTATGTATTGAGGTGTGTTTGGCGTGTTCATGCATGCCTTTATTTATAGGGGTTCAAGCTAATTAAGAGATATACTTTAAAATGTCAAAACAAATAAGAGATAACTCTCGGCCGATCTCCAATTAAAAGATAAAATGCGCCCCCTAGAATGTATCCTAGCTCCATTGGCGCCATCTTTGAGTGGTTTGCCATGCTTATCCGATCTTTTCGTGCTAATCCGATATTTATCTTGAATTTCCTTTGATTTATCTTGAGATTTAATTCTTCTATTTGTATTTATCCTCCATAATTATCCAAATCTGCAAAATAGATATTTATCCAAAAATAAATCATATTTAAATAAAACGGATAAATAAAAATGGATAAATATAATAAAAACGGATAAATACCGATTTATAAATAAAAATGGATAAATACCAATAAAAAATGGATAAATACCAAATTATATAATATAAATCACATAACATTAAATAATCCATATAAACAGGTGATTTATCCTAAAATATATATTATTACTCTCGATTTAAGGTCAACGTTGATGACTTTTACGGGTATAATTTGACCGTCATCAACTACCCCCCACTTAGACTTTGGTCGTCCCGAACAAAGCATCGATAAGTGATTCCCCAAGACACATTTTCCGTGGTCAAATCATACTTACACAAGAAACTCGAGTCAACTCATACCACTTATGCTCATAAGGTATCCATTATTCGCTACTCGCTATGAATCAAAGTGATGTGTGCATGTGCATTCAGTTTTATATAATCGAAGCAAGATTAGAGCTTATGCTAACTTCGTAATCTCAACCTACCAACATCAGCATTCCCACTTCTTAAGCCTCGCAATGGTTAAAGCACTAGAACAATAAGCAAGAGCGTATCTATAGGGTTTTTGGACTTGGAGACCGAGTACTACTCAAAGCCTCTTAAAGAGTTGAATATTCTTCTCATATCTTCATATTTTTCAAATACTATCAATCTCAAGGAAGAAAACTTTTTAGAGTATCCCCCTATCTTAGATCATGCATAGCATTGAATATTACCACAAGCGCGGGGCTACTTTGGTAATGTTACTACAAGCCCAGTGTTTAACTTATTGTCAAAACACAGATAATTCTCAAGCTTATTACTCCGCTTTTATAGCAAGAAGATAAGAATACATCAGCAGATAAATATCGACTCTAAGTCTGCATAACCAATCATCTACGCAATGTACACATAATTTCTTCAGTTATTATAATTTGCGCGGTAAAACTCGATTCAAAGATTGAGTAATCGAATAATAAATAACTACTTGCAACAATCGGCATGAATATCCTTAAATTTACATTCACATAAGTATAAAGTGATCACGTACTCATGCAACTTGGTTCCTTTCCTATCAATTCTTAGCTCGGAACTCATAATTCTAAGGGTACGAGATAAATAATATGGCATTTTTTCAATTTTTCACCGTTTCATTCAATTTTCAATTATAACATATCATAGATAAGTCTCCTACCCCCCACTTAAACTTGGCATTGTCCCCAATGACAAATTAAAATGAGAATTTAAGAAAAAAGACTTAGCTCTGGAAACGGCCCTCAAGTAGATGCAGAACATCGGAGTTATCCAAGCACGTCGTGGAGAAGCAAGTGAAAACCTGTTTAAGCAAACCAAACAGAAACTCCACGAAATCGTTAATAACATGTCAATGGAAGTTACAAAATAATGTGGCAGTAATTAGATACAAAATATCCAAAAACAAATTAAGCCACTTTATTCCATACAACCAATGACATGGAAAACCAAAGAGTTAAAACTACTCATTCAGACACGAATTCTAAAAAATATATATAGACTCAAAAGGAAAAATACTAAATGTAAAGAAAAATAAACAATCAAGTAAAGACGGTAGTCTTCATCGATATCCTCCACCGCTTAAATATTCTTAAAACCGGGTGGAGAAGACAAAGATCAAAAAGCATTACCCCATGGGAGAACACGAGGTTTACTGGATTGATAAGATATTTAATCCAGCGTAAAAGAGAAACCTGGTCAGGTATAACAGATTCAATGTGACCTATTGGTAAAAGATAGGATCAGAAACTCGGTGCAGACGCTTCACGTGTGGATTGGATATCAACAACTTAGGAGATGTAGCTTCTCTTCGAAATTACTAATAACCCAATGTATCACGTAAAAGTCCTAACCGTCATCAACAAGGTCAGATTGGTGTGATATTTTAGAACAGAACTCATCATCTTGACCGGAACAGGCGTAAAAGTGTGAAATGTAAAACTTCCGGTAGAAAGATAAGTTGTATTTTGATCGAACCAAAAACTTTTAAAATCCAGCTAGGGTCAGAGCTACACGTACCCCAACTAGGATCATGAAAACCAAAATGATAAAAGATAAACATTAAAACTTAGCAATATTTCAAATTCCGCAACACAAAGGTATTTTGTCAACAAAATGGAGGTTTAGAGTATGATGGGTTTAGAAAAAGATATACATAAAGATGGTAAGAAAAGATAAAGGGTGGGTAAGAAATTGTGTGTTGGGTGGGTATTAGTTTGGGTTAGGGTGGGAGAGTGAAATAGATGGAAAGAAAGAGAGGGAATGGAAGAATGGTTAGAAATGTGAACTGTGAGGCAGATTGGTGAGAGAATAGAAAGGTTGAAGGGTGAAAAGGTACAAAGGAAAGGATAAGGGTAGTTGCAGAACGAATTGCACACAACTTTGGATTTTCACTCGTATCGCCATTCTCAAAAGTTTTGGAAGTTGACCAAAATTGTTCTTGTTCGCACCAATCTCTCTCTGTTACATTTTCAGTAATTCTCAAGCTCTCTTAATGCTTCCATCTTAAGGTTGATTGCTAAATTTCCTTTTCTTTAGCAATTTCTCGACTCTCCTACGGAACTCTACTTCACGTGGCCTATATTGAGTAAAAAAGTTTTGCACATCCTTAGCCCAATGGCCATCGGAACACGGAAAAATAAAAAACCTCAACATATGTCACGTTACTCTTATTGGACTCAAAGTAAACAAAACCTAAAATCCTAAAGAGAAATCCTAAGGGTTTTAAAGAAGTAGTTCTGAGTTTAAAGTCCTCAGCTCGACTTTCCAAAAATTATCCTTGTCAGTTATCCTTCTTGGATCACTAGATGTTGACCCCTTGAGCACTATATGAGGTGGGCTCGACGCTTTTGCGGATTAATATCCTTCCCTTGGTTGTGAGACCTAGAAAACGATATTTATCCATACCATTTATACAAAGCTCTTACCTCGGCTCACGTTTTAGGAATTAGTGAATTCTAAGAAGATTTAGTCCTAGGGACCCATTTTAATCACATCCTCTATAATGCTGCTTCATTATGCTCTCTCAAAACTCAACGTCTTCTTTAGATTGAGAATTCTTAAAAACTACACAAATTGTTTCTCCCATGGCCAGTAGAAGCAATCTCATGCATAGGACAAGGAGATTTTGACAGAACTACGAGGAACTCTTTATTCACTGCTTCCTTCAACTGCTACATGTTTCCTTACACCCTCTAGATGAGACAGATTTGGGGCAGAACCTTCAACACTAATAAAATAAATCTTACAAACCAACTCCGGGCTAAGATTCTCATTCAGGTTCATGTAAAGACTAGCTTATGTTCAAAAGATCAAAAGATAGTAAAATATAAGCAAAAAAGGTAGTACCTTGCCTTCAACATTGTACCACGAATAATTCGAACCTTAATATTTATTTTCTCGGAGCCATCTTGGTGTTTTGAAGGTGTTGCCTCCATCACTTTTCCCATCGTAGATTCATAGCTCCACATGTTGCTGGGTTATTTCCTCAGTGCCCATGAAAAATTACTGACTCAGATTATTATTTCCCTGGTTTCTGGAAACAGAAGAAAAACAAAACGAACCGTAGACTGATTTTAACATGGTCTCCCATGCTGCTATCAGACTTACGGATTAAACATACGGAGATAAACAGACACGCGAAATTCCGTAAAATGTAACCAGGCTTGCCGGGCAAATGAGAGGCGATCTTCTTTGGGAGCGAAACCAGTTGTTCCAGATTTTGGAATTTTTACACAGAGCAGACAACCAGAGGGACTCAAAAATGTAAAAACAGACTCTAATACAAAAAACTTAACATGAATAAAAAATTAGTTATATATAAAATTGACCGTTGGTTCCCCGGCAACGGCGCCAAAAACTTGATGACGTAGATCAAGTGAAATTAAAATACTTGACCACCAAAACCAATACTAGCAAGAGAACTAGGTCCATCGTAGTATAGCTATAGCGAATCAAGGTCGATCCCACAGGGAACCAAATTGTGGATCATTTATATACAAACAACTAATCATTCATGTCAAGGACACAGAGCGGTGTATGACCAACAAAAGACAAGAAAGGTAAATGACACGACTCGACACAACACAAAGACACGTAATTAACCTCCCCAATTATCACGTTATCGTTTGGATCTAGAAATTCTATATAATTAAGCTAGACTCGGCAACTATTAATCCGATCCGTATTTCTTTTATAGTGGCTATGGGAGTAATCCCCTAAACTAGATCTAGCTCCGGTTAGGCCATCTAGATCACTATGCTACATCACGTGACTTCGCTTTTTCGGCCTCCATCTCATATGACTTGCACGCTTACAAAACTAGGGATGCCGATATTAACCGTATTCCTCACCTAGGAAACATTCCTTTTTTCAGGCGTACTTCCTAGACGATCGCATCAGTCTCCGTCCCATTAACACTAACTTTTAGGTATCATGTTAATCTACGATTTACGTATAACTAGGTGTCGACAATTCCCAAATACAGAACAGATCTAGATCTCGCTGAAAGTCCTGGAAGATCAATTCATGAGCCGACCTAGGAGCCCTATATTGGTATTTCCTAATCATACGCTAATTAAAACAGACGAGAAACGTAGCCGTAGCCATACCTACTAAGATAAGAAATTCTAGGTGGACAATCTCACCATAAAGACGTGGCTAGATTGACGCGGCGAAAACCTAAATCTTAGCGTTTCTACATACGTAACGGATAAAATAGAAACTCATAAAGCAATTATATAGATCTACTAAAAACACGGTTGTCGATCATACCAAAGTCATCTATAGGTCACCGGATAACAGATCTGGGCGTGTGGATCCTTATTGACAAGTAATCCCCACTGCCTCATATCGTATCCTTAGATCTACATCGTTTGGTGAAGAACGAACAACCTCAAACAATAAATAATAATTGGGGGCTTAATTACAAAGAACTAAGAACAAATAAATACAAGAACTTACATTATTGCAGATCTTGCATAAAAACTGCTCTAAGAAAAACTGAAGATTTTATTATGAACTGTGTGTATGTATTGAGGTGTGTTTGGCGTGTTCATGCATGCCTTTATTTATAGGGGTTCAAGCTAATTAAGAGATATACTTTAAAATGTCAAAATAAATAAGAGATAACTCTCGGCCGATCTACAATTAAAAGATAAAATGCGCCCCCTAGAATGTATCCTAGCTCCATTGGCGCCATCTTTGAGTGGTTTGCCATGCTTATCCGATCTTTTCGTGCTAATCCGATATTTATCTTGAATTTCCTTTGATTTATCTTGAGATTTAATTCTTCTATTTGTATTTATCCTCCATAATTATCCAAATCTGCAAAATAGATATTTATCCAAAAATAAATCATATTTAAATAAAACGGATAAATAAAAATGGATAAATATAATAAAAACGGATAAATACCGATTTATAAATAAAAACAGATAAATACCAATAAAAAATGTATAAATACCAAATTATTATATAATATAAATCACATAACATTAAATAATCCATATAAACAGGTGATTTATCATAAAATATATATTATTACTCTCGATTTAAGGTCAACGTTGATGACTTTTACGGGTATAATTTGACCGTCATCACTCTTCTACCAACTCTTCTTGGTGGAGTCTTCTTGGTCAGTTCTGGACATTCAGCTTTATAATGTCCTAGCTTCTTGCAGTTGAAACAGAGATATTCATCGTCTTTTCTTTTCTCAGGAGTCCTTTTGATGAACTTTTGAGTGAATGGGTGTCCACTCTTCATTCTTTGAATTCTTTTCATCATTAGAGCCATTTGTTCTTCCATCTCATCCAATTCATGAAGATTGCTAGATGAGTTTTCTTGAATGTCATTTGATGCTGCTGCAAGTGTTGTGGTCTTTGGTTCTTCCAGAGCTTTGATTATTGCAGCTGTGCTTGTGAAATCATCACTGAATTCATAAGCTTTGAAATCTGCAAAGATGTTGAATGAATCCTCTACATCAAGTCTTCATGATTCTTCCATGGCAGTGACCTTCATTTTCCAGCACATTGGTAATGCCTTCAAGATTCTTGTGTTGATAACTTTCTTTGAGTATTCAATCTTGAGTAGATCTAGTTCATCCATGATAGCACTGAATCTTGTCTCCATTTGGTCAATGGTTTCTCCAGATTTCATCTTGAAATTCTCAAACTTTTGTTTTGCAATAGAAATTTTATTTTCCTTGATTGAATCTGTTCCTTCACAAACTAACTGAATTTTTTCCCACATTTCCTTCGCAGCTGTGCATTCTTTCACCTTCAAGTACATGTTGATGTCAAGAGTTCTGAGGATAAAGTCCATCGCAACATTGTTGAGATTATTTCGCTTGCGATCATCACTAGTCCATTCGGCTTTGGGCTTTGGAACACGAATTTGTCTTTCACCTTCAGTTTGCATGTAGGTGATCTGGATTGATACATCAGTGAGTACATCCATCATCTTATCATGAGTAGCTGCTAGAAAAGCCTGCATACGACGTTTATATTCGTCAAATCTGTCCATGTTGCACATAAGCATTTGTCTCGCATATTGATTGTTATCCATTGTAAGTGAGTGAAGACTGATAGTAGATTAATTGAAAAACTGAGCTTTCAAATAAGAACAACTAGAGGAGATATAGAGCCAATGATATCTTGTTAAAGAAACACTGCTCTGATACCAATTGTTGGTCTCTTGGAAAGGCTAACAAAAGTTTAGAGGGGGGGGTGAATAAACTTGTCGCTAAAACTGGATTTTAAACAACTTAAAGTTCAGTTATAACTTGTGTGGAGTTAAGCTGACAAAGCTGAGATTAAGTCAAACTGACTTAAGCTAAAACTGAGTCAACCGGCAGCGGATATAGTTCTAGCCTTATTCTTGATCTTGTTATTCTTTTACGAAAGCTGAGTGCTGTGAACTGAATTCTGATGAATGTTAGTTGTGAACTGTGAGGTGTATAACAATCAAGTATCAAAATGCTGTAAGTAAATGCTGAATAAATAAATAAATGCGTAAGGTAAATAAGGCGGATGTTATAGAGGTTCTAAGTGGTGTAATCATGTACGTATTCTCTTCCCCTGTGGTGCAGATGAAATTTCCACTAGAACTTCTTGAGGTGAACTGTTACAAAAAGTCCTAAACAATAGTCCTTGGCTAATACCTAGCGTCACTATCTAAACAGTTGTAAAACAGGTAGAATTGCTGCTCTTCAAATGCTTGAACCACTGGTCCTTAGAGGGTAGGATTTCCTCTTCACCGACTTCCACCACAAACACATCTACCCGATCGCTTGTCACAATGCCCTTGGCGAAACCTTCCCGGTTTGCTTCACGATCTAAAACCTTTGATGTAGAATCAATTTAATGAGAATCAATAAATTGATTCTTGTTTGTGGTTCTTCAAAGTGTTGGATTCTTGATAAATTCTTTGTAGCTTGAACACTTGAAGAAATACTAGATATGATCTTGTTATAGTTCAGAGATGATAGCAATTCGAATAGACTAATGCACAAATTTGCTTGTTGATTCTTGTATATTCTGTTATTCATCCTTGGTGCAAAGTCTTCTATTTATAGTGTGAGGTCCAACGTTCATCTGGCTTAAATTCGAATTGTATCAACGTCTCTTTTGTAACGGCTATACTTTCTGACCGTTCTGCTGTGTCAGTAACTCATCCAATGAAATTGCTTCATTTACAACGTTCGACTGTACTTACAGTGTTTTGGATTGCTGACATATAAAACTGAGTTTCCTTATTAGTTTTATGCTGAGTTTTTCACTTGTCAGTTTCCTAACTGACTTGGAGCATTAACTGAAATTTTACTCTTCTTCAAATATCAGTACTCCAGTTTTCATCTGATTATCATTGACTTAATCAGAGTACACCATAACTTATTATCATCTGAGAATTCATTGTCCTTATGATTCTTAGGTCTTCATACAAGATCCATAAAGTCAGTTCAGGTCACCACAATCTTGCATGAAGTCTAACTTTACAGTCTCAACTTGTAATCTTCATAACTGAGTTTGAACCCTCAGTTCTACATTCTTCAATAACTGAGTTTGAACCCTCAGTTCTTTGATCTTCTAGATAAGTCAACCGAGTCTCAGAACTCAAATAACTTACCTCTTCTTGATTCTATGTAGGTGTATTTCGAGTCGCTTTGCTTGTCTTGATGATTTCCAGTTTTCTAAATGATTTCCAGTGTTCAGTTTTACGACACACTAACTATTACAGTGCTTGTCTGATGTAACCTATACAAATATCAGACTCTAGTAAAACTTATACATTCAGTTCTAGACATCTTTTAGCTTTTCACTATAACAGCCGGCTTCAGCACTTCATCAATGGGGTTAAGAAAATACTTTAAACAAATAAGATGAATTATCATCAAAACATAAATTTTATTTCCAACAGTATTCCTTAAGCTGCAAAATTGAAAATGGCACAGTTACGACTTCAGAAACACGACTTTGACACAATCATCTACCACAATGGATTAGAAGATAATAGAAAATAGCATTCCCACTTACTGATAATAATTTGTGGAGTCTATGGTCAATGACAACAAAGTAAGCCTCAAGCAACATTTCAAGTTGATCAATGTTTTCTCCACCACTAGATGAACTTGTAAAGCTTCCATGCTTACTTGAAATGATACAACTAAAAGTCCTCTCCAGTTTTGGGATTCCGTAACTTGAGCTTACAAGAGAAACATGAGCTGATTTGGATTCAAGTCTGGCACCAAAAGAACCGCTGATTCGATCATGCTCGAGAATAGTCTCATTTCTCTGTCTCTTTTTTGTCAAGTACATCTCAGCCATATCTCCATCATCATCCATTATATGTTCGATTTCATCACAGACCAAGACACTCGTATTAAGGTTTAATGCACTTAAGATGTAAAATAGAACAGAAGAAAAAGTGAGACAACCAGAATGCGATGTAATATTTACCTTTTGTACTCGTTGAGTCAAAGCGAGGAGGTGTCCTCTCAACCTACAAACCTGTTCAAGATCAAGAGTACTTATAGATGTGGCCAGCTCATCAAGAACCGGATACACATCCATTTCCAATTATTTGACCAACTACACCAGAAAATTCAAAAGTCATGAAAAATACACAAAGTAAAGTGGCCAGCTCAAATACAGATTTCAACTACACCAGAAAATTCAAATACACACCAGCTTATAGATGTGCCCAGCTCATTAATGTGAAGCACACCATAGTAGTGAAAAATACACAAAGTAAAATCGCAAGGAATATAAATGAACTCCAGTGTAAGATCTCTTATTTTAAGGTGAGCAGAGCATTGAAACTATTAAATCTAGCAGGACACACACTGATTATTCACCAGAATAATAAATGATAAGAAAATGATTTAACTGAAATGAATTCACCTTCTAAGGAGCGTTGAATGCGTATCTTCGAAAAACGGAGCTTTAAAAGCTCGTATCAGCATCGTAACAAAGAAAGGTCAAACCATTCATAGTCCAAACCTTCACAAATGGAAATAAAACAATGCATCTAGACTGAAAGCAAGCTGCTTTTACATCTTCAATCGAATCTGCAAAAAATCATGGTGATGAAATCCCCGATTCATTTCCTTTTACAGCTCAGATTGACTCCGCCAAGCAGCTTTGATTCTCATCATCGAATCTGCAAGATATGAAGCATTAGTGCATATAATCAACAAAATTAAGCAAAGAATCGAGGTAATTATAAAACGATATCACCGAATCGATTCAAAAGGGGAAAAACCGAGCCTTCACGATTCTTCATCAAGAACGTGTTGCAAATCCAATGAAATTTATTCATTGATTGCTCGATTTCAAACGAGAAGGTTAGGAGATGAAACACCATATCCGGATAATTTTTGTAACTAATAATGCTTTTTCTTGTAGTTTCTCTTATTACAAGCTCTTCATCAACGAGCTCTCTTATTACAATATCTCATCAACGAGCTCTCTTATTAGAAGATCAACGAGATCTCTTATTTCAAGCTCTTCATCAACGAGCTCCCTTATTACAAGCTCTTCATCAATGAGCTCTCTTATTACAAGTTCTCTTATTATAAGCTCTCCATCAACAAGCTCTCTTATTACAAGCTCTACATCAATGAGCTCTCTTATTACAAGCTCTCTTATTATAAGATCTCCATCAACAAGCTCTCTTATTACAAGCTCTACATCAATGAGCTCTCGAAGGTATGAGCCCTCATTGGCATTTATTCTCTTTTTAGAAACTTGAGTGATTACGCAGCATCATTTTTTTGAAATCACCCCACCTTATGTGGCGGGTCAAGCTATCTTATTTTTGGAGCTCCCCCAACTGTTACAACAGCTAGTGATCAGCTTGACATCGACACAGGATTTCTCTTCACCAACTACAAGCCCGTCCGCTTAATAGCACGGCATCACAAGTCCGTCTGTTTAATAGCGCGGCATCATAAGCACGTCCTCTTAATAGCGTGGCATCCGGGTCCATCCGCTTCATAGCCGGGCCCCACAGCAAGTCAGTTTACTCCATAAAAGCTGCCTAAACCCGTCCAATTCATAGTATGGCATCATAAGATCGTCTGCTAAATAGCACGGCATCCGGGTCCATCAGCTTCATAGCGCAGCCCACGCAGCGAGTAACTTTACGCCATAAAAGCTGCCTAAGCCCATCAGATTCTAAGCGCGGCCCATAAGCCCATCCGCTTCATAGCACGGTCCCCGCAACGAGTCGCTTTTCGTCTTAAAAGCTGCCTAATCCCGTCCGCTTCATTGCGCGGGCCTGCAGCGAGTTGTTTTAAGCCATAAAAGCTGTCTAAGACCATCCGCTTCATAGCGCGGCATTATAAGTCCGACTCCAGCTCAGCGTCATAGTGGAAACTAGGCCTTCAGTGAATCTTCTATATGCCCGACTTTAGCTCGACATCATTCTTGGAGCTAGCCCGCGAGCGGATCTTGAATAAGCCTGACTCCAGCGAGGCATCATTCTTAAAGCTCACCATCGAGTGGATCTTTTATAATCCAGACTCCAGCTCGGCATCGTATTTGGAACTCGCCCTCGAGAAAATATTTTATAAGCCCAACTCCAGCTCGGCATCATATTTGGTTCTCGCACTCGAAAAAATCTTTAGTCTGTCTCTTCTCCTTCTAAGCACGACACCACAAACAACGCTAAATGAGACCTATGCTATGTCAACAGATCACTCTGCAACATTCATCGTGGTAAACGGTACATCAAGTCATCCATAACTTTACTCCATGACTCTCACAAGTACAGTGAAGAGCTCAAGGAGTAGGCGGCCAATGATATGCCAAAATTGGCAAAGCCCCGCCAAATCCAGAAATGTGACATAAGCCCAGTAACGGATAGGGTCCTTGGCCCAGCCCTGCCTCACGCTATCATGATCCTCATCATTAGCCAAGGCAACAGGAATGAAGCAGCAAACAGCTAGTTCGATACAAAGCACATGGGGGCCGACCCGCTCGCCCCTCTAGCTTGCCATCATTCAACGCAAACAACACAACACAACTAAGAAACAAATTTCATGTGCAAAGCTCTTACGCCGAAGGCTCTCTACCCTTCGTAGGCTCTTTGCCTGCCATAGGCTCTCTGCCTACCGTAGGCTTTCTGCCCTCCGTAATCTCTCTGCCCACAGAAGGCTCTCTGCCCGCCGTAGGCTCTCTGCCCACCATAGGCTATCATGCTCTCGCCAGCGGGCCAGCCCCGGGCCTCTGTAAATATCAACTTCACCTCCATTACAAATGGAGCTCTCTCATTTTTCTAAGAACTACGCATTGGGCTTGATCCCTTACAAAGGGTAAGTAGGCAGCCTTTCAGGCTCAACTCATAATCACAAACACCATATTTTCTTTATCTTGTTCTTCGACGCCGCCATGCAACCACCGCACCTCACCGGAAAAATCACTCACTTTAGCCTGATATCCACCGTTAAATCCACTCACACTCATTGGTGATAATTTCGACATCATCACCGATAAATAGATCACATTTACTTCAAGATGAAGTGTGAAGTTCTAAGGATTAATCTATTAAGAATGACTCATGAAGAAAAGACTAATTAAAGAACTCCTGCTATAATCTATCTTGAAAGATCCATATCAAAAAATCTTCAAAGTGTTTTTCAGCTATCAAGAAAGACATCAAGATCCACACTTGAAGAAATCAGAGCTTACTGTTCAGAATATATATACATCCAGAAGCAGAAGCTCATATCACAAGTGGACTCATAGTTATTGATTCAAGTCTCAACTTTGTTTATACAAATGTTTAGACTGCAAAACACCAAGATGGTGTGAAGGAGAGTTGAGGTGCAGTCATGAAGACTGTGTTTGTGATGAGCTGTTGAAGAGGTGATTCAACCTTCAAGGACCAGTGGAGCAGACTTAGTGATACAGCAATCCAACATGTTAACGACTAAGGCTCGGAGATTGTGAAGCTTTGGAATAGTCAAGGAAAATCAGTGTTTAAATATACTTTATGTCTTGTAACTATAACCTCAAGAACATAGTGAATTTCCTCCAACATCACAGGAGAAGAGAGGACTGACAAGATTACACAACATACAACCTGTATAAGTTTTTGTCTTTTTTATTTGATGCATTTACTTACAACAATTATTTAAGTAATTATCTTGCAAGATCAACATCAAAAAATCTTCAAAGCGTTTTAAACTTACAAGAAAGACATCAAGATCCACACTTGAAGAAATCATAGCATATTGTGCAGAATATATATATCCAGAAGAAGAAGCCCGTATCACAAGTTGAATCATAGTTATTGATTGAAGTCTCAACTTTGTTTATACAAAGGCTTAGACTGTGAAACACCAAGACGTTGTGAAGGACAGTTGAGGTGCAGTCAGGAAGACTGTGTTTGTGATGAGCCGGTGAAGAGGAAATTCAACCCTTCAAGGACCAGTGGAGCAGACTTAGTGATACAACAATCAAACCTGTTTAGGACTAAGGCTCGCAGATTGTGAAGCTAGGGAATAGTCAAGAACAATCAGTGTTTAAATTTACTTTGTGTCTGGTAACTGTAAACTCAAGAACATAGTGAACTTCCTCCAACATCACATGAAAAGAGAGGACTTACAGGATTACACCACCTGGAACCTCTATACGTTTTTGTGTTATTTATTTATGCATTTACTTATAACAAATATTTCAGTAATTATCTATTGCATTTATGTTCTAGCACAAAACTCAGCAAACATCAGAAACTGAGTGAGCATTGCATATTTCAAGACAAATTGATAATTGAAGTTTTGATAAAAGGCTTTTTTATATCCGCTGCCGATTAACTCATTTGAAGGATAAATGGTTTGATTTAAACTCATCCCTGTTAGCATAACTACACACAAGTTTAGAATTGGATTTTAACTTTAGTTTCTAAGTATCATGTTTTTTTATCACAAGTTTACTCAACACCCCCTCTCCACTCTAAACTTGTGTTAGCCTTTTCACGGGAACAACATGTAAAAATAAATTTCTACGAGAATATGCTGAGATATTTGCTAGCATTGAAGAGGACATGTCATGTATCTCAATTGACCAGATAGTTCATAAACACTTGGTTGAGCCATGTCAAAAACCAGTTCGACAAGAGGATATAAGTTGTTGAAAGATAAGATCACCAGAGAGGTTTTCTATCCCTCATGATTGTCAAACCCAATCAAGGTCATGAAAAATGATGATTGTTTGAGGATGTACAGTGACTTCACTGACCTCAAAAAAACATGTCCAAAATACTGTTATCCACTCCCCCGAATAGACGACCTCGTGGATTCAACAGGAGGGTACAAAGTTTTTACTTTCTTGATGCATATAAAGGCTATCATCAAATCAAGATGGCTGAAAAAGATGCATAAAAACTATTTTTATTACAGGGATTGGTAACTTCTACTGCAGAACTGTTGGTCCCTTGGAAAGGCTAACACATGTTTAGAGGTGGGGGGGGGGGTGAATAAACTTGTCACCAAAAACTTTCCCAAAACTGAAAAAGCCCCAGGAACTGTGTTTTTGCCAAACTCAAACTGATGCTCAGCTCAGTTTTGTTCCTATCCTTTAACTTGTGCGGAGTTCAGCTAACTCAACTGAGTATAAGTCAATACTGACTTATATTTAGTCTTGTTAACTGGCAGCGGACAAAACTAGCCTTTAGTGTGATAGATGTGTTAATAAAGATCTAAATCTCCTATGTATCAGTTTTATGCTGACTCAGTGTCTGAAGTTTGCTGAGTGTGAAGATAACAAGAATTGAATCAATCACAGCAAGAATATGAAAGTATAAAGTATGTCAACACAAGATTTGTTTATGGAAGTTCCGGGTGGTGTAATCCTGTACGTCTCCTCTTCTCCTGTGGTGTAGGAGGTATCACTAGAATTTGCGATAATCGTTACAAAATCCTAGCACTATGACAGTCCTTCACGACACCCTAGTTTCACTGTCACACATAATGAAGAAAGGTAGGATTGCTCCCTTCATTCTGCACACTGATCTTTCGGAGGTGGAATTGCTCCTTCACCAGCTCACCACAAACACAAACACACCGCAAACTGCACCAACAGCTGTGGCAACCAAGTTGCAACCGTATGAAGAAAGGTGGAATTGCTTTCTTCAAACTATGCACAGCCAACCCTTTTCCACAAGGTTTGGTTTAGAATTAATCAAGAGATTAATTCAGTGAGCTGTCTGATTCTTCTGGATCTGGCTTTGTAGCTCCAAGATGCCTTCTTTCCCCCTTAATGGGTTACTGGATCATTCATTGAAATCTTCAAGGCAATTCTGTTGGCTTCCCCTTTTCTAGATATATATTATCTGATTTTCTGGATTTGGATCTTTGGATATATGCTTGTAAAGCTCTTTTTTCTGATTCTTCTCCCTCTGTTTCTTCAAGTGATTCTCTTATGTATTCATAGGGGTGATGTAACGGTCACTAGCTCTTATAGCCGTTATATTTGTCGTTTAGCCAACGTTCATGTGTACGATCTTTGTCATATTGTTAATTCAAGTTTAACAAGGCCTTAACTCAGTTTTCTACTCTACTTCAAAACTGAGTACTTTGTATACTTAACATCTGACTTTAATTGACTAAGTCAGAGTACACCATTCAGTATTTTCTTTTCTTGGTAACTGATAATCTTTGTCCATAGGATTATTCAGTTTGACATAATTTATAGTTCAGTTTCAGGTCACCACAGACTTGGCTGAATCCTGACTTATAGTCACTGAGTCTATAAGTTCTAACTGAGTTTGCTACCTCAGTTCTTCAGTCTTCTGTAACTGAGTCTATGACCCTCAGTTCTTCAGTCTTCATAGATAAGGCAACTGAGTCTGTGTCCCTCAGCGAACTTATCTTTTTCAGTTATTGCATAACTGAGTTTGAACCCTCAGTTCTTCATGTGCATACTCAGTTTTCTTGTAATGACTCAACTGTTCGCCTAGTTCCTATTCTATTACAATGCATGTCTGAAACAACCTATACAAGGTTCAGACTCTAGATGGAACTTATACATTTTCTCTAGACCATTTCTTGCTTCTTCTTCCATTATGCACTATAACAGTTAGTTATGACTTCATCATCATGGGTTGTAAGTGATTTGTATAATTACGTGACGAATCATCATCAAAACACAAATAATATTTCCAACAAGAACCATGCCCTTTGGTCTAAAGAATGCAAGTGCAACATACCAAAGGTTATTCAAACATATTTTTACAGATCAGATTGGGAGGAATACGTAGATTTATGTAGGTGATATGTTGGTCAAAAGCAGATCATTTTCGGAATATACAACAAATTATAAAGAAGTGTTTGAGGTGCTTTGAGAAACAAAAATAAGATTGAACTCAAAGAAATGTACATTTAGAGTTTGATCTTGAAAATTCCTAGGATACATGGTATTAAATCAGGGCAAACCCACATATATAAGGTTGACGCACTGCCAAATATGCCACCTCCTAAGAATATAAAAGAGGCTAAATGTATGAATGGCAGCGCTATGTATATTTATATCCATGTCAGCAGAATGTTCTTTACCATTCTTTTGAGTCCCGAAGAAGAACAATAATACATTTTAATAGGATAAGTAATGTGTGAAGGCTTTCGACGACCTTGAGGGTTACTTAACCTGAATGCCAACAGTGACTTCCCCTCAGGAAGAGGAACAATTTTTTGTTTATTTTGGAGAGTAATGAAGAAATAAATGTAGTACTGTTTAGGGAAGAAAATGGAGTACAAACACTCATTTATTACGTGAGCAAGGTATTTCATCACCCCGAAGTCAGAAACTAAGAAGAAGAAGATAAGCTAGTCCAATCTTTACTCCATGTTGCAAGAAAGTTGTGTCTATATTTTCAAACTCATCCAGGATTAGTGATTAGAGATCACCCAGTTTGAGAAATCTTAGCTCGACCTGTGACTTCTGGTCGTATGAAAAATTGTTAAGTAGAGTTGGCAATATATGATATGGAATTCAGACTGCAAAAAATGATCAAAGCACAAGCTCTAGGTGACTTCTGAGTGGAGGGAATATCAATCTCAACAGATCATCTGAATAAGTAAAACTTGCCAATAAAAAAGACTGATGATATATAGGCCCATTGGGCCGGGTTATTTACAATTGAGCCGGGCCCATTATAAAGACTAGACAATAAAAATAAATGGACTGGTAGAGCAAGACTCTACTGCGGACTCGCCGTGAAAAGTCCTCGGATGTGAATAATCAAATGAACAGGGCTCCGTTATGTTCTGGCCAGAAAGACCTCTGGACAGAATAATCAAATGATCAGGGCTCCATTATGTTTTCACCAGAAAGACCTCTGGACAGAGTAATCAAATGAGCAGGACTCCGTTATGTTCTGACCAGATAGACCTTTGGACAGAATAATCAAATGAGCAGGACAAAGACAGAGTCAATAACGGCATAACCATTTACAAACATGGGTAGATCCCACGTCTTATAGTTGGTAGAACAACCGCTGATAACTCCCCTCTATAGTAGAGGGAGTTATCCCCATGATCTAAAGGTATAAAAAGGCAATCTGAACTATGAGGGGTACTTGATTCCAGTTCAATACTTGAACTGGATACGTAGGCAGCTCTCTCAAAAGAGTTCAGTCCAAATTAATACAAAATATACTTGTTTTGATATTATTTTCCTAACTCGAATCATTTAATTACCCGATTGCGATTTTAAGCATCATCATTTGGCGTTAGAAGGAGAGCCTGATTTTAGTTAGAGAGTTGTTTTTATAGTGAAAATGGTGAAAAATCATGGGAAGAAGCATCAAAATCAACCGGAAGTTGAAGATCAAACCATGGAAAAGAGCCCATAAGGAAACGGTCAAGAACCTAGAAATAAAACTCTAATTTAAGAAGGACAAACCAGCACACCAAATGCAGTCAGACAGATGTTGGTGGAAAATCTGGCAAATCCCAAAGGAGAAGAGATAAAAGCCATATTTTAGGAGGTATTGAAAGCCAGAAACCAGGATGCCGAAGTTTCAGAAACAACTCCTCCTCATAATACAATTCAGAAAGAAAAACATGAGGCAATGTCCAGGGGAAGGGTGGTGGTTACTCGCCCAGGTGGTGATAACGCCAAAGCAGAATTGGATGCCATTCTTAAGCCTAAGCAACATGAGTTTAGGCTAGTGTCTCCTTTTACTGAGGACATTGATACATTTCCTTGTCCTCCAGGGTTCAAGATCCCCAAGATTCAGTCATATGATGGCGCTAAGGATCCATATGACCAGATGCACCAGTACATACAGTGTATGAGCCTGTACAATACACCAGAAGGGATGAATTGCAGGGCATTTTAAACCCTTCTTACAGGGAAGGAAAGGGATGGGTTAAATAAGATGAACCCCAGATCCATACCAGACTTTCCCACTCTGACCAGGAAGTTTATGCATGCGTTTATCGCTGCAAGACCTTTCCAGAGAAACCGAACATATTTGCTGACAATCAGACAGAAAAGTGATGAAACAGTGCTGCAGTTCATTAAAAGATTCAACGGAGAATCATCCCAGATTGCAGATCTGGATGATAAATTCTCAGTAGCATCCTTCGTGGTAGGTTTGAAAGAAGGACGGCTACATGCTAAGCTGGGCAGCAAGAATCTGATCACGATGCAAAAATGTCTGGAAATTGCGTACAGACATTGTCAAGGAGAAGAGGCAAACATGACCAAGTGAGATGACTCCCACAGGGATTCCAAAAAAGGAAAAACTGATCATAAATCTGACAAGAAAGAAAATCAGTTTGGGATAGGGTAACCGCTCCCATATATGATAGGCTAGGGAAGAAAGGTGGTTTGTAGGACAAAGACCTTATTACTTTGAACAGATCCTGTGATCAAGTTCCGGCGATAATGGAGAAGAAAGGAACTACCAAGACTACTCCTCTTTTAAGGGGTCCAAGAGAAAAAAGAGATCACACAAGGTGGTGCAGATATCATAGAGACATTGGGCATGACTCTGAGCAGTGCAGGGACCTGATCAGAGATATAGATGCGGCAGCTATGAAAGGGAAGGTCGATGAATGCATCGATCGGTCACAAGGAGATAACTCCAGAGGAATGAGGGAGTTCAGAAAATTCAACAACGATCCGGATAGAAATAATCACAGAAGACGTAGAGATCCATCCTCAAATGCCGCTAGACAAGAAACTCCATATTCCTTAGCATACGGATGCGAAGCAGTGATACCCGCAGAGATTCGGCATAAATCTCCCATGATAGAATTATACTGTCCAGAAACGCCGGAATAAAATATGCTGCACATTAAGGATGAGCTGGAACATAAAAGAGATGTAGCTCTAATACAGATGGCCAAGTACAAGCAGAGGATTGCTCAATACTACAACTCAAAAGTTAGGTACGTATTTTAAAGAAGGTGACTTAGTTCTGAGGTGAAATGATGCCAGCAGGCAAGGTCCAACTGGAAAGCTAGACCCAAATTGAGAAAGTCCTTACAAAATGGTCAAGGTACATGGAAAAAGATCTTATCAACTGTCTAATGCCACTGGACAGATCATTCCTAGGAGCTGGAATGCTATTCACCTACGGAAATTTTATCCTTAAAATAAGCTTATTTTCTGAGATGGTTATCCATTTGAAATATATTTTCATTAATTTTATTGATTATATGTTTGCATATTTTAAGTTGTGTTGAAATAAATGAAATTAAAGGCAAAATGCCAAGAAAATATATACCAAGCATGGAAACTTGCAGTGCAAAGATTTTTCTGGGCAGAAGACCCATCGTTAAAAATTGAAGTGTCAATCTTGCAGTGCAAGGACATTTCTGGGCAGAAGGCACATCGTAAAAATCTAAGTGTCAAACTTGCAGTGCAAGGACATTTCTGGGCAGAAGACCTATCGTTAAAAATCTAAGTGTCGAACTTGCAGGGCAAGGACACTCCCGGGCAGAAGGGCCCATCGTAAAAATCTAAGTGTCTAACTTGCAGTGCAAGGACATTTCTGGGTAGAAAACCCATCTTTAAAAATCTAGTGTCGAACTTGCAGTGCAAGGGCACTTCTGGGCAGAAGGCCCATCGTAAAAATATAAGTGGAAAACTTGCAGTGCAAGGAGTTTTCTGGGCAGAAGACCCATCGTTAAAATCTAAGTGTCGAACTTGTAGGGCAAGGACACTCCTGAGCAGATGACCCATCGTAAAAATATAATTCACAAACTTGTAGTGCAAGGACATTTCTAGGAAAAATACTCATCGTTAAAAATCTAAGTGTCGAACTTGCAGGGCAAGGACACTTCTGGGCCGAAGACCCATCGTAAAAATCTAAGTGTCAAACTTGCAGTTCAAGGACATTTTTGGGCAGAAGACCTATCGTTAAAAATCTAAGTGTCAATCTTGCAGTGCAAAGACATTTCTGGGCAGAAGGCCCATCGTAAAAATCTATGTATCAAACTTGCAGTGCAAGGACATTTCTGGGCAGAAGACCCATCGTTAAAAATCTAAGTTTCAAACTAGCAGTGCAAGGACTCTTCTGGGCAGAAAGCCCATCGTAAAAATCTAAGTGTCAAACTTGCAGTGCAAGGACATTTCTAGGCATAAGATCCATCATTAAATAAACTAAGTGTCGAGCTTGCAGCGCAAGGACACTCTGGGCAGAAGACCCATCATTAAATAAACTAAGTGTCGAACTTGCAGCGCAAGGAAAATCTGGGCAGAAGAACCATCATTAAATAAACTAAGTGCCGAACTTGCAGCGCAAGGACACTCTGGGTCAAATTTGCAGCGCAAGGACACTCTGGGCAGAAGACCCATCATTAAATAAACTATGTGTCGAACTTGCAGCGCAAGGAAACTCTGGGCAGAAGAACCATCATTAAATAGACTAAGTGTCGAACTTGCAGCGCAAGGACACTCTGGGTCGAACTTGCAGAGCAAGGACACTCTGGGCAGAATATAAACTAAGGGCCAACTTGCAGAGCGAAGGCCTTCTGGGAAGAAGCCCCACTACCTGAATGTACTAAGTACCAAACTTGCAGTGCAAGAGTACTCTAGGCAAAATACCCAGAAGTTAGTAACGTAAATGTAGGGCATTCTAAGTAGAACGACGGAAGTTGTCCTCGTTTTACGTTGTATTAATGACGGAAGTTCATACATTCAGGACTAGGGTAGCTGTAAAGCAGTCCACCCCAGTCTGGGGGGACTTATGATGATATATATGCCCACTGGGCCGGGTTATTTACAATTGGCCTGGGCCTATTATAAAGACTAGACAATAAAGATAAATGGACTGGTAGAGCAAGACTCTACCAGACTTTGGCCAGAAAGACCTCTGGACTGAATAATAAAATGAGCAGGGCTCCGTTATGTTCTGACCAGAAAGACCTCTAGACAGAATAATCAAATGAGCAGGACCCCTTTATGTTCTGACCAGAAAGACCTCTGCACAGAATAATCAAATGAGCAGGATAAAGACAGAGTCAATAACGACATAACCGTTTACAAACATGGGTAGATCCCACGTCCTATAGTTGGTAGATGATGACGGTCAAATTATACCCGTAAAAGTCATCAACATTGACCTTAAATCGAGATTAATAATATATATTTAATATTAAATCACATGTTTATATTTATTATTTAATGTTAAGTGATTATTAATATGATATTTGGTATTTAGCCGTTTTCATTATTAAAAGCAGATTTATTGTGCGATAAATGCTGATTTTGTAGATCACGACAAATCGAGAGGATTAATGTCATTCAATCAATGGTCTCAAAATAATATAGGAAGAAAATCGGAGCATTAAATGAAAGAGTAATCAGATCAACACGGAAGCGTGCAGTGGGGAACAAGATAGACAAGAGAAACGTTTAACGCGTGCAGAAGAAGGCTCGGTCGACCGAGCCTATCCATTCGGTCGACCAAGTATGTCGGCTCGGTCACTTTTCGGATTTTTTCGTATTTATCTTCTAGATCCTTCATAAGTCGGCAGAAACCCCTATATAAGCAGCAGCAACGAGAAATTGTAAAATACATCAACACATCCCAACATCCCTTCATTCTTACTTCAATCTTACAATTCATAATATAACTTTGATACAATGTAGAATAATTTGAGGTTTCAAAGCAATTTAAGATTTTGCAATATGTAAGCTCTTATTTTCATTTCTTTTATTTTAAGTAATTAATCCCTCTCAATTATGCTTTATCGTTTGAATTAGTTAATCATAGCTAGATGATGTAGATCTAGGCAATGACATTAGGGATGTGGCGACACCTTGTCTATGGGGATCCCATAACCTACGTCATAGACTTAGTATTTATTCATGAATCTGTATTGTTTAATTAATGCGTATCTGTGTTAGTTTATATGAATGCTTTACGAATTACTGTTTAATCCGTTGTGTATGATGAAACGCTGAGAGATACGTTCAGGGATGTAATCTGGGGGAAAAAGACCATTCGGTCGACCGAGCCCAGCTATTCGGTCGACCGAGCCCTGTTTTCATCCGTTAAATAGCCACGTCTTTATGGTTAGGTTAACTTAATAGAATTTATTATCTCAGTAGGTATGGCTATGGCTACGTTACTCGCTTAGTTTAATTAAAACGTGTAAGAAGGAAATACCGATATAAAACTCTTAGGTAGGTTCATGAATTGATCTTCGGACGTTCAGCGTTATCTAGGTAGGTTTATATTAGGGAATTGCGTGCACCTTGTTATACGTAGATCGTAAACTAGCATGAGACTATAACTTGGTAATTGTTAGTTGGACGAGAGTTTGAGTGATCGTTTGGGAAGTACGCCTAACCATAGGAATGTTCCCTAGATGAGGTGTACGATTAATATCGGCATCCTTAGAGTCGTAAGCGTGTGAGTTATATGAGATGGAGGCACTAAAAGGCGAAGTCACGTAACAATATCACAGTGATTTAGTGCCTTACCGGTGCTAAGTCAAGTTAAAGAGGATGACTCCCGTAGCCAATCTAAGATAGATACAAACGGATTGACAGTTAATAAGTTCAGTTTATTATTTAAATTATCTAGGTCCAAACGATAAAGACTATAATTGGGGAGGTTAATTACGTTGTGTCGAGTCGTGTCTTTACCTTTCTTGTCTTATGTTGGTCGTAGACCGCCTTTATGTCCTTGACATGTTTAATTAATTGTTTGTATATAAGATGATCCACAATTGGTTCCCTATGGGATCGACCTTGATTCACTAGAGCTATACTACGATGGGCCTAGTCCTCTTGCTAGTATTGGTTTATGGTGGTCAAGTATATTATAACCTGATTGACCCCGATCAAGTTTTTGGCACCGTTGCCGAGGAGCCAACGGTCAGTTTTATATATAAATAATTTTTTATTCATGTCGAGTTTTCTGTTTTAGAGTCAGTTTTTACGTTTTGAGTCCCTCTGGTTGTCTGCTCTGTCTGAAAATTCCAGATTCTAAAAAATATATATATATATATATATATTTATTTGGTTGACCTAGAGATCTGATTCGATCGACCGAGAATTTATAATTTTTTTTGTTTTGTTCTTGTTCTGTTCTGTTTACACGGTTTCTGATTTGTGTTTTTCGAGTCTGGAATTTCGCGTGTCTGTTTATCCCCGTATGTTTAATCCGTAGGTCTGATAGCAGCATGGGAAACCATGTTAAAATCAGCCTACGGTCTGTTTTGTTTTTCTTTTGTTTGCAGAAACCAGGGAAGCAATAATCTGAGTCAGTAATTTTTCAAGGGCGCTGAGAAAATAACCCAGCAACATGTGGAATTACTACTCTACGATGGGAAAAGCGATGGAAGCAATACCATTAAAGCACCAAGATGGCTCCGGAAAAAATATATATTTTAAGGCTTAAATTCTTCGTGGTACAATGTTGAAGGCAAGGTACTACCCTTTTTTTGCTTATGTTTTACTACCTTTTGGTTTTTGAGCATAAGTTAGCCTATACATGAACCTTAGTATGAATCTTAGCCCGGAGTTGGTTTGTAAGAATAATTTTTTTAGTGTCGATGGTTTTGCCCCATATCTGTCTCATCTAGAGGGTGTAAGAAAACATGTAGTCGTTGAAAGGAAGCAGTGAATAAAGAGTTCCTCGTAGTTCTGTTAAAATCTCTTGGTCCTATGCATGAGATTGCTTCTACTGGCCATGGGAGCAACAAATTGTGTAGTTTAAGCATTCAAAATCTAAATAAGACGTTGAGTATTGAGAGAACACAATCTTCTGCTTTCGTTGAGTTTTAGGGTGATGGCTTCTCGGTGAACCCACCTTAAACAGAAACGAGATTACGCTTTGGGTGACAATTTAGAAATCGGAGACTCTTAGTACATTGGTTCGGAAATGGTCTAACCATGGCTGGGCGAGTTCAACCGAGCTTCGGCTCAATCGACTCCCCTCCACGTGTGATGTACGTTACAGCAGTTCGACAAGACTTAGCATAGCCGATAAGCCTTCGGGCTAAACGGGGCTTATCTTGACGGATTGGCCTGAACTGTCACATATGTTCCAACGAATAAGACGGCGTAGGCTTGCCTACACAACCGACCTTGTTCGGAGTACTTTGATTCATTGTTTCTTATTGTCAAGGACAAAACCATAATTAGTAACCGTAAATTTAACCGAGTTTCTTAGAATTCACTAATTCCTAAAACGAGAGCCGAGGTAAGAGCTTTGTATAAATGGTATGGATAAATGTCATTTCGTAGGTCTCACAACCAAGGGAAGGGTATTAATGCGCAAAAGCAACAAGCCGACCTTTTATAGTGCGCGAAGGGTCAAAGTCTGGCGATCCAAGAATGATAACTGACAAGGATAATTCTTTTGGAACGTCGAGCTGAGGACTTTAAACTCATAACTACTTATTTAAAAACCCTTAGGATTTCTTTTTAGGATTTTAGGTTTTTCTTTCTTTGAGTCAAATAAAAGTAACGTGACATATGTTGAGGTTTTTTTATTTTGCCGTGTTCCGATGGCCATTGGGCTAAGGATGTGCAAAACTTTTTTACTCAATATAGGCCACGTGAATTAGAGTTCCGTAGGAGAGTCGAAAAATTTCTAAAGAAAAGGAAATTTAGCAATCAATCTTAAGATGGAAGCATTAAGAGAGCTTGAGAATTACTAAAAATGTAACAGAGAATGATTGGTGCGAACAAGAACAATCTTGGTCAAATTCTAAAACTTTTTAGGTGATCCAAGTGAAAATCCAAAGTGATGTGCAATTCATTCTGCAATTATCCTTATCTTTCCCTTTACACTTTTTCACCTTCAAACATTTCGATCCTCTCACCAATCTGCCCCGACAGTTCACATTTCTAACCATTCTTTCATCGCCTCTCTTTCTTTCCATCCATTTCACTCTCCCACCCAATCCCATTCCTTTAAACAATTCTCAATCCCAAAAACACAATTTCTTACCCACCCTCTATCTTTTCTTCCCAACCTTATGTGTATCTTTTTCTAAACCCATCATACACTCAACCTCCATTTTGTTTACACAATACCTATGTGTTGCGGAATTTGAAATATTGCTAAGCTTTAATGATTATCTTTTATCATTTTGATTTTCATGATACTAGTTGGGGTATGTGTAGCTCTGACCCTTGCTAGATTTTAAGAGTTTTTGGTTCAATCAAAATACAACCTATCTTCCACGTTATTTTTCCACGTCTTCGATTATTCTTCTTCCAAAGAAGGTGGGGGCTGATTGTTGGAAAGATTTCCGTCCTATTAGCTTGTGCACTGTTTTCTCCAAGATCATCACTAAGATAATCACTCAACGGTTGAATGCGTATCTCTCTATGCTGGTGGCAGACCACCAGTCAGGCTTTGTGCCAGGTCGTTCCATTACGGATAATATTCTTTTAGCTCAAGAGCTGTGTAAGGATGTGAATAAGAAGATCCGCAGCCCTAACATTTTGCTTAAGCTTGACATGGAGAAAGCTTATGATCGAATGGAATGGGGTTTCATTATGCAGATTTTGAGGATGTTTGGCTTTCAAGAGCCCTGTGTGGATCTCATCTTCCGGACTTTGGCGGATAATTGGTTCTATATCCTTCTGAATGGCATTCCGTCACCCTCCTTTCATGCGACTCGTGGCGTCAAACAAGGTGACCCTCTTTCTCCCGCTCTTTTTGTTCTTGCAGCAGAGTATTTTGGGAGGCTTATTAATGATTTCATGATCGCCAACCCGGGTATGCATTATCATTCGAAAGTACGAGGGATACATTACTTGGCTTTTGCGGATGATAAGATTCTTTTTACTCGATGCAATAAGAAAGGTCTTAAGCGTCTTAAGGAGGTTTTTCAGCATTATGAAATTGTTTCGGGACAACGAATAAATGCGAGTAAGAGCACGTTCATTGGCCATAAGTTGCATGCAACTCAACCGTTGGATCCGAACGCGTTGGGTTTTATGAGGAGAATATGCCTTTTCGTTATCTTGGTGCTCCTCTTTTCGAGGACGGAATAGAATCAGCTACTATCAAGACATTCATGACAAGGTTCATCATCGGCTTTTTCATTGGGGAAGTCGGTTGCTGTCGTTTGGAGGTAAACTTATATTGCTGAGGCATGTGTTAACTTCTATTCCGATTTTTATCCTTCAAGTTTTGGTCCCTCCTAAAGAGGTTATTCATCGGTTACATCGTCTTTTTAACAAATTTCTTTGGGATGGCGGACCCAACGGGAGCCGTATTCACTGGACGTCGTGGGAGAGTGTTTGTAAGCCTACGGAGGAAGGGGGTTTAGGGGTGCGAAATCTTTTTGAAGTTATGGATTCCTTTGCGGTTAAATTGTGGGTTCGTCTTCGGATGAGACAGGGGATTTGGGCCCGGACTATCTATAGTACTTATATTGCGGATCAGTCGCCCCTGCAAGCTTCCCTCCCCAGGAATCCGACGCAGATGGTTAAGAAAGTTTGGCAAGTGCGTGATATTGCTGAATATGCTATCACGTGGAAGGTCAATGCCGGTAATATAGATTTTTGGAGAGATAAATGGATGAACATTGATTTGGGCGATCCTCCGGACAACGAATTTAGGAAGGTGAAGGACTTCTTTGTGAATGGGAGGTGGAATGTTCCTCTTTTACAAGAGCATCTTCCTCTACATATAGTGGATGAGATTCTATGCATGCCATTTCGACCTGACCAGGACGACGAGTTGATCTGGATTTTAAATTCAGATGGGCATTTCAGTACTAAGTCGGCGTGGAATATGCTATGGTCTCACAAACCGGTTCGCCCTCTCTTCAAGTTAATTTGGAACAATATGTTACCTCTAAAGATTTCTTTCTTCTGCTGGAGACTAGTCAATAATGTTCTTCCTACAGATTTGAACATTCAGCGGCGTGGTATTACTTTGGTTTCTAAGTGTTTTGCGTGCCAGCAAGGGGAAGATCTTCGTCATATTTTCATTGAGTGTCCTTTTGCCCAGTCTATCTGGATTCACTTTATGAGTCAATTTGGCCTTCGTTTCACTCCTACTACTGGGATTGTTCCTATGTTTAATTTCTGGATCAACTCTTCGGCCCACATATATAATATGCGCCTTCTTGTACCGGTTATTGTGTGTTGGGGCATCTGGACGGAGAGGAATAAGTGTAGACATGACGATTTTTGTCCGTCTATTCAGCGTACCATCATTCTCATTGAAAGGATGATTAGACAGGTAGCTTTCCGAAAGGTTGTTGATCGTAAACATATTGGGATTGATTGGGATGTTCCTTTTTTCAAGCCTTTCAAGGTGAAAACTCGGCCCAAGCGTCGACTGATCCAATTACGGTGGAATCCTCCCCAAGCCGGTCGGGTGAAGCTCAATGTAGACGGTAGTGTCAGAAATGGAGTGGCTTATGGGGGTGGAATTATTCGAGATTCGCATGGAAACTTTGTCGCTGCGTTTCATGCTTGCTTCGGCCATGGGAATGTTCTTGATGCTGAAGTAAAGGCGCTGCTCTTTGGTATTCGGTTGCGTCCACATGCTTTGCCTCTTGATATTGAGACTGACTCCATTTTTGTTTCTCGTGTGATATCCGGAAATCATAGTGGAGGTTGGCCCCTCTGCATCTCGATTGGTCAGATTTCGGCTTGTCTTCGGGACATACCACACAATATCTCTCATGTGTTTCGGGAATGTAATAGAGTGGCGGGACGACTTTCGCGTATGGAAGGAGACGATATGACGTTTAATCATCTTGACGATGTACCTGATCATATTCAACAGCTTATTAGTGATGATTTACATGGCCCTCCTCTTATTCGACATGTTGCAGACAACTAGGGAAGCACTCTTCACTTGTGAAAGAGGGGAGACGACTTTTCCACATCGACGTTGTCATATTTGGATGCGAATGGCTCCTTCAACCTGGAAGCACCCCTCCTATTCTAGTTGGGGTGCAAATCAGGTGTTTTCTATCCATCGTTTATTCATTACTTGGCACATAGTACACTTTTTCACTGATTTTTATGCTTTTATGCTGCGGGCAGATTCAGGCACCTCTTCCAGGGACATGGATGGCGTCGATTTCTGGAAGCATCCCTATCATGATGTTAGGGGTGCAATTCAGGTGTACATGTTCCTCTATGGGATCCTTGCTTGGACCGGGCATTTTTATTTGAAGGGGACGCATATAAGCAGACTGCTGGCGGTCGACGGAAAGGGTTCAATGCATAGGACCAGGATTGGCATTCAACTTTGGAGGCACCCCTATCATCTGTTGGGGTGCAATCCAGGTGTCCTTGTTCCTTTCTTGGGTTATTATCTTCTTTGGTTATTTTTGGGGTTATCATCTTTCTCCTATGCCAGGTGTAACCATCCGGGTTGTAACAGCAAGGACAAGGTGGAGAAGGAGTGTTACTGTTTTCGTGCTTCAGGCGCTTGTCCGGAGGCTTTGCCTCATACATTGGTCGGAGACACGGGCTATTTTTTTCCCTTGGAATTGCTATGCGGATTCAACCGTGCAATCTTTTGTGCTTAAGCAATGACAAGTCTCGAGTGGAGGATAATTATGATGTGTTTGACTGTAAAATTTATGGTGTCGGGATTTTGGGGTGCATAGAGCGAGTACTCTTCCCTATTTCTTTGGATTTTCCTACACTGGGTTTGCCACGCATAGGGTTTAAGGAGGCCATGCTATGCACTCTATCACGTACTTGGGGAGGGCCGGGATGTGGCATTGACTTTGTAGCACTTTATTATTTTCCATTTTAATAAAAAAAAATATATTTCAAAAAAAAAAAAAAATACAACCTATCTTTCTACTGGAAGTTTTAAATTTCACACTTTTCCGACTATTCCGACATTTCTAGATGATAAGTTTTGTTCTGAACTATCACACCGATCCGACCTTGTTGATGACGGTTATGACTTTTACGTGATACATTGGGTTATTAGTAATTTCGAGGAGTAGCTACATCTCCCTCAGTTGTTGATATCCAATGCAAGCGAGAAGTTTCTGCGTTAAGTATTTGATTTTATCTTTAGCCAATAGGTCGCATTCAATCTGTTATACCTTACCAAGTTTCTCTTTTCCTGGATTGAATACCTTTTCGATCTAGTCACCCTCGTGTTTTCCCACATCGGGTAATGCTTTTTGATATTTGTCTTCTCCACCCGGTTTTAAGAATATTTAGGCGGTGGAGGTTGTAGATGAAGACCATCTTCTTTAGTTGCTTGTTTATTTTTCTTTCTATTTAGTATTTTTCTTTTTGGTTTCCCTTGTCATTGATTGTATAAAATAAAGTGGCTTAAACTGTTTTTAGGTATTTATACCTCATTACTGCCACATTATTCTATAACTTCCATAGACATGGTGTTATTAACGGTTTCGTGGAGTTTGTCTGCTTATACAGGTTTTCACTTGCTTCTCCACAACGTGCTGACATTTACTCCGATATTATTCCTTTACTTGAGAGCCGTTTCCAGAGCTAAGTCTTTTTCTTAAATTCTCATTTATTTTTGTCATTGAGGACAATGCCATGTTTAAGTGGGGGGTAGGAGACTTAGCTATGTTATGTTATAATTGAAAATTGAATGAAACGGAACATGATTGAAAAAATTGAATAAATACCATATTATGTATCTCGTACCCTTAGAATTGTGAGTTCCTAGCTAAGAATTGATAGGAAAGGAACCAAGTTGCATGAGTACGTGATCATTTTATACTTATGTAAAGTTAATTTAAGGATATTCATGCCCGTTTTTTTGCAAGTAGTTATTTATTATTCAATTACTCAATCTGTGAATTGAGTATACCGCGCAAATCATAATAACTGAAGAAATTATGTGTACATTGCATAGATGATTGGTTATGTGAACTTAGTGTCAATATCTATCTGCTGATGCATTCTTATATTTTAGCCATTAAAGCGGAGTAATAAGCTTGAGACGTACCTGTGTTTGACAATGCGTTAAAACACTGGGCTTGTAGTAACATTACCAAAGTAGCCCCGCGCTTGTGGTAATATTCGATGCTATACATGATCTAAGATAGGGGGATACTCTAAAAAGTTTTCTTCCTTGAGATTAGTAGTATTTGAAAAATATAAAAAGAATTGAAAAAATATTCAACTCTTTAAGAGGCTTTGAGTAGTACTCGGTCTCCAAGTCCAAAATCCCTATAGATACGCTCTTGCTTATTGCTCTAGTGCTCTAACCATTGCGAGGCATAAGAAGTATGAATGCTGAGGTTGGTAGGTTGAGATTGCGAAGTTAGCATAAACTCTGATCTTGCCACGAATATATAAAACTAAATGCACATGCACACATCACTTCGATTCATAGTAAGTAGTGAATAATGGATATCTTATGAGCATGACGAGTATGAGTTGACTTGAGTTTCTTGTGTAAGTATGATTTGACCATAGAAAATGTTGTCTTGGGGAATGACTTATTGATGCTTTGTTCGGGACGATCAAAGTCTAAGTGGGGGGTAGTTGATGACGGTCAAATTATACCCGTAAAAGTCATCAACATTGACCTTAAATCGAGATTAATAATATATATTTAATATTAAATCACATGTTTATATTTATTATTTAATGTTAAGTGATTATTAATATGATATTTGGTATTTAGCCGTTTTCATTATTAAAAGCCGATTTATTGTGCGATAAATGCTGATTTTGTAGATCACGACAAATCGAGAGGATTAATGTCATTCAATCAATGGTCTCAAAATAATAGAGGAAGAAAATCGGAGCATTAAATGAAAGATTAATCAGATCAACACGGAAGCGTGCAGTGGGGAACAAGATAGACAAGAGAAACGTTTAACGCGTGCAGAAGAAGGCTCGGTCGACCGAGCCTATCCATTCGGTCGACCGAGTATGTCGGCTCGGTCACTTTTCGGATTTTTTCGTATTTATCTTCTAGATCCTTCATAAGTCGGCAGAAACCCCTATATAAGCAGCAGGTACGAGAAATTGTAAAACACACCAACACATCCCAACATCCCTTCATTCTTTCTTCAATCTTACAATTCATAATATAACTTTGATACAATGTAGAATAATTTGAGGGTTTCCAGCAATTTAAGGGCTGCAATATGTAAGCTCTTATTTTCTTTTTCTTTTATTTTAAGTAATTAATCCCTCTCAATTATGCTTTATCGTTTGAATTAGTTAATCATAGCTAGATGATGTAGATCTAGGCTATGACATTAGGGATGTGGCGACACCTTGTCTATGGGGATCCCATAACCTACGTCATAGACTTAGTATTTATTCATGAATCTGTATTGTTTAATTAATGCGTATCTGTGTTAGTTTATATGAATGCTTTACGAATTACTGTTTAATCCGTTGTGTATGATGAAACGCTGAGAGATACGTTCAGGGATGTAATCTGGGGGGAAAAAGACCATTCGGTCGACCGAGCCCTGTTTTCATCCGTTAAATAGCCACGTCTTTATGGTTAGGTTAACTTAATAGAATTTATTATCTCAGTAGGTATGGCTATGGCTACGTTACTCGCTTAGTTTAATTAAAACGTGTAAGAAGGAAATACCGATATAAAACTCTTAGGTAGGCTCATGAATTGATCTTCGGACGTTCAGCGTTATCTAGGTAGATATATATTAGGGAATTGCGTGCACCTTGTTATACGTAGATCGTAAACTAGCATGAGACTATAACTTGGTAATTGTTAGTTGGACGAGAGTTTGAGTGATCGTTTGGGAAGTACGCCTAACCATAGGAATGTTGCCTAGACGAGGTGTACGATTAATATTGGCATCCTTAGAGTCGTAAGCGTGTGAGTTATATGAGATGGAGGCACTAAAAGGCGAAGTCACGTAACAATATCACAGTGATTTAGTGACTTACCGGTGCTAAGTCAAGTTAAAGAGGATGACTCCCGTAGCCAATCTAAGATAGATACAAATGGATTTGATGATTAATAAGTTCGGCTTTATTATATAAATTATCTAGGTCCAAACGATAAAGACTATAATTGGGGAGGTTAATTACGTTGTGTCGAGTCGTGTCTTTACCTTTCTTGTCTTATGTTGGTCGTAGACCGCCTTTATGTCCTTGACATGTTTAATTAATTGTTTGTATATAAGATGATCCACAATTGGTTCCCTGTGGGATCGACCTTGATTCACTAGAGCTATTCTACGATGGGCCTAGTCCTCTTGCTAGTATTGGTTTATGGTGGTCAAGTATATTATAACCTGATTGACCCCGATCAGTAGAATAACCGCTGATAACTCCCCACTATAGTAGAGGGAGTTATCCCCATGATCTAAAGGTATAAAATGGCAATCTGAACTCTGCTTTCTTGTATCCATCAGTGTATCCAACTCAACCTCTAGAATGTCCTTTTGGAAACAGATTCTCAAATTCTAGTTAACATGGTTATGGGCACAACTCAAGCTCCTTGGAAATATGAACTTGAAATTGAGCAAATCAAACATCTCATTGCAGAGCATCACTACCAGCTTCAGCATATCTTCAGAGAAGCTAACTTCCCTGCAGATTGCCTTGCAAAAAAGGCTAGTACTACTCAAAGCTCTTATATGTGTGCAGGTCATCAACTTGAGGGAGACATTGGCTTTCTCATCAACCGGGATGTCCTTCAACTACCCATTATCAGAACAAGAGCAAGATGATAAACCATGGCAATATCTATTTGGAAGCACCCTTCATAACTTTGAAGGGTGCAAACAGGTGGTATTTATCTTTGTACAATCAACCTTGCTGGTTTATCACTGTTTTTTGCTTCTCTTTGCTCCTGGGAATCTCTACTTTTTGCAGGAATGGCTATTTCCATGCCCTCACTGTTGAGATTTCCTATCCTGGCATCCAAAACTGGGAAGCACCCTTCATTGATGTGAAGGGTGCAAACAGGTCGTACCCCTATTTTCTTGTTCCTTGGTTGTATACACTGTTTTGGGTGCTGCATCATCCTCAACATCTTTGTAGGAGTGATCACTTTGACATGAGGGGAAAAATCAGATGGATGTGGATTATTGCAAGACACTAGCTTTCACTCCAAAACGTAAAGAATTCTCCCAAGCTCTCAGGTTTGCATTTTCAATGACCAATAATGAAGCAAAGTGTAAGGCATAAGATAGTTATTCCCTTAGTATGCAAGAATACTTATGCGGCAATCAAAAGTGAGTATCAGAATTATGCATGAAGGTATACGGGGTAATCACTTATGAGACCGATCCATTACCAGAGAGTGCCGATTATTAGGTTATTCAGGCTCTTTATGAAAGAAGCTAAAGCACTGGTACAAACTTATCATGCATGCAACGTCCATTGATCAGTGGGACTCTTCTGAAAGGTGCAGGAAATGTGAGGTTTTTATGATAACCATCGATTACTTCACCAAATGGATAGAGGTAAAACCATTTGTGGTTATTAATGCTAACAATATCATAAGATTCTTATGGAAAATACATTGTATGTAATATAGGACTTTCAAGGATGCTCATCTCAGATAGTGGAACTCAGTTCGTTGATCGTAAAATGCAAAAATGGTGTTGTGAATTAAATATTTAGCAGCATTCCACGTCGGTGGGAGATCCGCAGACTAAGGGGCAGGTCCAACAAGCCAACTGAAATGTCAATAGGGGATTAAATACCATGACGGAAAAAAGAGGGTCAAAATTGGAGGGATCATTGGACAAACATCTTGTGGGCATATCGAACATGTCCGTCGACATCCACTATAAAGACACTTTATGCACTAACGTATTGACGCTAAGGAGTAATACCTGTCGAAATAGGTGTGCTATAACCAAGAATGGAGCTTGTTACTGAAGAAAAAAACCTGCCTAAAAATATAGACGATTTGCAGAAAATGACAGAAGTTGCTGGCATCAGAATGGAACAATATATGCAAAAACGTTCCCAATACTATAACTCCAAGATACGACACTCGTATTTTCAGTTGGTAGACTTAAGGCATAGAAGTAACGAAGTCAATCGAGCTAAACTAGCCGGTGCTCTGAATCGAAAGTAGGAAAGGCATTACAGAAGCACTTATAAGATCACAACACTTGGTGGAAGCACCATCCCCACATTACGCCGTGCTTATAATCAAAGGAAATATTATGTTTGTAATAGAAATAAGTCCCTAATAAATTTCATGTTACCGAACTAATGAATTTCAATATTATTAATCAATGAGTAGGACTCGTCCTATTCAAACAGACACATTGTCTCAAATAAAAATTAGCAGAGCTAGCCCTAACTTTGTGGTCTGATCTACCATGCGGAAACTAATACCTTACGTGTGACTTATGCAAAGGTGTATATCCAAATTGTGGAAAAATAAATTACCTTAAATATGAGAGCCGCATGACAGGATTTGGAGTGGTTCTAATTTTTCTAGTTGCAAAATCCCCGGACATAGTACCGGATCAATTGTAGGCTAGAAAAGGTGAGAAGGTCGTATCAACATGCACAATGGTAACACATTATGTGTATACACTCTTCTAGTTCAAGTCAACAAAGACAAGAAAGGTTGAACTGATATACTAAATATACTTAAAACCTAACTACAACAAGATATGGAATTATTCAAGTAAATATCCTTATGAGTGGTTCGACAATGTTAAGCATGATTAGGTACATCATGTGTGAGTTAATGGAGCAAACCGCTAAGCTAGTAGTAAATCCCTTAAAACCGGTAGTCTTCTACTACTGTGCTTATTCACAAACTTACTTAGAAAACCAACACCGTTGTAATTGATGTGATTTTAACTATAAAACAAGTGAATAAAAATGATTAAGATATATGGTTGCACAAATAAATCAATAAACTTCACATTGCATACTGATAGTCATTTGTTTATGGTATTTAGGTCAACAACTTTTTCATCTTTTAAGGTATCAACTTGAGCATTATTAAAGACAATCGATTGCTGAGACTGTATCAGCTCGGCATCTTTGCATCTTTCAGCAAAGGGACTTGATCTCTAATCAGGTGGAACTAATCTTTTAGACAGCCGCATGATAGTCAGCAAAGTAAGTGTGGTCAAGTCTGTGGTAGTCAGCTGGTGAAGTCAGCTGAGTCCTTCTGAAGACAGCAGCCAGTTGAGGTATGCTGAGGATTCTTGAATACTCTAAGTTGAACATCAAAGATAGTTGATTAAAAGTCTGGAAGGTTAGCTGCTACTGAGTGTCATCTAGAGGTGTCAGCTGATGATGGGCCCACATCGGGGGCGTTTATGGAAATTCCGACAAAGATCCTTTGACGGTTATGGTTTAGGAAAATGTGCCTATAAATATCAACTGTTGTAATCAATGTAAAGTGTGTGTAATCCATCTGAAATTTTATGTATAATAAAATATCTATTTTCTGTCCGCGGAGTAGTCAGCACAACGTAGGAAACCACTGTAAATTTTGTGTTCTTCTTGTTTCTGTTATTTCTGTGATTATTTACGTTAGATTGCTTATGTGTTCATCTTATTGCATCTGGATACCATGGTCCTTGGTTATAACAAACTTGTAAAAGAGCGATCGGGTTCTGTTTGGGAATCATCTGTACGAACGAATTTAACTTCACCAAGACTGTCACCGGTAATAGGCTTCTGTTATAAAAGTTAGGTTCTTTGGCAAGAAATATGTCTACAGTTAACGTAAAATAAATTTACTAGAGGAAATAGTTTTAGTTTGTGGCAAATCAAGATGCTGCCATTGTTAAAGAAACAAGGGTAGTGGACTCCTTTATCAGGTAAATAAGATGTTAGTTCTTTAGGATATACTAGTCTGGAAGAGAAAGCACATTCAAACTTCATGTTGTGCTTATCTGATTATGTTATCACTGAAGTTTCCAAGGAAGACACACTTGCCATGTTGTGGGCAAAGCTTGAAAGTATGTATATGACTCAGTCTTTAACCAACAAGTTACTGCTGAAGCAGAGACTATTTAGTCTGATGATGCATGAAGGAGGTCAGTTGAGGGAACAACATATGAGAACTTTGTGCAGACCTTCGTAGTTGGGAACGATAAAGTGGCTTTGGAAGATGTTAGGTCAGCCTTGCATGCCAGGGTGCTGAGACACAAGGCAGCAAGCACAGACAGTCAGGCTGCTAGACTACTAGTCAACAACAGTGGAAAGGGGGTATGGGAAGTCTAGGAAGATGAATTCCAAAAAGGCCGGATCCAAATGTCCTAAACCCATAGATATCTGTAATTATTATGTGGTGCATGGGCATTAGAAGTCTAATTGTACAAAGAAGAAAAAGCAGAATGAGAGCAATACTGGAATAATAGATGTGGCTACTGAGCATTCTGATTAGGATCTGGTTCTTGTTGTTGGGGATTCAGTAAATCATGCTGATGTTTAGATCCTAGATTCATGAGTGCCCTACCTAATTGTCCACATGGGTAGTGGTTTTCTACTTATGAGCAGAAATATGGTAGTCATATTTGAATGGCAAACAACAAGGTCTACAAGATATTAGGAATTGCCTCATCTCATCCGAGGACAGCGGATGGTAGACCTGAATGTCTACAAAGATTTAGTTGTGATCCTCAAATGTATCAAGAAGGGAACTTATACATATTACAAGGCTCTACTATATCCATATCTACGGCTATGGCATCCTTAGCAGTTCACCAAACACAGCAGACCATGTTATGGCACAAGAGACTTGGTCACTTGGGTGAAAGAGGTATGCATGTCCTTTCGACAATAGGTTTTCTTAAGGGATATAAGGTCAAGAATCTAGACTATAATGACCACTGTGTGTTTGGAAAGCTACATAGAAGCAAGTTCTCAGTAGGCAAACACAGTAGAAAGGCATCACATGATTATATCCATTCTGATTGATGGGGTCCATCAACGGTAGAATCATTGTGTGGTTACATATATTTTGTGCCATTCATAGATGACTATTCAAGAATGACTTGGGTGGGGATGATGAAACACAAGAGTGAGGCATCAATAGTTTCAAGCACTGAAAGACTCTAGTAGAGAATCAGACATGAAAGAAAACCAAGAAGCTTCGAACAGATAATGGTCTGGAATTCTGTAGGTATGAGTTTGATTAATTTTATATAGATGAGGCTATTGCCAGACATCATACAGTCAGGAATGCGCTTCCACAGAATTGTGTAGCTGAGTGGGTGAATCAAACTCTTTTAGAGAGGGCAAGACTTATGCTCTCTAATGCTGGTTTATCAAGATGATTTTAGGCATAAGCTGTAAGTACAACATGCTACTTAATCAACATGAGTCCTCTCACATTGTATGAAAATTTTGTTATGTTTCGATGATGGCCATAATAGTTGTTATAGCAAGCCTGAAATAAGTTAGAATTCTCTGTATAAGTCTTTACTTAGAGTCTGACATGTTGTATAAGTTGAGTCAGACAAGTATTGTACAAGTTGGTCGGACGGCGAAGTAAAACAAATATCCGGCAGAGTGAAGCCGGCTAGGTACCAGCAGAGAAGCATGGAGACATTATGGTATGAGTTAAAACCAAGGAAGTCTGTGATGACCATGGATAAGTCTAAGTTATAATTCAAATTATGAAGTACATTATCAAATTTGTTGTACACTGATCTCACCCAAATCAAGGATCAGTTAAGTACAAGAAGTACCGAAAAGATCAAAGAAAATAACAAAGCAGTAAACCGGCAGAGTTAACTAACTATCGGCTGAGTAAAGATAGTACAGTGAATGAGAAACTAAATAGCCAAGTCAGAAAGATCAGGTCAAGTAAACTTGTTCAAATTTCAAAAGATGAAGATCAAGCATTAAATGCACAATCAATTGAGAATCTATCAAAGACGGATTTTCTGATAAACGTTTGAAGAAAAATCTGATCACTGAAATCAAGGAGAATATAATTAAGGGAGAATGAAGAATTAAATCAAGGATTATTCTCCGCATTAAATAGCCAAAGGACGAAAATTCAAATCAAGGATTATCAAGGCTATAAATAGAAGGCGTTGACAAACAAGAAGAACAACGATTGAATCTGATATGAAACAAGCAAAAACTCTGTCAATTTGAGAAGCCTTCTATCTGTACTAACAAGAAACATCTAGAGATCAACTCAAAAATCAGAGCTCAAATTCCACATCAACCACCGAGATTGATCATATGTCTGTGAATCCAATTCACATCAACTGATGCAATTGAATCAGAGGAATCTGAGAAGGAGTTGCAACCTTTGTGATAGCTGGTGAATGATTTGTTCTCAAGGAGCAGTGTTAGAGACTGAGTCACTGAAGCATTTGAAGCCAGGGAGTGATAGTCTTGTAGATTGTGAAGCTTGTGTAGTCAAGGACAGTCGTGAATTCCTCCAATCATCACAGGTGTTGGTCCTTTAGAAAGGATAACATAAGTTTAGAGGGGGGGGTGAATAAACTTGTCACGAAAAACTAGAATAATTAACAATTAAGGTTCAGTTTTAACTTGTGTGGAGTTGAGCCGAAAAAGCTGAGTCTAAGTCAAACTTACTTATGCAAAACTGAGTCAACCGGCAGCGGATTTAAGTTTTAGCCTTTAACTGGATATTGTTGATACTGTAAGAAAAAGATAATTATGCAAAACTGAATTCTGGTGAATGTCAGTTTGTGAACTGTGTATGCTTGTAACAATCAGTTTTAGTATGCTGAATAAACAATAATAAATGCTGTAAAGTAAATAGCAGAATGTAAATACGTAAAGTAAGTTGAGCAAGAATTATAGTGGTTCCAGGTGGTGTAATCCTTTCAGTCCACTCATCCCCTGTGATGTCGGAGGAACATTCCACTAGAAATTCTTGAGGTACGCAGTTACAAAAAGTCCTAAATGATAGTGCTTGACTAATCCCGAGTGTCACTATCTAAACAACTAAAGAACAGGTTGGATTGCTGCTCTTCAACTGCTTGAGCCACTGGTCCTTAGAGGGTTGTATTGCCTCTTCACCAGCTACCACCAAAAACATAGTCTACCCGACTGCAAACAACTGTCCTTAGCAACTCCTTGACCGGATTGCTTCACAGTCTAAACCTTTGATTATGAATCAAAGTTGGACTGTGAATCCATAAATTTATTCTTGCTTGTGGTTCTTCAAAGTGTCAAAATCTGGATAAAATCTCTTTATCTTGAACACTTGAAGAAAACTAGATGTGATCTTGTTGAGTACAGATAGTGATAGCAATTTGGATGAACTAGACTTGAGAACAATAGCGCTTGTAATCTTGTTAATTCTGTGTATTGATCCTTGATGCCAAGTCCTCTATTTATAGTGTGAGGTCCAACGTTCATCGTGATTTAATTTGAATTGCTTCAACGTCTATATTTTCAGATGTCAGGTGTCAGTGACAGTTCTGACATGTCAGTTCTTCATCCAATAGAAATCCTTGATATACAACGTTCGAATGTACTTTAAGTTTCTTTGAATGGCTGACTATAAAATTGAGTGTCCTGATTAGTTTTATACTGAGAGTGTAAGTTTTCAGTTTCTTAACTGACAATGAACTCTTATAAGACATATGCTTAAGGTGTACTCTGATTAAGTCAATAATAATCAGATGAAAAACTGGAGTACTGATATTTGAAGAAGAGTAAAATCTCAGTTAATGCTCCAACTAACAAACTCAGCATGAAACTGATCAGGATACTCAGTATTATAATCAGTCATCCAACAATCTGATAGTACAGTCGAACGTTGTAAAGGATGCAATTTTATTGGATGAAATACTGACAAGTCAGAACGGTCACAAATATAGCCGTTACAATATAGACGTTGAAGAAATTCAAATTCAAGCAAGATGAACGTTGAACCTCACACTATAAATAGAGGACTTTGCACCAAGGATCAATAACTGTGAATTAGCAAGATTTAGCATTATAACAAGCATTTTTGTGCAAGAGTCTCATTCATTCAAATTATTGTCTATATCTGTGCTAACAAGATCAATCAAGATTTTTTTCAAGTGTTCAAGCTACACAGAATTTATTCAGAATCTGACACTTTGAAGAACCACAAACAAGAATCAACTTATTGATTCTCAGCCCAACTTTGATTCTTAATCAAAGGTTTAGACTGTGAACAGGTTCACCTCAACAGGTTCTAGTGGAATTTTCCTCCTACACCAGAGGGGAAGAGTGGACGTACATGATTACACCACCTGGAACCACTATAATTCTTGCTTATTTACTTTACGCACTTACATTCTTTTACAGCATTTATTTACTCATACAGCATACTGAAGAACTGATTGTTACACTGACTCACAGCTCACAACTGACATTCATAAGAATTCAGTTTAACACACTCAGCTTTCACAGAGAATAACAAGATCAAGAAAAAGGCTAAAAATTATATCCGCTACAGGCTAACTCAGTTTTGTTATAAGTCAGCTTTGGCTTAGACTCAGCTCAGTCAGCTTAACTTCACACAAGTTTTTAACTGAACATAAATCGTTTAAAATCTAGTTTTTAGTGACATTTTTATTCACCCCCCTCTAAACTTGTGTCAGCCTTTCCAAGGGACCAACGGTTTCTTTTGAAGCGGCCATTTTTTGAAATTGTTTAAGAGAAAATTTCTGGCTGATTGAGAAAGGAAAAGGTTTGATTTTTCTTTTTGTAAGGAAGAGGAAAAAAAAGGTTGTATATATAAGAAAATAGTGACGGTTGAAGATTTGAACCACGATCTACATATAGATTTGTACAATCTTTTCAAATTCCATCATGGTTTGTATAACCGATGCATGTACTATCTGACATATTGGGGGTATACACGCTACAAATTCTAACAGAAAAACGGAGGTAATTAATTGCGATGTAACTGTTGTCAGTTTTAACCGTTCCTTTATTGACCTTGGTTGATTAGGTAAAACTGAAATAAAATCAGTTCTAAGATATGTTCAGTTCCGTCTTATTTTTAGTTCAGTTAGTCAGTTTGTGATTGTTGATGTCAATGATTGATCTGTCAAGTGAGCACACCCAGTATGACAAAGATCAATCCCCTTCATGAATCTCTAAGCTTAAACTGACTTAACTGAATTTAATAATACCCAATTCAGTTCTTAGTTTAGAAAACCATTCTTTGTCCAGAGCTTTGGTAAAAAAATCAGCTAACTGATCTTCGGTAGGAACATAGAGAACTGTATTGTCCTTTTTCTCTACATGATCCCTTATAAAATGATGTCTCACATCAATGTGCTTGGTCCTTGAGTGCAAAACTGGATTGTCAGTCATAGCTATTGCATTAGTATTGTCACACATTATACGAATTAGTCCTTCTTCTATTCCACAATCTCTTAGTTGTTGTCAAATCCACAAAACTTGAGTACAACAGCTTCCAGCTGCTATATACTCAGCTTCAGCTGTTGATATGGAATTAGAGTTTTGCTTCTTGCTGAACTATGACACGAGTCTATTTCCCAATAACTGACAAGTGCCTGAAGTACTTTTTCTGTCTACTTTGCATCCAGAATTGTCTGAGTCTGAGTAGGATATCATCTTGAATTCTCCTTCATTTGAGTAACATATCCCAACTCCTTCATTATATTTCAAAAACTTCAAGGTTCTTTTAACAACAGTGAGATGACTTTCTTTAAGTCTAGTCTGAAATCTAGCATAGACACCAACTACAAATTATATGGCTGGTCTACTGGCTATTAGGTAAAGTAGACTTCCAATCATTCTTCGGTAGAGAGTTTGATCCACATCCTTGCCATCTTTGTCTTCATCTAATCTGATGTTATTTCCTATTGGTGTTGCAATGCCAGCTGATCTATCTATCCCAAACTTCTTGATTAACTCTCTATTGTACTTGGTTTGGTGAATGAAAATCCTGTTACCTAACTGCTTCACTTGTAGACCGAGAAAGTAATTCAGTTCTCCCATCATGCTCATTTGAAACTTGCTCTTCATCAAACTTGCAAATTTCTCACAGAGTAGTTAATTTTCTGATCCAAAAATGATGTCATCAACATAAATTTGAATTAGGAGAGGAATTTCTTCAACTTTCTTTCTGAATAAGGTTTTATCAATAGTTCTTTTGTAAAACCATTATCAACCAAAAACCGAGACAGAGTTTCTTACCAAGCTCTAGTTGCTTGTTTGAGTCCATAAAGAGCTTTTCCCAGTTTAAAGACGTTGTCGGCTTGGTCTTTAATTTTAAATCCAAGTGGTTGCTTAACATAGACTTCTTCTTCAAGTATCCCATTAAAAAATGCACTTTTAACATCCATCTGGTACACTTTGAACTTCTTGTGGGCTGCAAAGGCATGAAATAGTCTGATTGCCTCTAACCTTGCAACTGGCGTGTAAGTTTCATAAAAGTCTATCCCTTAAGCTTGAGAATAACCTTTTGCTACATGTCTGGCTTTATTTTTTATAATATTTCCATCTTCATCAAGCTTGTTTCTGAACACCCATTTAGTTCCGATTATGTTGACATGATCTGGCTTGTCTACTAAATCCCAAACTTGATTTCTCTCAAATTTGTTGAGTTCTTCTTGCATAGCCAAAATCCAATCTGGATCATTTAGGGTTTCTTCAATTTCTTTGGGTTCAGACTGAGATAGAAAACATGCTATCATAGCATCTAGCTGATGTCTAGTCCGAACACCTGCATGGAAATCACCTATTACTTGTTCTTCCAGGTGATCTCTCATCCATTGATGTACTGGGGGATGCATCAAAGGGTATTCATTTTGTTGAACTGGATCTTCTTGAGCTTGATCATTTCAAGTAGGATCAGTTTCTCCTAGTTGTTCAGTTGCAGAATCTGTCACTGGTAACTGAGGTTGTTCCTGATCTGAAGAATATGAATCCTTAACCTTCCAAAATCAATGAAAACTGATTCTGGAGTCTTGTCTGACTGAGGTTGACAAACTTGTTCTACTTGAACTGGTTCTTCTTTGTCTTCAATTGTGTCTCCAGTAAACTTTGGTTCATCAAAAAGCACATGTTTTGATTCTTCATGCTTGAGAGTATGTTTGTTTAATACTCTGAAAGCTTTGCTGACACATGAATAACCCAGAAATATTCCTTCATCTGTTTTGGGCTGAAAAACCTTGAGCTGATCCTTCCCATTATTATGCATGAAGCATTTTCTTCCAAAGGCATGAAAATATGAGACATTTGGTTTTCTGGCTTTCCAAATCTCATAAGGTGTCTTTTCATGTCTCTTGTTCATGAAAGCTCGATTCTGAGTATAGCAGGCTGTATTTACTGCTTCTGCCTAATAACTTTCTTGCAGTTTAGATTCACAAAGCATCGTCCTTCCAGTTTCTTTGAGTGTTATATTCCTTCTTTCAGCTACTCCATTTTGTTGAGGTGTTGTTGTAGCTGCAAGCTGGTGTAGAACTCCGTTCTCTCCACAATATTCAATGATTATGTTGTTGAGAAATTCTGTTCCTTTGTCTGATCTGATCTTGACTACTGTAATACTTTTCTGATTTTGGAGTCTTTTGAGATGTTCAGTCATTTGTTGCTTAGTTTCACTTTTCTTGGTCATGAAGATAACATAAGTATATCTTGAAAAATCATCAACCACCACCAAGGTGTATTTCTTTCCACTAACACTGATTGGTGTGATTGGTCCAAATAAGTCCATATGCATCAGTTCTAAAACTCTGTTTGTTGAATGCTGAGACATAGTCTTGAAACTTGCTTTGGTTTGCTTTCCTTGCTGACATGCATCACACAAGCTGTCTTTCTTGTATGTTATCTCTGGTAGTCCAATCACCAAGTTCTTCTTGATTAACAAGTTGATATCATCAAAGTTGAGGTGACTCAGTTTCTTGTGCCACAACCAACTGAGTTCTGACTTGGTGTGGACAATTAAACAGGTCTCTGAAAATGCTGTAGACCAATCTACACCGTACATGTTCTCTTCCCTTCTTCCGGCTAGAACTACCTGGAAAGTTGTTTCGCTGGCGACAATGAAATACTTCTTATCAAAGGTATCTTTGTATCCCATATCACAGAATTGACTTGTGCTCAATAGATTGTAGTGAAGTCCTTCCACGTAAAATACATTCTTGATTGTGAATCCATTCCTAATTAAATTTCCATATCCTTTTGTTTAACCAGGTTTATCTTTACTTCCAAAATTGACTCTTGGTCCATCTTTAGCTACAAAATCAGTAGAGACAGTCTTTGCTCTTTGTCATTTTTCTAGAGCATCCACTGTCAAAGTACCAAATATCCTGTAAAACAAATTAAAATGTTTTAGGTACCCAACTCTGTTTGGGTCCATTGTGGTCAGTTGTCAGTAAAAATCTAGACATATTTCTATAAGGTCTTCTCTGGAAATTGTTGCACTTGTTTTCATATATATAAGCCACACTTCCATAATATATTTTCATGGATTGTGTCTCATTTATATGATTTCTCATATCTTCTGGTTGAAACTGATTTCCAAAATGTCTTAGATTATTAATGGCTGAATAACCATCATTCCTTTTATACTAAGGTCTAGATTGACCATTGTACTAAGACCGTTGCAATGAACTAGGATAGGTCCTCTGCTAAGTCTTGGACTGAAACTTATGATAAGTTTTCGGTCTGGATTGATTGTTCTTTTCAGTTTTAATAGTGGGTTCAGTAAAATTCCAATCATTATCAGTGGGGTATAGTTTGCCTTTCCCCCTTGATGTGTGAATCCCTGAACGCTTGACATTCTTAAATTTACTCTGATTGTAATTTTTCTGGTTCTTGACTTGATCAATTTTTGTAGATCTTGCAGTTGATCTACCATTCCTGTTTCCTTGAGGTACAGCTGATCTACCATTCGATTACCATTTTTGGTAGGTACAGTTGTCTTCTTAAAAAACTGAGTAGTCTTATGAGAGACTGACTTTACTGGTTCAACAATTTTCTCATTCTGTGGAAGTTGCTCAGCTACAAACTTAATTCCAGTTTTGATATTAGGTTCAACAGCTTCGTTAGTTCCCTCCTTAGAAGATTGTTGTGTATCGAATCCTAAGCCTGTTCTATCTCTATACGGCTAGCCTGATTTGAATCCAGTAGCTAAACATGATTGAGAAAAAGATTCAGTTGCTGCTACTAATGCAGTAGGCTGATACAGATTCTTCCCCTTATCAATTCTAGTCAGTTTCATCATGTTTAGTTCAGACTTCAATCTTTCAACTTCAATAATTAGAACTTCTTTCCCAGCTTTAATTGATTCATAACTAGCTTGGATGGTTACCAGCTGATTCATCAATTCGTCAAGTGTTTATTCTAATTCTAGATTTTTTGGATTGGAGTCAGCAGTCAAAGAACATGCATTTTGCACGGAAATCTGAGCTGAGGAATATCTAGAGTTTTATTCACATACATCATTCGGATCCTCCATGTGAGCCATTAGAGTTGTGACATCTAATAATCGTTCAGTTCCAGCTTCATTGTCTGACACATCTCCGGCCAAAATTGCTCTTCTGCCAGTTCTTCATTGCTGATTCTTCTTACCAGTTAGCTCTGGACATTCAGCTTTATTGTGTCCAGGATTTTTGCAGTTGAAGCAGAGATACTCATCGTCTTTTTTTATTTTCAGGAGACTTTTTGATAAACATCTGAGTGACTAGATGTCAACTCTTCATTCTTCGAATTCTATTCATCATTAGGGCCATCTGGTCTTCCATCTCATCCATTTGCTGAATATTGTTAGATGAGGTTTCTTGATTTTCATTTGAGGCTGCTACGAGTGCTGTTGTTTTGGTTTTCACTAGAGCCTTGATTATGGCAGCTGTGCTTGTGAAATCCATGTTGAACATAAGCCTTCAAGTCTAAGAAGATTTTGAAGGAATCTTCTCTATCAAGTCTTCTTGATTCTTTCATTGCCGTGACCTTCATTTTCCAGCACATGGGTAAAGCCTTCAAGATTATTGTGTTGATTTCTTTCTTTGTATACTAGATCTTGAGTAAAGATATTTCTTCCATTATGACGCTGAACCTTGTTTCCATCTGATCAACATTTTCGCCTAACTTCATCTTGAAGTTCTCAAACTTCTGTTTTGCAACAGAGATCATATTTTCTTTGATAGAATTTGTTCCTTCACTAACTAATTGATGTTTCTCCCACACTTCTTAGTGCAATCCTTGACTTTCAGATACATACTGCTGTCAAGAGTTCTCAATATGATATCCATGGCGACATTGTTCAAGTTGTTTAACACTTTGGAACTCTAACTTGTTCACCATTGACAATTTGCATGTGAGTGATCTGAATAGGTCCATCAGTGAGTATGTCATCTCATAATGAGAAGCTGTTATAACCTACAAACAATGTTTGTATTCATCAAATCTGACCATGTTCCACATTAGCATCTGTCTGGCATAATAATTGTTTTCCATTATGTGAGTGAATGAAAACTAGATTATGCAAAGGCTGGAAATAGAAAGACTAAGCTTTTTCAGGAGATCAACTAGAGGAGATAGTAAGAGCAGGTGAGTTTTCAACAATAGCTTGTTAAAGAACACTGTTCCGATACCAATTGTTGGTCCCTAAGAGGGGGGGGGGTGCATAAACTTGTCACCAAAAACTAGATTAATTAACAATTAAGGTTCAGTTTTAACTTGTCTGGAGTTGAGCTGACAAAGCTGAGTCTAAGTCAAACTGACTTATGCATAACTGATTCAACCGGCAGTAGATTTAAGTTTTAGCCTTTAACTGGAAACCTCTATATGTTCTAACAAGAAACATCTAGAGATCAACTCAGAAATCAGAGCTCAAATTCCACATCAAGCACTGAGATTGATCACAAGGCTGTGAATCCAATTCACATCAACTGAGGCAATTTAATCAGAAGAATCTGAGAAGGTGTTGCAACCTTTGTGATAGCTGCTGAAAGATTTGTTCTCAAGGAGCAGTGACAAAGACCGAGTCACTAAAGCTTTTGATGCCAGGGAGTGATAGTCTTGCAGATTGTGAAGCTTGTGTAGTCAAGGACAATCATGCTATTGTACTTGTGAAAACAATAGTGAATTCCTCCAATCGTCACAGGTGTTGGTCCCTTAGAAAGGCTAACACAAGTTTAGAGGTGGAGGGGGGTTGAATAAACTTGTCACCAAAAACTAGATTAATTAACAATTAAGGTTCAGTTTTAACTTGTGTGGAGTTGAGCTGACAAAGTTGAGTCTAAGTCAAACTGACTTATGCAAAACAGAGTCAACCGGCAACGGATTTATTTTTAGCCTTTAACTGGTTCTTGTTGATACTGTAAGAAAAAGCTAATTTTGCAAAACTGAATTCTGGTGAATGTCAGTTTGTGAACTGTGTATGCTTGTAATAATCAGTTTCAGTATGCTGAATAAACAACAATAAATGCTATAAAATAAATAGCATAATGTAAATACGTAATGTAAGTTGAGCAAGAATTATAGTGGTTCCAGATGGTGTAATCCTTTCAGTCCACTCTACCCCTGTGATGTCAGAGGAAAATTCCACTAGACCTTCTTGAGGTACGCAGTTACAAAAAGTCCTAAATGATAGCCCTTGACTAATCCTGAGTGTCATTATCTAAACAACTAAAGAACAGGCTGGATTACTGCTCTTCAACTACTTCAGCCACTGGTACTTTGGGGGTTGTATTGCCTCTTCACCAGCTACCACCACGAACACAGTCTACCTAACTGCAAACAACTCTCCTTAGCAACTCCTTGACCGGATTGCTTCACAGTCTAAACCTTTGATTATCAATCAAAGTTGGGCTCCTTGTCGTTCTTCAAAGTGTTGGAATCTGGATAAAATCGATGTAGCTTGAACACTTGAAGAAAACTAGATGTGATCTTGTTGAGTGCAGATAATGATAGCAATTCAGATGAACTAGACATGAGAACAATAAAGCTTGTAATCTTGTTAATTATGTGAATTGGTCATTGATGCCAAGTCCTCTATTTATAGTGTGAGGTCCAATGTTCATCTTGCTTGAATTTGAATTGCTTCAACGGCTATATTTTCAGATGTCAGGTGTCAGTGACCGTTCTGACATGTCAGTTCTTCATCCAATAGAAATCCTTGATTTACAACGTTCGAATGTACTTTCAGTTGCTTTGAATGGCTGACTATAAAACTGAGTGTCCTGATTAGTTTTATACTGAGAGTTTCAGTTTTCAGTTTCTTAACTGACTTAGAGCATTAACTGAGTTTTTACTCTTCTTAAAAAATTCAATACTCTCTTTATCTGATTTTATGTGACTGAATCGATTACAACTTTTATATTAGAGATCATATAAGTTATCATTGCCCCTATGATACTTAGGTCTTCTTCAAGATCCATAAAGGCAGTTCAGGCCATCACAGACTTACCTGAATTCTAACTTTACAGTCTCGGCTTGAGAATCTTCATAACTGAGTTTTAACCCTCAGTTCTTTAATCTTCTACAACTGAGTCTGTGTCCCTCAGTTCTTCAAATACGGAGTTTATTCCCTCAGCCTTCAGTTCTAGATAAGTCAACCGAGTCTGTGACCCTCAGCGAACATACCTTCATCAGTTTAGAGTGAGCTTCAGTTGTTGGTGTACATCTTCAGTCTTATGTTATGTTCCACTTATCTAGATGATTTCCAGTTTTTAGTTTTATGACACTTCTATCTATTACAATGCTTGTCTGATATAACCTATAAAATTATCAGACTGTAGTAAAAGTTATACATTCAGTTCTAGACAACTTTTAGCCTTCCTCTATAACAGCTAGCTTCAGCACTTCATCAATGGGGTGTAAACAAACATATTCTTGAATAAGATGAATCATCATCAAAACTAAATTTTATTCCCAACAACTGGAGAAGAGTGGATTAAGGGATTACACCACCCTATACCACTATAAACCTTTGTGTCTATTTACTTTCAGCAATTTACCTTACATTACTTTATTTCATTGCATACTTTATATCTGTGATTGAATAATCTACTTTGAACCAACTTTTAATGAAGGGACATATCCGCTGCGCGAAAGCTTTTAAATATAAGAAATTTTTTTGAAACTCCATTATAGTCATTCACCCCCCGCCCCTATGACTATAGTTTTACCCTTCTCTGGGACCAAGAATTGGTATCAGAGAGAGGTTCCTAGTATCAGAACCTGTTCGGATCTAATTTCTGGTAACAAGGAGATCACATATTTTCAATGTAGTTTTCAAATTTGTGTTTTCTATACATATATCTTATTTGTATTTATGGATTCCTCGAATTTCATGTCAAATGTACATGTATTTAATGTAAATAATTTTGATGAATATAAAATAAAGATGTTGTCTCATCTTGCAGTAACTCATGAAGAGATGCTGGATGTAATCAATGATGGCCCAATCAAGATCACAACTGTGATAACCACAGGAGCATTTCAAGGATAAGAAATAGATAAACTCAAGAAAGATTGGACCAAGGATGACAGGAGAAGAGCAAATCTACACTTTGTTGCAAAAGACATGATCATGAAGATTCTGGGCAGTAACATGTTCATGAGGATCAAAGATTGCAAAACAACAAAGGACATGTAGGACAAATTAGCATTGATCAATGAAGGATCATAAGCAGTTAAAGAAAAAAAATTATCTATTGCAAAACAGAAATTTGAGAACTTCAAAATGAAGACTGGTGAATCCATTGATCAAATGGAAAATAGATTTTCAAGCATCATCAGTGAACTACAGCAGCTTGGACATACATATCCACAAAAAGAAGTCTGTCTAAAAATCTTGAAAGGCTTACCTGAGATATGGAAGATCATCACATCAGTAATCAGAGGGACAACAAATCTTGCAAACATTGAAACCTTGACTCTGATGTCTCAATTAAAGGCTCATGAATTTGAGTTGAAAGGTGAAGATACTACACCAGTAGAGACACACAAGACCAGTGCATTGGTAGCACCACAGTAAAGCAAAAAAGCTGATGCAAATGGCAAAGAGACACAGGAGCTTAAGGAACATATAGCTTTACTGGTTAAACGTTTTGACAGGTTTAGCAAGAAGAAGCAATTCAAAGGAAGTTCATCATCAAACAAGAAGTCAAGCTCAAGCAAAGACATGAAGAAAAAGGATGATGAATACAAATTCTTTGACTGTAAGAAGAAAGGTCATTTCAAGGCTGATTGCCCTGAAGAAAAAGACAAAGATGAGGATAAGAAGAAGTACAAGACAACTGAAAAGAGAAAGAGTAAGAAGGCACTCAAAGCTGAAACTAGCAGTGAAAAGAATGAAGAATCATCTGAAAATGAGTCTGATGATGTTGAAGCTGACAGCTCAGATAATGAAAGGGCTTACTTTTACCTTATGGCTAAAGAATAAATGAAAAAGAGGTAACTTCTAGTTCACATTCATCATCAAGAGCATCCACATCTGACACTACACAATCTTATATTGACCCATTAGATTTTGCAAACCTAATCCAAAATCTCATGAGTAAATTTGTAAAAATTGAGATGACTCATGAAATTCAGGAACCGGAGTGTGATAATCTAAGAGAGGAAAATAAAAGGTTAAAGAAAGAACTGGATGAACTAAAAGCTGAACAAACAAGGAAGTAAACTCACTTGATCAACAAACAGTAGATGTACATACATCTAGTGTTGAAAGACCAGCTGAGAAAACCTCCCTTCCAGTTAAGATCACCACTGCACCACTTAATGCACCAACTTACAAACCCCTAAAAAGGTTTGGATCCAGATCTGGTCTTGGCTACAACAGTGAAACAGAAGAACAAATCATGAATCCAGCCTAGTAAAGGCAAAGGATTTCAGAAAGGTAAGGGATGATTTTACCCCTCTGAGGATGATTGGAATGTTGTACCCCAAAATTACAAGAAGAAACCATTTCATGCTATGCATCATGTGCTTATGAAAAACCAACCAAGGCACATTCCTGGACACAAGAAGCAACATGAAAACAAGTTTCCTCCTGCATATTGGAGAGTGAAAAAGGATGCAAATGCACCAAAAAGAATAGAAATGTATGAGAATACCTTTAGTAGAAATATTAGAAGCTATTCTGCCATGCCTTATACAGATGAAGTTGATGACTTCAATTATCCAAAAAGAAGATCCTTTGGATATAAACTTGGAGTAGGAGGCATGACTGCTAACATGCATGGACCCAGACAGTGTTGGGTACCTAACCATACTTAACTTGTTTTGTAGGATGTCTGGTACATAGGTAGTGGGTGTTCCAGACACATGACAGGGAATAAGAGATGGTTGAATGATTTTAAAGCTTTTGAAGAACCCAAGTAACATTTAGAGTCAAAGAAAACCTAGGAAAAATTAAGAGGGAAGGCATAATGCTCAAAAACAGCTTGAAGATTCAAAATGTAGCCTATGTTAAAGGACTAAACTTCAATTTGCTATGTATCAGTCAATTCTATGACAAAGGCTACAATGTGCATTTCAACAAGAAAGGATGCAAAGTGATTCATAGCCAAACCAACACAGTTGTACTTGCAGGAAGAAGAGAAGATAACATGTATGTAGTAGATTGGAAGACAGCAAGAGCAGAAACATGTTTGCGTGTCAAAAGTAAACAATCAACCAGCTGGATTTGGCGTAGGAGATTGAATCATCTCAAATTCAAAAACATCAACACACTGTCAAAGAACATGTTAGTTGAAGGCTTACCAGAGATCACATTCAAAAAGGAATGTCTCTGTGATGCATGTCAAAAAGGGAAGGAAATCAAAAGTTCTTTCAAGTCAAAGCCTTATCAATCAACAACAAGAATCTTACATCTATTTCATATGGATCTTTTTGGACCAGTCACACCAGTCAGTGTATGTGGAAAGACATACACTCTTGTAGTGGTGGATGACTTCTCCAAATTCACCTGGATCATATTCATGAACAAGAAAAGAGAGACACTCAATAAACTGCTAGATTTGTTAAGAAGAATTCAAAATGAAAAGGAACTGAAGATTATCAAGATCAGATCAAATAGAGGCACAGAGTTTCTAAATGAAATTATCAGAACCCATTTTGAAGAAAATTGAGTACTGCATCATCTTTCAGTAGCAGGGACTCCACAACAAAACGGTGTAGCAGAAAGAAGAAACAGGACACTCAAAGAAGCAGTCAGAACAATGATTGCATAAGCATTCTTACCAAAGAGATTTTGGACTGAAGCAGCAAATACATCATGCTATACTCAAAACAGATCAATCATCAACAACCATCATGGAAAAACTCCATATGAAATATGGAATGGAAGAAAACGTAACATCTCATATTTGCATATGTTTGGATCTAAATGTTTTGTTTTGAACAGGAATCAGCTGCATAATTTTGATGAAAAAGCTGATGAAGCAATCCTTATGGGATACTCAGACACTAGCAAAGCTTTTAGAGTAATCAACAAAAGAATTTATGTGATTGAAGTGTCAATTCATGTAGTCTTTGATGAACTTAACACAAATGGTGAAAGCATTCAAGATCTTGAAGAAGAAGCTGGTAAAAGACAGGTTTATATGAATACAACAATACCAGCTACCATTCTGAATCACAATTTTGGAAATGAAGATGAGCCACCAGTCAACACAATACAAGAGACACCAACAAAAGAACATGAAGTTGATGCACAAATTGAAGTTGGGGAAGCACCAAGTCACGAGCAACTTCAACCTGACCTCATCTAGCTAAGAGAACATACTGAAGATCAAGTCAACGGAGACATCCACACAGGAGTCAGAACCAGAAGACAATTGGAGAATATGCTAACATGTTTTCTATCAATAGTGGAACCCAAAACAATAGATGATGCAATCTAAGATGCTGATAGGATTACAGCCATGCAAGAAGAACTAAATGAATTTGAAAGAAATGATGTCTGGGAACTTGTTGATAGACCAGACATAGCCAACATCATTGGAACAAAATGGGTATTCAGAAACAAGATGGATGAACAAGGGACAATTGTCAGAAACAAAGCAAGGCAAGTTGAAAAAGGCTACTCTCAAGTGGAAGGAATAGATTATAATGAAACCTTTGCCCCAGTAGCAAGATTGGAAGCAATCAGACTCTTTCTAGCCTTTGCATCCCACAAAGACTTCAAAGCTTACCAAATGGATGTCAATAGTGCATTTCAGAATGGACTTCTGGAAGAAGAAGTATATATGGAACAACCTCCTGGTTTTCAACTCAAAGGGAAAGAAGATAAATTATGCAAGCTCAAAAAGGCACTTTATGGACTCAAACAGGCACCCAGAGCCTGGTATGAGACACTATCACAATTCTTGATCAACAATGGTTTCAACAAAGGAACTACTGATAAGACTCTCTTCAAGCTAGATGAAGGAACAAGCACATTGTTAGTCCAATCTATGTTGATGACATTATCTTTGGATCTGAAGATGAGAAGCTATTTGATAAATTTGCAAAGTTAATGAAGTGAAAATTTCAAATGATATTGATGATAGAATTGCTACCTATCTTGAATGGAAAGAAGGTGATTCCAGAATTTAGCTTCAAGATTCAGACCACATGCTTGCTGAAGAAGATTGGCTCTTTGATTTTCTGGGGATCATAACCCTGGTTGGTATACGGGATGAATCCCCACTCTGGGACATGGTTGATGCGGAAAACCAAAACTACCTCAGATCTCTAACAAATACAGTGGTGACTCAGAGAATGAGGGAGATGACCATGACAAAGATGATGGTGATGATCATAATAATGATAGTGGTAATGATCCTCATGGTGATGATGGACAAGAAAAGGAGCTTGAACAAATAGCTGATGCAATTGATGACAACATACTCCTAAGTTCATTACTGTAGCCACAAGGATCTGCACAAAATACCCCCCCAGCTAAGGCACCATTATTAGCACCACAAAATGATCAACAGACTATGGATGCCGACAAGACTACTTAGCCGGCTCCATAGCCTTCACATGCTCCACAATTTTCAGTTGACACAACAACTGAACCAACAACAGTGTTAGACAGTGGCTCAGCTGCTAGCACTCTAGTCAAGACAATTGCAGGCACTGAGCAAGGGGGAACAAGAGAACATGTTACTCTAGAAATAACATCTACCCAAGTACTTGAAGAAGTAGAAACTGGTGTAGATGTTACTCAACCAACAGCACAACACAGCACCTAGAATCGGTTGAGGTACATACAACTGTGCACCTCCAACCTAGAGGACTTCAAACTAATCCAGAATCAGCGGATATTCACCATAAACATGCTCAACTGATTACTAGCATATCCAATGAGACCTTTGAAAAGGCAGCAGACTTGTTGGCTGAAGCACTGGAACAACAAGCAATGTATCTCATATCTATGATTCTGGCATTTAAAGATGAAAGCCACTCAATAGAGAAAAGATTCCAGGCTGTTGCTGAGTACATTAATTCACAAAACATTGTTGTACAAAGACAAGGTGACTTGATGAAACAGTTAAACCTCAACATCACCAACAATCTTGCAAGAATCAGACAACACATTTCTCAATAAAATGAGTCCATGGCAATTGCTTTTGGCACCAGATTTCAAAGTGTAACCCAGAAGCTAACTGATCATGACTCAAGGTTCACATCCATTGAGTCCAAACTGGACACTCTAATTGGTACAGCTGAAGCTACAAACAACATCTTACTACAGCAAAAGAATGATGCTGCCAAAAAAATGGAAAGGAATGATAAGCCTGAAGCTGAAGGATCCACAGTAAGACCCCCAAATTTCACTGAGGAACAGTTAAGAGCAAGGGATAGAGAACTGAGAATCCGAAATGAACCTGAAGAGCAGCTAAAAAAGGCTAGAAAGGAAAGGGAAAAAGCCTCGATTGAACCTTGCATAGGATTTCCTCATCCTATCCATAGAAGAGATTATTACAGAGATAAATCAGGAAGACAGCAAAGACCTGGATCTAGTCAGCAAAGAGGATCAGCCAGCCAACACAGATTCAGCACCAGCAGAGGTAACACCAGCAGAGGTAGCAGAAGCACCAGATATGCTGGTGAGAAAAGAACATTTTCCTCTCACAGAAACATGGAAGAATATGATGCTGAAGTACTAGACGGTGTAAGAGAGTTCTTCAGAGTCCAAGACGGTCTGTATCCAAATCAAACGCAAGATGAAGCATAGGCAGACTGGCTAAGCTATCAGGATAAGAGGATGAGAACTGATATGAACAAAATTTACAATGATTTTAAGAGACAGCAAGCATCTTTTAAGCAAAATACTGGATCCGACACAACCAGCAGACCCAATACAGTCATACCCTTCTCTGCAAAAGGACCAGAAGATTTACCCAATGAACAACAAGATGATTTCAACTACATGGTAAAATTCTTCGACCCTATAGGGAAAATGAACCGACAAGAACAATGGGGTCTGTTCAAGAATCTCAAGTTTGCGGACTCACACATTGCTGAAGCTAGGGATAGACGTGAAAAATACTTTGGAGAACCCTGGGCGAATGAGACTACGCCTGATTTTCATAGACTCTTTGACAAGAGGATATTTCAGGGAGTCTCTTAGTATACTGCTATGGCCTACTAGAAGTGGATGTGTCCAGAAATTCATTGGAAATATATGGAGGAGGTCCAGACCACAAAGTTCAAGAGGTACAAAGCAGAATTAAGTGAAATATAATTATAGCACTTTGAATATGTTTTGAGCTTAAATTCCCTATTGCCCTTGAATGGATGAATAAAAATTTTAATTTGCTGATTATTATGAAAACGTTTGTATACTTATGTTCAGGCTTATGTAGGTTTTGGCATCATAAAAAATGGGGAAATTGGTAGGAACATTTTGTTATGTTTTGATGAAGGCCACACTAGCCGTTATAGCAAGCCCGAAATAAGTTAGAATTCTCTGTATAAGTCTTTACATAGAGTCTGACATGTTGTATAAGTTGAGTCAGACAAGTATTATACTAGTTGGTAGGACGGCAAAGTAAAACAGATATCCGGCAGAGTGAAGCTAGCCAAGTACCAGCAGAGAAGAATGAAGACATTATGGTCTGAATTTTAACCAAGGAAGTCTATGATGACCTTGGATAAGTCTAAGTTATAATTCAAATTATGAAGTACATTATCAAATATGGTGTACACTGATCTCATCCAATTCAAGAAGTACAAGAAGTACCTGTAAGATCAAAGAAATTAACAAAGTAGTAAACCGGCAGAGTAAACTGACTATCGGCTGAGTAAAGATAGTACAATGAAGGAAAACTGATCGGCGGCATTAGCTTGGTCACCGTCTTTTTTATCCTGCTTCTCTGCAATTTCTTCCTGGAGTTCTTCAGGCTCCTTCCACGCGATCCTGAAGCTTTGGTCCAGTGTCTTTCGGCGGCTAGATTGCTTTGAACCTGGCTGCTTTCTCCGGCGTTCTTGGTAATCGTCCTACAGTGCTGCGTTGATCACCTGTCTTGGTTTGCGGTAGGGTCTTCTTTCAGCCTTAGGGTTTGATCGGAATTGCTGCAACGCCTCAGGCTGCTCCTTTTCTCAGGCTTTTCCGGCTATTTCCTATTCTTCATCTTCATCGATTGGCTGCTCATCGGCTTTCTTATTCCTCAAGTTGATGCACATTTTTTTCAGTCATGGCAGACCCACCGGGGGTCCTCCCTTTGCCCGAACCACAACATGACAATACCTTGCAGCCACCAAAAACATACGCAGCTACAACTGTGGAAATAAGGTAGGCATTCCTGACTTTGGTGTTTATGGTACTTGTAATGGAGAACCAGCTTTTTTCGTTTCGAGAGCTGAACTTGAAATTCTTCCATGGCCTTTAGAAAATTCTTTGCTTGCTCGATTCCCTGATTATCGGCCGAGAATTGATGACACCCGTAAATTTTTCATTCGGCTTGACATAAAAGCTACTTGTAAAATTGGTTTACTTGATGTGAAACATGTTCTTGTTCATCCTGGTTGTCAAGAGGACTATAATCGTCTCTTTAAGAGACGAGGGTGGAATATGGGCCCTAATAGATTTTCTTCTCCAAGTGGACAGTAGATTTTCATTGTAATGCGCACTATTCTATGGTCACTATTTGGTTTGAATTCCCTGGATTGCCGTTACAGTATTTTAAACCAAAATACATGAGAAAAATTGGGGGTCTTATTGGAAGACCGTTGCAGACAGATGCAGCTACTTTAGATATGAGACGACCGTCTGTTTCTAGGTCACTTGTTGAAGTCGATTTTCAAAAACCCCATTGTACTAGAATCTGGCTAGGTGAAGATGTTTATAAGGGACATTGGCAAGAAGTCCATGCTGAATACTGGCCTGAATATGGCACTTTCTGTCATAGGATTGGTCACTCAAAGGAAAAATGTTTACGTAAGAACCCACCACCGGAAAATACTCGCAAGCAACCCAACCCAGTTGGTGGGGCGTCGACTTCCAATGGGAAAGGGGGTAGTGGCCCCACTCACAGAAAGCCCCAACAAATTTATCAGGTTAAGCAGAATAGTACTTTACACGTCACTGAACCAACTATGAATACTGGGAGGGACTTGACTAATACTATTGTTCTTACTGCAACTAATAACACTTGAACTCAGGCATCGAGCCCTAGACACACAACAACCACATATAATCGTAACTCTTTCCATGTTCCATAGGAGCTTAATGATGATGATATTTTCGAGACTATGCATCAATCACTTATGAAAGAAGACAAGATCAGACAGGTGGAAAATAGGCAGAGGTTAGCTGGTTATGAGACAGAGCGCACTATCGCATTGCAAGATTTGATGGATTTTCATACCTCATTAGATCAACAGTTGCTTAATTCTGTTGTTGTTATGGACTTGGAGAAAGCGGAGGATAATCCTTCGCACAATAGTAACTCGCAAAGGCATGGCATTCATCCTCAGAACCCTGATATCCCTGTTGATCTCAGCTTGGTCAACACTGATACTATCGACAAAGTGCCTCTGCATCCTAGCGGTGATAGGCTGGAAGGTTTTGTAGAGCAATCACATCAACATGGTCTTCTGGATGACAAAGGTGATAAGGAAAAAGACCCGCTCATCGATGGTAGTGATTTGGTAACTGATGATCCATCCGTGGCCCAGGAAGAGACTAGCGACAAGGCAGATGGATCATCCAATCCCCCTGGCACTTCCAACTACTCTACATAGAAAAAAGGGAGGAAAAAAGGAAAGGTCAAGCTCGTCACTGTTGACGGTCAAATTATACCCGTAAAAGTCATCAACGTTGACCTTAAATCGAGATTAATAATATATATTTTATATTAAATCACGTGTTTATATTTATTATTTAATGTTATGTGATTTATAAGATATAATTTGGTATTTATCCGTTTTTATTATATAATTTGGTATTTATCTGTTTTTATTTATATTTTGGTATTTATCTGTTTTTATTTAAATATGATTTACTATGGGATAAATATCTATTTTGTAGATTGGGATAATTTTTGGAGGATAAATACAAATGGAAGAATTAAATCTCAAGATAAATCAAAGAAAATCCAGAGTGCATTGAAGATAAAGATCGGGCAAGCACGAAAAGAGGAGTAAGGAAGAGTTGGCCGACTAAAGGGGGACGCATATGGAGTGGGACGCATTTTGCCCTAAGCTTCCGGATCGACTTGGAATTATCCTAACGCGTTTTTAGACTTCTTTTGGATTTAGAGAAACTATTTCAGATTGGTTTAGGCTTATCCTATGCAAATTTTTACTCCTATATATTTGTACATACATTACACACGAAAAACACACTTTTTACACCTCAGACACTTCTCTCAGTTTATAATAAAATTCCCAGTTTTTCTCAGAGTGGTTTTTATACAAGTTCTGCTATAATGTAAGTTATTGTATTAATTTCTTCTTTGTTCTGTGTAATTAAGTCCCCAATTATTGTTTATCGTTCGAGGTTGTTCGTTCTTCACCGGACAATGTAGATTTAAGGATACGATATTAGGCACTGGGGATTCCTTGTCTATAAGGATCCACACGCCCAGATCTTTCATCTGGTGACCTATAGATGACTTTGGTATGATCGACAACCGTGTTTTAGTAGATCTATATAATTGCTTTATGAACTTCTATTTTATCCGATAGGTATGTAGAAACGCTAAGATTTAGGTTTTCGCTGCGTCAATCTAGCCACGTCTTTATGGTGTGATTGTCCACCTAGAATTTCTTAACTTAGTAGGTATGGCTACGGCTACGTTGCTCGTCTGTTTTAATTAGCGTATTATTAGGAAATACCAATATAGGGCTCCTAGGTCGGCTCATGAATTGATCTTCCGGGACTTTCAGCGAGATCTAGATCTGTTCTGTATTTCGGAATTGTCGACACCTAGTTATACGTAAATTGTAGATTAACATGATACCTAAAAAGTTAGTGTTAATGGGACAGAGACTGATGCAATCGCTTAGGAAGTACGCCTAATCACAGGAATGTTGCCTAGGTGAGGAATACGGTTAATATCGGCATCCCTAGTTTTGTAAGCGTGCAAGTTATATGAGATGGAGGCCTAAAAAGCGAAGTCACGTAATGTAGCATAGTGATCTAGATGGCCTACCCGGAGCTAGATCTAGTTTAGGGGATGACTCCCGTAGCCAATATAAAAGAAATACGAATCGGATTAAAGGTTGTCGAGTATAGCTTAATTATATAGAATCTCTAGATCCAAACGATAACATGATAATTGGGGAGATTAATTATGTGTCTTTATTTGTGTTGTGTCGAGTCATGTCGTTTACCTTTTCTTGTCTTTTGTTGGTCGTAGACCGCATTCATGTCCTTGTTATGAATGATTAATTGTTTGTATATAAATGACCCACAATTGGTTCCCTGTGGGATCGACCTTGATTCTCTATAGCTATACTACGATGGACCTAGTCCTCTTGCTAGTATTGGTTTATGGTGGTCAAGTATTTTATTATCACTAGATCTACGTCATCAGTCACACAGGAAATGGTACCTTCTCAAAATTATCATTTACGCTCTTCCGATGTTTAGCCCGATAAATATTTTGTTTTGGAATGTGTGTAGTGTTGGAAATGCTGATACTCAAACATGCATTAAGAATATTTGTGGACAAAATAATGTTAAAATACTTGTTCTTATTCAACCACTTTGTTCTGCAAAGTTCACTACAAGTATCCATCTTAAACTAGGGTTTGACTACTGTGAATCTGTTTTGCGAGGGAAAATTTGGTTCTTATGGTTGGGGGTCGATTGTTCGCTGGCTATGGATTGTGATCAGATTTGTACGGCTAACATTACAGATCAGAATGGAGATAATTTTTATGTTTTGGGGATATATGTTAAACACAGTAGGCTTCCTAGAGAATCGTTATGGCATGCGATACATGCTCGGGCCCATAATAACAATAGCGCTTGTGTACTGGGTGGTGATTTCAACATTATCCGTCAGGCTGAAGAGAGGAAAGGGGGCGGCGCCCTTAGGGTCAATGACATGCAAGACTTCAATGACCGTGTTCAGAGGGCTAGTCTCACTAAAGCTTCCTTTGAAGGATCTCAATTTACAAGGTACAAATGCAAGACATGACAACGATTGGATGGGTTTTCTTTAATGATAGGTGGATGGAACAATTTGATGTCACGAAATTTTCTCACCTGCCCAGGGTCCATTAAGATCATTTCCCTCTCCTAACTTGTGTGGTTCGAAGAGTCTAGGCAAGTCCTCTTTTCGCTTTGTTAATGTTTGGACTGAAGATGCTACATTCCTTGACCTTGTGAAATCGGTTTGGGAGGAACCTGAAGAAGCCCAGGGTATGCGTCTTCTGGCTAGGAAGCTCAAGAAGCTGGATTTTAAATTAACTTAATGGAATCGTGTGGTGTTCGGGAATATTTTTTATAATACAAAGAAATCGTTGTTAGCGGTTAATGAGAAGACCATTTGTCACAATCAAGATGGGTCGACACCGGCTAAGGTAGATCTTGATCAAGCCATCTTTGAGTATGAGAGGTGTAATAATGTTGAGACTCGGTTCCTAAAGCAGAGAGTGTCTGTGAAGTGGATTGAAGCTGAGGATGCCAACAATAAATTTTTCCATGCTATTTGTAAACAGATAAGGAATCAAAACTACATTCATAGGATTAAGGCGGAAGACGGCAGTTTGATTGACAATCAGGAAGATATTCGTGCTTGGTCTGCGACTTTTTATGGGAATCTTTTCTCCGTGGATAGGGAAGGGATGGGCACTCCTCTTGTTAACTTCTCCCTCCCTCAAATATCTCATGCGCAGGATGTGCTCCTCATGGATAATCCTTCGTTGGAAGAAATTCATGATACGGTGTCATCTATGAGCTCTGATAGTGTGGCAGGTCCTAATAGCTACACGTCGCACTTCTTTAAAATTTGCTGGCAGATTATTAAGCAGGATATGGTTAATGCGGTTGTTGATTTCTTCTCAGCGGACACCTTTCTCGCTATTTCTCCACCTCCACGATTATTTTGTTGACCAAGAAAAAAGGGGCCAACAAATGGAAGGGCTTCCGCCCTATTAGTCTTTGCACGGTGTTCTCCAAAATTATTACCAAGATTATCACGCAGCGATTGAATCCCTTTCTACCCATGCTAGTGGAAGTTCAGTAGACTGGCTTTGTCCCTTGTAGATGTATCACTGACAATATCCTATTTGCCCAGGACATATGCAAAAATGTTAATAAAAAACTCTGACACCCCAACATTATGCTTAAATTAGATATGGAAAAGGCATGTGATCGCATGAATTGGGGTTTTATTATGAAGATGTTGAGGATGTTTGGATTTCAAGAACCTTTTGTTGATCTTATTTTCAGAACTATGGCTGATGACTGGTTTTGCGTCCTGCTCAATGTTGTGCCTTCTACCCACTTTCACGCAACTCGCGGAGTTAATCAGGGAGACCCACTTTCTCCTACTCTATTTGTTTTGGTGGCTGAGTATTTCTGAAGGCTGATTAACTATTTTATGTCTCAAAATCCTGGCATGCAGTTTCAGTCAAAAGTAAAGGGTATCCATTATCTTGCCGTTGCGGATGACACGATCTTATTTACAAGTTGTAATAGGAAAGGGTTACGGGCCCTCAAAGAGCTTTTCAACCATTACGAATTAGTTTCGTGGCATCATATTAACTCCACTAAAAGTATGTTCATTGTGCATAATTTGAGGTCTACTAAGTTGGGCTGGGTGCACAATATTTTGGGCTTTCTGCGCGAGAACATGCCTTTTCAGTACTTGGGAGCTCCTCTTTTTCAGGGGCGGAATCGCATCCTCTAGTACTAGGACATTATTGATAAGATTCAACAGAAGCTTCATCACTGAGGAAACATGCTTCTTTCTTTTGGCGGGAAACTCATTATTCTTAGACATGTCTTGACGTCCATTCCGATCTATATCCTTCAAGTGTTGGTTCCCCCCAAAGAAGTTATTCTTTGCATCCATCGCATTTTTAATAAATTCTTCTGGGATAGTGGGCCGGATGGGAATCATATACACTGAAGATTGTGGGATAAATTGTGTACACCGACTGAGGAAGGTGGGCTGGGTGTTCGGAACCTCTTCGATGTTATTGACACTTTTGCAATCAAGCTGTGGGTTCGTTTGTGGCAGAAATAGGGTATATGGGCTTAGGCAATCTTCAATACCTACATAGTTGATAAGTCCACTGGATGTACCTGAGCCCCGGGTCACTACACCGATGTTACGCAGAGTGTGCAAGGTGAGAGACAAAGCTGAACAATTCATATCTTGGACGCTTAATGCGGGAAACTTTGACTTCTGGAGAGACAAGTGGACGGAGGTAAATCTGGGAGATTCTCCGGACGGCCTGTTTTGGAAGGTTAATGATTTTTGGGTGAATGATCAGTGGAATACCCATCATCTGCATTCTTATTTACCCAGTCTCATCGGGGAAGAGATCATTCTTATTCCATTCCTACGAGAGAAGGAGGATGAGCTTATTTGGACCCTTAGCCCTGATGGGAGGTTTAGCACTCGGTCTACATAGAACATGGTTCAAACTACTCACCCCTCCAACGCATTATTTAAGATAATCTAGAATAGCCTCCTTCCCCTCAACATTTCATTCTTCTGTTGGAGGTTACTTCATAACATTCTACCCACTGACCCGAACATCCAGCGATGTGGTATAACTCTGGTGTCTAAATGCTTTACGTGTCATCATGGGGGGACCTGTGTCACACGTTTATTGATTGTCATTTTGCCAGTTCTGTTTGGAATTACATTATGAATCACTTTGGGTTACGGTTTACTCCTGCGTTAAGGATAGTGCCTATGCTGCACTTCTGGAAGAATTCAGCTCCTAGTATCTTTAGCCTTCACCTTATTGTACCGGTTATTGTTTGTTGGGGCATTTGGGCTGAGAGGAATAGATGCAGGCATGAGGAAGTCCATCCTTCTACACATCGCACCATCATTCAGATTGTGCGGGCTATTAGGCAACTCACTTTTCGGAAGGAGCTGGAAACCAAATTCTTGGGATCTGATAGAGGCACTCCTTTCTTCCAACCCTTCAAGATCAAACCGACCCCTAAGCGGATAGTGACTTACATGAGATTGGGGAGGTATCCTCAGGGACTCTGATGGCAGGTTTATTATGGCTTTTCATTCGTGTTTTGGGCAGGGGATGGTGGTGGATGCTGAGGTTAAAGCTCTTTTTTTTGGTCTTCGCATGCGCACTTATGCATAGGCTATGGATATCAAATCGGATTCTCTTTATGGGTATCATACGGTGTCTAGAGTTAGTGATGGGGGATGTCCCCTATGCCTCTCCGTCACTCAGATCTGTGCTATCCTTAGACCGCTGCCATATACTATTTCCCATGTATATAGGGAGTGCAACAAGGTCACTGATGCCCTTGCAGCGTTGGAAGGGGATGATCACATTTTTATTCGCTAGAGGGATGTCCCACTCCACATTTTGAATTTAATCCATGAGGATTTACATGGCCCAGCTCATATCCGATACATCACTGATAATCCGGGAAGCACTCTTCACTTGTTTAGCGTGCAAACCAGGTCGTATTGTTCATTTCACATACTTTTTCATTTTCTCCAAGTCGTACCCATTTACTGTGTATCACACTTTGTGCAGATCGATGAAGCTCACTAAAGATTATAGCCGTGCAGTTTTCCTGACGTTTACTCATGGACATGGCCTACACGATCGTGCCTTCCTTTGGATGCACCCCTACCGCATTGCTAGGGGTGAAATCCAAGTGTCTTTGTTGCTTTTGCTGTCAAACGATGTCCTCATACTTTGTCTAGTATTTGATCTACCCCTTTATTTACTTGGTACAGCTTCTGACATGGGTGTAGCTGCTCACTTTACAGACCGGACATGTCGAAATTGCACCATGAAGGACCACAATTCTCTATTGATCAAGCAAGTTCAGATGAGGGTGCGAAGAGATCATCGAATTTATCTCCTTAGATAGTATACACAAGGTAGAAGACAGAGTTACAATATTTATTCCCCTTTGATTTCCACTGATGTAATTATTTGTAGGGTAGGGATTTTATTGGGAGTGCATAGAGCGAGTACTCTTCCCTATGTGATGGATTTTCCTACTCTGGGTTTGCCACACCTAGGGTTTAAGGAGGCCATGCTATGCACTCTATCACATAAACTTAGAGCGGGCCCGGATATGGCAATGAACTCTGTAGCTCTTTATTTGGTTTCTCAATAAAAATAAAGTTTCTAAAAAAAATAAAAATAGTACAATGAAGGAGGAACTAAACAACCAAGTTAGAAAGATCACTTAACCGTTCTGGGAACGGCCAAGTAAACTTTACTTGTTCAGATTTCAAAAGATGAAGATCAAGCATTAAATGCACAATCAATTGAAGATCAATCAAGGACGGATTTTCTGGTAAACGCTTGAAGACAAATCCGATCACAGAAATCAAGAAGAATATAATTAAGGGGGAATCAAGAATTAAATCAAGGATTATACTCCATATTAAATAGCCAATGGACGGAGATTCAAATCAAGGATTATCAAGGATATAAATAGAAGGCATTGACAGACAAGAAGAACAATTATTGAATCTGATAAGAAACAAGCAAAAACCCTGTCAATTTGAAAAGCCTTCTATCTGTACTAACAAGAAACATCAAGAGATCAACTCAGAAATCAGTGCTCAAATTCCACATCATGCAATGAGATTGATCACAAGGATGTGAATCCAATTCACATCAATTGAATCATAAGAATCTTAGAAGGAGTTGCAACCTTTGTGATAGCTGCTGAATGATTTGTTCTCAAGGAGCAGTGACAAAGACTGATCCACTGAAGCTTTTGAAGCCAGGAGTGATAGTCTTGCAGATTGTGAAGCTTGTGTAGTCAAGGACAATCATGCTATTGTATCTGTGAAAACAATAATGAATTCCTCCAATCACCATAGGAGAAGAGAGTATTAAGGGAATACACCACCCTGAACCACTATAAACCTTTGTGTCTATTTACTTTCAGCAATTTACCTTACAGTACTTTATTTCATTGCATACTTTATATCTGTGATTGAATAATCTAATTTGAACCAACTTTTAAAGAAAGGACTTATCCACTGCCCAAAAGCTTTTAAATATAAGAAAAGTTTTTGAAACTCCACTATAGTCATTCACCCCTGCCTATAGTTTTACCCTTCTATAGGACCAACACACATGTATCAATCTCAAAACACCAGTTGATATGTGGTCAAGAAACCCTACTGACTACTCAGTTCTAGGGGTTTTTAGAAGTATAGTTTACTATTATGTGAGTGAAGGAAAGCTGGAACCAATGGCCAATAAGGGAGTGTTTGTGGGGTATGGTGATGGGGTGAAGGCTTATAGAATTTAGTAATCAGTGGAGAAAAGGGTCATACTCAGCAGATATGTGGTAATTGATGAAAATTCTATGGTCAGCTCATTAGTGGGGTGGTCTGCTGATTCTTAAACCATTGTTGAATTAGAGAAGGCAGAGAAACAAGTGAAGCTTCAGGTGGAGTCAACTGCGATGCAACACTCACCTGATCCAAGTCAGCACTAATTTGATCTATTTGCTGGACTAAAGATGGATCCATGCTAGTCAGCTAAAAATGGGTCAGATGAGCATCAAACAACATATATTGTTCAACAGATTATAGATGTCAGAAGAGCTAGAAGAACTAATGTTGGGGTACCTCCCAAGAGGTATGGTTTTGATGACATGGTTCAATACGCACTTCATGTTCTAGAAGAAGTGGATGATTTTGAACCATCTACTTACAGGGAACCAGTGACATGATCTGAAGCATCTCATTGGCTTGCTTCCATGAGAGATGAAAATGAGTCATTAGTGAAGAATCAATCTTGGGATCAAGTTAAACATCCAGCTGATATGAGAGTTGTTACTTTCAAGTGGATCTTCAAGAAAAATGGAAGAAATGTCTGAGGCAGAAGGGCTCAAGTATAAGGAATGTTTTGTTGTAAGAAGGTTCAGTCAGAAAGAATGGGTGGACTTTGATGAGATATTCTCACCAGTAGTGAGAGATACTTCAATCAGAGTGTTACTAGCAATGGTGGCACATCGAGATCTTGAACTTGAGCAATTACATGGGAAGACATCCTTTCTACATGGTGAGGTAGACAAGGAGATATAAATGACTCAGCCAGAGGGATTCCAAGTTCCCGGAAAGGAAGGTTAAGTGTGAAAGCTGAACAGGTCCTTGTGTGGACTAAAACATGCTGCAAGGAAATTGTATAAAAGGTTTGATAGTTACATGATCCTACTAGGTTATAACATAAGTGCATATAAATGTTGTGTGTATCATAGTCAGCTGAGAGATGGATCATATATCTATCTTGTCCTGTATGTGGATGATATGTTGGCAGCTACTGAAAAGAAGTCTTATATTCAAAATCTGAAGAATCTTGTCAATGCTGAATTTGAAATGAAAGATTTGGGTGGATTCATGAAGATTTTTGGGAAGGAGATCTGAATAGGTAGAAGTCGGAAGAAACTATTTTTATCTCAACACAGTTATATATAAGATTTTGGCCAAGTTTGGAATGTCTACTGCAAAACCAATAAACACTTGAATGGCATCTAATGTTTATTTGTTTGTTTATCGTTCACAATCAGCAAAGGAGAAGGAGTACATATCAAAAGGTTTCTATGCTAGTGCAGTTGGCAGTTTTATGTATGCAGTTGGACATATTTTAGTTTTAATGATGAGTACCAGACTAGCTGTTACAGAGCAAATGCAAAAACATGTTTAGATTAAATGTATAGTTGATAAGGGTGAATTTATACGATTTATAACGCTATATTTTATGATATTTTCCCTCATATTTGGTATAATTTGCATAAGAAACAAGTGTTTAATGGAATTATTGAGTAAATGATGTTTTTAACAAGTTATTCGCAAAATAGGTTAATTTTGGTGTTTTAATTGTGATTTTATGATTATTTGGATGATATTACGTTTTGCGATGTTTTGATGTGTTGTAGGTACGTGTTTGATGCTCAAATGATGATCAAAAAGAGATAAGAGTCGAATTTCATTAATGATAAAATAGATAATGATGATTTGGATTGATGAAAAGGGATAGAGATGAAGAAATCAAGATTAAGTCGATTCTGGACTGGCGTCCAGAAGTTTGAACTGGCGTCCAAAATGGACGAGCGTTTGAAGATATGGATGAGCGTCCAGGGAAGAAAGTTGATACAGAGAGTTTGGACGCTGAGTGGACGGGCGTCTTAAGCAAGGCGAAGCGAAGCGACGCAGCGTCGGAAGAGTGGACGGGCGCCCCGTGAGCGACTTATTGAACCGACTTGAAAATCTATATATAGGCGGCAGTTTCTCAACCCTAGGGATATCAATTACATAATACTTGAAACCCTAATCCTAGGGGCGGCTTAGGCTGCGGTTTTTACCAGTTTTTATCAACTTTTATGTTCTTAAATTCTTAGATTAGATTAGTTACTTTTTATGTCTTTCTATACAATTCGAAGTTTCAAGAGGATGCTAAGAGGCTAGACTTCCATTGAACGAGCGTTGTGAAGCCGTCCAATCAACAATTCAGTTTCTTTTCATGATTATTTTGTGAGTATCTATTACGAGTTGTTTCTTTTATCATGCTTTATGTTGTTTATTGCAAATTTATACCGAAAGATGCTTGCTTTGTTGATCGTTTATCTGATGAAAATCATGTTAGACTTTAGATCACCATGATACAGAATAGATATTTGATCTAAGTAACGAAAGTTATTAGGTTAGATTTCTAGGTTAGAAACGTTTAAAGTTTACACCTTTGGTTAGAAAAACGTTAATCTTTAGATCGAAAGATAGAGATTAATAGACGAACTTGCCTAAGAAATTAGGGTTCATACCTTTGATTAGGTGAATCACAACTTGAGTAGTAATCACGAAATAATCTGAATTGAAATTGAATGTTGATAGGATAGGTGGATCAATTGCTTGTTCATTCGTAACTTATTGATTTAAAACCCCTTGAATTTGAATTGTTTAGTTTAGTTAGTCTTTTATTGCATACTAGGTTTAGTTTAGTTTAAATTGGTTCGAAATTATCTTTCCTGGCTTTAGGTCATTGATCTTCATCGATTTACGTTATTGTTATCTTTCTTGTGAATTATTTGTTTCGTGTCATTTACTTTAGTAATCGTGACATAGTTAGGTTAGAATAAAGACTAGTGTTAACAACCTCCGATTCCCCGTAAGATCGACCCGGTATCAACCTCTTTACTACGATCCTTGCACTTGAGGTATATCGGATTATAAATTTATTACTTGTTAATAAAATCCGTGAACAAGTTTTTGGCGCCGTTGCCGGGGAACCGGATGGTTGCTTTAGTTTTTATTTTCCTTGTTTTTAATTCTTTTTTCTAGTTAGCTATAGTTTAGGTTATTAGGGTTTTCGTAGTTTTTCTTTTATACTTCTCCAATCCCCTTAGGATTAGACATTCTTTCTATCTGTTTCTCTGTCTTTCTGTCTTTCTCCCCATCTTTTTCCTGCTGTGTTTCTCTGTTCCTGCTTCGTTTTTCTGCTTCCAAACGGGCGTCTAGACCAGTGGACGCCCGTATGTTCTAAAATTTTCAACTCTGAATCATTTTTAACCTGTTGGACGAGCGTCCATTCGATTTGGACGTCCGTCCAGTTCTTCAACTTGTCGGACGAGCGTTTGGACTTCCAGACGCCCGTCTAGTGCAATTTCTAGGCAGACGCCCGTCCAGTTTTCTGGACGTCCGTCTGTTTCCCTATCTTAACAAATTTTATTTCTTTTTCTTTTCTTAGGCTTTAATTTTTAGTTTAGGCTTTTAAATTCTTAGTCTTTAGGTTTCAACCACCTGATTTTGGTTCGGTTTATGCAAACTCGAAGTCAGAAGGGACCATTTCTGTATACCCCTGACTTAGAGCGGACCATAGTCCGGCCAAACAGGCGGAAAATCCGTTCTGCGGCTCCTTCTGAAGAAGCCGATCAAGATTTGGAGGATCGTTTAGCCGAAGAATTCGAAAACTTCATAATCATGGCTGCTGAGGATAGACGTACGTTGGCAGACTACGCCATGCCAAGCGAAGTCAAAGTCAACCCGGCTATTGTTATCCCAGCCATAACTGCATAGACCTTCGAGCTAAAGCCGGGACTTATTCAGATGATGCAGCATGCATCTATTTTCCACGGGTATCAGTCAGAGAATCCCAATACTCACTTACATACATTCTTAGAGATATGCGGTACCACACGCATCCAAGGAGTAAGTGAGGATGCTATTAAACTGAAACTGTTCCCATTTTCTCTAAAGGGAGAAGCTAAAGAGTGGTATACCTCTCTCCCCGCTGAATCTATTACCACCTGGGCTGAACTTGAAAAAGAGTTCTTGAGTCAATACTTCCCACCTTCAAAAACAACCCAGTGTTTAAATGACATATTCACTTTCTATCAAAAAGAGAATGAATCCTTTTTCGATTGTTGGAAAAGATTCAAGTCTCTGCTTAGGAAGTGTCCCCACCATGGCTTGCCATTGCAAAGGCAAGTCAACACTTTCTTTAGTGGATTGACCGAGCTTACAAAAGGCATGGTCAATAGTTCATCTGGTGGGGCATTTTTGAAGAAAACGCCTGATGAGGGGTGGGCACTGTTCGAGGACAATGCCAAATACAACTATGCCCCCTCTTATCAAGCCATTCAAGCACCTCCTCCTCCTAAGGTTGAGGAAGTAAACATGCAAAGTTTGATCGCCATGCTGCAGAAGCAGATGGCAACTTCTCAAGTTTCAAATCAAATGAATCAAACTTCTTCTTTTCCACAGAACCCTCAGGTTTTATAATGTGAAAGCTGTTGTCAGACTGGCCACATGAGTGGCCAGTGTCAATTCAATCCCCCTGCACCATATCAAGTGAATGATGTTCATGATTATGGACAGTGTAATCAAGTCACATGTCAGAATTGTGATGCGGTGGGGCACACATCTAGATTCTGTCCCATGAACGGACATAATGCTGAAGTAAATGCATTCTATGGCCAGAATAATCAAAGGTTCAATCAGTTTTCTGGCCAGAATAATCTCCAAAACCAAGGGTTCAATCAATCTTCATGTTTCAATCCAAATTCTAATTTCAATCAGAATCAAAACTTCAATAGAAACCCTGGTTTTCCCCAGAACCAGAATTCCAATTTTTCCAATTCTAATCAAAGGTTCAATCAGAATTGGCCCGCCAATTCAAATCCTGCTGTCCAAAGTCGGCCCAGCCAGCCCTATTCTCAAAACCCCCAAACCTCTCAAGGCTCCTCAAGTGATATCAAAGCTCAATGGGACTCCTTTAGGGAGGAGCAAAATTGATCAATGAAAAATCTTGAGAGACAAATTGGGCAACTGGCTGAGCAGTTAGCTTCAAGACCCCCAGGGCAACTGCCCAGTTTCACTGAGAAAAATCCAAAGGGCGGTCAAGTTGCTCAAACCGACTTAAACAATGGCCAATGTACTGACCTCGTACCGTCAATTCCATACGGTAGAGAGGAGGCCAGTGCAATGAATCTAAGAAGCGGTACTCAAGTTAGTGGTCCTTCCCACAAGGGAAACCACTAGCCCCTCCTACCATTGATAAGGCATGAGGGGAAGCTGAGCACCTACACTCCCCTTGGCCGAAAGAGAATACTCAGGTGGCTGATCCCCTGAGAGGTGAAAAAGCTGGAAGTCCTCAGGTGGCTGATCCCCTGAGGAATGAAGAAACAAGTGGAAGTCAGGAGGCTGATCCCCTGACTAATAAAAAGATTGAAAAAGCTGTTCGGTGGAAGGATCTGGAAGACAAAGCTGTCAGTGCATCTTCAACGAAAGTCTTTTCTGAGAATGATCTGAAAAAGCTCCTATTTCCACCAAGAAAGAGCAACATCCCTTTGAGTGAAGATAAGAAGTATGAAAAGGTGTTGAATCTCTTGAAAAATACTCAGGTAAATCTTCCATTATCAGAGGTCTTGGTTGAAATGCCTAAGTATACAAAATTTATCAAGGATGTTGTTTCTTCAAAGAGGAAGTTGTCAGACATGGAGAGGCTGATTGGTGAGGGTTGTTCAATGATCAATTATGAAAACCTACCAACCAAGAGAGGTGACCCTGGAAAGTTCGTGCTTACAGTGTTAATGGGAGGTCTGGTCTTCCCTAACTCTTTGTGTGACCTGGGTGCATCTATTAGCCTCATGCCATTATCTGTATGCAAACAGCTGGGTTTAATTGATCTTCTAGAACCCACGACCATGAATTTGCAATTCGCTGATAGATCTTCTAAGAAAGCAGTGGAAATCTTAAAAGACGTACTAGTTCAAATCGATAGATTTACCTTTCCCGTCGACTGGTACGTCCTGGACATTGAAAAGGACGAAAATGTCCCCCTGATTCTTGGAAGACCTTTTTGGTCTACAGCTAGAGCCCTCATTGACTGCGATGGTGGGCGAGTAACGATCCCTGTTGGTGATCAAGAGGTGAGCTATAATGTCTCTAAATCCATTCAAGTACTCTCTGGTCCTCCAACCGGTTTTTCCATTGAAGATACATCTGATGACTTCGATGATTTGATGGAAAAGCAAGTCATCATTTATTAACCGCCGAGTATGAGCGACTGGTTGATAATTTGAATAATCATGGTGTGGTAAGTCTAGAGCAGTTAGAAGCTGAATTTAAGGATGAGTTGTTGGAAGGTGAAGCTTTGGCAGTGGGACCACTCAGTAGATCAGCGATGTTGAGTTGAAAGGTGGAGAGCTCAAATAAAGTTTAGAAGACCCCCCTGCAGATTTGGTGTTGAAGCCTTTGCCTAAACATCTTAAGTATGTGTTTTTAAGAGAAGGTGACAAGCTTCCTTTGATCATATCTGCCAAGCTGTCTCGTTTGGAGGAAATGAAATTAATCAACGTCTTAAAGAAGAATGAAAAGGCCTTTGGGTTGCAAGTAGGAGATATCAGAGGGATATCTCCGGACATCTGTATGCACAAGATCAAGATAAATGAGGGTGCGAAATGTGTCAGACAGCCCCAGAGGAGGCTCGACCCTCATATGCAAGAGGTGGTTAAGAAGGAAATCATCAAACTTCTGGACATGGGTATCGTTTATGCCATCGCTGATAGTGAATGGGTTTCCCTGACTCAGGTAGTTCCCAAGAAAGGTGGAATTACGATTGAGAAGAATGAGAAGGGAGAGGAAATATCATTGAGACTTGTCATCGGTTTCTGAGTGCATCGATTATCGAAAGCTCAATGAGGTAACCATGAAAGATCACTTTCCCCTTCCATTCATTGACGGATGCTTGGCGTCTGGCGGTACACGCATTCTCTATCGCTTCTGGATGGATATTCGAGGATACTTCCAGATACCCATTGATCCAGCTGACCAAGAAAAGACCACTTTCACCTGCCCTTATGGTACATTCGCTTACAGGCGAATGCCATTTGGTCTCTGCATGCCCCAGCTACATTTCAAAGATGTATGCTGGCTATCTTTGACGAGCTAGTAGAAAAGTGTATGGAAATCTTTATGGACGATTTTTCGGTCTTTGGTCAGTCTTTTGATGATTGTCTTGACAACCTTGATCAGGTCTTATCCAAATGTGTGGAAAAGAACTTAGTGCTCAATTGGGGAAAATGCCATTTCATGGTTGATGAGGGAATTGTTCCTGGCCACAAAATCTCCGCCAAAGGTATAGAAGTTGACAGGGCAAAAGTAGAAGCTATCGAAAAGATGAGTTATCCTAAGAATGTGCGTGAAGTGAGAGGTTTCCTCGGACATGTTTGTTTCTACAGAAGATTCATTCAGGACTTCTCCAAGATAGCCAAGGCCCTGTCTACTTTACTTAAGGAAGACGTTAAGTTCAATTTTGATGAGGACTGCAAGCAAGCGTTTGAGGAGCTTAAGGACCGTTTAATCTCTGCTCCAATTCTTATATCGCCTGACTGGAATCTACCTTTTGAGCTTATGTGCGACGCATCAAACTATGCAGTTGGTGCTGTTCTAGGACAAAAAATCAAAGGGAAATTCCAGCCAATCTATTACGCCAGTCACGCATTGAATCCCTCTCAAGTTAACTATGCTACTACTGAAAATGAATTATTAGCCGTAGTGTTTGCTATGGACAAGTTTCGTAGTTACTTGTTAGGAGCTCAAGTGATTGTGTGGACTGATCACGCTGCTTTGCGGTATCTGATGACTAAGAAAGAAGCCAAACCGCACCTACTGCGTTGGATATTGAACCTACAAGAGTTTGATGTTCAAATTAAAGACAAAAAGGGCAGTGAAAACGTAGTGGCTGATCACGTTTCAAGAATGCTAAGTGAGGAAAAGGATGATCCAGACGATATAGATCTTTACTTTCCTCTGGAGAATATCATGCTTATCGACGGTTGTCCTCCTGATGTTCCATGGTATTCTTCCATTGTCAATTACCTTCATTACCGATATCTTGATCCAGAATTGTCCTATCAAGAGAAGAAAAAGTTCTTCTCTGATTTGAAATCTTTCGTTTGGGATGAACCTTATCTTTTTAAGAACTGTAAAGATGGTCTGCTTAGAAGATGTGTTCCAGAATCTGAGCAACGCGATATCATTGATCAGTGCCACAGTGGACCCACTGGAGGTCACTTTGATCCGTGGAAAACCGTTGCTAAGATCTTCCAATCCGGTTTCTACAAAGCTTGTGATAGATGTCAAAGAACCGGTACTCTGACAAGGCATTTCGACATGCCTTTGAAACCCATCATAGAATGTGAAGTCTTTGATGTATGGGGTATCGATTTTATGGGACCATTCCCATCATCTTGTGGTAACAAATACATCTTAGTCTGCGTGGATTACATGTCGAAATGGGTGGAGGCTCAAGCCACTCCTCACAATGATCATAAGACGGTCATGAAATTCTTAAAGAAGAACATCTTTGTGAGATTTGGATGTCCACGTGCCTTGATCAGTGATGAAGGAACGCATTTCTGCAACCGACCCCTAGAGAAAGTGCTTGAAAAGTATGGTGTTCGTCACAAGACTGGTACACCATATCATCCTGTGACTAGTGGTCAGGTTGAAAGGAGCAACCAAAGTATTAAGAAGATCCTGGAAAAAACGGTCAACAGTCATAGGAAAGACTGGAGTTTGAAATTGGATGATGTACTATGGGCATATAGAACTGCCTATAAGACTCCTATGGGTACATCTCCATATCAAATGTTTTATGGTAAGCCATGTCACCTGCCAGTCGAGTTGGAGCATAAAGCTTATTGGGCTACAAAGTTTATGAACTTTGATTCCCAATCTTGTGGTAAGCGTCGACTGCAACAGCTGCATGAGCTGGATGAATTCAAACTCCAGGCTTACGAAAGTGCCAGGATCAGCAAAGATAAGATGAAACTCCTCCATGACGCCAAGATTTAGAAGAGAGAATTTCAAGTCGGGGAACAAGTTCTTTTGTATAATTCCAGGCTACATCTGTTTCCTGGAAAGTTAAGGACGTGATGTTCCGGTCCCTTGGAGATTCTCCAAATTATTCCTGGAGGTGTTTTAGAACTACGAGGTTATGGTGACCAACCGTTTCGAGTAAATGGTCAAAGGTGTAAGCACTAGATTGGTGAACCAAAGGACAAGCCTTTGATTGTTCGTTTCCTCGATATCCTCGGGTGTGGTACTACAGAAGTCGAAGAATTTGACGAGTTTTCACCCGACCTGTTTTCAGAGGATGACGGTAGTGGTCGATCTGAAGAAGTTCTAGCAGGTAGTTGGGATATGGAAGAGTATGAGAGGGAGCGTCAGCTGAAACGTCATTAGAAGACTCAGAAGAAGAAGAAGTCAACCATGGGGAAGTTTAAACGTGTTTGCAAAGCCATCAAAGATTTCACCCCATGTGTTAAGTGCTGTTTCTGCAGCCGAACTACTGACCCAAGTCTAGACGAGGTAGTGGCTGGCAGAAAAGTCAAATGGCCTGATCCAGGTTGAGCTTTCAACAGTGTCGAGCTAATGACATTAACCAATAGCGCCACTAGGGGGCAACCTAGATATCATTATATTAGTTGTTTTTGTTTTATGCTTTTGTAGTTTTAGTATTTAAGTTTAGTTTACTAAGTTTTGCTTTTGTTTATATCTGTCAATTAGTTGTGCTTTCTAGATATGGATTTCGGAGTTCTACCAGAGGAGTTACCTTTCCATAGGAGGATCCCACTTATCACCGTAGATGACGGACCGGGAGGGACTATAGTGTTGCACGTAGACTTTGATATTAGTACCCGCATCAGGACTGTCACCTATGTTCTTATTGTTCCCCGCTGTTCGGGAGATGGAGACTTCACTACTGAGGAGTTGCGGGCAGCTCTAGGACGCCCATACACAATCCTGAATGATCCGATCTTTGTGATTTAAGCGCTAGTGCTCTCTGGTGAACATTTTCGGGGTGTTGATGTAGCTGGTGAGGATTGGGGTTTGCAGGATGAGTATGACTTCCCTCCGGCGATTGACATGCTCCGCCGTCTTATCCGAGTTGTGGATTGGTCGGAAATTTACGATGACTAGCGTTGTTAGGTTGTTTCGTCGAGCAAACGACGTAAAACAAAAGCGCTCGGTGGGAGGCAACCCACTATTTTCTATTGTTTTTGCCTATTTTCTAGTGATTTTATGTATTTTCTTTTTGTATTTTTGAAGTTTTATTTAAGTTTAATGAGAAAATGCAAATTTGAATTAAATTGTATGAAATTTTATAATTTTTGTTTTTTTTCTGTCTTGGACACCCGTCCAGAAGTCTGGACGTCCGTCCGACATGACCAATTCTTGAACGAACGTCCACTATCCCTGGACGCCCGTCTGGAATTCTCCCTCCAATCCTGTATGTAATTTGAACGCTTGGACGAGCGTCTGATACACTGGACGCCCTTCCAGTTCATATGTTCTTCACTAAACGCCCGTCCACAGAGTTGGACGAGCGTCCAGCCCCTGCCTATATATACCCCCTCAACCCATGAACCTTCATTTTTTTAGAATTTCAAATCGCAAAAACCGACTTTTTGCCTCCTCTTACCCTAAATTCTTCGATATTGCACCAAATTGTGCGATTTAAGTTGCTATAAACCGCTTTCGATCCCCTCTTTTCACTTTTCTAAGCCTTATTCCTCAATCAACACTCATTTGGGCGAATTAGAAACCTCATTGGTCCGACTTTTTGGGTGAAAAAGTCGAATTTTGGACTCAAATTGGGACTGTTAGGGCTGCAAATCACCTTCATCATTTACCTTTCGTCATATTTGGTAAGATTCTAGTAACTTTTCTGGGATTAATTCACGTTTTTTTTTAGTTCGATTTTCGGCTCAACTCTTTTATGAGAATTGTACCTTATTTGTTTTCTCCTTGTTTTGGTTTTGGTTTCTTGTTGTGTTGATTGATGGTGGATGATGAATGGGTTGATTGGTGATAATGGATGGTTGTGGTTTGTGGTTTGGTTGTTTTGAAATCCCGATTTGGATGTTAAACGGGTAACTTGTTTTGATTTGGGATTGTTTTGGTTTAGTTTAGGCTTGAATCATGGTCCACAAGAAGGCAGTGGTTAAGAGGCACGGTAAGGATGTGGCCAGGGAGTCTGGGAAGAAGCGTAAGGAGTTTGATCCCAACCTAATCGATCCCAACCGAGGTGTTAGCATTAGAGAGCAACCTCCTAAGACCACCCAAACTAGGGCAACTTTGAGGGATGAGCCTACCTTGGGGTCTGAGACGGATGATGATGTTCCATTGGTAAGGATGCCTAGGGCTCCCCGAGGTGGAGGGTCATCTAGGGTTGAGGAAGCTGTGGATGCTACTCAGGAGGAGGAACCGGCTGAGCCTAGGGCTGTACAACCTAGGAAGAAAGCGAAGACCGTAGCCCCTATGCCTATGCCTCGTAGATTTGTGAATCCTAGAGCTCACGACGCTTATACCAAACATTATTTCTCTAGGACCATGTTGTTCGAGAGGGCTACGATGGAGGCTAAAGTAGATCTGGGGTTCGTCAAGCTGTTAAAGGACCGGAAATGGGATGCTTTGATGACTATCCCGAGTACCCCAGTCAACGACTCCCTAGTTCGGGAATTTTATGCTAATTTCTCGGAGACCGACTTAGAGACGGGAGTAGTTGTGGTTAGAGGGGTGGAAGTTCCTTTTACGCCGGACGTGATTAATCAGAAGTATAACTTGGCGGCTTTTGAGGGTCGGGACTATAAAGAAGAGATCGTTCATAGGCAGAGTGCGGGGCGAGATCCTTTGGAGGAGTTGAGGTTGAGAGTTTGCCCGGATGTGGCATGGGCATTGAGACCGGGAGTAGACCGGAAGGAGTTTCTTACCACTACCTGGACGGAGGACTGGACAGTCCAGTGTAGGTTCATACAGAGTCGGTTGTTGCCAAAGAACAATCTGACGCATTTTCACATCGGTGACCTAGGCATGTTATATGCTTTGACATTTGGATTAAATGTGAATGTGGGACAAGCGTTATACGACGACATATCTATCAATCAGAAGGTTTATACGCGGAGCTTGATTGTCCCTCACTTGATTCACAGTTTGTGTATTGATGCCGGTGTGCCTGAGTATAGAGCGGATCACAAACCGAAGAACCCGAGACCTATACAGAGAGAAAGGGGTAAGTCTTCGGGACATTCTGAGACGGAGGCACCACGTGAGCCTGATTCTTCTTCGGCACCGCCTCGAGCATCATCCCTTCCTACTTTATCTCCCTCAGTCCGGATGAGGTTGAGTATGGCCAACAGTGTAAGGAACTGGATGGAGGATATTCGGACTTCACATAATAACATTTTGACGATTCTGAAGTGTATCAGAGGGCCGGCAGCCGAGGGACGACATAATCTTCGATCCAAGCCTCATTTATTATGTTTATTCTGATGAGATTGAGCAGGCCATTGTGGATGTTCTGGAGGAATCTGAGTCTTCGTCGGATGAGGAGCAGCTTGATGCCCCTGCGGGTGATGTACATCCGGCTGATGATCTGCGGCACCGGGGCAGCCCTGATCTTATTTGTCCATTTCTTTTGCTTTGTCCTAGATATGATGATTGTATGATATTGCTACTTTTCCTTACTTGATTCGTTGTACTTTTCATATTGCTACTGTTTATTTTTTCGACTGAATCATGTAAGCCATAAGGCGTCCGTACTTTCATTTCTACTCTGTTTCAACTTTTGGATGTATTCAATGTTTCATCTTTTGTTTTTTTGTTTTCTCGATTTTAATATTTTCTTTCACTTTGGTATAATTCCCCGTTTCCCCGAGATTTTTCCGTATTTGTCGAGTAGTGCAGGTACATTTTTAGGGGTTGTGTCGAGCTACATTGTTTGGTTACGAGTTCGAATTGTCACTACGTAGGCTCCGGCCTGACCATCATTGCGAGTATCGATTGAAATCAGCTAAGTCATTTTTCCTTTCTTTCATTCTGCACAACATGAGGACATGTTGTCATTTAAGTGTGGGGGAGGGAATAGATGGTTTATGTATCTACCATTTGCTTAATTCGTTATGTTTGTATGCAAAATGAGCTAAAATGAGCTAGAATTTTCAAAAAATTTCGACATTTTTGTTTTTGTTTTGTCCCGAGTAGGCAATTCAATTCAATGTTCGTTATTTTTATAGTCATCCAAGCTATATATCATATGTTTGATAAGTTAGTTGTTTCACCTGATATATATTTTTCACGAGCCATAGTGAATGATGAGCTATAATATAAAGTTATACCCCTTTTTGGACGAGTGATTTCTGATTTTCTTATAAGTCATATGCTTAGTGCTACGTATATATCTTGATATTTATGATAGTTTGTATTTAGATCTGGAGTATGATATACTGTGAATATCTAAGGTTTGAATGTGATAAGTAACACGTGACTTATTGTCAAATGAAAAAGTTGAGTAAATATATGAAGTAATTGGGTGTGTCGGAAGCTAGTCGATGATTTGAGTGCGATAGGGTATACCACGTATGTCCTATACAACTATGATGACTAAAAGCTCACGACAGTTAGAAAAAGATGCCTTATGATTGGAGTAAGGTAGGGTATATCTCGAATATCCTATTCTGCTATGACAGGGCAATAGCTCATTCTGATGTGCGTTTAAATGTGGAAAAAGTTAAATCAACTTATAAAAGAATTGGTATGAAATGGATATAAGACTAAGTTATCGTCTATCTTATCCCCAGTAGAAACTGATAGATATGTTGTAGGGATTATCCTCTGAGTATCTCAGAAAGGCCCTAGATATATTCGATCATCCTTTTCGGGATATTTTACGTTTGTAGGGTGCATCTTATGAGTGTCACTTATTGCTAGTCTACGAGGGGGTAATAGCTAGTTTTGCTTTGAGTTTCTCAAGTTTGGATTTAGTGGAAGTTTTCTATGGCTTTGCACACACACAGTGGTGAACTTCTGATTTATTGGATCTATGCTATATGGTCTAAGATGTTTGTTTATGTTTCGAGCCCTAATTCTCGTTTTGTTTTTCTCGGGACGAGCAAAAGCTAAGTGTAGGGGAGTTGTTAAGGGTGAATTGATACGATTTATAACGCTATATTTTATGACATTTTCCCTCATATTTGGTATAATTTGCATAAGAAACGAGTGTTTAATGGAATTATTGAGTAAATGATGTTTTTAACAAGTTATTCGCAAAATAGGTTAATTTTGGTGTTTTAATTGTGATTTTATGATTATTTGGATGATATTACGTTTTGCGATGTTTTGATGTGTTGTAGGTACGTGTTTGATGCTCAAATGATGATAAAAAAGAGATAAGAGTCGAATTTCATTGATGATAAAAGAGATAATGATGATTTGGATTGATGAAGAGGGATAGAGATGAAGAAATCAAGATTAAGTCGATTCTGGACTGGCGTCCAGAAGTTTGAACTGGCGTCCAGAATGGACGAGCGTTGGAAGATATGGATGAGCGCGTCAGGAAGAAAGTTGATCTGAGAGAGTTTGACGCCGAGTGGACGCGGGCGTCTTAAGCAAGGCGGGCGAGCGAACAGCGTCGGAAGAGTGGACGGGCGTCCAGTAGCCGACTTAGCTGAACCGACTTGAAAATCTATATATAGGCGGCAGTTTCTCAACCCTAGGGATATCAATTACACAATACTCGAAACCCTAATCCTAGGGGCGGCTTAGGCTGCGGTTTTTACCAGTTTTTATCAACTTTTATGTTCTTAAATTCTTAGATTAGATTAGCTAATTTTTATGTCTTTCTATACAATTCGAAGTTTCAAGAGGATGCTAAGAGGCTAGACTTCCATTGAACGAGCGTTGTGAAGCCGTCCAATCAACAATTCAGTTTCTTTTCGTGATTATTTTGTGAGTATCTATTACGAGTTGTTTCTTTTATCATGCTTTATGTTGTTTATTGCAAATTTATACCGAAAGATGCTTGCTTTGTTGATCGTTTATCTGATGAAAATCATGTTAGACTTTAGATCACCATGATAAAGAATAGATATTTGATCTAAGTAACGAAAGTTATTAGGTTAGATTTCTAGGTTAGAAACGTTTAAAGTTTACACCTTTGGTTAGAAAAACGTTAATCTTTACATCGAAAGATAGAGATTAATAGACGAACTTGCCTAAGAAATTAGGGTTCATACCTTTGATTAGGTGAATCACAACTTGAGTAGTAATCACGAAATAATCTGAATTGAAATTGAATGTTGATAGGATAGGTGGATCAATTGCTTGTTCGTTCGTAACTTATTGATTTAAAACCCCTTGAATTTGAATTGTTTAGTTTAGTTAGTCTTTTATTGCATACTAGGTTTAGTTTAGTTTAAATTGGTTCAAAATTATCTTTCCTGGCTTTAGGTCATTGATCTTCTCTCCAGTTTACGTTATTGTTATCTTTCTTGTGAATTATTTACTGTTTTCGTATCTGTTTAGTTTAGTAATCGTGACATAGATAGGTTAGAATAAAGACTAGAGTTAACAACCTCCGATTCCCCATAAGATCGACCCGGTATCAACCTCTTTACTACGATCCTTGCACTTGAGGTATATCGGATTATAAATTTATTACTTGTTAATAAAATCCATGAACAATAGGTTTACTAGAATTTGATCTCCGTATAGGTTTCATCAAACAAGCACTGTATAGAGGTCAACTGACTTGATCAGTAGACCTATTCAGGTCAGTAGAGTGTCTAGGATAGTAGAGTGTCTAGGATCCTACTGATGGTTGAAGGCTGAGGGTTCAAACTTAGTAATGAAGGCTACGGGATCAAACTTAGTATTTAAAGTGAAGGATATGTGATCAGAATTTAGGGAAGTCTGTGATGTCCAAAACTGATCACATATACCTTGTGTAGAATGTCTAAATTCCATAAAAGTAAAATGGATGATTGGAACTTGGTTATAATTAAAATATGTACTCTAACTTCTTAATTAAAATTTAGATGAGAAGCTGTCAGCCGAGGTGTTTATTAAACACAACAGACTAAAAGTCAGCTGACACACATGGACATCAGCAGACCTATGCAACAATAGTCTGCTGAAGGCAAATGTTGATTTAATCCAAGTTATTCCGAAAAATTAAATGGATAAGGATGAATTACAGGCCTTGGATTAATCAGTAAATCAATGGTCAAGATGGAAAGAACGTTATAAAAAGTCAGAGATATATCCAATGAAAATAAGTCAGTGGATAGACAAACTGGACTGTACAAAATTAACATTGACAATGTCAGTACGATGTAGCAGAGGTAAAAGTCAGTCAAGACAAAGACAATTCTGAAATGGCTATATTTGAATTTCAAATTAGAGTCATAGGATTCACAACATAAATAGAGGACTCTGGATTCAGATCGGAAGTGATGAACAAGTGATAAACAAAAAAAAATTTCAAAGCCAAGAAACTAAGTAATTGAGCAAGAAATTTATCATCTTACCCTGCTGAGCATCACTGAGCTATCAATTTACTAATCAAGATTATCTTCAAGTTTTCCTTGCTATCAAGTTACATTCAGTATACTCACTTGAAGACTACAAGCTAATGATTATATCATCCTGGTCAAAAGCTTGCTAAAAGCTGAATCACTTTCTTGATACAACCCTTCTTTTTCTAGAAGTTTGCTGAAGACAAAGAAGCACTTTTGAAGTGTCAAGAACTGTTGTTTGTGGTGGAGCTGTTGCAGAGGCAATCCTACCCTTTGAAGGACCAGTGGATTACTTTGAGGCAGAAATCCTACCTATTTCTAGTGTTCAGTTTCTGGAGCCATAGTCATTGGTCAAGGACATACAGTATATGGATTTTTGTAAATGTATCCTCAAGAATATCTAGTGGATTTCCTCCAACATCACATGAGAAGAGTGGACTGACAGGATTACACCACCTGGAACCACTATAAATCTTGCCTAATTTACTTTACTGCTTTTACATTCTGTAATTTATTTTATCTGCATGCTTATCACATCAACCTGCTGAAACTAGCTACTGAATCACACTACTTGTACTATTGATTATCCAATAGTTAGTATCATATTTAGAACAACAAGTAAAAAGTGTTAATTTAATATACTCCGCTGCAACAAATTCAAGAGTTTCAATAGTCAGCAAACTATTGAAAGTCCGCAGACTATTGACCCTGCTGAGTTTGTCAACTCCAAAAAGTTTTATGTGTTTAGTTTATTCAACCCCCCCCCCCCTTTTCTAAACTTAACCAAAGCCTTTTCAAAGGACGAACATTATGGCTCAACCTATAAAGAAACAATAGAAAGGTGTAAAAATAAAGTTTAGGTACATTAGGGGTACAACTGATATTGGTCTGATTTATGGAGGTGATACTCATGGTTTGGTCACAGGGTACTATAATGCTGAATATGCAGGTGATGTGGACACTAGAAAATCTATGACTGGTTATGATTTCATATTGGGGAATTTAGTTGTCGGCTGGGAAGCAACACTTCAGGCCATAGTGGCTTTATCAACTACGGAGACAGAATACATGGCTCTTACTGAAGAAGCCATGAAGGTATCTAGTTGAAAGGACTAGTCAGTGTTTCGGGGCTACATCACGATTAGGCAGAGATATGTTGTGACATTTTGAGTGCAATTAGTCTAACTAAGGTTCATGTTCATCATGAGAGAACAAAGCATATTGATGTGTGATATCATTTTCTAAGAAATGAGAAGAGGGTTGTATCATAGAATATCAGCACAAAAAATAATAATTCTTATATGTCTACCAAACCAGTTCAACGGAGCAAGTTTCATTTGTGTCCGGACTTGCTGAATATTCAAAGCTTATACCCTGGAACTCTGGATACTCAGCTGAGGGCAGGTCAGCTGAGTGGATTCTGTGGAGAAGTCTGGTACAATTACATCCTGGTATTGACAAATGCATCTAGTACAACTATATCAAGTTATGTAATCTTGTTGACTGTGAATGAGAGTTCAAGTTAAGGTGGAGATTTATCAGCAATGTGTCTTGTTCTCTAATCTGGTGGAACAAATTTGTTTGTCAGCTGAGTGATGGTCAGCTGCTTAAGTGTGTTCAAGTCTGTGGTAGTCAGCTGGTGAAGTCAGTTGAGTCCTTCTGAAGTCAGCAGCCTATTGAGGTCTGCTGAGGTTTCTTGAATACTACTGAGTTTTACATCTGAGCTGGTTGATTACAAGTCTGGAAGGTCAGCTACTACTGATATTCATCTTGTACCGTCAGCTGATGCAGGGCCCACATCTAGGGCATTTATGGCAATTCCGATAGAGATACTTTGGCAGTTAGGGTATAGGGCATTGTGCATATAAATACCAACTGTTGTAATCAATGTAAAGTGTATGTAATACATCTGAAATTCAGTGCATAATAAGATATCTCTTTTATGTCCATTGAGTAGTCGGAACCCCACCGGAAAGCTTGGTAAATCTTGTGTTCTTCTTGTTTATGTTATTTCTGTGATTATTTATGTTACATTGTTTCTGTGTTTATCTTATTGCATCTAGATTCCGTGGTCCCATGTTATAATAGCATCGATAGTGATCCGGGAGGTCGGTGATGCGCTGGCTAAGCTATTACACCGAGACCATTAGCTGGAAACAAAGAAGATATTAGCACAAATGCGAAGGTTCAAAATTGAAGAGGAATACATAAAGTCATGGCTACCTCAACAAAACTATATCATTCTAGGTCAACTACATGTTGTCTTGAAAGATACGCAGACATTTTAACATCTTTAGGAATGATGCAACCACGAAGCCCTATGCTAGCCACCTCAAGAGCATTAAAAATGCCATTAATTTTGGTGGTCCATTGGGGGCAAAAATTATTAGATGTGCGGGTGTTCTACGGGAGTGGTGATTTTGTGAAATGGAACAAGAACTTTTTCCAAGGGTCTCGTTCAAAAAACATACTACCTCCGTCCCACAAAAAGTGTCCACTTTTTGTTGGACACGGAGATTAAGGAAATAATTAATGTGTTGTATTTTAAGAATGAATAGACAAATATACCCTTAACTAATCATAAATGCTTGTTTTGGAATATGAAAGGATTATGGAAAATTAAATGTTAAAATAGGGGTATGATTGGAAAAAATGTATTTAATGATGTATTGAAAATTTAAATGGACACTTTTTATGGGACAATTCATTTTTCCGTTATGGACACTTTTTGTGGGACGGAGGTAATACATGAGAGCTTGAACTTGCTTCTAAATAATTCTCTCATTTTCTATCTCGATGGCATTTAGGTCAACCACATGAGATTTATCTTGTTGAGTTCGCATATGCTTTACTAGGGGCTTCCCACAAAAACATGCATAGCTCTTTTTACACGTTGAGGTTTCCACACACGTTGAGGTTTCCACACACAGGGGTGGATGTTTGATGACAACAATGATTCCTGCTCGTTTTGAAGTGCCCATATGTCAGGCACCAATTTTCTCTTTTTCTGCAGTTTTGACCAGCTAACAAAAGGATTTTACAATGAAAAAATGATTTTGGTCAATAAAGAAACACAAGAATGCCAAAAGTAAAGGTAGAAAAGATCCTGAAGATCCCTATCATTATCAGGTCTAACCTTCTCCGACTCTGTGAATGTCAGGATTAGAGAAGTGAAGGTAGAATCCTTAAGGACTTGCTTCAAGCCCTAAAAGAATCTAACGATGTCCCCAATAGAATTATTAGGGAACGGTCAGAACAGACTTCGCTGCCCTAAACTTCTTCAAGACAGTTTGCTTAGAAACATTTACAAAAACTTAGTCCTTGTTCCACACAGGAAGGGAAGAAGAACCACCAGCTACCGAAGGAAGTGCTATCTTGCCATATTGACGATTATACTATAATTATTATGCGGAGTTTCCAAAGTAATTGTATGCAAAGAAAGACCAAAAATAAGGGCACATAAAAGGACTTTCCGGTTAGTCATCACAACAAAGCAAACCCAACACTAGATCATACCCTATTGTGAGTAATTTGAGATGGATTAAACTGATAATAGGATAGCACAAGTAGGTGTTCGGGCATAAAAGGAAATCATAGATCTCCTGCCAACTATTCTTTGTTAGGAAATCTACGTAGGAACGCATCGAAATTCAAAAATTTATTTCCTTTTAACTAGGATCGACTTCGTTTAAGCAACAAGCATAAAAGAAGTAGAGAAGAGAATACAATTGTAGATCCAATTGGATCGACGCTTTGTCTACAGATATAGTTTCTGCACGGAGCCGCTCAAGTGTTTGGACTCTACCGGTGATCCACATGAACAGCCCGCCGGAATCCCATCGTGGATTGCTACCAGAAAAACTCGGTTGCTAGACCGACCTTTTCTCTCTCTCAAAAATCTCTCTAAGAAGATTTCATATTTTTGACTAAATTAGAACTCTTCTAATTGTTATGTACAAAAGAGCAAGCAAACCCCTTGCTTGTATAGAGAGTGAGGCGCAAATTTTAGATCGCAATCTAATTGGGAGAAGCTTTCTAGTAGATTGGGGAGAAAGAAAATATATTCCTAATAAAATAAGAAAAATCACTTTGATTGATTTATCTCTTTTAATTTAATATCTTATATTAAATAAATCTATGATATTTCCATTATCTGATACTGAATATCTTTATCTAATTACCATAAATCTATTTTCCAAAAATCAATTAATATCCAATACTAATATATGATAATATTATTAATTAAATTGCACAATCTAAGTGTATCTTATACACTTGCAACTTGCGCCTCATATTGCCAAATATTAGCATCCGGAATATTCTTTAATTAATATAATACGATGTATAATTAATTTGTAAAATACATGTATATCATATATATATATATATATTTCAACACATACATATATAATATGTATATTTAATTAATCAACATAATTAATATCTTGTATTATATTTATTCATAACAAATAAAAACCACCACATTAATTTATCACTATAACACTTTATAGTCGAGATAAACTTTCTTTATTTGGTTATCGTTGTAACCGTATTTTAATCCGGCTAGTTGCTTTTATGTGTGTGACCCGATAGGCATCCGAATATGTTGGCCGTAGGCATAAAGTGCAATTATAAAAATGCCCTTTATACCTAACGATCACGGAATAACGTCTAGTAACGCACCGTCACCCCCAATCATCGGAATAGTCAAAAGCAATGACTATTACCTTTTATGTAAAACAGTTACTGTGTAAATATAATCTTATCGCTGTTACAATATCAATACGATCGTATCTCAAGTGCCAATACATTAACCACCGTATCTTATAATCTGGATATCAATCCTTATAAAAAGGCCATTTCGGATATTTACTCATATTCATAGGATATGTGATTTCCAGACGAGCAACATGAATCCTACAAATGCTTCAGTATCACACCCAATCACTACCGCGTGATCGCCCCATGGCTACGGGAAACCTCAATAGTGTCAAAGTATGACAATCCACAATGTGATGCCATGAAGACTCCGGTCTCAGGATAATCACACTACCACCACATAATGCAACACTTAATAAAGTAAGTGGGTCAGTCTAATGTACGCATTCTCTAATACACGTCCACGTACAGTCCAAGTGTCTCTAGACTTCGATAGACGAGATCTATCCCTACCTTCATAAGATAGAAGACATCTAATACCTGCTAGTCTAATTGTAATAAAAATATTCCGTTTGATAGTAGATACGGCTATAGACATTTATGTATCAAACTTGTTAAAGTGATTCAAGATCTCATCAACCATAATCACTATAATGATTTCTCTTTCACATTTTGTCACAAAGGACGTTATCATATAACAATATCGAAATTGGTCCTTTAAACAAACATTTATATAATAATAGAAAATCCATTTAATCATATGTATAAACATAAAGAAATAGTAGAAATGATCCGACGCGGTCGGATACGGTCCAACCCGATTGGGTTTAGGACAATACTTCAACATTCTTTGTAAAAGGTCATAAAGCCTTCAATGAGGTCGTTGGCCCATTCGATCAGATGCTGGAGCACATGGTCTGAAAACCTTTATATCAATGCCAAAGTTTTGGCAAATCTACTCCCTGGCAATGTTGGTAATAAATGATCCGCATCCTTTGTGAAGCTGTCCTTTTTTTTTAGCGGGCTGAGAACTTTCACACAAACCAACTACTAATTTTCAAGGAAAATTAAGGATGTTTTAAGGACTATTTCAGTTATGTATGAAGAATTATGAATAACCTTTTTGTAAGGGTGTTATACAATACAACAGACTCTATATTTGGTTAGTGAAGTAATGGGTCTGAAGAGACTCTCAGCCGAGTTTCCCAAATATTCTTGTTTCATTGATGCTGTCACGGAACGAAAGACATACAATCAATCAATCAAGTATGCTGACTGGAAATAAGGAATGAAGAATGAGATTGAAGCTTCATAGACCCCCTATGCATGGGAAGTGGATGACCTACCACATGGCAAGAAGCTTATTGGATGTAAATGGGTGTACAAGATCAAGTATAATTCTTATGTATCTGTAGAAAGATAAGTGCTAGATTATTAGCAAAAGGTCACACTCGAACGTATGGTGTTGATTATCAAGAGACATTTTTACCAGTTTATTGAAAGCAGCAACAACTAATAAATTGCATCCTCACCAAATAGATGTCAATACAGATTTTTTTCATGTAGAACTTCCTAAAAAAATTACATGTATCTTTCTCTAGTTTTCAATACTGACAAGCCAAATCATGTTTGCAAGTTAACCAAATCCCCATATGTATTTAAACAAGCCAGCAGACAATAGAATTGTAAGCTGACAGTGCCTTTTGAGCAACATGTGTTTGTTCCGTCTAAGAATGACCACAATTTGTTCACAAATGATCAGGAATCTCCATCATTGCTTTGCTGGTTTATGTAGATGACATAATAAAAGCCAGCTATGATGTGCAGCTGATTCAATGAGTAAAATGTTAGGTGTGATGCCCGAAAGACAATTTTGTAATTGTTTTATTTAATAAATGAAATGATATTATTATTCATATTTATTATTCTCATATTCACCGACGTGACAATAGCATTTACACTACAGAAAACCCTAAAGTATATCGTTTATGTAATCACTTAACTCAGTGTATTGGATATACACAGGAGGATTGAGTTAGTGAAGATGTACTTAAAATACAATTAGCCCGTAGTGAAGTTAATCGAGAACACAATAGGTGTGATTGTCTTATCTGGACTTTCGGTTAAAAGAACCTACTATGGCATTTATATATGATGGATATATCATATAGGGCTGGACCGATTTGATTAGAGTTCACGATATAATTCCGTAGTCGAGAAGTCTTATCGAATCAATAGATGATCATATTTATGGATATATCTTAATCCTGAGGTGATCACAGTCAACTGCTTGAATCAGTATGAGGTTTGACTTGACGGTTAAGGATTACACTGAGTCTGTGGTCTGAATTACCCCATCTTGGCATTGTACTGGATTGAGTGAGTAGTCTGTGTTATCACAGATACGGAATGCTTCCTTCCATTTATGGAAGTAGATAGACAATTCCCTTATTTGTTAATCCTAGAAAGCGATCGATAAATGCGAGTTCATACTACTACATCGATTAGCTACCCGGTGAGTTGTATGAATTAATTGATCACTAGGGGGTTAATGGTAAATAAGGATTAGAGGTTTAAAAAGGGTTAACGGTAACTTCTCGATTTAGAATGAACAGTCTTTGGAGGATTAATCTATATGTAATGATTATATCAATGGATGCTTATTATTATTCTCGTGAGGAGATAAATATAATCTCATAATCGGAGGAGTGCAGTCACGGGATTATGGTGGTGATGACGGTCGATTTGTACCCATTATTCTGCAATCTTTACCCTTGATTTTGATGTGAGATAACCTTAAGAGAGTGATAATAAGTCATTAAGTGCCTAATTTAGATATACCCCGTGTTACGATTTATTATTATGCATTTCGGTAATTTATCAAGTATTTGGTATTACAAACTATGTTTTTGGTATGATAAATACAGTGAGAATTATGGACGGACTACGGAGAAGGAATTAAAGATCCAGGACAATGCAGAGCCCAGCAGAAGATAGAAGACGGAGCCCAGAAGCAGTGAAGGCTCAGTCGACCGAGCCCAGCTATTCGGTCGACCGAGTAGACTTAAAGCCCAGCAGAGTCCAGCATATTACTTAAGTCGGTTAGGGTTTAGGGAATCCGATCCTTAGTCGGTTTCTAAGTCGGTTTTGAGCTCTATATAAACACATTGTCATTAGTATTGTGTAGACATTCATACATTGATTCAATCATTCATAAAAGAGCACAACAAATTGAGAGTTTTTAGCAAGTTAGAATTTGCAACAATGTAAGCCCTTAATCTTCATGTTTTATTTTCAAGTAATTAATTCTTCCAATTACGTTCTTATCGTTTGAATTAATTAAACATAGCTAGATGATGTGATTCTCGGCTATAACGTTAGGTGGTGGTGACACCTTGTCAATGAGGATCCCATGACCTACGTCATAATCTAGATTTATTCATGACTCTACTTGATTTAATTAATGTGTATCTATGATAGTTTATATAAGTGATGTATGAATTGCTGTTTAATCTATTCTGTATAAGGAATCACTGAGAGGTTATTTCTAGGATGTAATTAGGGTTGAATTCGTCCGGGTGACCGAGCAAAGTCGTTCGGTCGACCGAGCCCCTTTACTCGGTCGACCGAGCCCCTTTACTCGGTCGACCGAGCCCCTTACTCGATCGATCGAGGCCCTAATTTTGTCAGTTAAGTCTGCCATGTCTTTATGGTGGGTTTAACCTAGTTGAATTTACTTTCTCAGTAGGTATGGCTACGGCTACGTTGCTCGTCAGTTTTTCATTAGCGTATTATTAGGAAATACCAATATAAGACGTCTAGTTCGGCTCATGAACGATCTTTCGGGACTTTCAGCAAGATCTAGATTAGTTTTGTATTAGGGAATTGTCGATACCTAGTCATACGTAAATCGTAGATTAACAAGAAACTATACCAAGTAATTGTTAATAGGACGAGGGCTTGAGCGATCGTTTAGGAAGTACGCCTAACCATAGGAATGTTGCCTAAGCGAGGTGTACGGTTAATATCGGCATCCTTAGAGTAATGAGCGTGTGAGTTATATGAGATGGAAACCCAAAAGGTGAAGTCACGTAACAATACCACAGTGATCTAGTAATCTAACCGGTGCTAAGTCAAGTTAAGGGGATGACTCCTGTAGCCAATTAAGTGTGAATACAGCCAGATTGACAATTAATGAGTTAAGTTATTTTATATAAGTTGTCTTGGTCCGATCGATAACGTTGGTAATTGGAAGGTTAATTACGTTTGTTTTTTTTTAAGTTTGAGTTTGTTTATCTTATTTTGTCTTTTATGTTGGTCTTAGACTGTTGTCCAATAACGAATTAGGTGAGTTAATTATTTAAACCTAGGGTCCACATTTTGATTCCCTGAGGGACCGACCTTGATTCACCATCGCTATGCTATGATGTACCTAGTGCTATTGCTAGTATTTGGTGGTCAAGTAAAATAAATTTATAACCTGATCAGACCGCAATCAGGTGGCATATTCCTGTGATTGATTTATCGAATATAATTATTCTGTTCGTAAGATAATTATTTATTTGATTTATCGGAGCCGCTGATTATTAGTCCATGGTCCCCGACGTGCCTCCAAATATAGCATATCTATTCTCGGACGACGAATCCTAATACTATTAATTTAGTTCTTGTTGGACTTTATTAAAACGATATGTGAATTAATTGTTTAGTGAACTATTAAATTAGTTGGGCTAAATAATTAAATATGTGGAAAAGATTTTTTTCCCTAATCTTGGCCCAATTATTGTGTAATGGCAAAAATTAATATTGACTAGGTCAATAAGGGGTAATTTTCGCCCCATGCCTTTTTATGGAAACAAGAAATTGATTTCTTGTGTATTAATAAGACATGTACACAAAATATTTATTAGATAAATATTTATGGTAAGAAATAAAGATAAATATTATTCTAGATTTGTTCTAGAATATTATGGAATTATCTTTTATTTATTGGATTTAATTATTTACAAAATAAAATCCTAGGAGGACAAGGTTTACTCTCCTAAATAAAGAGAGTTCTCCCAACTCATACACACAATATAAATTTGACTTCTACCTCTTAGAGAGGAGAAGAAAATTTTGGCCAAAGGGGTTGAGGGAAAATCTTGGAGGTTTTTCCGGGTAGCATATCGGGAGGGTTCGAGACGAGAATTTCCTTCCACCGGGAGTTGCTTGGATCACACGTACGGAAGATCGTGGTGCTTTCACACCTTTGTTTACTCTTTCTATTGCGGTTCTTCAACTTGGATTTTGAGATCCAAGAGGTATGTTCTACAACCCCCTTGTAGAGTACATCTAGTTATTTTATTACGTGTAATTTATAGATCTAGATCCTTAAATCACTTCCATTGCGGATGATATTACTAACATAAAAGACAATATGCATTAACATTTTACAATCAAAGCAAACTAAGATATTTTATAGGCATTAAGGCTACCAGAATACCAATGGTAATTTCAATCTCTCAAAGAATGTAAACCTTAAATCTTCTACATGAATATGAGTTTTTAGGGGCCAAACCTGCCAAAACGTCTATGGAATCCAAACAAACATTACAACATAGATATTCAGCATATAGATAACTAGTTCGGAATATTATTTATCTCACCTACACCAGACTTGAAAAATCCTTTGTAGTTCAGTAGCTGAGTCAGTTTTTAGGCACACCTACTACGAATCCTATGAAGGATGCTCACAAGCTTTTGAAGTATTTAAAAGCCCATCCAGGCCAATGAATCTTTTTCCCAGCTGAGAACAACCATATTTTGAAAGGATTCACTGATTGTGATTAGGCTGGATGTCCTGGAAAAAGAAAATCTATTTCAGGATATATGATGTTCCTAAGTGAAGCTCATATCTCATTGAAAGATAAAAAGCAAACAAATCTTACAAGAAGTTCTTCAGAAGCTGAGTACATGCCTATGGATAATGCTACCTGTGAGATTCATTGTCTTGTTTACATTCTCCATGATTGGGAAATCCCTATTCAGTTGCCTGCTATATTAATTTCGGAGAATGCCAGTTCTGTGCAGATAGCTCACAACCCTATTTTTAATGAAAGAACTAAGAACTATGAGATATACTGTCATGTTGTTAAAGTCAAAACAAAGTCTTGGAACTTAAATTCCTAACTGTACACACAAAGAAGCATATTGTAAACATTCTCACCAAGGCTCTAGATGCACCAATCTTTTCTTATTTGCTAGACAAGCTAGGTATTTCCAAGATCATCCAACCAAGTTCTAGTGGATAAAGGAATTCTGAATGCAAGATGATGTGAAAGCTGATTAGTGTATCAGTATCAGCTTGGGGGGTGTTACAGTATATTGATAAAGGTAACTAACATTTGCCAAACATCCCACAGGACCTGTAGGTCATAACATGCAATGTTGGTTACCTATAGTGGCCATCGGTTGGTGGTCTCGCCGATAACGTTGGCCTATGGCCATGCGCCGCCACTTTGAAGGATGGACAGATCCGAACAGAGATCCGCGGTCAGAAATGCAGTTCAGGTATATCAATGGCCCCCTACTCCGTACTGTAAGCATTTTCCTGAAATGACAAGCAAGGAGTAAAGTTTGTCTGCAAATCGATTGTTTCGAATGAGTGATGTCTTCGGATGGGTGATAGCCTTAGCCCTTGGTGGGTCGTATGGATGAATAGCGTTGACCTTCGAGGGCGGTACACCTTAGCCTTCAATAGGTCATATGGGCGGATGGCCGCGATCTTTAGGGGCTATATTGGGCGGTTCGCCTTAGCCATCAATGGGTCCTATAGGCCGATGGCCTTGACCTTTGGGGGTTGTATTGGGAGGTTCTCCTTAGCCTTCAATGGGTCGTATGGGCGGATGGCCTTGACCTTTAAGGTCTATAGTGGGCGAATCGCCTTAGCCTTGTGAGTCCGGATTGGCTTCATAGTTGATCTGTCGGTGGAGTACATGGCTCAGACGGTTGCCTTGATCATGCCTTCGATGTGATGGTTGATTGAACAGTTGCACATTCCAAACAGAAGAGTATTTTTCATTAACTGCGACTTAATCATGGCAGCTTTGAATTTCAAAAATTTGAAAATCAACCGCCGAGATTTCGGCCATTAGATCATTTTTGTCTACACCGTCGGATGATGACCCTTGGTCTATAAAAGCAGGTTCATTCCTGGTTTCCAATACATTTGCCAAATCCATTTCTTTTCAACGAAATAACATCCGGCAGCACGTCAAGGGCTTTCCGGTCGAGGTTGAAGGCTCCGACTGTTGTTTGAAGGTTTCCTAGAATCCGGCCATTTCCCAAGCAATTTTTCAGGTACGTTTGTGGATTCTTCAAGCACTTTACTTCTTTCATGAATTTCTTTGTTCAGTAAGCAATTTTTGGTTCATATTCTTACTTTTTAGCGGGTTTCGGGGATAAGGTTAGGAGCTTTTGTCTAACCGCTTGGAATCGTGTGGTTGCTTTTCATGCTTTGTTGTTTACTCTCATTGTTTTCAGTCTTTTGTTATGTCCTTTTTGAGCGATTCTGGGTGCATTTGAGTCGTAAAATCTTTTCATTCGCAAAATTGGAGGATGAGGTGTCAATATTGATGTGTTTTCACCATGGCCTGACTTGGATTGTCTTGGGTGACTAATTTTCCACCTCGTCCTTTTGTTTTTCCAGGATGTCTTAAAGTAACGATAACGATGGTGTCGATGGATACGCCTCCGGTGGTGAAGAGGAGGCAAACTCTAGTTGGACCGCTAGCGTTAGCGAAGAGATGGTTTTAGTGTGGCTTGAACCTTCAGAATGAGGGTGCCACAAATCCACAGTTCACAAGGTAGTTGTAGAGCGGGCCAATCCCCCTAAGAAAACCACATTGAGAGATGTGAAGGCCACAACTAAGGCCCAAGGTTTCAAACTGAATGTTCCCAACCACAAAGATGATGAAGATAGTGATGACGCGAAGAAAACCAAATCTCCCCGGCCCAACAATCCTGAAGCGGTTGAGGAAGAAAGATTAATGAACACCATGGATATGGAGGTGGAGGGCTAGTGGCCTGAGATTCGATGCCATTGCTAATTATAACATACCCTCAGAGTATCTTTTCTTTGACTTCCAAGATGATCTTGCCAACGACACAGACCGAGCATGGAGTCGCTTAAAGACTGATGGTCTTGTGTTGTTTTAAGACTACTTTACAGCCGGGCTACATCCGCCCTTTGATCCTTTTTTCTTCGAGTTAATGGAAAAGTTAGCTACCTTGCCATACGATTTCATTCCGGGAGCAGTAAGGATAATTTTAGCTTTTGTAATCATGTGCCGGATGCTGAAGCGCAAACCTACCCTTTCCATTTTTATAAAGTTCTAGCTCTATAATTTTTTGGAAAGCCGCAGAAAATGATCCTCTCGATACTCGCAATCTCTTATTGGTAAGAGCTCAAGTTAAAATGTGCCGTCTATTTTACTGGCTTCTAGGAATTGTGAGGGACTGGGAGGGTCAAGGTATGGTCGTCGAATCCAGTTTTGGGTGGCCTTTTCCTAATTTTGAGGTTTGGCCTGAGAGGAGGGTGAATTCGGTTACTATGCCCAAGAAACTGGAGTCTTGTGAGCAGAAACTTGTTGACCGGATTTATGATCTTCTCGGGTGTGAAGGTACAAAGCAGAAAAGGGTGTTTAGTTGTAGATATCTGGGCAATATTCATCAACCTTATTGCACCCTTGCAGGCATCCCTGGCACGAGTGTCACTCGGCCCGCTGTTGTTGAGGTAGCAAAATTTATAACCAACGAGGAATGGTATGCAGAGTGCCATAATCTCAAGTCCTACCCATCTAAATACCAAGTGTGTTTTGGGAAACCCGAAGATCAACCCCCCCAGCAATCCCCGTACTGTCTCGCCCTCTTTTTCCTGCTTTGAGTTCTTTCAGCATTTGATTTTCATTTGTATTTATTTTTTATTTTTTTCTCTTGTTGAGTAATATTAACTGTGCGACCATTTTCGGATACCATGTTTGAAGCCATTGAGGATAGGATCGCCTTGCTAACCAAGATAGATGACCAGAGAAAGGTCAATCGGGCTCTGCTGGTTAACAATTTGGAGGCAGAGCTTAAAACCATTGATATGTCTAATTTGTCTACTGACGTGGCCTCCCTTGAAGAGACTCTAAAAGTGGCGACCAATGGTTCGAAAGCCAGGGCCGTGCATAAATCCAAAAGAAAGAAGGGTACCGGTAGATCGAAGTCCCCAAGTGAGTCTGTTTATGAGAGAACTGTCGTGGAGCAAGAGGTGGATCCCATGAAGAGAAGCAAGATAAGTGTGGGCAGTAAAATCTCAGCCGCTGCTCTCAAGTCTGAAATCACCAAGACTACCGTTGTAGACCCGAGCCTTTGTTGGCTTGTCCCGTGGCCGCCGCTGTTGACATAATAGGTAGTCCACTCAAGCAGACTGATAAGGGTAAGCAGAGAACGAGCGGTCTAACAAAACTGCCACCGCTTGTGAAGAGGGTTCCGGACAGTGCTAGGGGTCGGCCCACATTGTTGATGGATAAGGATTTCACGGCGAAGCCTTTGGAGTTGAGGGACGCAGGGAAGATGGCTACTTCCATTGCTAACGTGTTACCCCTGAAAAAATTAAAGTTTACTCTGCCGGATGAGGTGCAACGGCTTATAGGTCGAGGTATCATTTCCTGTTGTGTATAGGAGGATGTGGTGGCTTTGTCAGTGACTACGCGTCTGATGAATAGTTCGGAACACCTGGCCGGTGCCATAGGTTTTCTCATGTCATCGTGAGCGCGGTAATTGATTCTCCTTCCTTTCTCTATTATTGTTTCCTCTATGACATGAACTGTGTTTACATTAATGCTTTCTCTTTTAGGCAGGCACTGAGCTTTTCCAGGCCGAGTATGAGCATGAGGAGGAGCATAAGAAGTCTCTAAACTAGAATTTCAAACAGAAGACGATGTTGAAAAAGGTTGAGGGGCTATTTGCGAGTGCAGAGGACAGAACTGTGAAGGCCAAGATGAAATATGTAGATCTTTAGGCCAAAATAGTTTGGCTCCACACTGAGAATGTGGCCAGAGCCTAGAATGCTCTGGAGGGCAAGGACAATACCTAAAAAGCTCAAGAGGCTTGTGAATTGCTGCAGGCCGTCGAGGCTCAAAGGGATGTGGCCATTTCCAAAGTTACAGACCCTCAAAACCAGATTCATAATCTTACTGCCGAGCTGAATACAACTGATGTGGACCTTTCAAAGCATCTTGACGAGCTGAGGCAAGCAAGAAAGGATAGCTATGACCAAGGATTTTACCATGTGGTGTGGTGCTTTAAGTCAGTTTTTAGGGCTGATGCCTTTGTTCTGAAAACACTGTAAAGTTTGCTGCTCATGCCTCAATTTCATGATGATCTACGAGTTCACCATTCGGATCTCCCATACTAAGGTGCAGCTGGATGATTTCAAGGTTAGATGTAGAAAGGATGATGAGCCTGTTTGCAACCCTCCGCCGGTCAATGCTATCAACCTTCGTTCAATGATAGAGGAGATGGAGAGGCTTCCCATGCAAGATGAGGAGGATTCTGAGGATCTTGGAGGTCATTATGGTCAGGCTGGTGGTGGAACCAATTGTGAAGCACATAGTGTAGATACCATGGGCACTCCTTAGCCTGGTGATGAGTTCTTGAATCTGACTGGTGACCACACCGAGACTCACACTTTAAAATAATGATCTCGATTTAACTGATTTGTAATTTTTTCAAACATATTGACTTTGGCTTTGTTATCATAGAATTTCTAGTTTTGTAATAGCATAGTTGTAAGTTTATGTCCGCCGATTTGGTCTTTTTGACGTGTGCTTGCTGTTTCGGTTTCTTTTGAAGTGTATTGGATTTGCTCTCATGTTTTTCTTTGCATTTCTTCCGCTCTGATCTTTGTATGTTGCTCGAAATGTTCCCCTTTTTTGAGTTTCTAGTAGGCTTAGACTTAAGCATGTTTATACGTGCGGTACCCATTGTTTTGGTGAGGTCCATTGTTTTTAACCGGCGGGCTCGCTAAAATAATTCTAACTCTAAAATCCGAATCTATGAATTTGTGATCCGACCCCAATGTTTATGGAGGTTAGGAGCTACAATAAACTCGTTAAAATGGTCGAGCATAAGACCATAGTTAAACTTGATGACTGATTCGAAATTTCCATGTACGGCCCCCTGTTTCAACGAGGTCATTGCGAGCTTGGTTGAAACATCTTAGAGTTTCTGCATGCCGAAGAGCATTGTTCCAGCCACTATGACGGTGTCTGAAAAGCAAAGTTTTTTCTGACATGTGTCAACTACAGTTCTGAGCTGACTGTTGCTTTAATGACCATAAAGTAATTGTTGCATTGACTGTATACTTGGATAACCACAGAGCGATTATTGCGTATTTTGAATTTCAAAATTTGAAATTTGAAGCGGTTGTTTGACCATTTCCATCCGATACTTATGATCTACAACACCGGATTTTTTTTCGTTTTTCCTATAAAAATGGGGGTTTATTCCCCTTTTTCACACACTTGCAATCCCGGAACCTGATGACGTATAAAGATTTTTGTTTCCTTTTATACATCATGTCTTCCACCTCTTCCAACAAACCCGACTTGTCCGCTTTTTTTACCACGGCTTCTGCCACCGCTCATGGCAATTTCTAGGGGTATTTCAATCGGTTGCCCCTCCATGAAGAGAAAGGCCTGAACCCTGATAAGGTTAACGGGGGTACTGACCTCTGCATCGATCTATTCCGATGGGAGGGTTTTGTGGCTGCACACTCTGGCCGCTATAATGTTACAATGGTGAGGGAGTTCTACTCTGTCTTGTCTGAAGGTGCTTCCGTTGACAGCACTACCTCCGTTTCCTTTCGGGGTGTCTCGGTACCCTTCATTAAGGACGTTATCAATGATTTCTTTGATCTTCCCTAAGTTCATCCTTTTGTTCATTATGAAATAGCTTGGGGTCTCGATGATGAGCTTAACCGGAACGTCCATGGTCGTGGCGCCCTTGAGTATCTATTTTTTGGTGAATGGGATGCCGTGCCGGAGGGGACCGTTTCTGAGTTATCTCGAGATGATCAGGAGTGGAAGTGCTTTATTAACACTCGTGACATCCCCATAGAATATTTCAAGGAGATTACTGAAGATGAAGCGATCATGCTTCGTGCTATCGGCATTATCGATGTGACTGTCGATTGGGGGCTTTTGATCCATCTCGAGCCCATTAAGTTCACCACCGTTGTGGATGCTATTCACCCTATTCCTTTAGTATGGTTAATTTCCTGCCTCTGCACTAGGGTCGCGGTGGTCCCACATTGCCTTTCAGATGAGTACCGTACTTTTTGACGAGTAGTTCTATCTATTGTCCGCAATTTTAAATGTTTTCTTTTCTAGTATTTCCAGTACCCTCTCTCTTTTCGAATGATTCTGTTGTTTCTTTTCTTGGTCTTGCATTCATATCCGCTTTATTGTTTTCTTTAACTTGGGTTTGCATGGATTAAAAATTTCTTCGTGCGGCCCCCTGCTTCAACGAGGACACTTATACTTTGGTGAGTTCAATTGACACATTATGGGCTTTCTGAGAATGGTGAGATTGAGTGGGTTGATTGCGACTTTATGTTAGCCGCATTGATTGTGTTTCTGCATGTAACTCTTTCCTTGACCCTTTAGTCATGTTTTGGTGTGAAAGTCGTTACTTCTGACTAACCAATGCTTTGGAGACCGTTCCTTAGAAACATCAACTTGATGACTGTGTCGCCTTAATGGAAATTTAATTATGGTGCTCATGAGGCTGTCTACATTTCAGTCGCTCGATCTCTTTTTCCTATAAAAGAGGGGGAGTTTTTCTTTTCATCAACACATATCTCTTCCAATTTTCCAGCGAGTAGAATTTCCTTTCTTATGTTCTTTATATGTAACATCATCATGTCTTTTTCTTTTTATTCCAGCCAAGGTTCCAATCTCTTCGTCCAAGGATCTCTAAACCGCGGTTCTTCACCTTTCTTCAGCATGGCCTCTCACACAGCCTTTGCTAATTTCTGGAACTATTTTAACGGGCAGGGGCACCTTGTGAAGAGGGCCTGAATTTGAATAATCTTGGGGAGGGGTCCCGGCGCAACATTGTCGATTCTGTGTGGCAGCACTTTACGGCAGCACCTAAGGGAGAGTATAATCTCACCTTAGTCTGGGAATTTTATGAAGTTTTATCAGAAGGTGCCACTGCTGAGGGTACCACTTCGATTTGTGTCAGGGGTGTCAGCATGGCTTTTTCCCCGGAGGCCATTAACGAGTTTTTCCACCTGCCCCAGGAAATCCTACTGCTCATTATGAGGTGGCTTGAGGTATCGATTATGAGGCATACCAGTATTTCTCCCAGGTGAGTGGGACCCTGCTTTGGAGGTGGTTGCTTTCTCACTATCTTGTGAAGATTGGGAATGGAAGCAGTTTCTGAATACCTGGGCTCTCCCATATCATGATTTTGAGGAAGGTACCGAAGGAGAGCCTATTCTCGTACAGGCTATCATTGTTCCGGAGGTGACTGTCAACTCGGGCCGCATAAGTCATCGCGAGTCTATTAAATTCTCAACGATTTTGGATTTTGGCCGCCCAATTCCCTTTGCTTGGATAATCTCCAATTTTTGTATTCATACTTGGGAATTCCAGTTTGCCCCACCTCCGATGCGTATTTCACCCATGACAATGCGTAACTTTCCTTTGTTGTTGTTGTTTTTACCATGTAAGCTTGTTTCAATGAATTTGCAGTTATGTTTCGCTTTTTGTATTGAATTTGCCTCAAATTTGAATTTTTATTGCTCGAAATGTTCCCTCTTTTTTGAGTCCGTTGGGTTATGTCAACCCAATATGAGTATAGACATGTGGCCCTTTGTTTTGAGCAAACTCGGGGGAATTGTGGCGAGGTTGGTCGAAATAACACTCGTTTGGCTGTAATAATTATCACTGACCTATCGGATGTGGATTTGAAGCGAATGGCTGCAACTCTTGACCAAATAGGCTTTCTAAGTGACCACTCGTTTATGGCGATGGTTTGTAGGTCACACCGATTTAATGGCAGTTTGAAATTTGAATTATAAAAGGCCATCTGATTTTGAGCTGTCTGATCTGTTCGATCCTGACCATGAGATTATTTGGCTTTGTCTATAAAATGGAGTCTCCTATCTTCTCAGATATTCGTGTGTCCCCAAACATACATTCTTTTGACTTTTTTTAAGCAGACACATCCTTTTTCCTGCTTTTATTACTAACATGTCTTCTGGTGATTCAAGCCAAGGTTCTTCCCATTTTTCCATGCCCAGGGTTTCACCGTTTTTCAGCATGGCTTTTGTTATTGCGCGTGCCAACTTCTGGGCTTATTTCAGTAGAAAACTGCACCTGGTGGAAAGGGGTTTAAACCTTCACAAAGTTGGTGGAGGCTCCCTGCTTCGTATCAGTTTTGCGTGTTGGGGTGATTTCGTTGATGCACCTACGTGAAGGTACAAACTTACCTTGGTGCGTGAATTCTATTTTGTGCTGCCAGAAATTGTTGTTGCTGAGATGTTGCCTCCGTTCTCCTCCGAGGAGTTTCTGTTGCCTTTACCCCAACAGTCATCAATGATTTTTTCGACGTTGAACATACTCCCACTGCCCCCTATGAGTTGGCCTGGGAGCTTGACAATGGGGTGACTTATGAAGCTTGTCGAGACGATGCCCTTCATAATTTTTTTCCTAGCGAGTGGGGCCCTACCCTCCAATTTGTCGCCTCAGAGCTGTAACAAGAGAATCGTAAGTGGAAGAGATTCGTCAATACCCGAGCTCTCCCCACTAATGACTTTGAGGAGGTCATCAATGAGGAGGCTATACTTCTTCATGCTATTGCTGCAATGCAAGTAAGCGTCAACTACGGACTCAATATCCATCATGAGGCAGCCCGCTTCGCCACACCTATAGACCCTAGTTTCCTCATTCTGTTTTCTTGGATGATCTCTAACTTGTGTACTAGAACCGTAGGGATGCCGTTTTGCTCCTCGGATGAGTGCTTTACCCATGGTGGCGTGTAGCTCTTCTACGATTTATTGGATTTGTCGTTGGTGTTTTGGAATTTGCTTGTAACGTTTTGTGCTCTTTATCTGCCCGTGTCTCTTCTTTTTGGGCTAAGGTTTATGCCACAAGGCTGGAAATAATTTGACAAAAGATTAACTTACACCCTCCAAATGGAAATTTCATTCAAATCGACCTTGAAGGTTTTGACACAATGCCTCGTACAAAAATCAGACTTTGGGATAATGGGGGAGAGGTGTGTTTACATGCGATACCTCTTTAGGTTGTCTGCGTGTCAGGGTCTATTGAATTCGCGGCCCTTCTTATCCTTTAGGACATAAGTTCCCTTTTTCACTATTCTGGCCACTTGGAACGGACTTTCCCAGTTTTCAGACAACTTTCCCTTGACCGCCTCGTGCCCGGCAGCCTTCATCTTAAGCAGGAAAAAATCTCCAACTGCAATGAAATGGTTGCGGATCCTCTTATCGTGATGCCTTTTCACGGCCTTCTTGCAGTTGACAAGCTGAGCATAAGATTTTAGTTGCTTTTCTTTCGCGAGGCCGACTTTGACCTTTCGCATTGCTGTGTTTTTGACTTCGTAGAAGTATGAGACCCTTATGATTGATACATCAATCTCAACTTGAGCCATGGCTTCCAAGTCATAAGTTAAGTCGAATGGAGTCTCTCCCGTGGTTGTTTTAGGAGAGGTTCAGAGCGACCACAAGGCTGCTGGAAAATGGTCCACCCATTTTCCTTCCTTGTCATCCAGGCTTTTCTTCAATACTTTCAAAACCTTCTTGTTAGCATTTTAAGCCTGTCCATTCCTTTGTGAATAGCATACCGACAACTGCCAATGCTTGATGTTTTGTTACCTGCAGAATTCTACGAACTCGTCTCAGAACTGCGGTTCGTGGTAGATACTATCGCTCGTGGGACCCCAAATCGGGTCCAAACTTGATCTAACAGAAAGTAAATTATATCTTTTGAATTAATTTTCACCAATGCTTTTGCCTCGATCCATTTCATGAAATAAAATACCATGGCCACCACGTAGTCTCATCCGGACTGTCCCTTTTTGGGCGGGCCGATCAGATCAATCGCCCACATATCAAAAGGCCAGGCGGTGACAACAATGCTTTGTTCAACTGAGGGAAGTAGTGGTATATGGGCGAAGTGTTGACACATATCGCAGCTTCTATCACATATCTGAGAATCTTCCGTGAGCTTCAGCCAATAATATCCTGCCAATAAGACTTTCTGAGCCAATGTGCGACTCGCGGGATGGCCTCTACATAAGCCTTCATGGAGCTCTGTTAGAATTCCTTCGACCTCATCGGTTCGCACGCACCACTGTAATGGTTTTGACAAATATTTTCTCTATAAGATCCCATTTAAAATCGTGTAGCATGCTGACCTTTTCCTCAAGGCTTGAGCCTCCCTTGGGTCCGTGGGTAGCGCTCCGTTTTCAATGTATGCTTTGATTTCATCAATCCAATAGGGAATTGAGTATTGGATGCTCATGATTTTTACCAGCTGATGGTAGGCTCGCTGAGGTATTCAAAAATGATGGATGGATCACTAAATTCATCTGTGGATGTCAGCTTTGACAGATAGTGGCTTGATAATTCTCTTCGCATGGGATGTTGTGGAATTCACAATATTCGAAGCTGCTTCTTAGCTTTTTGACTAGATCTAGGTACCGCCTCAGTACATCATCCTTTGCTTTGTATGAACCAGTTATCTGATAGACCACTACTTAGAAATCACTATTGACTTCTATGTTTTCCACATTCATTGCTTTCGCGAGTTCTTGACCCTCTATCACCGCTTCATATTTGGCTTAATTGCTTGATGCAGTAAAGTTGAATCTTAATGCCTTTTCAATCTCCTCTGATGTTTCCGGCTCCAATAATATTATCCCGGCCCTGTAGCCATTTCGGCCCGTTGCACAATTAGCTTATAGTTGCCAACAATGATTTGGCCTTGGAGGCGTGGTCATCACTGAAGTGCTTGGCTTTTCAATGGCCTGGGAGCTGGCTGTTTAGCGGGCTGTTCCTTATTATAGCTCGTTTCGACTATGAAATCTGCAAGAGATTGGGCCTTTATAGCCTTCCTAGACAGGTATTGAATGTCAAACTCGGTCAACTCGATGGTCCATCATAGTAAGAGACCTGACAGTTCCTGCTTCTGCAGTACTTGAAGGAGCGGGCTGTTTGTTAGCACAATAATAGTATGCGAACAAAAATAAGCCATTAGTTTTCGGGCTGCAACAACAAGCAAGTAGGCCAACTTTTCTGCATTAAAATAACGGCTCTCAACGGGACTGATAGCTTTTGAAACATAGAAAATAGGATTTTGGAGGGTACCGTCCTCCTTGACAAGAACAACGGCTACAGCCCGATGAAGCCACCAGATAAAGAAAGAGTTCATCACCTACATTCAGGCTAACCAAAATTGGCAGAGTTGCCAGATATGCCTTTAGGGCCTTGAAATACTTCTACCATTCTTCCGTCCATTCAAATCCTTTGTTTCCTTTCAAAGCTTAGAAGAATGGCAGGCAATTGTCAGCAGATTTTTAGATAAACCTTCCTAAGGCAATGATTCTACCATTCAATCTTTGTAGTTCCATGAGGGTTTTCGGCTCTGTCTTGTTTAGAAGAGCCTGAATATTCACTAGGTTTGCCTCGATTCCCCTCGTGGAATTCACAGTCTTCTCTATGACCCTTTTTTATCTTTTTGTTCGTTGCCTCCACTTGTCTAGTTGTCTGGCGGTGATATGCTGCTGCAATCTTATATCTAACCCCATATCTCAACATCAATTTCTCAAACAACCTATTACAGAAATAGCTCTCTCTGTCACTAATTATGGCTCTGGGCACTGCAAATCTCATCAAAATGTTCTTCTAAAGAAATGTTAGGACAGCCCTGGCATCATTAGTAGGTGAGGCCACTGCCTCCACCACATGGAAATATAATAAACTACTACCTGGATGTAACGATTTGATTTTGACGATGTGAAAGGCCCAACAAAATCAATTCCCCATACATTGAATAACTCAACTTCTAAGATACTATGCAGTGGAATCTCATTCCGTTTAGAAACGTTACCAGCCATTTAACAAGAATGACAGGCTCTTGTAAACTCGTAAGCAGATTTATGAATCGTCGGCCAATAGAATCAACAATGCAGTACCTTTACTGTTGTGTTGTCCGGCCCATAGTGACCTCCAATATCTCCGGAATGACATTGTCTCAGAATACTTGGAATCTCGTCATCATGGACGCATCTCCTAAGAATGGTATCAGGGAACATCTTGTATAGGTAGGGATCATCCTAATAATAATTCTTTATTTCTGTAAAGAACTTCTTCATATCAGCACTCATGAATTCCAGTGGTAGGTACCTTCCTGCTAGATAATTTACAATGTTAGCAAACCAAGGGTATACCTTGCCCATTCTTGATGTATTTTGTCGGGGTTGTCATTCTTAGTCGGTTGCTCCTCTTTTAGAAAAGTTAATCTTGACAGGTGATCAGCCACCTGGTTCTCAGATCCCTTTTTATCTTTGATCTCGACATGCAACTCTTGTAAGTGTAGAATCCATCTCAACAATCTCGACTTAGAGTCTTGATTGGTTAGAAGTTATTTCAGAGCTGCATGGTCAATGATTACAGTGACCTTCGATCCTATCAAATATGGTCGAAATTTGTCAAGTGCAAAATAAACAGCTAAGACTTCCTTCTCTGTAGTCGCATAATTCCCCTGGGCACTATTGAGGGTACAACATGCGTAGTAGATAGGCTTAAAGAGTTTTTCCTCCTTTTGTCCCAGGACTTCTCCAACTGCTGTGTCGCTTGCATCACATATAAGGTCAGGAGGTTTGTTCCAATTTGGGGCTACCAGAATTGGGACGCTTATAAGCATTTGCTTCAATGTGCTGAATGCTTGCTTGCACTCCCCTCAAAATACAAAAGGCACATCCGTTTCAAGAAATAACCTCCAAGGCCTAGAAACCTTAGAGAAATCCTTAATAAACATTCTATAGAATCCTGCGTGGCTAAGGAAGGCTCCCAACGTCTTTAAGTTTGTTGGAGGGGTAACTTTTCTATTACCTCTATTTTTGCCTTATCAACCTCCCTTCCTTTCTTTGAGATCTTATGACCAAACACTATACCTTTTGTGACCATGAAATGGCATTTTTCTTAGTTAAGTACAAGGCTGGTAACTTCACATCTCTTCAGCACCCGACTCAAGTTGTCCAAACATGTATCAAAGCTGTCTCCAAATACAAAAAAGTCATCCATGAAAATTTCTAGAATCTACCACCTTGTCAGCAAAGAGTGACATCATGCACCTTTGGAATGTTGCTGGTGCATTACAAAGTCCAAAAGGCATGCGATTGTACGCGAAAGTTCCATAGGGACATGTGAAAGTTGTTTTCTCTCGGTCCTCGGGGGCAATATGGATCTGGTAGTAACAAGAATATGAATTTAAGAAACAATAAAAATCATGACCACATAACTTTTCTAACATATGTTCAATGAATGGTAGGGGAAAATGATCTTTACGAGTTGCGTCATTCAGCTTCCTGAATTTGATGCAAACTCGATGTCTAGTAATTTGCCGCACACAGATTAACTCATCGAACTCATTAGTTTGAACAGTGAATCCTTTTTTCTTGGGCACCACATTAATCAGGCTCACATATTCACTGTCTGCAATTGGGAGAATGATTCTCATTTCAAACATCTTTATAATCTCCTCTTTTACAACATCCTTCAATTGTGGTGTCAACCTCCTTTGAGGTTGTGCCACTACTTTCTTCTCTAGGTCTACAGAGATTTTATGCATACACACCAATGGGCTTATTCCTCAAATACTGCAATTGTCCACCCAAATGCTCCCTTATGCTCTCTCAGGACTCTTAACAGTTTCTCCTCCTTTAAAGGTGATAGTGACAATGAAATTATGAGGGGAAAAGTATCGCCTTGTAAGTACTTCAGATGAGATGTCAAAGGTTTGAACGTTAAATTCCTTTGTGGCCCTTTCAATGATGATCTCAACAGTTTACCAGTCAATTGTAAGTCAAAGAACATATACCACGAAGGTCAATGAATTGTTCCTTCTACATCCACAGAAGATATAGTCTCTACTTCTCATACTTGACCTTCGCTACACCCAGGCCATGTTTCCTCGTTATTTTCTTCATCCTTTTTTAGGAGCAATGTCTCTGCTACTTCAGGGTCTAGTGCCATTTGCTGATGTAATTTCAAAACAAGCTCGTCTATGGCATCTTGCATGTAACCTGCTTCTCCCTTATCTTGTGCATACCTCATTGTTTTCATCACATTGAATACCACTCTATCCTCATTTACCCTTAGAATTTGCTCACCCTTATGAATATATATCAATGTTTTACTTGTTTCTAGGAAATGTCTTCCTAGGATCGGTGGAACATCATGGTTAGCATCCACGTCTAATACTACAAAGTCTACGTGGAACATGTACTTATCAACTTTTACCAGCACATCTTCCACTACTCTCCACAAGGTTGTTTCATAGTTTTGTCAGCCAATTGTAAGGTTATAGATGTATCGTTTAACTCTTTCATGCCTAACTTATGGAAAATGTAGAGTGGCATTAAATTGACATTGGCTCCAAGATCACACAATGCTTTGTTTAGGCACACTCTTCCAATTGTTCAAGGAATGAGGAAGCTCTCAGGATCTCTACATTTAGGAGGCGGTATATGATGCAAAACTGCCGAGCATTCCTCGTTAAGGCAAGTAGTCTCAAGGTCTAACAACTTCCTTTTGGTAGAGATTCTTCTTTCAAGAATTTTGCATACTCTGGCATCCCAGCCAGAGCTTCTACCAAAAGGTAGATTCACTTGCAACTTCTTAAACATTTCTATGAACTTTTTATAACGAGCATCACTATTATTCGGTTTATATTTCATAGGGGTATTGGGTGAAGTAGCAAGATTAATAGTTACAGTTCATGGAGACTTACCTGCTACCTGATGCTGCTCGGTCTGCTTGTCTGTTGAATCTACAGCTGCCTGATTAATCGGCGTGGTGTCCCGATCCTTCTTAGTGTCACTTAGTAATCCTCCCGGAGGACGGGCTGACACTTGTTCGATGATCTGCCCCCTTTGATGCGATAGATTCTGCACTAAGGATTCTTGATTGGTCAGTCTTGCATCATTCTTCTGACAATATGTGGTGAAGTTTGCATTTAGTTCGGTCATGGATTTAGTGAGTTGATTGACTGTGTCGGTCACAATTGAGCTCATTTTATCCATGGATGCTTCCCAACCAACTGACTTGTTGAATTGAGGCATGAATCCCCTAGTCTGTATTTGTCTCTCGTCACCTGTAGGATCACTTAGTCAAAAAACAGGGTGGTCGTGAGAACCTGGGCGATATCCACCCCCATAAAGATTTCCTTGCCTCCCTATATAGTTGACATCTTCGGTGTTAGTTGACATCTTTGCTTGAAATTCATGATGTCTTGTCTCATCTGTAGTGACTTCCTAGGTGGGTAGTACTTATTCATTAATTTCTGCAGTAGATCGGTCCAAGTTTTGATCGATCCTGGCGCTAGAGGCAATAACCATATCTTCGCTTTGTCTTTCAGTGTGATTGGGAATAATTTCAGCTTAATGTTGTCTTTAGGTACTCCTACTGGTTTGACCGTGTTGACTATCTCCAAGAAGTTAGTGACGTGTACAGTAGGATCTTCTTTTAGTACTCCATGGAAGGTAGTGTAATTGGTCACCATTTGTATCATGTTCGGCTTTGGGTGAAAGACCTCCGACGCATTCTCTGGCTGAACAATCGCTGGCACGAATTGCTCAAACGTGGGCATTGCATAACTCTGTAGAGTTCTTCTATCTACTTGTACCACAACTCCTTCTCTATTTCCTCTTCCATTGACACCGTTTTGTACATTTTATGTCATATTGTTATCTGTATCCTCCAAAGGTGGAATTTCTTCTTCCGTCTCACTGTGATCTCCTTCATGTGAAATCACAGCGTCTTCCAGCCTATCAGTCTTCTCTTAAGCTTCCTTTCTTTTTTGTCTAGCAAATTTTTCGATCTCAAGTATGAATCTCTCGAGTTTGGCTGATGAACTCCGTGTTGCGTACTACAAGGCACAAAAAGAAATTGAAAAAGTTAGTGAATTGCCTCGCCGGCTGTTACACTCACCTGGAAGACTAAAAAATACGGACTCTGACTATTGACTCGACGCTGAACTGACAGAACCGATTCTGCTGAACCTGGGATGCTCGATTAATCGCGGGTAACCCTAGATTAATAGGCTGCTATTTTTTTCCAGATTCAAACAAAACTGACTATGTACGACTCTAGTATAAACAAACTATTAAATAGACTCGATAAAACAGACTCAAATATATACAAACGCTTAATCTCAAATAAAAAGTATTCTTGACACGAGTCCCCGGCAACGGCGCCAAATAATCTTGATAGCATGAAAAGCACTTACTAGACAGAGGACAAGGTCTATCGTAGTGGAGTAGTGGCGAGTCAAGGTCGAATCCCACAGAGACTCGTAAGAATGCAAATCATTCAAGATTGAGCTGTCAGGATAACAGTCTATGACCAATTATAACATAGAAAGAAGTGGTGCCAATCAACAAACAAGATTATGCAAGTTGAAGCAGAGCACACAAGAGTTTCTAAGGTATTAGTCTAATTATGAGTTATTATTTATTCCCCCCATACCATACATTAGTCATCCCTGTTGGGTGCAATCTCCTAATCCGATCCGATCTACTTCCACTATAATCCGATCCGATCTAATCCCCATAATTCCTTGTCAGCTACAGTTACATTCTCCTAATCCGATCTACTTCCACTGTAAGGACAGCAGACAATCTATGTGCAAATAACCTCCTTCATTGGTTGTATTAGTTCATACGCAATAAGTTTTAGAGTTGCCGGCTCATGACCGAAAACCTCCCTAGGCAGCTATCGACTATGACTTGCATGTTCCTAAAGATCCATCAAGAAAATGTCCAAATTAACACTTCACTAACAGTCCTTCATGCTAATTTATGATGACATGCAAATAGTAGATCTGGCTACTAACATGTAAATTGAATCTGTCAATCAACGTAGCTGGCGCCGATTATCATGAACTAGGATTTACTAGGTATTCAGATTTAGCGACATAGACCGTCGTAGATCTGAAGAACGCAATCACCATTTCATGATTTCTTCACCAATGAATGAGATCTATACATACATGGTGTAAGATAAACAAACTACTACATAATTAAACTAAATAAACAATTTAAAACATACTAGTCAAATAAAACAATGACAGATCCACATCTTGGAAAAGATAGAAAATCATACCCTCGAAGATGAGTGTAGATCTACCTCGGCTCTCTTCTTATGAGGCGAATGGAATAAAAAATAAAGAACAAACAAATTTTATTGCATAATAATTGTAAGTTTTAAGGTACATTTGGACACACCCAATTCTAAGGGCGATGCCTCTTATTTATAGCTAAATAAACTGACTTAGAAAGTCCTAGAACTACCCTTTGTCCATGAAAACATGTTTCGGAAGATTCAGGACTCTTGATAAGTCGGCAGTACTTCCCAATTAATTAGGGGCATTTTTGTCTTTTTTCTTCTGCCGACTTGACTTGGAAGGTTCGGGAATACCCTAGGCCCAATCCTTTCATTCAATCCACTCCAGAATTGTTCACGATGCTTAGCCCAATAATTCGTATCCTGAAAATAATCAAATAAAACACGAAATAATATCAAATAAGGGAAAATAAACGTTAAATGCAAAGTACTCGACTAATTAACCCGACATATGATATTCAACTCAAATGGCTCTCAATTATAGGTCGAAACAACTATTTTTATCTCGTAATGGATAGAATGTTGATGTCGTAGGATAGACTATTTTAATTGTCATCACGGACGTCGTACAGATGATCAAGAGTTTTCTTAGGTCTCTCTACCGTTGCAAATTCTATCAAAAGTATTCTCCTTACTTCGTCCCAACTCTTGATTGATTTTCACGGCAGATTACTGATCTAGGCGGCGGGCTTTCCATGCATACTACTTACTAGGGCTACGCACCTGGCGGACTTGTTTTGAGTCGCTAAGATGGTTCGACTCTGGAAAGCATTGATCCATTCATTGGGGCATGAGGTCCCTTGAAAGTAAATGTATGGAGGATAATGGATGATCTCACTTGGGTGTGAATAAAAAATCACATCTAATAACAAAACAATCCCCTGGGTTGGCTCAGTGGATGTTTTCTCAGTTGGCTGCGGCCATTTTAATTCTTCTATTTATTTCAGAACCTTTTCCAATACTTTATTTGGGATAGAGGCGGAGGCCTGTTTCATCGCGTTATTATCTGTGGCAAGTATGATTGGTCGCCTGATTACGTCTTCTAAGTCCGCATAATACACTGACTCTTCTTCTCACTCAGCTCGTCTTTCCTTAATGATAGGGTGAGCGTCTCGATTATCAAGGCCCTTTCTGCACATCGTGACGTTTCTTTCAGATTGAGCGGCATCAAAGCACTGGTGAATTGTTCTTTTTCCTGTATGACCCAGACGGTCTAGCACTGACCTTATTTCTACACTTTTTTCAGCAACATTCTTTGGGCCATTCCTTGCAGAGGAATGGATACTATCTTCAATCTCGATGTTATGGGTTCTCCCTTGCCGGTTTTGCTGTTGTATTTCGGTGTGTTGAGAAATCCCTGCTTTCGGTGCTGGCGGAATCGGTTTGGGAGGAAAGGCTGTGGAGATGAGGAGTTTATTGGCCAGGAATAGGTTTTCGAAATAATCGAAAAAGTTTCGAGCAGAAATTGCTTCAGGGTCGGTAGTGTATGTCATATTTCTAGGATGGCCCCCTAGCTCTATGCCGATTTTAAAGGACCGATATCGGCCTTCTCACAGGCCTGTCCGATGCGGGCATTCTCCGAGGTCGCAGCGGTATCTTTAGATTTGGCCATCTAATTGATGATGTGTCTAGCATCATTGCGCCTTAGTCTACCTTCTTGTTGTGAAGGATCCTAATTTGTAGTGGTATTTTCAACCGTGTCCTCCACGTTCCTTCCATGATCGAACTATTCTAGGCATCCAATATTACCGGCAGTGTACCGGGTCAATTGTAGTCTAGTCAAGTGGTCATGGTCGTATCCACAAGAATTGTGAGGTTGAACACCGAAAAGCTATGACATGAAATTAAATATAACTACGAATCTACTACTACAAAGGGTGATAAAATGATAAAAGTCCTAGCCGACAATGAAATGATCAAGTCAATCTCTACTAGCGTCATGGAAATGAACTACCTACCAACCTTCCAATGGTGTTTAAGTGTGTTGTTGGTCCCTTGGAAAGGCTGACACAAGTTTAGAGGGTGGAGAATAAACTTGTCACTAAAAACTGGATTTTAAGCGATTTAGGTTCAGTTAAAAACTTGTGTGGAGTTAAGCTGAATGAGATGAGTCTAAGTCAAAGCTGATTTATAACAAAACTGAGTTTGCCGGCAGCGGATACAATTTTTAGCCTTTTTCTTGATCTTGTTATTCTCTGTAAAAGCTGAGTGTGTTAAACTGAATTCTTACGAATGTCAGTTTGTGAGTTGTGAGTCATTCTAACAATCAGTTGTTCAATATGATGTATGAGTAAATAATTGCTCTAAAAGAATGTAAGTGCGTAAAGTAAATAAAAGAGAATTATAGTGGTTCCAGGTGGTGTAATCATATACGTCCACTCTTCCTCAGTGGTGTAGGAGGAAAATTCCACTAGATCTTCTGAGGAGAACTGTTTCAAAAAGTCCTAAACAATAGTCCTTTGCTAATCCTAGATTCACTATCTAAACAGTCAAAGAACAGGTTGGATTGCTGCTCTTCAAATGCTTGAACCACTGGTCCTAGAAGGGTTATGTAAGCCTTTTCACCAGCTACCATCACAAACAATGTCTACCCGACTGCTGATACAACTGTCCTTGGCAACTCCTTCACCAGATTGCTTCACAGTCTAAACCTTTGATTAAGAATCAAAGCTGGGCTGAGAATCAATAAATTGATTCTTGTTTGTGGTTCTTCAATGCTTCAGATTCTGAATAAATTCTGTGTAGCTTGAACACTTGAAGAAAATCTTTATTGATCTTGTTAGCGCAGATATAGACGATAATTTGAATGAACAAGACTCCTGCACAAAAATGCTTGTTATAATGTTAAATCATGGTAATTCACAGTTATTGATCCTTGGTGCAATGTCCTCTATTTTTAGTGCGAGGTTCAACGTTCATCTTGCTTGAATTTGAATTGCTTCAACGTCTATATTGTAACGGCTATATTTTATGACCGTTCTGACTTGTCAGTATTTCATCCAATAGAATTGCTTCCTTTACAACGTTCGACTGCACTATCAGTTTGTTGGATGACTGACTATGAAACTGAGTATCCTGATCTGTTTCATGCTAAGTTTGTCAGTTGGAACATTAACTAAGATTTTACTCTTCTTCAAATAACAGTACTCCAGTTTTTCATCTGATTATTATTGACTTAATCAGAGTACACCTTAAGTATATGTCTATTAAGAGGTCATTGTCCTTTTGACTCATAGGTCTTCATACAAGATCCATAAAGTCAGTTCAGGTCACCCCAAATTTGCCTGAATTCCTACTTTACAGTCTCGATTTTCATTACTGAGTTTGAACCCTCAGTTCTTCAAATCTTCTATAACTGAGTCTATGACCCTCAGTTCTTCAAATACCGAGTTTGTTCACTCATCCTTCTCTTTTAGATAAGCCAACCGAGTTTGTGTCCCTCAGCGAACTTACCTTCTTCATTTCTGAGTGAACGTCAGTTCTTGGTGTAATCTGAGTCAGTTTTGAATGACTTGTCAGTTATCTAAATATCTTTCATTTATTTAGATACTTTCTAGTTTTTTTAAGTGATTTCCAGTTTTCAGTCTTACGACTCTCTAACTATTACAATTCTTGTCTGATGTAACCTATACAAATATCAGACTCTAATAAATCCTTTACATTCAGTTCTAGATATCTTTTAGCCTTTCACTATAACAACTAGTTTCAACACTTCATCAATGGGGTGTAAACAAAATTTTATTCCAACAATTTCCGCGTTTTTTATGATGCCAAAACCCTCCTTAAAAGAAAAGCTTAAAGATAAAAACAATACAAAACAGTTAAAACTGGAAACTGGATTTCATTAAAACTATGCAAAAACTCGAATAAGTTACACAATAAGAAACTGAAATAAGAGCTAAATTGTTCTTTGTGCTCTTTCTGTAACTAAGGTAAATTTCCTTTCTTTATCATGAAGATAATAAGCTCTTTCTATCTTGGTGTCTTCCTTGGAGAATGTCGTGAGATAGTCTACTTGACTAGTAAGCTTCCATTTCTTCCACAAGGCTAACTTTGGTAAAGCTAATTCATCCTTGTAGTAATTTTCAAATTCTGCCACATCAGCTTTCATTTGTTCTATTTTGTCTCTGATCTGCAGTCTTCAGTCTTCTTAAACTTCTTATATTGTGCCATCCTTTGATTATGATACTAATCAGATAAGAAGTAAGATATAGATTATTCACAGGTTTGGTCTATGTACTTGACTTTAACATTGCCATGATCATTGAAAAACATCATCCAAAGCTCCTATGTAAGAGTAGCTCTCCTATCTCCAGGTTGACTGTACTTTTCAATTAGCTTCTCTTTAGATATTTTTTTAATTTGTCTGATGTTAGATTTTGTAGCTTACTTTGCTTTCTTCAGTTATGTCAACTCAGTTTCAAGCTTTAGTTTTTCTTCATATAACTTCAACTTTTCTTCCTCCACTTCCCCCTTTTTGGCATCATACAAATCATTGATTAGTTGATGAGTTGCCTGCTGATTGGTTGACATCTCTTTCTGGGAGGTGAGGACATCTTTGAGTTGAGTTTCTAACACATAAATTCACTGATTGAGGTGCCATTCAGCTTTAGCATGAGTTTCTCGATCTTCCATAGTTGTCAGTTCAAGTTTTTCTTTCAAACTGAGAATCTCCAAAACTGATTTGAAGTGGATTTCTTGATAATATCCAACATAGTGTGAGTTGAGACATCAGTTTTCTTCATGTAATCCAAGTAACCTGAAACATGTGATAGAAGCCCACTTATATTATCCTTTTGGTTGAGCATAATTTTCAAGCCTTCATGTACTTTGCTCAATTCTTTTGTTGTAAGCTTCATAGATGAGTCTTCTTCTTCAGTTTCTTGGATTCGAGACTGATTGCCATCTTCAATAAGCATTAACTGTTGACTAACATCAGCTCTTCCTTCTTCTTCTCTATTGTCAGTTGTCTGAGTTTTAACTGGCAATTCTTCTCCATTAGTATCGGTTTGTGCTGGTTGTTCATGCTGAGTGCTTGACTGCAAAACTGTACTCTTTTGAACTTCTCTACTTGAATCATCATCCTTATAATCATCTTTCTTCTTTGAAATTTCCTTAGGTACGGATGAGGTGGTTGATTCAGTTCTTTTGACCATCTCTCGGAATCTTTTATAACAGTTGTTGAGAAACTCTTCCATAGGAAATAAGGCGTAGAGACTTGGTATTTCCAGTTCTCCAACAATAATTTTTCTTCATTAAGTAGAGTAGCTTCTTGAGAATCTTCAGTCTTGAGCTTCATCTTTATCAGTTTAATGATCCTCTCAGCATCAAAGAGATACTCATTTGTTTGCTGAGATTCTTGTTTATGTTGCTCAATTTGCTTAACAAAAACTTGTTTCTCTGAAATTTTCTGTTGAAGTTGAGAAACAATTCCAAGGACTAAGGCTTTGAGCTTGCTTGTCAGTTGTCAGTGATTTTTCCCCCTCATTTAATGCTAACTGACTCTAAGTACCTGGGTATAAACAACGTACAACTGATTTTTCTCCTTGTGTCTCAGCTTTACTTTTGATACCTTTTTGCTGAGCAATTTGCTGGGACATAGTTTGCCTATTGCCTTCAGGATGGGAAGTCTTCAATGTTTCTTTCTTTGATGCAGATGCACCAACAGCTTGTGCTTGTTTCTTCCTACCACTGATTCTTTCTAAATAATACTGAATCACTAAACTAAGTGATTTCTTCAGTCGAAACCTACATTCAGTTTGTCTTCCTTCATCTTGGGCCTTACTGATACTTGCTAATTCAGCTAAGTGTTGTTGGTTGATCTGATTGAAGATATATCCTGCCTAGTTGAACTCAAATCCATCCCAGATGACATTCATTAAGTCGATACCATCTTCAGTTAACTTAGATAGCCCTCTGTGTTACCCGATGACATATCTGCTGATCCATCTGCTGAGAAGACCAAACTCAGGTTTGAGATCCTTGATATTCGTATCAACCTCTGCTGGTTCCTTTGAAGCTGAAATTTGTCTAAGAAAAGCTCTGCGTTGAAGTGGTAAGCAGGCTAGATCAATAGATTTTACCAGAGGATCTTTGATGCCAAAAAGTTGTCTGATGATGTCTTCATTGACAAAAATCTTCTGTCCACGAACTCTAGTAAGTAGAGAGTTCTTCAGCAATTTCATATTCTCCCAAAATTACAATACACCTTCCAAGTCCATTTCTTGTTGCAATTTCGCTTTCAAAAGATTTTGCAAACCAGGTAATCTTCCAATATTTTCAAATATATAACTGGAAAGAAGGGTATTACTACACATTTCTTCAAATTCTTTAATTATAAAAGTATCAGGTGCGGTGATTAACCGTTCTTCCTGAGTTTTCTTTTAAGCGGCCATTAAAAAGAAGATTTATGGGTGATGTAGAGAGTAAGAGATTTGATATTTCTTTTTGGAAAGGAGAAAGTGTGAAAATTGGGTGTATATAAATAGGTAGGTAGTTGAAAAGATCCACGATCTTCTGATGTATTTATACAAACTTTTCAAATTCCATCATGGATTGTGTAACCGATGTGTACTATCTAACATAATTGGGGTATACACGCTACGAATTCTGACAGAAAAATGGCGGTAATTAAATGCGATGTAACTGTTGTCGGTTTTATCCAATCCTTTATTGACTTTGTTTGACTGGGTGAAACTGAAACTGATTTCAGTTTTACAATGACTGAGTTCCGTCAACTCTTCAATTAAGTTAGTCAGTTTGAGATTATTGATGTCAATGACTGATCTGTCAAGTGAGCGCACCCAGCATGACAAAGATCAATCCCCTTGACGAATCGATCTCTAAGCTTAAACTGATATAACCGACTTTGATAATACCCAATTCAGTTCTCAGTTTAGCAAACCTCACTTTGTTTAGTGGTTTGGTAAAAATGTCTACTAACTGATCTTCTGTTGGAACATAGAGAACTGTCACGTCCTTTTTCTCTACGTGATCTCTTTATAAAGTGATGTCTCACGTCAATGTGTTTCGTTCTTGAGTGCAAAATTGGATTGTCAATTATTGCAATTGCTCTTGTATTATCACACATTATAGGAATCATGCCTTCTTCTATCCCATAATCTCTCAGTTGTTGTCTGATCCATAAAACTTGAGCACAATAGCTTCCAGCTGCTATGAACTCAGGTTCTGGTGTTGAAGTAGAGATCGAGTTTTGCTTCTTGCTGAACCACGACACAAGTCTATTTCCTAATAACTGACATGTGCCTGAAGTACTTTTTCTATCTACTTTGCATCCTGCATAGTCTGAATCTGATTAGGATATCAATTTGAATTCTCCTTCTCTTGAATACCAAATCCCAACTCCTTATGTATCTTTCAAATACTTCAAGGTTCATTTCACAACTGTGAGATTTCTCTATTTAGGTCTTGTTTGAAATCTTGCACAAACACCAACAGTAAAGGATATGTCTGGTCTACTAGCTGGGAGATAAAGTAGACTTCCAATCATTCTTCTGTGGAGAGTTTGATCCACATCCTTGCCATCTTTGTCTTCATCTAATCTGATATTAGTTCTAATTAGTGTTGAAATGCCAGCGGATTTTTCCTTTCCAAACAACTTCATTAATTCTCTTGTATACTTAGTTTGGTGAATGAAATTCCCATTATCCAGTTGTTTGACTTGTATCTAAACGAGTTAGATCTATGAGTTAAACGAGTTAGATGTATGCGCAACGGATGAATCATGATTCTTCTATCATAATACATAAATAAAGGATTTAACTACTACAAGGGGGTTAAGAATATATTACCAATAGTAGGAAGAGAAGCCTTGATCTTCCAATGTGTTCTCCAAACGGTGGTTGGTGGACACCCTTCTTTATAAAAGCACCTCCTTGATATGCAACACCAAGAAAAACTTGTTGTTTTTCTTCTTCTAAAAACCCAAGACAAGAAAAAACAATTTTTCTCTTATTTTATGATGATGTGGTCGAAATTTTCAATGCCAGCTACACTTGGAATAATTCTCCTTCTATAGGAGAGTAATCATTGGTCTCCAAGTTTTAATTAATTAAATAAATAAATAATTAAATAAAATAAAAGAATATTTTCCTTAATTACTAATTGTGACATGTCATTGACCAATAGGAAATCAAATAACAAGTCATCCAACAATTCATATAACAAGAATATCTTTTATTTTCCATAACACAAGAAAATTAATTCTTGTGCTAAATAGAGACATAAATGGCGCCACATTAAGGTTAAAAGCCCACATAAAATGTCTTTTATGTGTATTATATTATTTAGCCTAACTAAATAATATACATGCATATCAATTAATTAGCTCAGCCAATTAATTATCACTGAGGCCCAAATAAACAAGAATATCGCCCGAATTATAGAAGCCACATTAGGGACCATAGACCTATAACCAGTAGCTCCAATAATTAATATTCATCAAACATAATATAATTATTAATTCCGGGATTATGCCACCATAAATCCGAAACTGAACTCTACCAATTATAGATGTATACTTATACTCAACCCATAGAGTGAATAAGCGTCCATTGATATAATCACTACATACGGATTAACCCTCTATAGACTGTCAATTCTGAGTGGGAAGTCTTCGTGAACCCGAGTCAGAATATCTTATCCTTATTTACCATTAACCCCCTAGTGATCAATTAGTTCACATATCTGACTAGTAGCTAATTAGTCTAACATGAACTAGGCCCATCAATCATTTTCTTAGGGCTAACAAATAAGGGGACTGTCTCTCTACTTCCCCGTAGGAAGGAATGGATTTGATGTCTGTGAAAAACAGAACTACTCACTCATCAGGAGATAGTGCCAATGAGAAGTGACTTGGAACTCATATTTATGTGAACCGTAACTAACACATCAAACAATACCCCGAGATAAGCAGCACCCTGTGATCACCCCAGGATTAAGGTTGATCCATATATGATCATCTAATGATTTAATAAGATTCCTCGATTACAGAATTATACCGAGAAATTCAGATTAAATCGGTCCAGTCCTATATGAATGCCATCATATATAAATGCCCCACGTAGATACCCTCTACCGATAGTCCGGATAAGACAATCACACCCTAAGGTGTTCTGGGCTCATTATTGATGTTTTAATCAAGAGACCCTAAACTCTGATTAAGTTCACCATGGACTAACAGTTTAAGTATATCACCACTAACTCAATCCTCCCGTGTATGCCATACACTGAGTTAAGCGGTTACATACTGAAATACTTAGGGTTTGCAGCAGTGTATTACTCACAAGCACAAAGCAAGTAATAAGGTGAGATAAATTCTGTTATCAAAAACAATTATATAAATTGTCTTTCAGCCACTACACCTAACATTCCATTCCAAACATCTTGATTAATTCTCTTGTATACTTAGTTTGGTGAATGAAAATCTCATTATCCAGTTGATTGACTTGTAAACCGAGAAAGTAATTCAGTTTTCCCATCATACTCATTTGAAATTTTCTCTTCATTAAACTTGCAAATTTCTCACAGAGTTGCTCATTTTCAGATCCAAAGATAATATCATCAACATAGATCTAAACAAGAAGAGTACTTTCTTCAACTTTCATTCTGAATAAAGTCTTGTCGATAGTTCTTTTGATAAATCCATTATCTACTAGAAACTGAGATAGAGTTTCGTACCAAGCTCTTGGTGCTTGCTTCAGTCCATATAGAGTTTTTCTCAGTTTAAAGACTTTATCAGCTTGATATTTGATTTCAAACCCTAGGGGTTGTTGAACGTAGACTTTTCTTCAAGTATTCCATTCAAAAAAGCACGTTTAACGACCATTTGATATACCTTGAACATTTTATGAGCTGCAAAGGCAAGAAATAGTCTAATTGCTTCTAGTCTTGCAACTGGTGCATAAGTTTCTTCAAAATCTATGCCTTCAACTTGAGAATATCCTTTAGCCACGAGTCTAGCTTTATTTCTGATGATATTCCCATCTTCATCAAGTTTGTTTTTGTAAACCCACTTTGTGCCAATAATGTTTACATGATCTGGTTTATCTACCAACTCTCATACTTGATTTCTTTCGAACTCATTTAGTTCTTCTTGCATAGCTAATATCCAATCTTGATCTTTCAAAGCTTCTTCTATCTCTTTAGGCTCAGATTGAGATAGGAAACATGCAATCATTGCATCTAGTTATTGTCTTGTTCAAACAACAGCTTTAGTATCACCAATCACCTATTCTTCTGGGTGATCTCTCATCCATTGATGTACTGGAGGTTGCTTCAAGGGATCTACATTCTGTTGAACTGGTTCTTCAGGAATTTGTTCATGATTTTCTTCATCTTGATCGTCTTGAACTAGGTCAGAATCATGTTGTTCAACTGTAGGTTGTTCAGTTGTTGAAAACTGAGGTTGATCTTGATCTGATGATTCTGAAATCCTTAATGTTCCAATGTCAACAAAAACTGATTCTGGTAAAACTGGTAAGCGAGGCCGAGAACCGGGTTCAGTGCGATTTCGTTTCTTCACCAGGAAATTTTGGTTCATCAAATACTACGTGTATGGATTCTTCATGCTTGAGTGTCCTCTTCTTCAGTACTCTGAATGCTTTGCTGACACTTGAATATCCCAAAAATATTCCTACCTCAGCTATAGGCTGAAAAACATGAAGTTGATCTTTTCCATTATTGTGTATAAAACACTTGCTTCCAAACGCATGAAAGTATGGAACATTTGGTTTTCTTCCATTCCAAATTTCATAAGGTGTCTTCTCATGTCTCTTATTCATGATAGTTTTGTTCTGTGTGTAGCAAGATGTGTTAACTGCTTCTGTCCAATATCTTTCAGGCAATTTTGCTACACAGATCATAGCCCTTCCTGCTTCTTTGAGTGTTCTATTTCTTCTTTCAGCTACACCATTCCGTTGAGGTGTTGTTGTGGCTGTAATTTGATGTAAAACAGTATTTTCTTCATAGTATTCGATAATCACATTGTTGAGGAATTCAGTTCCTTTATCTGATCTAATTTTCACAACTGAAACACTCTTCTGATTTTGAAGTCTCTTGAGGAGTTTTGTAAGCCTTTGCTTGGTTTCACTTTTCTTTGTTAAGAAAATAACCCAAGTGTATCTTGAATAATCATCTACCACCACCAATGTATACTTATTTCCACTATTACTGATTGGTGTGATAGGTCCAAATCAGTCCATATGTAGTAGCTCCAGGACTCTTGATGTGAATGCTGAGAATTAGTCTTAAACTAGCTTTTACTTGTTTTCCTTTTTGACAAGCATCATATAAGCTATCCTTCTTGTAGGTAATCTCAGGTAGTCCAATTACCAACTATTTCTTAACAAGTGTGTTGATGTCGTCGAAGTTAAGATGAATCAATTTCTTGTGCCATAACCACGTGATTTCTGATTTGGTATGCACAAGTAAGCAAGTTTCTGCTACTGCTGTAGTCCAATCTACAACATACATATTCTCTTTTATTCTTCCAGCTAGAACAACTTGAAATGATGTTTCGCTAACGATATTGTAGATATCTTTGTCAAACGTGACTCTGTATCCAATATCACAGAATTGACAGGTGCTGAGTAGATTGTAATGCAATCCTTCTACATAAGATACGTTCTTGATTGTGAGTCCATTTCTGATCAAAGTACCATAACCCTTGGTGTATCCAGGTTTGTCTTTACTTCCAAAATTGACTTTTGGTCCATCTTTGGCAATAAAATTACTTAGACAATCCTTGCTCTTTGTCATGTGTCTTGAGCATCCACAGTCGAAGTACCAAATATCCTACAATATAAATTAAACAGTTTTAGGTACCGAAATCTGTTTGGGTCCATGAGGGTCCATTGTCAGTACAACCTTGGGTATATATCCATTAGGTATCTTTCGGATATTGTTGCACTTGTTTTCATATATGTAAGCCACACTCCCATAGCATCTATGCTTGGACTGTGTCTTATTTATATGATCTCTCTGGTTCTTTGACTGAAACTGATTTCCATGAGGTTTACTATTATTGAAACTTGAATAATAACCATCATTTCTTTTGTACTGAGGTCTATGTTGACCTTGGTACTGAGGTTTCTGCTGAGGACTGAAATGATTCCTCTGCTGACCTTTAGACTGAAACTTGTGTTAAGTTTTCTGTCTGAAATGATTGTTTCTTTCAGGTTAAATAGTAGATTCAGAGAAATTCCTGTCATCATCAGTTGGGAATAATATGCCTTTCCCCCTGAATTTGTAAATATTTAAATAATTGATATTCTTGGATTTACTTTGACTGAAGTTTTTCTTGTCCTTAGCCTGATTAGCTTTACTAGATTTAGCGGTTGATCTACCTTTTCGATTTTCATGATGTGCAGTTGATGTACCATTTTGATTGACACTGTCGTTTACAGCTGACTTCTTTGAAAATTGATGCTTAGACTGACTTGATTCACGTTTAACTTGTTTCACTGGTTCAACATGCTTCTCAGTTTGTGGACTTTGTTCAGCTATGAACATAAGACTAGTTTTAGTATTAGGTTCAGCAGCTTTACTTGTTCCTCTCTTGGAAGTTTGCTGCGTATCAAATCCTAAGCCAGTTCTATCTCTATATGGCTTGCCTGATTTGAATCCAGTGGCTGAACTAGATTGACCAAAAGATTCAGTTGCTATTGCTGATGTGGTAGGTTGATACTGATTCTTTCCCTTATCAGTTCTGCATAGTTTAACGTGTTCAACTTATCTTTCAATCTTTTGACTTTTAGAATTAGAGCTTCTTTCTCAGTTTTGATTAATTCATAACTAGCTTGTATGGTGACAAGATGACTCATCAATTCGTTAAGAGTTTCTTCTAATTCTAAGTTCTTTGGATTGAAATCGGCTGTTGAAGAGCATGCATTTTGCAAGGAAATTTGAGATGAGCAGTATTTGGAATTTGATTGGCATGCCTCATTGGAATCTTCTATGTGAGCCATTAAAGCTGTGTCATCAGATAATCTTTCTGTACCAGCTTCGTAGTCAGACTCATCTCTAGCTAATAATGCTCTTCTTAATGGTCTTCGTTTCTGAGTCTTCTAGGTCAGTTCTGGACATTCAACTTTGTAGTGACCAGGCTTCTTACAGTTGAAGCAAAGATATTCATCATCTTTCCTTTTCTCAGGTGTCTTCTTGATATACTTTTGAGTTACTGGATGACCATTCTTCATCCTTCTGATTCGACTCATCATAAGGGCCATTTGTTCTTCCATCTCATCCAACGGTTGAAGATTATTTGTGAATGTTTCTTGAGTATCATTTGATGTTGCTGCAAGTGCTGTGGTTTTGGGTTCTTCCAGAACTTTGATTATTGCAGTTGTGCTTGTAAAATCTTCACTAAATTCATAAGCTTTCAGATCTGAGAAGATTTTAAAGGAATCCTCTAGGTCAAGTCTTCTAGATTACTCCATAGCAGTGACCTTCATCTTCCAACACATGGGCAAGGCCTTCAAGATTCTTGTATTGATTATTTTTTTGTATATTCAATCCTGAGTAGGTCCATTTCATCCATGATTGCCTGAATCTTGTCTCCATTTGGTCAATGGTCTCTCTGGATTTCATCTTGAAACTTTCAAACTTCTGCTTTGCAACTGAGATCTTATTCTTGTTGATGGAGTCAGTACCTTCACAAACTAACTGAAGTTTGTCCCACATTTCCTTAGCAGTTGTACAATATTTCACCTTCAAGTACATGTTGCTATCAAGAGTTCTGAGGATATAGTCCATAGCAACGTTGTTGAGATTGTTTCGCTTGCGATCATCACTGGTCCATTCAGCTTTGGCCTTTGGAACCCAAACTTGATTTTCACCAACAGTCTGCATGTGGGTGATATGGATTGGACCATCAGTGAGCACGTCCATTAACTCATTATGAGTAGCTGCTAGAAAAGCCTGCATGCAACGTTTGTATTCTTCAAATCTATCCATGTTGCACATAAGCATTTGTCTGGCATATTGATTATTATCCATTATGAGTAAGTGAAATTTGGTTTTATAAAGACTGGAAATTGATCTTTCTAATGAGAACAACTAGAGGAGGAAGAGAGAAAATGTGTTTTTAACAAAGACTTGTTAAAGAAACACTACTCTAATTCGGGACAGAAAACTCTGCTCCGATACCAATTGTTCGTCCCTTGGAAAGGCGGACACAAGTTTAGAGGCGGGGATGAATAAACTTGTCACTAAAAACTGGATTTTAAGTGATTTAGGTTCAGTTAAAAACTTGGGTGGAGTTAAGCTGACTGAGCTGAGCCTAAGTCAAAGCTGACTTATAGCAAAACCGAGTTAGCCGGCAGCGGATATAATTTTTAGCCTTTTTCTGGATTTTGTTTTTCTTTGTAAAGCTGAGTGTGTTAAACTGAATTCTTATGAATGTCAGTTTGTGAGCTGTGAGTCAGTGTTACAATCAGTTCTTCAGTATGCTGTATGAGTAAATAAATGTTGTAAAAGAATGTAAGTGCGTAAAGTAAATAAACAAGAAGTATAGTGGTTCCAGGGGGTGTAATCATGTACGTCCACTCTTCCCCTATGGTGTAGGACAAAAATTCCACTAGAACTTCTTGAGGTGAACTGTTACAAAAAGTCCTAAACAATAGTCCTTGGCAAATCCTAGTTTCACTATCTAAAAAGTCAAAGAACATGTTGGATTGCTTCTCTTCAAATGGTTGAACAACTGGTACTTGAAGGGTTATGTATGCCTCTTCACCAGCTACCACCACAAACACAGATCCACGGACTCATCGATACAAGCTGTCCTGGCAACTCTTCACGGATTGCTTCACAGTCTAAACCTTTGATTAAGAATCAAAGTTCGACTGAGAATCAATAAATTGATTCTTGTTTGTGGTTTTTCAAAGTGTCAAATTCTGAATAAATTCTGTGTAGATTGAACACTTGAAGAAAATATTGATTTATCTTGTTAGCGCAGATATAGACGATAATTTGAATGAACGAGACTCTTGCACAAAAATGCTTGTTATAATGTTAAATCTTAGTAATTCACAGTTATTGATCCCTGGTGCAAAGTCCCCTATATATAGTGCGAGGTTCAACGTTCATCATGCTTGAATTTGAATTGCTTCAACGTATATATTGTAACGGCTATATTTTATGACCGTTCTGAATTGTCAGTATTTCATCCAATAAAATTGCTTCAATTACAACGTTCGACTGTTCTAATCAGTTTCATGCTGAGTTTGTCAGTTGGAGCATTAACTGAGATTTTACTCTTCTTCAAATATCAGTACTCTAGTTTTTCATCTGATTATTGTTGACTTAATCGGAGTACACCTTAAGCATATGTCTTCTAAGAGTTCATTGTCCTTATAACTCATATGTCTTCATACAAGATCCAAAAATTCAGGTCACCACAAACTTGCCTGAATTGTAACATTACAATCTAAATTTTCATAACTGTGTTTCAAACCTCAGTTCTTCAAATCTTCTATAACTGAGTCTGTGACACTCAGTTCTTCAAATACTGAGTTTTTTCCCTTAGCCTTCTCTTTTATATAAGCCAACCGAGTCTATGTCCCTCAGCGAACTTACCTTCTTCATTTCTGAGTGAACGTCAGTTCTTGGTGTAATCTGAGTCGGTTTTGAATGACTTGTCAGTTATCTAAATGTCTTTCAGTTATTTAGATACTTTCCAGTTTTTTTAAGTGATTTCCAGTTTTCAGTCTTACGACTCTCTAACTATTTCAATGCTAGTATGATGTAACCTATACAAATATCAGACTCTAATAAATCCTATACATTCAGTTCTAGACATCTTTTAGCCTTTCACTATAACAGCTAGTTTCATCACTTCATCAATGGGGTGTAAACAAATATGTTCTTGAATAAGATGAATCATCATCAAAACTAAATTTTATTCCAACATGTGTGTTATCGGTGCACTCCTAAGCTAGCAATTCCCCCTCATACGAGTGTATGAAATTGGTCTATGCCTCCTGCTTGGTCTAAAAACCCTAGACCTAATGATTCAACATGATTAAGTTCTTGAATGCAATGACAATTTCAATACTCCACGGATAAGAAATCGAATTCCACTCAAGGTTGATTTTACCTTCCGGTTCTCCTATTCCTTCTCCCACACCAAGCATCTCCTTTCGGTCTCAACTAAGTGTGTGTGTGCAAGTGCTAGGTGATCAATCCAACACCAACAAGAAATACATTGCAAATAGGAAAATATAAACAACACATGAAGCTATGATTCATAAACTAAAATTTCCAATCAACTAATATAGATTAAACTATCACAACAACATTATCTTTGCTAGAATAAACTAGCCACTCATAAATATAAACACCAACATGTCAAAGCTAGCATTCATACTAATGAGAGAAATTAACACAAAGTAAAGGTTAAGAATTTACCAACTAGAAGCAATAAACATGTTGATTGAAGCTTCATTCAACTTGCAAGAACATCAATGGGTTCCATACACCAAAAGAGATGAATTTCTTCCACTGGATTACTTTGAAATCAAACTAACAAATCCTTAAGGTTTACAATGATATTAAGAGATAAACTAGTGGTATGATTTGGCTATAAAAGCCCCATGGGGCGTTGGGGTGTCTCCAAGGGTTAGAGGGAGTTTGGGGAAGATGATGGGGGTGTTAAATATTTGGAAAATTTGATCCAAATATAGGTTTGAAAGGCCGAAAATCTCTTTACCCGACGCTTGGCGTGTGCCATCATAGGTTTGGCATGCGCCATCATAGGTTTGGCGTGCGCCAGTTATGAAGCAAAAATCTGTGTATAGCTACAGTGACGTTTGGCGGACACCACTATATGTTGGCATGCGCCAATTCTTCACACCAGCTCAGTAAATGGTCATAACATGAGTCGTAGAACTCTGATTGATGTGATTCATGATTCATTGGAAAGCTCGTTCCCAGATATATAACTCTCGTTAAGAAGTCATCTCCAGAAAATGCTTCTAAGCTGGGTCAAATGTCCGTTGAATGTTTGCTATGTTTGAAACGCAAAAGACAAATGATCTGTTTGAGCTCGTAAGCTTCCGGCACACTCTTCTAGCCATCAAAATACATGTTTAGCTCAACACATGGCGCCACTCGGGGTCTTGGTCAACCTATAACCCTCCATTAGAACACAAAAAAACCAAGCGTAAACCCGACACGACGCTCCGGTTACTATAACCGGTACAGAACCTATTAAAATACGATATTTTATATAATAATTACTATCTACACTTTTGGTGAAACTAAGCAAATAATGACTCGAATTGATATGAAAACATCAATAAACGCTTGAGAAATATGGATAAAACATAGTGAAATGTATCCTCTAGTTGACTTACATCAACCAGGTACCAGTGGTAAGTCTATGCTCCCTGCCATGTGTCACAACCTGATTTGATGTCTACCCAAAAATCCAAAAAGTACTCTGACAAATAACCGACTGTCCTCTGATTTTCACCAACTTAGTACTATCTTGTTTTCAAGCGGCGGATTTAGGAAATTGTCGAATGTGACATTTCCGGCGAGCTGAAGGGCGGTCTGACGTACAGATTATCAGAAATTCAAGGACAACTGGGATGATTCAACCGGGAAGTCCAAGAATATGCGGATTTTTTTATGATTGTGACGTACCACAACCCGAATCTTAGCAAAATTCCAAGAACATACAAACAATCAGCCTAGATAACTACTATCAAAGATTTTACTTAAAACGAAGCTCAAAACATGAAGGCCAATCTGTGTAGGCTTTTACCAAAATGATGAACAACTCAATGGGTATATTTCTTAATACGAAAATGCTGAGAGTGGCGACTTCTCAAGCGCAAACACAACAAGATCGTGCGTATTTCATTTGTTTCAACGGATGTAAAGCTCAAAGTGACATGTAGTAATCTGAAAAAGGGTTTCTGACTAGGAAACATACGAAGCCAACTCCAATAAGTTTCTTGTGCAAAGGTCACATGAAAGGTGATGATTCAAACGCAAACCCGTGATTTCGAGCAAGATTCGAGGTGGTTAACTTATAATGAAGCCGAATGATGCTGAGATGAGGATCTGAGTGTTCTCAAGTGGGAGATGAGAGCTTTTTCTAGTGGAACCGTGAAGGTGGCCTGGAGAAGATAAAGTCCTTCCTGGGGTCGTCATTAGCTTTTAAAACAGCGGAGGGGCCATACACCGGAGAACACCAAAATGTGTGCATTCCCCGGTAACGGAGCCAACTAATAAAGTTGAAATTATCTTGGGTGTTCAGCGGTGGAGATGTAGAGGATCTCTAGCGGTAAATGTGGTATTCATGTAGTGACACGCGGTGGTGCTGAGGAATTCCGGTTATAAGAGTAGCAGTGCAAATATAACATAAAACGAGTAAGGAATTGGGCAGAGTAAGCCTGAGTTTTGTGTTAATTCCTTGTTCTTAGTAGGGTTACAATGAACCCTATTTATAGGTGAGGAACCGACTATAATTTGACATAATTACACTAAAGGACTAATAATACAGCTAGGGCATTGTATGGTTGCAAGGGATCTAGTATGGAATGGTTTTGCTAACCACATCGCCTCCAGTGTCCTTTATCTCCTCTTTGTGCAGAAATCATCAATATCCTCTTTGTTGGAAATAAAATTTATGTTTTGATGATAATTCATCATAATTATTCAAAATATTATCTTAACCTCATTGATGAAGTGTTGAAGATAGCTGTTATAATGAAAAGCTAAAAGATGTCTAGAACTGAATGTTTAGGTTTTACTAGAGTCTGATATTTGTATAGGTTACATCAGACAAGCATTGTAATAGTTAGTGTGTTGTAAAACTGAAAACTGGAAGTTGTTCAGAAAACTGGAAATCATCAAGATAAACAAACTGACTCAGAATATACCTATATGAAAACTGAAGAAGATCAGTTCGCTGAGGGATACAGACTCAGTTGGCTTATCTAGAAGATTGAAGAACTGAGGGTCACAGACTCAGTTATTGATGTTGAAGAACTGAGGGTTCAAACACAGTTATGAAGACTACGTCGAGACTGTAAGGTTAGACTTCAGGCAAAATTGTGGTGACCTGAACTGACTTTATGGATCTTGTATGAAGACCTAAGAATCATAAGGACAATGAATTCTTAGATGATAAAGAGTCATGGGGTACTCTGATTAAGTCAATTATAATCGGATGAAAAACTGGAGTACCGATTTTTAAAGAAGAGTAAAATCTTAGTTAATGCTCCAAGTCAGTCAAGAAACTAACAAGTAAAAATCTCAATATGAAACTGATAAGGAAACTCAGTTTCATATGTCAGTCATCCAACAAAATGATAGTACAGTTGAACGTTATAAAGGAAGCGATTTTATTGGATGAAATACTGACACAGCAGTACGGTTAGAAATTATATCCGTTAAAAAATAGACATTGATACAATTCAAATTCAATCCAGATAAACATTGGACCTTACACTGTAAATAGAGGACTTTGCACCAAGGATTATTAGAGAACGAATACTAAGATATAGCAAGAATTAACGTGTGAATTAGTCATTCGAATTGCTATCATCTCTGCGCTATAACAAGATCATATCTAGAATTTCTTCAAGTGTTCAAGCTACCAAGAATTTATCAAGATTCAGACACTTTGAAGAACCATAAACAAGAATCTATTTATTGATTCTCAACCCAACTTTGATTCTACATCAAAGGTTTAGACTGTGAAGCAAACCAGGAAGGTTTTGTCAAGGACAATTGTTACAGGCAGTCGGGCAGACTGTGTTTGTGGTGATAGCTGGTGAAGAGGCAATTCAACCCTCTAAGGACCAGTGTTCAAGCAATTGAAGAGCATCAATTCTACATGTTCTACAACTATTTAGATAGTGACGCTGGGGATTAGCCAAGGACTATTGTTTAGGACTTTTTGTAACAGTTTATCTCAAGAAGTTCTAGTGGAATTTTCCTCCGCACCACAGGGGAAGAGAGGACGTACATGATTACACCAGCTGGAACCTCTATAATATTTGCCTCATTTACTTTACACATTTATTTATTCAGCATTTACTTATAGCATTTTGATAATTGATTGTTATACACTTCATAATTCACAAACTGACATTCATTAGAATTCAGTTTACCACACTCAGTTTTCATAAAAGAATAACAAGATCAAGAAAAAGGCTAGAATCATATCCGCTGCTGGTTGACTCAGTTTTGGTTAAGTCGGTTTGACATAAACTCAGCTCAGTCAGCTTAACTCCACACAAGTTTTAACTAAACCATAAATTGTTTTAAATCCAACTTAGGGAAAGTTTTTTGTGACAAGTTTATTCACCCCCCCCCCTCTAAACTTGTGTTAGCCTTTCCAAGGGACCAACAATTGGTATCAGAGCGGTGTTTCTTTGACAAGATATCATTTTCTCCATATCTCCTCTAGTTGTTTTCATTTGAAAGCTCAGTTCCAGTTAATTCACTATCAGTCTTTACTCACTCACAATGGATAACAATCAATATGCAAGACAGATGCTTATGTGCAACATGGACAGATATGACGAATATAAACGTCGTATGCAGGCTTTTCTAGCAGATACTCATGATGAAATGATGGATGTACTCACTGATGGACCAATCCAGATCACTCACATGCAAACTGTTGGTGGAGAACAAGTTCGAATTGCAAAACCCAAATCCGAATGGACTAGTGATGATCGCAAGCGAAACAATTTCAACAATGTTGCTATGGATTTTATCCTCAGAACTCTTGACAGAAACATGAACCTAAAGGTGAAAGAATGCACAACTTCCAAGGAAATGTGGGACAAACTACAACTTGTTTGTGAAGGAACAGATTCAATCAAGGAAAATAAAATTTCTGTTGCAAAACAAAAGTTTGAGAATTTCAAGATGAAATCAGCAGAAACCATTGACCAAATGGAAACAAGATTCAGTGCTATCATGGATGAACTAGATCTACTCAAGATTGAGTACTCAAAGAAAGTTATCAACACAAGAATCTTGAAGGCATTACCAATGTGCTGGAAAATGAAGGTCACTGCTATGGAAGAATCTAGAAGACTTGACATAGAGGATTCTTTCAAAATCTTCTCAGATCTGAAAACTTATGAATTCAGTGAAGATTTTACAAGTACAGCTGCAATAATCAAAGCTTTGGAGGAACCAAAGACCACAGCACTTGCAGCAGCATCAACTGACAGTCAAGAAAACACATCAAGTAGTCTTCATGAATTGGATGAAATGGAAGAACAAATGGCTTTAATGATGAACAGAATTAGAAGAATGAAGAGTGGACACCCAGTCACCCAGAAGTTCATCAAGAGGACTCATGAGAAAAGAAAAGATGATGAATATCTCTATTTCAAATGCAAGAAACCTGGACAATATAAAGCTGAATGTCCAGAACTGACCAAGAAGACTCAACCAAGAAGAATTGGTAGAAGAGCACTACTTGCTGGAGATGAGTCAGATTATGAAGCTGGTACTGAAAGACTATCAGATGACACAGCTTTAATGGCACACATGTAAGATCCAAATGAGGTATGTTAATCCAATTCTAAATATTCCTCAGCTCAAATTTCCCTGCAAAATGCATGTTCTTCGACTGCTGACTCCAATCCAAGAAATCTAGAATTAGAAGAAACTCTTGACGAATTGATGAATCAGCTGGTAATTATTCAAGCTTGTTATGAATCAATTAAAGCTGAAAAAGAGAATCTAATCCTGGAAGTTGAAAGATTGAAGTCTGAAATAAAAATGTTGAAACTGACTAAAACTGATAAAGAAAAGATTTAGCATCACCATCTTGCATCGGAAGAAGAATCGAATCATTTGCTCAATGAAGTTCAGTTACTGGATTCAAATCAGGAAAACCATATGGAGACAAAACTGGTTTAGGATTTGATACACATCAATCATCTAAGAATGGAACCAGTAAAGCTGCCAAACCTAGTACCAAAACTGGTATTAAGTTCGTAGCTGAACAACTTCCTCAAACTGAGAAAATTGTTGAACCGGTAAAGCCAGTATCACATAGGAAAAATCACTTTTCTAGGAAAACAACTGGATTTACCAACAAGGGTAAACCAAATGGTAAATCAGCCATATCTCAAGAAAACCGAACTGGGAAATCAACTACCAGGTCCACAAAAACCAATCAAGTCAAGAACCAGAAAAATTACAATCAAAGTAAATCCAAAAATGTCAATCATTCAAAGATTCACACATTTAGGGGGAAAGGAAGATTATATCCCACTGATGATGATTGGAATTTTACTGCATCCACTAATAAAACTAACAATGACAATCATTCCAGACAAAAAAATTATCACAAGTTTCTGTCCAAAAGTCAGCAGAGAACTAATCTCAGCTCTCAGCAAAAGCCCCAGTACCAAGGTCAGTCCAGACCTCAGTACAAAAGGAATGATAGTTATTATTCAAGTTTTAATAGAAAGCGTGATGGAAATAAATTTCAGCCAAAATATCTGAGAGATCATATAAATAAGACACAATCCAAGCATAGACACTATAGGAGTGTGGCTTACCTATATGAAAACAAGTGCAACAATATCTGAAGAATAAATAAAGGATATATCCCCAGAGTTGTACTGACCACTGACCCCTATGGACCCAAACTGAGTTGGGTACCTAAAATTATTTAATTTTTATTGCAGGATATTTGGTACTTTGACAGTGGTTTCTCTAGGCACATGACAAAGAGCAAAGAGTTTCTCAGTGATTTTATTGCAAAAGATGGACCAAAGGTTAATTTTGGAAGTAAAGACAAACCCAGATACACCAAAGGATATGGTACCTTAATCAGGAATGGTCTTACAATCAAGAATGTATATTATGTAGAAGGCTTACAGTACAATCTACTCAGCACCAGTCAATTCTGTGATATGGGATACAAAGTTACTTTTGACAAAGAATTATGTGTTGTCGTCAGCGAATCAGCTTTTCAAGTTGTCTTAGCCGGAAGAAGAAAAGAAAATATGTATGTAGTAGACTGGACAACAGCCGTTGCTGAAACTTGTTTGCTTGTACATACCAAATCAGAAATCAGTTGGCTATGGCACAAGAAACTGAGTCATCTCAACATTGATGACATCAACACACTTGTTAAGAAACAATTAGTCATTGGACTACCGGAAATATCATATAAGAAGGACAGCTTATGTGATGCTTGTCAACAAGGAAAGCAAACAAAAGCATGTTTCAAGACTAAATCTCAGCATTCAACGACCAGACATCTAGAGTTATTACACATGGATTTATTTGGACCTATTACACCAATAAGTATCAGTGGAAAGAAGTATACATTGGTGGTAGTAGATGATTTTTCAAGATACACTTAGGTAATCTTCTTAACCAGGAAAAGTGAAACCAAGCAAAGACTTACAGAACTACTCAAGAGACTTCAGAATCAGAAATGAGTATCAGTTTTGAAAATAAGATCAGATAAGGGAACTGAAATCCTCAACAACATAATTATTGAATACTGTGAAGAGAATGGTGTCTTACACCAACTGGCTGCCATAGGAACACCTCAACAGAATGGTGTAGCTGAAAGAAGAAACAGAACACTCAAAGAAGCAGGGAGGACTATGATCTGTGAAGCTAAACTACCTGAAATATATTGGGCAGAAGCAGTTAACACAGCTTGTTATACACAGAACAGAGCTCTCATGAACAAAAGACATGAAAAGACCTCTTATGAAATTTGGAATGGAAGGAAACCAAATGTTTCATACTTTTATGCTTTTGGAAGCAAAGTTTTATACACAACAATGGGAATATCAACTTCATGTTTTTCAGCCCAAAGCTGATGAAGGAATTTTTCTAGGATATTCAAGCGTCAGCAAAGCTTTTAGAATACTCAACAAAAGGACCCTCAAGCATGAAGAATCAATTCACGTAGTATTTTATGAACCAAACTTCCTTAGTGAAACAACTGAAGACAGACCAGAACCAGTTTCTCAGTCTCAGTTACCAATCTTGCCAAAACCAGTTATTGTTGACATTGGAAGACTACAAATTCCAGAATGTTTAGATCCAGATCAATCTCAGTTTCAATCTACTCAACAAACCACACCAGAACTACATGTTCCTGATCCAACTGAAGAAATTCAAGAACCAGCTCCTGAAGAACCAGTCGAACAAGATATAAACCCCTTGATACAGACACCCACGAAACAATGGATGAGAGATCACCCTGAAGAACAAGTGATTGGTGATACTCAAACTGGCGTTCGAACTAGACATCAACTAGATGCAATGATTTCATGTTTTCTATCACAATCTGAACCTAAGGAAATTGAAGAAGCTTTAAAAGATCCAGATTGGATTCTAGCTATGCAAGAAGAACTGAATGAGTTCGAAAGAAATCAAGTATGGGAATTGGTAGAAAGACCAGCTCATGTCAATATCATTGGAACCAAATGGATTTTCAGAAACAAACTTGATGAAGATGGGAATATCATCAGAAACAAAGCTAGACTTGTAGCCAAGGGATACTATCAAGCAGAAGGCATAGACTTTGATTAAACCTACGCACCAGTTGCAAGATTAGAAGCAATCAGATTATTTCTTGCCTTTGCAGCTCATAAGAAATTCAAAGTTTACCAGATGGATGTTAAAAGTGCATTTTTGAATGGAATTCTTGAAGAAGAAGTATATGTTCAACAACCACCTGGATTTGAAATCAAAGATCAAGCTGACAAAGTTTTCAGACTAAGGAAAGCTCTATATGGACTTAAACAAGCACCAAGAGCTTGGTATGAAACTCTATCTCAGTTTCTAGTAGACAATGGACTCATCAAAGGAACTATAGACAAGACATTGTTCAGAATAAAAAATGGTGAAAATACTCTACTTGTTCAAATTTATTGTTGGACTTATTTTTATGTTTTAGTGATGAGTGCCAGACTAACTGTTATAGAGAAAAAGCAAAAAGATGTCTAGATCAAATGTATAAGTTTATTAGAGTTTGATCTTTGTATAGGTTTGATCAAACAAGCACTGTAAAGGTCAGCTGACTTACTTTAGTAGACTTGTCTGGGTCAGTAGGGTAGTTAGGTCAGTAGACTTATCAGGAACATGCTGAAGACTGAAGGCTGAGGGCTCAAATTCAGTTAATGAAGGCTAAGGGATCAAACTTAGTAATTAAAGTCAAGGATATGGAATCAGAATTTAGGGAAGTCTGTGATGACCTAAACTGATTAAATATACCTTGTGTACAAGGTCTAAGTTCTTTAAGTTGGATGTTGATTGGAACTTAGTAATATGCAAAAAGGTGTAATCTAACTTCATAAATAAAAGTTAGATAAAAGACAGTTAGCAAAATATGGTTCAGCTGACTGATATGTAAATCAGCAGACTTATGAACCTGCTGATACATTTACATCAAACTATTCAAGATTACATTGGAAGAAAACATGGATAAGGACTTTATCCAATGGTTACAAGTCAAAGGATGGACAGACTGCATTCTGTCCTAAAGCAGTCTGACTGTGTCAGTACTATGAACAGTGACAGAAAGCAAGTCAAATAGGACAAAATCTGAAACGACTATATTTGAATTTCAAATACAAGTCACAAGGACTCCTACCTATAAATAGAGGACTCCTAATTCAGATACATGTGATGAAAATAGATGAACCATAAGAGAAAAATCATGAGCTTCGATTTTTGATCAAGAAAAACACCCTGCTGAACTTACTGAGCTTAAGGCTACTGATCCAGAGAAAATCTTCAAGTGTAATCTGCATTCAAGCTACATCAAGTTTGCACACTTGAAGACTGCAAACTGCTTATCATATCATCTGATCAAGCTGCTGCAACTAAATCATTTACTTGATTCAAACTTTCTTTTACAAGAAATCTGTTGAAGACAGTGAAGCACATCTATGTGAAAGACTGTTGTTTGTGGTGGAGCTGGTGAAAATGCAATCCTACCCTTCAAGGACCAGTGGAAGACTTTGGAGCAGTAATCCTACATGTTCCTAGTTTTCAGTTTGTGAAGCCATAGCTATTGGTGAAGGACAAACATCATAGGGATTTTTGTACTAGCTATCTCAAGAATCTCTCTAGTGAATTACCTCCAACATCACAGGAGAAGAGTGGACTGACAGGATTACACCACCTGGAACCAGTAAAAAATATGCCTATTTACTTTATGCATTTATATTCTGCATTTAGTTTATATAACACATCAACCTACTGAATCTAGCAACTGAAATCACACACATACACTACTGAGTATCTAATACTTGGTATCATATTTAACAACAAGTAATAAGGCTTAATTTTTGATATATTTCATTCGCAGAAATTCAATAGACTAAGCGATCAATGAGACTATCAAGTATACGCAGTCACTGGTTGCTAAGTTTGTTAACTCCAAAAGTTTTAAGTGTTAAGTTTATTCACCCCCCCCGTAACACCCCGGTTTCCAATCCCGTCGGCCGCCGGTATTTGTCACTGTAGTGCCACTCATCACGACACACAGTCATGGCGGTAACGTGCAACATTCCACAACAGAAAGAAAATAAACATTCACCATTCATTATTTTAAAAGATCGTATTAAAGTGAGTACAAATATCCTGAAGAAAATGAAATTATGCGGAACGTCAAAATCTTTAAAATTTAAAATTCCAAATAATGTAGAAAACATGTGACTGCGACTATGTGGCTCTCAAACCCCGCGACATCGCAGCACCAAGCAAACATCCATAGAAGTACCTGCTAAGAATCTGCTCCCCATAAATGGATCATAGCAGGGTCAAACGAAAGCAAAACCGTCAACTATAAAGTTGAGTAAGAATATATCTAATATACGTAAGGTAAAACCCACCAATGACAAGTACCACCAATTTATGAAGGACCCAACCAATCTATAAAAGTTACAACCAATCCATAACGGATACCATACATCACAACTATCCACCTAAAGGTCCCAAATGTGCACATCTCTCGAAAGGGTAAAGCCCTAGAGAGGAGGATCCTAAAGGTCATCCAATGGTACCATACTAGATGGACCATCATGCACTGGGGTGCAAGGAAACCTTCCCGGGTTCCCGGCTTCGGGTGCTACCATATCCGGCCCGACCACACCACTGTCTGCAACTCCCCAAATACGTTAAGGTCACTGAAGTCGTAAGGAAACCTTCCCGGGTGCCCGGCTTCGGGAACTACCCTATCCGGCCCAACCACTATGGGTCTACGAACTTCGATGCCCAATATCCGAATCTCACCAAGACACCACAATTCTTGACTCACCAGAGCGTAATCTACCGAACATATTCGTAAGACTGGCCAACAACCCACAAAGAAGGAAAACAACATAGACTGGACGCCCGTTTGAGAGGCCGGACGCCCGTCCAAGGACTCTACTGGACGTCCGTCCAAAATGTACAGACGCCCGTCCACTCTAACAGAGTTAGATCCTGAATGTAAAACAACCCCTCAAACGCCCGTCCAAACTATCAGACGCCCGTCCAAAATATCAGACGCCCGTCCAGAATGCATAGACGCCCGTCCACTCTAACAGAGTTAGATCCTGAATGTAAAACAACCCCTCAAAAGCCCGTCCAGACTACCAGACGCCCGTCTGAAATGAAATCAAGGCAGACGCCCGTCCAGAAGGCCTGGACGCCCATCCACCTGGGTTTCATCTCGAACCCTAACAATTCTCCACGCGATTTCTGAGTCGTTTCTCAACAAAACAGCAGCAAAAGCAACACTTCAAGCCCAGAAAACTCCATACAAAAGTATCATATCAACTGTAGATTTTAACCAACGCAAAAACACACTACTACGAACGCATAAAATCCCCGAAACTGGACAACCAAGTGCAAACACCCTTGATTAAAATTTGACAGCATAACACTTTAGAAAGAAAATTATCAGCATTATTTTCTTAAGCCTACCAACAGCAAAACGTAGAGATATTCTTACCGGTTAAGCTGCGTTTCTTGAAAGCCCTCTGTTATCAGGCTAGAATCGCTCCTCTACGAAGCCCGAATCTATAAAAGAAAACTGTGATCACCAACAATTCTAGTGACCCCCAAAGGTAGAACCCTAGATCAAACACAGCCCCCTCCCAACGCATAAAAGGATCGGCCATGGCCATTGATCGGTCGATCGTCATGCTCGAGATGTAAGAAAAGAAATAACGATGCTTACCGATGATGATGGCGACGAATTCCCAAACACAAGGAGATATTTTTTTCTCTCCTTCTTCCTTACAAGGGTCGACGGCAAGGGGAGGGTTTTGGGCTGAAAATTTGTGTTTGGGGAAATAAGGGAGAAAAGAGTGAAAATCCTTTTAATTTATTAAATGCTCAAAAATCCTTTTCAATTATTAATAAATCCCTCCATAAAGTTAATAAATCCCAAAATTTCCAAAAATAATTACATCTTTTAGTAATTAATTAGGAATTCAAAATTTCGGGATATTACATCCTCCCCCCTTAAGACAAAACTTCATCCTCGAAGTTCAGGTTCGTACTGGGCGTTGTTCCACCCCCCTTAAAACACCCTTCGTCCCCGAAGATAAGCAAACGAATTTTACTTACAAGGCTTGAGAATTTCGTACCTTAAGAGAACAAATGAGGGTACTTCTGTCGCATAGCATCCTCAGCTTCCCATGTCGCCTCCTCGGTGGCATGGTTAGACCATAAGACCTTGACGATGCTAACCTCATGTCCCCTTGTTTTCCGTACCTTGGTATCTAATATCTGCACCGGTACCTCTTCGTAAGTCAAGGACTGATCTAGCTCAACCACCTCCGGTTCGATCACGTGAGAAGGATCACTCACGTACTTGCGCAATTGAGATACATGGAACACGTTATGCACTTTATCCAACGCCGGTGGCAAGGCTAGTCGATATGCCACTTCACCTATACGGTCCAAGACCTCATATGGCCCCACGTACTTGGGACTCAACATCCCCTTTTTGCCAAAACGCATCACTCCTCTGGTTGGTGACACTCGTGGCAATACTCTATCGCCCACGGCGAACTCAATATCCCGGCGGAGTAAGTCTGCATAACTCTTCTGCCTATCCTGGGCAGCCTTCATCTTTTCTCGGATTATCTGCACCTGTTTAATCGTATCTTCGATCATCTGCGGTCCCAAAACCACTGCCTCGGACGAATCGTCCCAACAAACCGGACTCTTTCACATCCTACCATAAAGTCCCTCAAAAGGTGCCATCTTAATACTGGCATGGTAGCTGTTGTTGTATGAAAACTCAATAAGATCGAGCTTTTCCACCCAAGAGCCTTTGAATTCTAATACACATGCCCTCAAAGATGTCTTCCAAAGTTTGTATGGTCCTCTCCGTCGACCATCGGTAGTGGAGGTGAAAAGTTGTACTCATTCGTAGCTCCGTCCCCAAGGCTGCCTGTAGCTCCTGCCAAAACCGAGATATTAATCTCGCATCTCTATCTGACACAATGCTGCTGGGTATCCCATGTAGTCTCACAATATTCCTCCGGTATGCCATAGCCAACTCCGTCTTACTCCAAGTGTCTTTCATCGGAATGAAATGCGCCGCTTTAGTTAGTCTATCCACAACGACCCAAATCATATTATTCCCTTTAGGGCTCCTCGGTAGTCCGCATAAAAAATCCATGGAGATGGAATCCCACTTCCAAACCGGCACATCCAACGGCTGCAGCATACCATGTGGCCGTCGATGTTCAATCTTGATCTTCTGACAAGTCAAGCACTTCGACACAAATTCTGCTACTTCGCATTTCATATTGGGCCACCAAAAGGTTTTCCTGAGATCCTTATACAGTTTGTCTCCTCCCGGATTAACAGAATAAGGCGTACTATGAGCTTCACTCAAGATCCGCCTCTTGAGTTCTTCGTCGGCTGGTACACACCACCGACCCTTAAACCGGATACTACCATCCTCATGTAACGTAAAATCAGCTGCACCATCTGTACCAATCTTGGCCTTCTTGGCCTCGATTACCTTGTCACCCACTTGTCTCACCCGGATTTCAGCGTATAATTCGGGTTGCAAGACGAAGTCGCTTTTATCTCCGCCTTTCTGGATGACACAAATGTCCATGCGGTCTAACTCTTCTCGCAATCTGATCCGAGGTACTTCCTCGCACAAGGAATGAATCGATTTCCGACTCAAAGCGTCCGCTCGTGGTATTGGATCTCCATGTCATAATCTTTAATTAACTCCAACCAACGCCTCTGACGCATATTGAGCTCCTTCTGTGTAAATATGTACTTCAGAATCTTGTGATCTGAAAACACCTTGAAAGTTATTCCATACAAGTAGTGTCGCCATATTTTCAATACGAAGACCACAGCTGCCAACTCTAAGTCGTGAGTCGGGTAGTTACTCTCATATGGTTTTAGCTACCTCGATGCATACGCGATCACTCGCCTCCGTTGCATCAGTACACAACCCAGACCATTCTTCGACGCGTCGGTATAAACCTCAATGTCCTCATTACCCTCTGGTAGTGCTAAAATAGGAGCTGTAGTCAGCCGTTCCTTAAGCAGTTGGAACGCCTCCTCACACCTTTCATCCCACTTAAACCGGTTCTCTTTCTTCATTAATGCAGTCATTGGCCTAACGATCTTGGAAAAGTCTTTTACAAACCTTCGTTAATATCCAGCCAAACCCAAGAAGCTTCGAATTTCCGCAACATTCTTAGGTGTTGGCCATTTCGCCACTGCCTCTATCTTGCTCGGGTCAACGGATACACCGTCTTTCGAGACAAAATGCCCCAAGAATGCCACTCGTGACAACCAGAATTCACATTTTGACAGTTTCACATACAGTTGTTTTTCTCGTAAAATCTGCAGTACGAGCCTCAGGTGCTCGGCATATTCTTCCTTAGTCTTAGAGTAGACTAGGATGTCGTCAATAAAGACTACTACAAACTGGTCCAAGTAGGGTCTGAATACCCGGTTCATCAAATCCATGAAAACTGCTGGTGCGTTGGTCAATCCGAAAGGCATGACCGTGAATTTGTAATGTCCGTACCTGGTACGAAATGCAGTCTTTGGGATATCCGCATCTGCTACCCTGAGCTGGTGATACCCTGATCGCAAATCAATCTTCGAGAAGATACCTGCCCTCGGTAGTTGATCGAACAAGTCATCGATCTTAGGTAACGGATACTTGTTCTTCACTGTGACATCGTTCAGCTCCCAGTAGTCAATACACAGCCGCATACTACCATCCTTTTTCTTCACAAACAACCCTGGTGCTCCCCACGGTGACACACTCGGTCGGATGTACCCCTTATCGAGCAGTTCTTCCAACTGCACCTTCAGTTCTGCTAATTCTTTAGGGGCCATACGATAAGGTGCTTTCGATATCGGTGCGGTCCGGGCATCAACTCCATCGCAAACTCCACCTCCTCCTGCAGGGTGGCATACCGTATCTCATCCGAAATACATCCTCAAAGTCACGGACTACATCGATGTCCGTTAGTTTAGTGGTCCCCGTGCTTACATCATACGTGACACATAAACAACGGGTACCCTTTCTTGGCGAGAGATCTCAACGTCACCCCCGAAATGATCTTCACGTTAGGTTTATCCACAAATCCCTTGTAAGATACTCGCACCCCTTTAGGGCCTCTCAAAGTTACCTTCTTCTGCTCACAGTCAATTTTGGCTTTATGCCGGTTCAACCAATCCATACCCAAAATAACGTCGAAGTTCTCGAGGGGGAACTCGATCAAGTCAACCGACAAGTTGACTCCCATAATCACTAACGGCACGTCTCTATACAACTTAGAGCATGGCACTAACTCTCCCGACGGTTGCATAAACTCACTGTTAATCGCCTCGAAAGTAGCTAGACCCAACCTCAAAACATGCGAACCCGCTATAAAAGAACGTGATGCCCCCGAATCGAAAAGTACGTAAGATAAAAATGAGTTAACCAGAAAATTACCCGTCACTACGTGGTTGCTCTGATCGGCCTCCTCTCTGCCTAGTGCGAATAACCTCCCGGTCGATTTTCTCGGCCTCCTGACTCAGGCCGCCGACCACGATGGTCGGTTTCGCTTTCCACCGGTGGCGCGCAGTGCACCCCTGTCGGCTCGTGCGGGAGTACCACTCTGCTGCTGGTTACCCCTACCCATGTTCCCCGTGTTGCTCCCTGGAGTCCCACCCATGTTGCTTCCTGTAACCGATGCCGACCCGGCAGGTGTTGGAGCCGTAAAGCACTCAAACCGTCTATGTCCAAACTTCCCGCAATTGTGACACTGAACTTGCACACCTGAACAATCTGTACCCGGATGGTTTCCCTGACACCGCTTGCAGTGATAACTTCGTGGCCGACTAAACCCCTGAGAGTTACCTCTCGCTGGCTGACCACCGCTGCCTCTGGTAACGTGGGAATTTGCCGAAAAAGTGGGTAAATCTTTGGAGGGTTCCCGCATCATCGCTGCTTTTGTCGCCTCGATTGTCCTCAGAGACACTCTTCCTCTTGTTAGTAGCATATGCCGCTTTAACCTCTCTCCGAATTCTTTCAATGTTGCATGCTACTTCACACATCTCTTTTAAGCTCGTGAAGCCCCTGCTTGCCCCCATACGATCCCGGATCGCTAAATCTAAATGTTGCTCAAACTTCACCATCTTGGCCTCTCCAGTCGGCACTAGCTCAGATGCATAAACCGCCAAGTCGACAAACTTCTCGTAATATTCTTGCACAGTCATATCCCCCTGTCGGAGATTATCGAACTCAACCCGTAGCCCTTTTCTCTTAGATTCTGGAAAAAATTCACGCCTCAACTCCTGCTTAAACTCGGTCCAGTTCAGTGGTATCACTACTGATTCCCCTTGCTCATTTTCAGTCTGAGCCAATCGGTCTTTGTTAGCACCCCACCACAAATCAGCCCTGTCAACCAAGTAGAAGGCAGCTTGGTCGACCTTCGTTCCTTCCGACGCGCCCAGAGTGGCGAAGATCTTCTCAAACTCTCTAATCCACCGCTCGAGTCGGTTAGGATCTCCTTACCATCGCATCGACTAGGCCTCTCTCACGACTCACGGCCCTAGTCATGCCGGTGGTTGACCCACGAGAACGATCTCTCTGTCGACTTGTTGACCGCCTGAATCAGGTCTTGATTCATCTTAACCAACTGATCAATCAGCTGGTCCCTCTCATTTCCATTCCTAGGAGGCATAGCTAAAACTACAAAAGTAAACAATCATGTATTCAATTATCACCTATATCATGCCACAGAATATTTCACATATAATAACACTTACTGTCCAAAATTAATTGCAAGACACAGCCACACTTCAACATACATCAGAACTTACCGCACCTTCCCTACATAGAACTCAATACCTACCCCACACATCCTCACTGTGCTCATTTTAGTGAATTTATTCTTAAGGTTCATTTTAGGTGGTGGTCCTGGAGTCGAACGTCTCTGATACCACTTTGTAACACCCCGGTTTCCAATCCCGTCGGCCGCCGGTATTGGTCACTGTAGTGCCACTCATCACGACACACAGTCATGGCGGTAACGTGCAACATTCCACAACAGAAAGAAAATAAACATTCACCATTCATTATTTTAAAATATCGTATTAAAGTGAGTACAAATATCCTGAAGAAAATGAAATTATGCGGAACGTCAAAATCTTTAAAATTTAAAATTCCAAATAATGTAGAAAACATGTGACTGCGACAATGTGGCTCTCAAACCCCGCGACATCCCAGCACCAAACAAACATCCATAGAAGTACCAGCTAAGAATCTGCTCCCCAAAAATGGATCATAGCAGGGTCAAACGAAAGCAAAACCGTCAACTATAAAGTTGAGTAAGAATATATCTAATATACGTAAGGTAAAACCCACCCATGACAAGTACCACCAATTTAGGAAGGACCCAACCAATCTATAAAAGTTACAACCAATCCATAACAGATACCATACATCACAACTATCCACCTAAAGGTCCCAAATGTGCACATCCCTCGAAAGGGTAAAGCCCTAGAGAGGAGGATCCTAAAGGTCATCCAATGGTACCATACTAGATGGACCATCACGCACTGGGGTGCAAGGAAACCTTCCCGGGTTCCCGGCTTCGGGTGATACCCTATCCGCCCGACCACACCCTGCCATGCTGCAACTCCCCAAATACGTTAAGGTCACCAAGTCGTCGTGAAACCTTCCCGGGTGCCCGGCTTCGGGAACTACCCTATCCGGCCCAACCACTACGGGTCTACGATCTTCGATGCCCAATATCCGAATCTCACCAAGACACCACAATTCTTGACTCACCAGAGCGTAATCTACAGAACATATTCGTAAGACTGGCCAACAACCCACAAAGAAGGAAAACAACATAGACTGGACGCCCGTCCAAGGACTCTAATGGACGTCCGTCCAAAATGTACAGACGCCCGTCCACTCTAACAAAGTTAGATCCTGAATGTAAAACAACCCCTTAGACGCCCGTCCAAACTATCAGACGCCCGTCCAAAATATCAGACGCCCGTCCAGAATGCATAGACGCCCGTCCACTCTAACAGAGTTAGATCCTGAATGTAAAACAACCCCTCAAACGCCCGTCCAGACTACCAGACGCCCATCTGAAATGAAATCAAGGCAGACGCCCGTCCACCTGGGTTTCATCTCGAACCCTAACAATTCTCCACGCGATTTCTGAGTCGTTTCTCAACAAAACAGCAGCAAAAGCAACACTTCAAGCCCAGAAAACTCCATACAAAAGTATCATATCAACTGTAGATTTTAACCAACGCAAAAACACACTACTACGAACGCATAACATCCCCAAAACAGGACAACCAAGTGCAAACACCCTTGAATAAAATTTGACAACATAACACTTTAGAAAGAAAATTATCAGCATTATATTCTTAAGCCTACCAACAGCAAAACGTAGAGATATTCTTACCGGTTAAGCTGTGTTTCTTGAAAGCCCTCTGCTATCAAGCTAGAATCGCTCCTCTACGAAGCCCGAATCTATAAAAGAAAACAGTGATCACCAACAATTCTAGTGACCCCCAAAGGTAGAACCCTAGATCAAACACAGCCCCCTCCCAACGCATAAAAGGATCGGCCATGGCCTTTGTCGATCGTCATGCTCGAGATGTAGGAAAAGAAATAACGATGCTTACTGATGATGACGGCGACGAATTCCCAAACACCAAGGAGAGATTTTTTTTTCTCTCCTTCTTCCTTACAAGGGTCGACGGCAAGGAGAGGTTTTGTTTTGAAAATTTGTGTTTGGGGAAATAAGAGAGAAAAGAGTGAAAATCCTTTTAATTTATTAAATGCTCAAAACTCCTTTTCAATTATTAATAAATCCCTCCATAAAGTTAATAAATCCCAAAATTTCCAAAAATAATTAGATCTTTTAGTAATTAATTAGGAAGTCAAAATTTTCGGGATATTACACCCCCCCCCCCCCCCCTCTAAACTTAACCAAAGCCTTTTCAAGGGACCAACAATTGGAATCGGAGCAGTGCTTCTGTTCTAAAGTAATCCTACTTGTTGTGCTTGTGAAAATTCTTTGTGCTTGTTTTTGGATAACAATCAGTATGCAAGAACAATGCTGATGTGTTCTTCAGATAGATTTGATGAATATAAACGTCGTATGCAGGCTTATCTAGCTGCTACACATGATGAAATGATGGATGTACAGACAGATGGACCACTAAAGATAACAAAAGATGTAACTATGGATAATGAGGTCCAATACATTCCAAAACCAAAGAGAGAATTGAAGCTGAAGATAGAAAGAGATCCAATCTCAACAACATTTCTACAGATATCATTTACAGAACTCTGGAAAGCACTATGTATATGAAAGTCAAAGATTGCAAAACTGCAAAGGAACTTTGGGACAAGTTGCAGTTAATTTGTGAAGGCACTGATGCAATCAAGAAGAATAAGATCAGTGTGGCAAAGAAGAAATTTCAAGAGTTCAAAATAAAGCCAAATGACACCATTGAACAAATGGAATCTAGGTTCAATGAAATCATGGATGAACTCACCCTGCTGAGTGTGAAGTACTCACAGGAAGAAATAAATTCAAAAATCTTGGAAGCTCTACCTGCAAAAGAAGTGTGGGAGATGAAGGTGACAGCAATAGAGGAAATGAGAAGCCTACATGAGGAAGACACCTTCAAACTGTTCTCAGATCTTAAGGCATATGAGTTCAGTAAGAACTGGTGCTTGAGACAGAAAAGAAAGAGCCAAAGACAACAGCATTGGCTGCTTCACATCAAGAAGAGACATCAGCAGCCCAAGATGATTTGTTGGATGAGATGCAAGAGCATATTGCATTGCTGAGCAAGAAAATTAGATTGATGAAGACTGGAAAGAGTTCACCAAGGAATTTCACAAAGAAATTCAGTGAAAAGAAAAAGGAATAATCAAAGAAAGACAATGATTTCTTGTGTTTTAACTGCAAGAAACCAGGACACTTTAGACATGATTGTCCTGAGTTAAAATAGAAAAAGGAACCAGATTATCTTTGCTTTAACAGCAAGAAGCCTGGACATTTCAGACCTGATTTCCAGATCTACAAAAGAGCAAGAGTCAACAAAGAAGACAGGGAAAGAAAGCAATGCTTGCTAAAGATGAATCTGATTATGAAGTTGAATCAGATAAAGGAAATGAATCTGATGACACTGCATTAGTTGCTGAATTGGATGATTATGCCTTGATGGCTAACATGGATGAGACAGAGGAGGTATACAATTCTGTATCAATTAATACTCCTGTTGATAATGATTGTGAATCCACCTTTGGTTCAAATCCTAAAAATTCTGATAATGAAGAAACTTTGGATGCCATCCTTAATCAACTGAGGATAAGACAATCTGGTTATGAGATTGTGAAGGCAGAAAAAAAAGCTCTTCAATCAGAAGTTGAAAGATTTAAAGCTGAATTGAGAGTTCTCAAAGGAAAGGAAAAAGAAGTTGAACAGAATCAGCATAAGTCTGTTGAACCTTCAGTAGCCACTGAATCTGCTGAAAAATCTTGTTCTTATGCTGTATTCAAATCTGGGAAGCCCTATAGTGATAGGACAGGTCTTGGATTTGGAACTCAACAATCCAACATGAGTGGATCTAGCAAGGTTACTGAACCTAGTGCCAGAATTGGTCCTAAGTTCATACCTCCACAAGATCCAACTCCAAGTAGGGTTGCTGAGGCAGTAAAGCCTACTGAGAAAGCTTCAAAGAAGCAAAATCAGATGTCAAAGAAGTCAACAGCTCCTAATAAAAAGAATAAATCTAAGAATATGACTGATGTGCCTCCTAGACCTGCTGATAGCAGACCTGCTACCAAGTCTGCTGGACCACAGAAGGGTAAAAAACAGAAATATTCCAAGGATAAGAATGCTAAATCCAAAAATGTTAATCATTCTAGGGATACTTATCTCGGGGGAAAGGTAGATTGTTCCCTACTGATGATGATTGGAATATTCCTGCCCCCACTGATAGAAACAGCAGATACAACCATACTGCTAGGGTAAAACCTAGGCAATGGAATCAGCAAATGACTCAGCAGAGGACTTATATAAGACCTCAACAGACTCCATACTACATGGTTGTTCCTAACAGACAGCAAACCTATGGTTATACTGGTGCTTCTAACAAAAGAAAACAATCCAACAAGCACTATACTCCAAAAAGCTAGAAAGTATATGTGAATCCTACACAACCAAATGTCAGATCTTATGGATGTGTGGAATACATGTATGAACCTAAGTATGACACCTTTAGAAGAAGACCTTATGGGAATTTGTCAGGGGTCATGCTTACCACTGAACATCATGGACCCAAACAGATTTGGGTACCTAAAATGTATTGATTTTGTTTTGTAGGGTGTCTGGTACTTTGACAGTGGATGTTCCAAACACATGACAAAGAATAAGCACTATCTGACAAGCTATGTAGAAAAGGATGTTCACAAGAGGCTATGGGACACTTATGAGGAATGGACTAACAATCAGGAATGTTGCATATGTTGAAGGACTGGACTACAACTTGCTGAGCACTTGACAATTCTCTGACATGGGATACTAGGTCACTTTTGACAAAGGCACTTGTACTGTCATCAGTTAAAGAGGTGATCAAGTTGTGTTGGCTGGAAGAAGACAACAAAATATGTATGTTGTGGATTGGTCCACTGCAGTTCCAGAAACCTGCCTGATAGTGCATACCAAGTCAGAACTCAATTGGTTATGGCCCAAGAAGTTGAATCATCTGAATTTTGATGATATCAATCAGTTGGTAAAGAAGAAACTGGGGATTGGTTTACCTGAGATCACATTCAAGAAGGATGCTAGTTGTGATGCATGTCAGCAAGGTAAACAAACCAAATCAAGCTTCAAGTCAAAAACAAAGAAATCAACTAAGAGAGTGTTGGAGCTGATGCACATGGATTTATTTGGACCAGTGACTCCAAAAAGTGTAACAGGAAAGAAGTAGACTTTAGTTGTTGTGGATGATTATTCAAGATACACTTGGGTGGTATTCATGAACAAGAAAAGTGAAACACTTCAAAAGATGCCTGAACTTTTGAAAAGATTACAAAATGAGAAAAGTGTCACAGAAGTGAAGATAAGATCAGATAAGGGTACTGAGTTTCTCAACAAAGTAATAAGAGAATACTGTGAACAAAATGGTGCACTACATCAACTTGCTACTGCTGGTACACCTCAACAAAATAGGGTTGCTGAGAGAAGAAACAGGACTCTAAAAGAAGTAGGAAGGACTATGATTTGTGAAGCATTGTTACCTGAAAGGTATTGGGCTGAACCATTTAATACAGCATGCTACACAGAAAACAGAACCTTAGTGAACAAGAAGCTGCTGAAGACACCTTATGTGATTGGGAATGGAAGGAAACTTAATATATCTTATTTCCATTCATTTGGAAGCAAATGTTTTATCTTAAATCAGAAGGAGCAATTGAAGACTTTCCAACCCAAGTCAGATGAAGGAATCTTCTTGGGATATTCTTCTGTCAGTAAGGCATTCAGGGTACTTAATGAAGGATGCAGGTTCTTAGATCTAAACTAATTAGATCTACGCGCAGCGGATGGATCACGATTCATATATCACAATACATAATTAAAGGACTTAAACTACTACAAGGGGTTTAAGATCATGTTACCAATAACGGGTAGAGACGCCTTGATCTTCCGATGTGTTCTCCAAACGGTTGGTGGACACCCTACGATACATGAACCTCCTTGATATGCAACACCAAGAAAAACTTAGAGTTTTCTTCTACTAAAACCCTAGACAAGAAAAAACTAATTTTCTCTCTTTTGATGTGGTGAAGTCGAAATTTCCAATCCATTTACCCTTGGAATAACTCTCCTTTTATAGGAGAGTAAATCCTTGGTCTCAAGTATTAATTAATTAAACAAATAATTAATTAAACAAAATAAAAGATATTTTCCTTAATGACTAATTGTGACATGTATTGACCAATAGGAAATCAAATAACAAGTCATCCAACCAATCATATAACAAGAATATCTTTTATTTTCCATAACACAAGAAAATTAATTCTTGTGCTAAAAAGAACTTAAAAATGGCGCCACATTAGGGTATAAAAGCCCACATAAAATGTCTTTTATGTGTATAATATTATTTAGTCCAACTAAATAATATCCATGCATATCAATTAATCACTTGACCATTTAATTATCAATGAGGCCCAAGTAACAAGATTATTAGTCCGAATTACGAAGCCACATCGGGGACCATGGACTATAACTTCAGGTAGCTCAATAATTAATATTCATCAAGCAGAATATAAATTATTAATTCCGGATTACGCCACCATAAACCCGGCCGAACTCTACCGATTATAGATGTATACTTATACTCAACCCATAGAGTGAATAAGTGTCCATTGATATAATCACTACATACGGATTAACCTCCATAGATTGTCCATTACGAGTGGGAAGTCTCCGTGAACCCAACTCGAATATCTTATCCTTATTTACCATCAACCCCTAATGATCAATTAGTACACATATCGACTAGTAGCTAATTAGTCAAATGTGAACTCCGGGATCGATCACTTTCTTAGGGCTAACAAATAAGGGGATCTGTCTCTACTTCCCGTGAGGAAGGAATGGATTCCATGTCCTGTGAAAATCGAACTACTCACTCATCCGGAGATAGTGCCAATGAGAAGTGGCTTGGAACACATATTAAAGTGAACCGTAACTAACACATCAAACACTACCCGGGACAAGCGGCACCACTCGTGATCACCTCGGGATTAAGGTTGATCCATATATGATCATCTAATGATTTAATAAGATTCCTCGATTACGGAATTATACCGAGAAATTCAGATTAAATCGGTCGATCCTATATGAATGCCATCATATATAAATGCCCCACGTAGGTACCCTCTCTACCGCAATCCGGATAAGACTATCACACCCTAAGGTGTTCTCGGGCGCATTATTGGTGTTTTAATCAAGAGACCCTAAACTCGATTAAGTTCACCACGGACTAACAGATTTAAGTATATCACCACTAACTCAATCCTCACGTGCATGCCATACTTTGAGTTAAGCGGTTACATCTTGATATACTTAGGGTTTGCAGCAGATGTATTACTTACAAGCACAAAGCAAGTAATAAGGTGAGATAAATTCCGTCATCCATTAAAAACAATTACACAAATTGTCTTTCGGCACTACACCGAACAATCTCCCACTTGCACGAAATGACAAGCAACGATTGTTTTTAGAGCACACCACTTTCTCATCTTATTCACAACACTCTCCCACTTTCTCTAAAAGCATATGAGACATATCACTCAATGCCGTACTCTCCAAGCACTCGACTTGGTACACTTGATTAGTTTGTCGACTCGAGGCGATCTTTAGGATTGAAAGCGTTGCGGTCCTTCCAATCAGCGGTACTCTCTCTCAATATGCTTTTGACCTTCGGTGACCGAGAAGATCCTTCTAAGCTATCTCTTCTTTGCTTGCACAATGAAGTGATATCGGCTTATCAGACACTGGAATTACTCCCTGGACCAAAAAGGAAATTCTAAGCACTATGAGTAAACACCGAGCCCGAGATCAACGTAATGATCATCCTTAATCGACTACAAGTCGAAATCGGTGTAGTCAACCATATTCAAGTTTGCACTGAATATACAAGCATTTGTTTCCTCGTTCTCTAACGATACTTGAGGACGTACTAAACCGCTATTTTATGCTCGAATCCGAGATTCGACTACTATTGACTTGTGACAACTGACTTGCCGTTATCCAAGAGAGACTCTATCCCATTTTCTCTTTAATCCGGAGATTTGAGAATCATTCCGAGAGGTAAGGTAGGACTACTCTCGTTGAATCTTTGCAACCGTATATGCATAATCATCTTATTCAATAAGATCGGTGGGATATCCAATGACTCATTCTCGTGAATTTGACCGAATCAAATTCTTAGAATATAGTCCAATTCTCTCATCCAGAGAATTTTGGCGTGTCAGTTTCTGACTTCAGATAGCACACACATGTTTTTTCCAACCGTTCCAGTGTTATCATTCATGAACACTAATACTACTACTTTACCTATATTGATATCCAGTCTACGAAAGACTTATCAATATTTTGGTCAAGTCCACATATTTTAAAACATGTGACTTTTAAATGACCGAGAGGTTCTCTTAAATCCACAAAGGATATAAGCCATGGCAGCCTCTCTACCAAAGGTTCTTTCTGAATGAATTAAGATATCGTTAGTCTCGCAAAAAGGTCTTAGGGAATCACCCCTATCTTACGCTTTGTAACGAATCCGTTATTCATTCTTAGCTAAAACCCATACATTCGAATGAATTCAGATTCCGTTGTTCGGCAAGAAAGAAAGTCTCAGGAATCACCCCTATTTTCTCGCTTCTAACGAAATCTAGCAAGGCGAGTGGTGAAAGAGTTCAAGGTCTGGTTAACTCTCTAGTTGTCGAGGAATTACCCTATACCACTCAACTTTGCATGTACGAAAGTTTAAACTTTCCTATTCATTCGACGACTTTCCGTGTAGATCCAATTGCTCCCATCTGGGCTGAGACACACGGTGGTTCTACAAGAGAGGTGAATTTAGTAACTGAGTACCAAAACTCCATTCACAGGGTTAAGGTTTTCAAACCAACCTCTATAATCGAGAATCCTATACTGACCACCAAGAGCCATAGGTTATCAATCACCCTAGCAGATTATAAAGTCCACAAAATCACAATGGGTCAACGGTTAAACCATACTCCCACGGTGACTTGGGTGGATTGACATTACGATACAGTAGTATTTATCAGTGTAATCACCAACAACTAATGTTGGGCGTGGTCCGATTAAATCGGATAGTAACTTCCTTTGGGTAACCGTACTCCAAGGTCTAAAGTCGTTACTTATAGATTCTATCGAAGAATTGTAGCAATGATCCAACCGTCACTTTACGATCTCAAGAATCTTACAACCAACCTTCACTCGCCTCATTAAGGCATTTCATGAGCAGTCAAAAATCGAACGTATGCGCAAAATCTCGATCCTACCTTCAAGCATTAAATGCTAAATGCCTACATTTACGGAAGTGGTGTGAACCGAATTCACTCCTTATCCATAAATTCACTAGCATCTTCTAGGTAGACTTCTCGGTTTACATAATAATGTTAACCGTTATTTTGCAATCAATTATCTTAATCGAGTTTAGCGTTGTATTGTAGTACATCAATAACTATATAGGGCAAGTCTATGGTTTCTTTTCAAAGTGAGAAACGTTCCACTAGGAGGCAGGCTGAGCATCAGTCCCAAGACTATGCTATAGCCTATTTATGAGCATGGAATACTCTATTCTCTACTAAAATCAGAGAATCCTCCTCGTATTCTTTTGATAAACTAAATCGCGTTTCGAGTAGTTATCAGACAAAATGTCACCACTCAAAAACTCCCACTAGCTTGTGTCTCTCACTAGACCCGAAGGTCATGATGAACAAGCTATGTTACCCTTCAAATCTATTACCCTCTCCCGATTGAAAGGAAACTTAGTCATTGTTCCTTTGAGATAGTGTTCTTAGGCGGGAGATAGGAATCACCCTAGCCGATCGTCGAGGTCTTATCTACAGGATATATGCACTAATTAATAGATATTGAAGGGTCGTTTATCCGAATCTGAAACCTTTTACCTTTAATAGTTTTAGATGTGTTACACATACCTATTCAACTTTTCTTAGTGGTTCTGTCTTTATCAAACAAAAGTCCGAGTCATGATTCAGTACTACAAATGTCATCTTCACTTTGTTTAAGGCAAATCAAGTATCGAGATGAAAGTGAATCCATTTGTTTCAACGAATGTAAAAATAAATTTTACGTGATATTCAAGGATAGAATCCAAATTCATTTCCTTATATCACTCCCACTATTATATTTGAAATTATGCGCCGTTGTTACTCAATTAATCGTTAATGCACTGGCTTCCTTGTTCTTCCAAAGAACTAAGCTACGAGTCAAGTTACTCGGTTAAGAAAGTCGCTAAGGATTCATTGGTTAGTGATGCGAAATCACTTTCCTTATCCTATACTTTCTTTAATTAATGTTTCGGTTTAGCCTCAAAACTTTAGTTAAGATGATTAACACTTATAGACATTCTTTCCCATTCTCAACTTTCCTTAAAAGGAAATAGTCTTGAACTAGCAGTTCAATTGAGTAGACACTACTCGTGAACTGTGGGATGTCTAATGAAAGTGTTACCAGTGGGACTAATTTTCTAATAAATTAGAAAAACATAGGATAAAAGCTCTCACTAGTTTATCGGTTCCAAATACCGTCTAACTAGCGACACTTAAATTTATGATTCTCCAATTATTCTATTAGAAAATTTCTCGTCTGAGACACTACACAATTAAAATTCACTAGAAGAATTTATCGTCCCAATCATCTTTCAAACTAACTACGGTTGTCTCTCGCTCAAGACTGTGACAAGCGACATACCTATTTACGCCACTTATGTTTTGAAGGCTCAAGAGACAAAAATTAATGGCATGTTAGATTAATAAATACAACGTTCTAGTTACTTACCACTTTTAACGAAGTCATTACTAGTCAATTTTTACGTCTAGCACATTGTAGAGAGATGTATATATGAGTTGTAAATATGAGGAAAATAAATCCAAATCATACACTACTAAAATTTGAACATAAACTAAGTACTTATAGTCTATCCTAAGTTCCAAGGATTTAATCTAATATCTTAGGGTAGGTCTTCGATTAATATTGAAGATCGATTGAGAAAACATCTCATTTGTGATCTTCAATCACCTTTCCTTTTAGCCAAGGTACTTCCAAAAATACCGCTTTATGAGTGTGAAATTTTTAGGTAGACCCCGAGTGTGCGCGCTTAGGGTCGTCGGTGACCGATGAGTACCCAAAATCCTATCCTTTCGGAGACCAAGCCTTGAATTTTGATAGCGGTGAAGGCCTTCCTCAGGGGCGAAATCAAAGCCGACACGAGGCGTCACCGCGTTGAAACAGACTCGTTTTTGACTTGATGCAGAACAATAAATCGCATCATTTACTTAGCCCACCCCTATTCGTTAGAACATATGTGGGCGGACGGGTCAAGGGGATCAGCGGCTCTTCGGAGATGAATGCAAACGCCACACGTGGAGGGTGAAGTCGATTCCTGACCAACCGTTTTATCTGTTTCGTGATTACGTCTTAAACATCAAACTCCGGAACAAAACGATTATCGATAAGGTGGAATTCACCAAGACCGGTCCTTATGGAGTGGGATTTTTCCATCACCCAACCTTTGAACCGTGTCCAATTGTTTCTAATTAATATCAAACAATTAATTAAAACTAATCCCAGCCTAACTAATTCCTCGAATTAAAAATCGAATTCATGATATGAGTCACAGTTGCGGAAAATAAACAGGGTTTCTGTGAAAATAAATTCTAATCTGCGTTTTTCGATGTATACGGAGCAGCTAGATCTGATCTTCATTCTTCGGACACGGCGGATTGGAGCTTTGACTTGTCAATATTCCTCAGTGAAACCCAAACGGACTCTGAGCGCGACGAGGCCGATCGGGATCAAAATCCCGATTGTCCATGATTATCGGATTCGGATTTTAATTTCATCAACAGAAAATCGAAGAAGTCACAGTTAGGGTTTCTGTGAATCGTTTTTTGATTCTGACCGGACGGACTCTGGACACCAAAATTTGTCTCATCTTCCAATCTTGATTCTAGGATCTTCGTTTTAACGGCTCAAACAACGGAAAAAATGAAAAGACTAAACAGCTAATGTACAGATCTATTTTCTGGAAATTAAAATTGCAATAATACATGAATTACATAATTTCCTATACTCATATGAACGAATTTTCATTGTTTATATGAGTTTACAATAGATCTAACGGGAAAACGTGCCAACCCCAATCCATCTCTTCAACCATAGCAATTTAAAAATTATTAATACATAATAATAAGTAAAATATCACCTACATGCAATTCCACTCCTTTAAATCGTTTAATTATGATTATGACTATATAAATCGTGGAACTGTCTCGATACCACATGAAGGATGTAGGTTCTTAGATCTAAACGAATTAGATCTACAGCAAATGGATGGATCACGATTCATATATCACAATACATAATTAAAGGACTTAAACTACTACAAGGGGTTTAAGATCATGTTACCAATAACGGGTAGAGACGCCTTGATCTTCCGATGTGTTCTCCAAACGGGCGGTTGGTGGACACCCCTACCGATACATGAACCTCCTTGATATGCAACACCAAGAAAAACTTAGAGCTTTTTTCTTCTACTAAAACCCAGACAAAAAAAAACTAATTTTTCTCTTTTGATGTGGTGAAGTCTAAATTTCCAATCCATTTACCCTTGGAATAACTCTCCTTTTATAGGAGAGTAAATCCTTGTCTCCAAGTATTAATTAATTAAACAAATAATTAATTAAACAAAATAAAAGATATTTTCCTTAATGACTAATTGTGACATGTATTGACCAATAGAAATCAAATAACAAGTCATCCAACCAATCATATAACAAGAATATCTTTTATTTTCCATAACACAAGAAAATTAATTCTTGTGCTAAAAAGAACTTAAAAATGGCGCCACATTAGGGTATAAAAGCCCACATAAAATGTCTTATGTGTATAATATTATTTAGTCCAACTAAATAATATCCATGCATATCAATTAATCACCAAACCATTTAATTATCAATGAGGCCCAAGTAACAAGATTATTAGTCCAATTACGAAGCTCACATCGGGGACCATGGACCTATAACTGAGTAGCTCCAATAATTAATATTCATCAAACAGAATATAAATTATTAATTCGGGATTACGCCACCATAAACCCAAACCGAACTCTACCGATTATAGATGTATACTTATACTCAACCCATAGAGTGAATAAGTGTCCATTGATATAATCACTACATACTGGATTAACCCTCCATAGATTGTCCATTACGGTGGGAAGTCTCCGTGAACCCAACTCGAGAATATCTTATCCTTATTTACCATCAACCCTCTGATGATCAATTAGTACACATATCTGACTAGTAGCTAATTAGTCAAATGTGAACTCCCGGGATCGATCACTTTCTTAGGGCTAACAAATAAAGGGACTGTCTCTCTACTTCCCGCAGGAAGGAATGGATTCCATGTCCGTGAAAATCAGAACTACTCACTCATCTGGAGATAGTGCCAATGAGAAGTGGCTTGGAACACATATTAAAGTGAACCGTAACTAACACATCAAACACTACCCGGGACAAGCGGCACCTCGTGATCACCTCGGGATTAAGGTTGATCCATATATGATCATCTAATGATTTAATAAGATTCCTCGATTACGGAATTATACCGAGAAATTCAGATTAAATCGTCCAAATTCTATATGAATGCCATCATATATAAATGCCCCAGCGTAGGTACCCCCACCGACATCCGGATAAGACTATCACACCCTAAGGTGTTCAGGCGCATTATTGGTGTTTTAATCAAGAGACCCTAAACTCGATTAAGTTCACCACGGACTAACATGATTTAAGTATATCACCACTAACTCAATCCTCACGTGCATGCCATACACCGAGTTGAGTTAAGCGTTACATCTTGATATACTTAGGGTTTCTGGCGATGTATTACTTACAAGCACAAAGCAAGTAATAAGGTGAGATAAATTCCGTCATCCATTAAAAACAATTACACAAATTGTCTTTCGGGCACTACACCGAACACTTAATAAAAGGACACTGAAACATGAAGAAACTATACATGTTGTGTTTGATGAACCCAAGTTCACTAGAATGGAAGAAGAAGATTCAGAACCTGCTGATAATCAACAAGTCACTGATCCAGAATGTGTTGATGTTTTGGAAAGATTCAATGACTTAAAAGTTTCTGACTCTGCCCCTGCTAAACACCCTGCTGGTAACTCTACTGATGCGACAACTGAGGCAGTTCAAGGATCTGATGAACCACCTGGTGCTACAGCAGACCCTACTGAAGATGATGTTCCAGAAAATCAAACTAACCAAAATCCACAATGGTTAAGAGATCACCCTGCTGAACAAGTTATTGGCAACATACAGCAAGGTGTGAGAACTATAAGACAACTAGAAGCAATGTTTACATGCTTTCTATCTCAGATGTAACCTAAAGTTGTTGAAGAAGCAATTTCAGATCCAGATTGGATAATTGCTATGCAAGAAGAGTTAAATGAATTTGAAAGGAATCAAGTTTGGACACTAGTGGAAAGGCCTAATCATGCAAATATAATTGGCACAAAATGGGTATACAGAAACAAATTGGATGAATCTGGTACCATTATGAGGAATAAGGCCAGACTAGTAGCACAAGGCTATTCTCAAGCAGAATGAATAGATTTTGATGAGACATATGCCTCTGTTGCAAGATTGGAAGCAATCAGCTTATTCTTGGCATATGTTGCTTATAAAAACTTCAAAGTTTATCAGTTGGATGTCAAAAGTGCATTTTTGAATCGCTTTCTGGAAGAGGAGGTGTATGTTCAGCAACCTCCTGGATTTGAAGTTAAGGATCAGAAAGATAAAGTGTACAGACTCAATAAGGCACTTTATGGACTAAAACAAGCACCAAGAGCTTGGTATGAGACTTTATCTCAATTCTTGATGGATAATGGTTTTACAAACGGTACCATTGATAAGACTCTTTTCAGAATCAATGAAGGGGACAGCACCCTGCTGGTCCAGATTTATGTTGATGACATAATCTTTGGTTCTGAAAATGACTTACTTTGTGAAAAGTTTGCAAACCTAATGAAAAGTAAGTTCCAAATGAGCATGATGGGTGAATTGAACTACTTTTTGGGCTTACAAGTCAAACAGTTGAAAGTTGGAATCTTCATTCATCAAACCAAGTATACGAAGGAGTTGCTGAAGAATTTTGGTATGGAAAATAGCACCAAGGCATCAGCTCCAATGAGTACAAAGATAAGGTTGGATGAAGATAAAGAAGGAAAAGATGTTGATCAAACCTTATACAGAAGAATGATAGGCAGTCTGCTGTAACTCACTGCCAGCAGACATGATATATCCTTTGTTGTGGGTGTTTGTGCAAGATTTCAATCAAAACCTAAAGAAAGTCACTTAGGTGCAGTCAAAAGAGTTCTCAAGTATCTTAAAGAGACTTTGGGAGTAGGGATATGGTATTCTAAAGATGTAAGTTTTAGAGTTATATCCTACTAAGATTCAGATTATGCTGGATGCAAGATTGACATAAAAAGCACCATAGGAACCTGTCAGTTAATGGGAAATAGATTGGTTTCTTGGTTCAGCAAGAAGTAGAATTCTATATCAACTTCCACTGCTGAAGCAGAATACATTGCTTCTGGAAGTTGTTGTGCACAAATACTATGGTTAAGACAATAGTTAAGGGATTATGGAAATGAAGAAAAGGAAATTCCAATTATGTGTAACAACACAAGTGCAATTGCAATTACTGAAAATCTTGTTTTGCACTGAAGAACCAAGCATATTGATGTGAGACATCATTTTATAAGGGATCATATTGAAAAGAAGGATGTGGTGGTTCTTTATATCCCTACTGAAGATCAACTTGCTGATATTTTCACTAAACCATTGGATAGTGAAAGATTTGCAAGGACAGAACTTGGAATCATTAAAGTTGTCTGATCAGCAATGTACTGGAATTCACCAAGGGGATTAGTCTTTGCTATGTTGGGTGAGCTCACTTAGCCGATTAGTCATTGTTATCAACAATTCCATGTACTTATGTTTGAATAATTGAGCAAATGAGGTTGCCAAGGGGATTGGTCTTTGTCATTTTGGGTGAGCTCACTTGACAGATCAGTCATTGGTATTAAACATCATCTTGTATTATCAGTTGGACAAAAAAATGGATTTAAGCATCAGCAGAGTGACTCTATCAGCAGGCTGCTGAGACATTTTGTCAGCAGGCTGCTGAGCCAAGTCTGCTGATGACAAGGCTACTGATGGAAACGTTACTCAGTCAAACTTACTAAAGTCAAAAAGCAAATGGTGGGATATTTATTTCCTATTTACAACCGCAGTTAACACGATCCAACGGTTACAAAACATTATGGAAAGTAATGGGCCACGTGTCAAAATAGCATTCACTCATATTTAATCGTGGTTAATGCACAGTACACGATCTGAAAGTTCTCAACTGTATCTGTCTATATATAAGCAGACCTAAACGCAGAGCCTACTTACGAAAATCTCAGATCAAATCTCTTGCATTTACATTGTGTAAACGCAGATCTAAAAGCTTTCTTCTTCATCTTTTTCTTTCAACTATGGCACCAAAAGATGAAGTTCATAATAGAACCAGTCAAAGTGTAAGAGGATACGTTACTGACTGTAACTCTACTGAGGTAGCCATCAATATTGGAAGAAGAATCAGACGATTTGCTGGGCTAGAAAATGTTATAAACAAAAGATTGGAACGAATCTCGTATATCAATGTACTGGAATTCTAGAGAAACATTGTTATACATGAAAGAAGAGAAGCTTTCACTACCACTGTGAATGGAAGAGAAATAGAAATTTCATCAGCCCTGCTGAGAAATTTATTTCATTTTGCACCTGGAAATAATGCTCCAACTAATCCAGAGACAATGAATCTACCAAGGATGATGTTTGTGGATCAAATAAAGACCAATGATTCTATACCTTCCAGTCTAGGCATCAATGTAACGCATATTGGTTATGAGTACAATTTGCTGAGCAAATTAATAGCCAAAACCATTTTGGGATTTGTTGGAAGTCTACATACACTGTCTGGACCCAAAATAGACTTGATGATCATCATCAGCAGGAGTATGAAGTTTGATTGGGCTGGATTTCTTGTACACTACATGAAGAAGGTGTTCACTGAAGATAGAGATGGTACTAGGAAATCAAAGGTCAAGCCTTTAGGCTTAATGATTCAAACCTTGTTGACTCATTTTCAGATACCTGATGTTTCATCTGAAAAGATCAACCAATCAAGATACAAGCCAACAGTTGCTACTCTTATTCCTGTATTGGATGATAAAGATGAGGTTGAGGAGGCAGCTGACAGTGATGATGATGGAGATGATGGTGATGCTGGGGGTGAGCAGGTTAAGAAAGTTGTCATGCCTGCTGCACCAAAGAAGGTTACTGAGAGAGAAAGGCTGCTGACACAAGAAAGATAACAGAGATGTTAAAGCCTAAGAGGACAAAGAAGCAAACAGCACAGAATGATGAGTCTGCTGAGGGTCCAGCTGAAGTTGATATAACTGACCCTTCTATAGTTACTAAGAAGACTATTGCTGAAATTTTGAAGGAGCAACAAAAGGAAGCCAGTAGAAAGAGGAAGTCTGCTGAAATTGAAAAAGAGGATCTTTCCAAAAAAATGAAAGAGATTGCTAAGAAGAAGAAGCATGGCAAAGGAAAACAATTGAGAATTTTGGAAAGTCAGAGAAAACAACAACAAGAAGAAGAAGGAGAGGCTATTGAGCCTGAGCCCTTAACTATTATCAAGCCTACTGAGGATGTAGAGGTTGTTGTTGAGCAACCTGCTAAAGAATCACAGCAGACTACTGACCCTGTGCCTGCTGTAGAAATTGTTGAATCCTCACCAGAAGAGGCTACTGAGCCTACTAAAACTGCACAAGTTGTTGTTGAGCAACTTGTAGAAGAGCCATATCAAGCTACTGAGTCAATATCAGCTGTGAAAGTTGAAGATTTGATAAAAGACCCTGCAAGTCCTGCTATAGTTCAGGGGGAACAGCAGTCTGCTGCTAACCTTACTGATGAGCATATAAGTCAGGGGGAACCAAGTATTATACAGATGGAGGTAGTAGGGACTAACATTCAACCTGAGCAACCTACTGACCTTGAGGCATCTGTGGAACAAACTTTGAGTTTACTTGTTGAGACCTTTGGAGGTCAGCAAGGTACTGGAACAGCTCCCAGGAAGTCATTCATGCCATTTGAGAGGAAGGAGAAGAAGAAAAAGGAAGGATATGTTGATCCTAAGTTCCTACTGGTAGCAAACTACATTCAGTGGAAGTTTGGCTTCTACAAGAGACAAAAGCCAGCTGCAGAACCAATGACAGATTTTGAAGAATGGCCTTTTGAAGGATTGGGAGTGGAAAATTTGCTGATCTGGTTGATACCTCCTTATTGAAATCAAGGCTGATGGATTTGTTTGATGAACAACAGAAAGAAGAAGGTATCATGTTCAGAGATCCAAGAGGTGATGATGATGACTCCTCATCATCTGATTCTTATGATAATCACCCTTCTGGTCCAAGAGGAGTCAGTGGAAGTGCTATGATTATTGAACAAAGAGTATAGCAGTCTACTGGTGCTAAACAATCCACTGAGAGACAGCAAACTGGACAGATGGATGAGGATGTGGAAAATCTCACCATAGATGATATTGAGGCACAAATCAATGAGGGAATAGACATTGGTGCAAACAGGATGGTTGGTGAGGTAGATCCCTTATTTGTTGCAGAACCTGCTGAGCATGTTGAAGATCAACAGAATGAAGATTTGGATGATGAGAGGGTTACTGATCATATTGAGCCAAGTGTCAGTTCAGAGGATTCAATTCAATATCAATACTGGATTGACACTAAGGGCACGTTATCCAAATCTGCCAATATTGTGAGAAGGATTGCCAATGTTGAGGGGTTTCAAGAAGAAAACAGAGCTGAATTCCCTGCAATCCTTGTACAGAGGGTGTTAATCACAGAGGATCATACAGTGATTGCATAGAGATTGGATATGGTGATGGGATATGAAGGATCACCATTGATTATTGAGGAGGTATAGGTTTCTGAGGATCAAACAGCACCTGGACACAAGTTGGAATAGGAGGTATAGGCTGCTGAGGTACAAACAACACCTGGACAAAGGTTGGAACAAACTTTGGGTTTGGAAGAAACCCCTACTGTTTTTGGAATGCAGGCTGCTGTAGTGGAGCCTACTGGAGACAAGACCACTGTAGGGAAAGATGGTCAGCAGGCTGCTGATATTGATGAGGAAAAGCAACTGTTGGATTATGACTACAGTGATGAGGAGTTTCAAATGCCTGAAGAAGAAGATGTTGATGATGAACCTCAACAGGCATTTGTTCCTGTTCTTGAAGAACCAGCTCTTGATCCTATTCTGGAGGAATTCCAAGGACCTAACCCTGCTGGACTGTATATGAGTTTTGCAGTGGTTATCAGCAGACAGAGGCAACAATACAATGTAGAAGAGCCTGCTGATGGAGTTGATGAAGGAATTGCTGGTGGGGTACTAGCACATGTCATGGAAGAGTTGAGGACTGTCAGAAATGACATTGCAAACTTAAGGACTCAACTTGACAGGCAGGAGCAGAGTTTGAATATTTGATAAATTTGGGGGAAAATAGAGAGAGGACTACATAGACAGTTGCCTCCAATATTACCTCAAATCAGTATGCTCTTGCTGATCTTACCCTGGAAGTGAGAGGTATTAAGCAAGGAAATACACTGAAGGAGAAGTTTCTGAAAGATCAACTTGAAGCCATCCACCAGAAACTTGATAAACTTGCTGAGGCACCTAAGCCTGCTGAGGCTGCTGGAACATCTCAACCTGCTAGATTGGATCCTAAACTTACTGAGAGGATCAATCTGCTGAAGCAAACTATGCAAGCAAGGATTACTGCAGTTGATACAAGAACTGAAATCATGGAGGGACAACAGAGTAATCTGGTTACTACAGAGGAGAATGTTCATGGTCTGCTGTCCCGTTTTGTTGATGATGTCACTAAGGGGGAAGAGGGCCAAACAGCATTAGCAAAAGAGGCTGCTGAATTTTTTCCAACAAAAGATGGGAGAATGATACTAATGCATTCAGGGAACCTGCACCTGGCAGACTTCCACTAACTGATGATCTTCTCAAACAATACAAGAATGAGTATTACAACAGAAGGAAACCTTATCATGACAAGGGATTTCATGAAGGTTTGAACTTATTTCTGGGCTTAAAATTTTGGGTAGCAAAAGTTAAAGCTTTGAGGGCCAATACAAGAGGTGGAAGAGGTGGAAGAGGTGGTAGAGGTGGAAGGAATGTACCTACCACATCAGCAAAGGAATCACTGACTGAATTCAAAGAACTATACATGAAATTAGGATTCAGAGTAAATCAAATCAATCTCCTCCTTCCTGAAGCATGGCATTGGTGGAATGAAGTGAATCCTTACATTGATTTCTCTCTGATTGAAAATGAATGGATGAGAGATATGATCAGAGAGATAAGAGCCTATGAAGAACAAGTGGAGAAGGCAAGAGAAGAAAGAGAAAGAAGACAGTAGATCAGTAGACTTTATCTGTTTTATCTTTGCTGTATCTAGACTGTAATACTTTGAACAAATGATTATAATGAGATATGACTGGAATTTGTTCTGTTTTTGTTTTTAATCTTTTTGCTTTGCTGTTAGGTGAGGGTAGTGGCATCATCACCAAAAAAGGTGAAATTGTTGGACTTATTTTTATGTTTTAGTGATGAGTGCCAGACTAACTGTTATAGAGCAAAAGAAAAAAGATGTCTAGATCGAATATATAAGTTTATTAGAGTTTGATCTTTGTATAGGTTTGATCAAACAAGCACTGTAAAGGTCAGCTGACTTACTTTAGTAGACTAGTCTAGGTCAGTAGGGTAGTTACATCAGTAGACTTATCAGGAACCTACTGAAGACTGAAGGCTGAGGGCTCAAACTCAGATAATGAAGGCTAAGGGATCAAACTTAGTAATTAAATTCAAGGATATGGAATCAGAATTTAGGGAAGTCTGTGATGACCTAAACTGATTACATATACCTTGTGTACAAGGTCTATGTTCCTTAAGTTGGATGGTGATTGGAACTTAGTTATATGCAAAAAGGTGTAATATAATTTCATAAATAAAAGTTAGATAAAAGACAATTAGCGAAATATGGTTCAGCTGACTGATATGTATCTCAGCACACTTATGAACCTGCTGATACATTTACATCGATTTATTCAAGATTACATTGGAAGAAAACATGCATAAGGACAACCAACAACCTCTGATTTTATCAAACAAATTAATGGTTGAGATTAAAAGGACGTTGGGATGATTCAGGACTTTATCCAATGGTTACAAGTCAAAGGATGGACAGACTACATTCTGTCAAAATGCAGTCTGACTGTGTCAGTACTATGAACAGTGACAGAAAGCAAGTCAAATGGGACAAAATCTGAAACGGCTATATTTGAATTTCAAATACAAGTCACAAGGACTCCTACCTATAAATAGAGGACTCCTAATTCAGAAACATGTGATGAAAATAGATGAATCATAAGAGAAAAATCATGAGCTTCGATTTCTGATCAAGAAAAACACCCTGCTGAACTTACTGTGCTTTAGGCTACTGATCCTGAGAAAATCTTCAAGTGTAATCTGTATTCAAGCTACATCAAGTTTGCACACTTGAAGACTGCAAGATGCTGATCATATCATCCTGATCAAGCTGCTGCAACTGAATCAGTTACTTGATTCAAACTTTCTTTTACAAGAAATCTGTTGAAGACAGTGAAGCATATCTGTGTGAAAGACTGTTGTTTGTGGTGGAGCTGGTGAAGAGGCAATCCTACCCTTCAAGGACCAGTGGAAGACTTTGGAGCAGCAATCCTACATGTTCCTAATTTTCAGTTTGTGAAGCCATAGCTATTGGTGAAGGACAAACATCTTAGGGATTTTTGTAACAGCTATCTCAAGAATCTCTCTAGTGAATTACCTCCAACATCACCGGAGAAGAGTGGACTGACAGGATTACACCACCTGGAACCACTATATAATCTGCCTATTTACTTTCTGCTTTTATATTCTGCATTTAATTTACATAACAGATCAACCTACTGAATCTAGCAACTGAACTCACACACATACACTACTAAGTATCTAATACTTGGTATCATATTTAACAACAAGTAATAAGGCTTAATTTTTGATATATTTCCGCTGCACAAATTTAGCAGACTCAACGATCAATGAGACTATCGAGTGTCGCAGAATTCTTTGAAGTTCTTTGTGTTTGTTAACTCCAAAAGTTTTAAATGTTTAGTTTATTCACCCCCTCTAAACTTAACCAAATCCTTTTCAAGGGACCAACATTTATGTTAATGACATCATCTTTGGATCAGAAGATGAACAATTATGTGAGAAATTTGCAAGTTTGATGAAAAGAAAATTTCAAATGAGTATGATGGGAGAATTGAATTACTTTCTATTACAAATTAAACAATTAGATGATGGAATTTTCATTCACCAAACCAAGTATACAAGAGAACTTATCAAAAAGTTTGGCATGGAAAAATCAACTAGAATCTCTACACCAATGGGGACCAACATCAGATTGGATGAAGACAAAGAAGGCAAAGATGTTGATCAAACACTTTACAGAAGGATGATTGGAAGCCTACTCTATCTCACAGCAAGTAGGCCAGATATATCTTTTACTTTTGGTGTATGTGCAAGATTTCAGTCAAAACCAAAAGAAAGTCATCTCACAGTTGTGAAAAGAACTTTAAAATATCTGAAAGACACAGATGGAGTTGGAATTTGGTATTCAAAAGAAGGAGAATTCAAGATAATATCTTAATCAGATTCAGATTATGTTGGATGTAAAGTGGAGAGAAAAAGCACATCAGGCACATGTCAGTTACTAGGAAATAGACTTGTGTCATGGTTTAGCAAGAAGCAAAACTCAATTTCAACTTCTACAGCTGAAGCTGAATACATAGCAGCTGGAAGTTGATGTGCTCATGTTTTATGGATTAGACAGCAATTAAGGGATTATGGGATAGAAGAAGGAATGATTCCCATAATCTCTGATAACACAAGTGCAATTGCAATCACTGATAATCAAGATTTACACTCAAGAACAAAGCACATTGATGTGCGTCACCACTTCATAAGAGATCATACAGAGAAAAAAGATATCACAGTTTTTTATGTACCTACTGAAGATCAGTTGGTAGATATCTTTACGAAGCCTTTGGACAAAAACAGATTTGCCAAACTGAGAACTGAATTAGGGATAATCAAAGTCAGTTGAAACCAGTTAAGCCAGAAATTCGTCAAGGGGATTAATCTTTGTTATGATGGGTGCGCTCACTTAACAGATTAGTCATTGACATCAACAATTTCAAACTGATCAACTGAAACTGAAACTGACAGACTTTTACTAAAACTGAAAGTTATATCTACAAACTGACTTCAATCTCAGTTTCTATCCAGTCAACTTAAGTCAAAGGTTGACAAGATAAAAGTGAAGCTAATGTGACTACAGTTTTGCATTCAGAAATTCAACCTCAACCGCTAGCTACGCAAAGCAGAAGTCGGCAAGAAGAGTTGCGGTTGGAAATCGATAACCGACACTTTCGAAGCAAATGTATGATATCCGATAATCAACAACTGATGATTATTGAAGACATCGCCCAGCCCAAGGATCAACCTGAAACAACATATGATCCTTCTGACATCCTAACGAAGGATGAGTTGGCCAAAGTTCATGAAAATTTGAAGATTGTGCTCAGTCACAAGGATGCACAAAATGGCCTTCTATAATTATTTCTGGATATCTCGATTATAGAACCAGAACTGACGTCTCAGTTCATCCAAGACTAGAGATGATCCACAAATCCAGTTCAAGCTCTGCTTCAGAAATTCTGTTACTAAAACAGAAACTAGAAGACTCAACCGCAGTAGATCGGGAAACTCATGCTCAAGCTTATTGGCATATGAATCAGCATATCTACGGGTTGGAAACTCAGCTTAAAGAAGTAATTACTTCTCAGCAACGTATATCAGCCGACCAACAGGCAACCCATGCTTTGGTAGATCAGTTATATGATGCCAAAAAGGGGGAAGCTGAAGAAGATAAGCTGAAGTTACTTAAAGAGATAAAGCGACTTGAAGAAGAATTGCAAAGATATAAATCAGACCCAAAGTTCTGAAGGAAAGAACTAACTGATGAGCAGCTCATTGAAAAATACAGCCAACCTAGAGAAAAGAGAGCTACTCTTACAAAGGATCTGTGGATGAAGTTTATTAACGATCATAATCCTATTAAAGCCAAGTACAAAGATAGGACAACTGAAGAATCCTTGAACTACTTTTTATCTGATATATTCTCAAAGCAGAAAATGGCATAATACAAGAAGAATCAGAGGATTGATGAAAAACTGAAGATTAAAGACAAGACTGAACAAATGAAAGCTGATGTAGTCGAATTTGAAAAATACTACTTGAAAGAATCAGACTAACCAAAGCTACTTCTATGGAGAAGATGGAAAGAAGGAAGTCAAGTGGACTACAACATGACATTTTCAAAGGAAGACACCAAGCTAGAAAATGAATATCATTTGTATGACAAGGAAAAGAAGTTTATTTCATTTAAGAAAAAGCTTAGTCTTTAATCACAGTTATTTGGACTAAATGTAACTATTCCAATTTTTGATCATTATAATGAAATCCAGTTTTCCAGTTTTACATTGTTTTACATTTTTTTGATCTTTAAGATTTTCTTTTAGGGAGAGTTTTGGCATCATCAAAAAGGGGGAAATTGTTGGAAATAAAATTTATGTTTTGATGATAATTCATCATAATTATTCAAAATATTATCTTAACCTCGTTGATGAAGTGCTGAAGCTAGCTGTTATAGTGAAAAGCTAAAAGATGTCTAGAACTGAATGTTTAGGTTTTACTAGAGTCTGATATTTGTATAGGTTACATCGAGACAAGCAATTGTAATAGTTAGTGTGTCGAAAGCGAAAAGCGGAAGTCGTCGAAAATCGAAATCATCAAGATAAACAAACTGACTCAGAATATACCTACATGAAAACTGAAGAAGATAAGTTCGCTGAGGGATATAGACACAGTTGGATTATCTAGAAGATTGAAGAACTGAGGGTCACAGACTCAGTTATTGAAGTTGAAGAACTGAGGGTTCAAACTCAGTTATGAAGACTACGTCGAGACTGTAAGGTTAGACTTCAGGCAAGATTGTGGTGACCTGAACTGACTTTATGGATCTTTTATGAAGACCTAAGAATCATAAGGACAATGAATTCTTAGATGATAATGAGTCATGGTGTACTCTGATTAAGTCAATTATAATCGGATGAAAAACTGGAGTACTGATTTTTAAAGAAGAGTAAAATCTCAGTTAATGCTCCAAGTCAGTCAAGAAACTGACAAGTAATAATCTTAGTATGAAACTGATAAGTAAACTCAGTTTCATATTGATAGCAAAATAACTAACTGCTAACTTTAACCGACAGAGTATCGGGTCAACAGTAGTATAATGGTAACAAGGTCGAATCCACAGGGAATAACGTTTAAGTACCAAAGTCGACGTAGAACTTAGTTCAGGTCAAGATTATGGTAGGGAGATATTACACTAGTGCAAAAGTAAAGATTAACTAACGGTTGTAGTTCTAGTTATTAAAAGGTATAGCCGAATTATGATCCAACGAGTTACTTTTACCCCTAAGAGAAGACTTGATAGGGAGCGTGTTTTAACCAACCTACCTTTCCACAGTAATTTAACGACATCCACGGGTGCCAACACACCTAATTACGGTGTTAAGGTCCGAACAACTCTCACTCAACACCCTATGTGAAGTTAATTAATTTTCCCTTTAGAAAACCGATTAACCTAACATGATTACGCTCTTAGAGTCGCTCGAACAACGATGACAAACCTCTGTATTGGAAACGGTCCTAACAACTAGGCCGAATCTACGCAACGATCCCAAAACCCCTTATCCCACATTCACCGCAAAATACATCTATAAGTTCGATGTGTGTGATAATGAACTAGGTGATCAATCTAATTCAAAGACGTTTAAAATAAGTTTTAGGACGTGGATTAATCATTAAAACATAAAATTACGCGCTACACAACTCCCGTTTTGATCTCCCGAGGGTTGATTTCACCCGTTTTCACATATTTCGGCTATGAAAAGTTTAGCTACCCATATAAACGGATTCTGTCAACATGTCATGGATAAAATGGCGGGAAATTTTACATAATAGCCTTCTGTCAATTATGGCAGAATTCTATTAAAACCAAATTAAAACCAAAATCCAATCATTTGTCAGATTCTCCTTTATATGGATACTACTACAGATACATATATATATAACGAGAATGAAAGAAACAAGAAACAACAAGAAATAAATAGCTAGATATAGATATAATAACGAAAGAAAACAAAAGCAAACTTACTATTATAACGGAGATATCTTCGATTACATATAAAAAACTTGATATTACAACGATTTCAGCAACACCGAACTTCCAATAATTTCCCGAGCATTACAACGATACTATTATTACTAAATTTATTTCGGCATAAGGCCTTATATACAATCTAAAAATTAAAGAAATTAAGAAGAGAGATATATATATATATATATATGGTGCACTCAGCGTCTTCTCTGAATTGCTTCTTATATAGGCAAAGTTCAAGGGGCCGGACCAGTCCGGACTAATGATGACATACATCCCCCCTTAATTCCCGATTTACGGATAAAAATTTATATTTTGGAATAAAACTTTAAAAATTCATATCTTGAGTTCTAGATCTCCAAATGACATGATTCAAGAGGCATTAGAAAGCTCTCGGAAAAATTTACAACTTTCTTGAAGGACTCTTCTTCAGAAAATGCCGTTTTAATGAGTCATTCGTTGTCGAAGACGTTTCTCGATTACCACTTAATCAAATCGATTAGCCACTTGACCACTTGACTTAATGATACTTGAGTTGTAGAAGTCCGATTGACGTGATTCAAAATGCGTTGGAAAGCACTTTCAATGATCTACAACTTTCATTAAGGTCACTTCTTCAGAAAATGCCGTTTTAATGAGCCATTTGTTCGTCGAAGATATAATTTGTTAGTGGTACCACTAACCACTGAGCCACTTGACCACTTAAGTTAGTGGCACACTCTTATATCCCTAAAAATACCTCTTTTAGGCCTCAAAACGTGTAATTACTCAGGATTTTGGTCAACCTATAATTCTGCAATAAACCACCAAAATGCCAAACGTAAATCCGACACGACACTCCGGTTACTAAACCGGTACAAAAACTAATAAAAACACTATATTTTATAAAATAACTACTACTAACATACTTAGATAAATCTAAGGAATTTATGACTCGAAATGATATAATAACGCTCAAAATGATATTAGAAATGGGGTAAAATGTTATGAAAATAACTGTGAATTTTTCCCTCATCACAACCCCCCACTTAGCTTTTGGCCGTCCTCGAGCAAAACAAGCGATAAAATAAAATGAATGAAGAAAAATTCATGAAGAGATAAGATGTAAGGGGCAACCAGATGATGAAACCATTCGAATCATAACCACACGTTAACCTCAATATAAATGTATAACAGAGTGCGTGTGTGACAAGCCTTTTCAATTTCCACTATCCTCTTTTGAATAATTCAAGCAAACGCACAAGTATCCATTCAGATAGTCCTAATGACTTTCCTAGGTAAAAGCGAGAATGATTCCACACAAAGTCCTCCCCTGTACTTATTAGGATAATCCCTAAAGCATATCATTCAGTTTATACTGGGGATAGTCAGAAGATAACTAAGATTTCAACCATGCTTAATTCATTCCCAGCAATAGGATGTTTCATGATAACACCCTAGCTGGACTACTATCATCAGGCAGTTGCCCTCATTCCCAGCAATAGGACGTTTCGTGATAACACCCTAGCTGGACTACTATCATCGGGCAGTCGGGAGCTTTTAAACCTCATAATGATATAGGACGTTTCGTGATAACGCCCTACTGCACTCAAATCATTGGTAGCTACAACCGACATATATATAGTTCATCTTAATTTGGTATTTTTCTTTTCATTCCACTTAACTTATATCCTTTCTATCACATTCAAACCTTCAGATATTCACAGTACACGTTCAAAAATTAGGTACTAAGTTACTGCAATTATCTCTAGAATAACCACTAGGATACTGAATGGATATAGTTTAAAATTTTCGCTTCAATATCAAAGGCTTACATGAACAATGAATTCAAGTTACACAAATAAATTTGGGGTTAAAATGCAATTACAGTTCACTTTGGTTATATACATCCAAATCGATCATTACATCATCAAATCCATGAAATATATACCTTATACAATTTATTTTAATCAACTAAATAATGTTCGAGAAAATAAAAACTAAGGGATTTTTACGATACAAAATAAATACTTAATGCCATTACTAGACCAACCCCGACTCTACCCCCACTTACGAACTTGCAATGTCCCAAGCGTGTGAATGAGATAGAGAGGAAGACTTAGCTTATAAACTGGCGAAATGTGCTGCGAATCCCGAATAATGACCATGAGAAAGCACGATCCGAATCCCTATACCAAAACAGAAACAACCAACACAAAGCAAACACGGGACATGGTCCTCGTGCCAAAATATGCAATAGGGATATGGGAATAATAAGAAAATGGCCCTGTCACGTTCGTAAAATTTGATAGGCAATATATATATATATGATCATTCTCATAAAAGCTTTAGATGGAAAAATAACTCACACGGGTAAAGCACATGAACATCTAAGCATATACGTATCATCATAGAGTATCACATGAGCAAATATCATAGTCAAGTCATAAATTCATATTGGAAACAGACTAGATCATAAAATATAGCGAGTCTTTTATACCTGATTCTCAAGGGTTCTTTCAAATTGTTCTAACAACCTAAGTCCAAGAAATGAAGTGTTTGAATTTTTCTCTGTATTCTCCCTCGGGATTTTCGGATAACCACCTAATCGTTCCCTTTTTAATAACATTCAAAAATTCATCTTGAGACTTGGTTGTGCTTTGTGTTCATCTTTCATTGTGACTATATTTCATTAAGACTAGTCGTATCCAAATTATTATTATTAACGGGCTGCCTCCCGGTAGCGCTTTTGTTTAACGTCGTTTGCTCGACTGAGACTCAGAAACGATTTATCAAGAATCGGGATCAGTCAAATGCACAATTTCGAGAGCCTCATCGATTGGTAACTTCTTATACTTTTTTAGATGAAGGCCGTTCGTGATGAACGTTCCATGCTTCGGATGTGTTACCTCGATGGCTCATGAGTCAAAAACTCGCAATACCGTATATGGTCCTGACCACCTTGACTTAAGTTTACCTTGAAATAAATGGAGGCGAGTATTATAGAAAAGTACCTCATCACCTACGTTGAAAATACGAGGTTTGATCAACTTATCATGAAGCATTTTGGTCTTTTCCTTATATTTCGCCGAACAATCGTAAGCTTGAAAGCGAAACTCATCTAACTCGTTCAACTGAGCCATCCTTCTTTCACCGATTAATGCGTCATCCATATTTAGATTCTTAATCGCCCAATAGGCCTTATGCTCTAACTCTACGGGGAGATGGCAAGCCTTGCCAAAAACAAGCATGTAGGGTGACATACCTATTGGTGTCTTGAACCATGATTCGGTGTGCCCAAAGCATCATCATCTAACTTCTTTGACCAATCCTTAAGATTAGAATTGACTCTCTTCTCCAAGATTCTTTTAATTTCCCGATTGGACACTTCTACTTGGCCACTAGTCTCGAGGGTGGTGGCGATTGCCTAACTTATGAGTGACCCCATACTTTATTAAAAGCTTATTGAAATCTCTATTTGCAAAGTGACTTCCATTGTCACTGATTATCACTCGAGGTATTCCAAACCGGGATAGAATATGTTTCTTAAGAAACCGTATGACTACATGTTTATCGTTAGTAGGCGAAGCAATTGCCTCAACCCACTTTGAAACGTAATCACAGGCGACAAGAATGTACTGATTCCCGAAAGAACACGGATATGGTCCCATGAAGTCTAATCCGCATATATCAAAAACTTCACTCACTATTATCGGTTTCTGGGGCATCTCATTTCTCTTGGAAATCCTCCCTGAGCGTTGACAAGCGTTACATGTCTTAACATACGCATGTGCATCCTTGAAAATAGTGGGCCAAGAGAACCCACTTTGTAACACCTTCACGTCTTTTTCTCGCCGAGAAGTGGCCACCGGTCTCTTTATCATGGCGAACGAGAGAATACTCACTATCTCACTGTCATCAACACATCTCCTCAGGATTCCATCTGCACAAAGCCTAAAAAGTAAGGGATCTTCCCACACATATCGGTTCACCTCACTATAGAACTTCTTCTTCTGGTTCTCATCAAACTCAGGATCTACGAATCCACACTCATGATAATTAACAAATGGGGCATACCATGGGTTTCCTTTCTTTCCTCTCTGCAGAAAATTTCCTCGCTTAACCGGGAGCATCGTATCCACTGCGAACAACTGCTCATCCCGAAAACGGTCATCAATCTCAACTTTTGTAAAACATCTCTCTTCACTCGGCTCCATCCTACTCAGATGGTCAGCTACTACGTTCTCACACCCCTTTCTATTCTTAATCTCTACATCGAACTCTTGAAGAAGCAAGATCCACCTTAACAAGCGTGGTTTTGCATCCTTCTTGGCAAATAGGTATTGCAACGCAGCATGGTCAGTGTGAACTATGACTTTCGATCCAACCAAGTATGACCGGAACTTGTCGAAAGCAAAAACAACGGCTAAAAGTTCCTTTTCAGTTGTGGCGTACTTTTGTTGAGCCGAGTTCATAGTATGACTCGCATAGTAGATAGGGCGAAACAACTTGTCAACCTTCTGACCTAGGACAGCTCCTACGGCATAATCACTCGCATCACACATCACTTCGAACTCCCTAGACCAATCAGGTGCTACCAAGATAGGAGCCGAAGTAAGAAGTTTCTTAAGAGTTTGAAAAGCATCTAGGCATGCCACATCAAAAACACAAGGGGCACCCTTCATCAATTGAAGAGTAAGAGGTCTAGAAATGTGGGAAAAACCCGGAATGAATCTACGATAAAAACCTGCATGTCCCAAGAATGAACGTAGAGTCTTCAGATTTGTAGGCATAGGAAGCTTAGAAATTGCCTCCATTTTTTCTCTATCGACCTCTATTCCTTTACCCGATACCTTATGTCCTAAAACAATTCCTTCAGTTACCATGAAATGACACTTTTCCCAATTTAAAACCAAGTTTGTCTCCTCACAACGTGCAAGCACCTTATCAATGTTCGACAAACACCCATCAAAAGTATCACCAAAAACGCTAAAGTCATCCATAAAAACTTCCATGAAATGCTCTATCATATCGGCAAAGATAGCCATCATGCATCGCTGGAACGTCGCGGGTGCATTACACAACCCAAACGGCATTCTTTTGAATGCAAAGGTGCCATACGGACACGTGAATGTAGTCTTATCCTGGACATGTATATCGATGTGAATTTGATAATAGCAACTAAAACCGTCCAAAAAGCAGTAAATTGCATGACCACTCAGACGCTCTAGCATTTGATCAATAAAGGGTAGGGGAAAATGATCTTTCCTAGTCTTATCATTCAGCATGCGAAAATCAATACAAACTCTGTGACCAGTAACTAAACGAGTAGGAATGGGCACACCTTTTTCATTAAGCTCAATCGTGATGCCTCCTTTCTTAGGCACACGACTTGTGTGGGGCTCACCCATTCACTGTCGGAGATTGCATAGATTATCCCTAACTCAAGCATCTTTACCACGTCTTTCCTCACCACTTCTTGCATATGTGGGTTTAGCCGTCTCTGAAATTGCCTAACCGGCTTGGCACCTTCTTCCAGGATGATCTTGTGCTTGCAGATATCAGCACTAATCCCTTTTATGTCATCCATCTTCCATCCAAAGGCCTTTTTGTGTTTCTTCAAGACGTGGATCAACTTAGCTTCCTGCAAAATGGTTAGTGCAAACGAAACAATAAGAGGAAGTAATTCATCAGGTTCTAAAAACACATACTTTAAATGCTTAGGAAGTGGCTTCAGCTCCAGATCAGTAGGTGGTTCCTCGATTGACGGCTTTGGCAGCTTGCCAGTCAAACCGAGCTCTAGCTTCTTATTCCAGCTTGCGTTGACAAAAGGAGTTGCCTCCAAATGATATACCTGAACTCTCATTTGTGGATCGTCATCCTTTGCGGTGCTTGACTTCATCAAGCATTCTTCCATTGGTTCTTGGTATCCCTGCAGGTTAGTGTGCTCCAAAATACAAGGATATATAGCATCAACAGAAAAACAGACACTCTTTTCATCATCAGGATGCTTCATTGCATTATAGACATTTATGGCTACACTCTCCTTCCCAACTCGTAGTATAATCTCTCCCCTCTTAACGTCTATCAAGGTCTCTTCTGTGTTTAAGAAAGGCCGACCTAACAAAAGTGGGGTTTTAGTATCCATATCCATATCTAAGACTACAAAGTCAACGGGGAAAACAAACTTGTCTACCTGCACTAACAAATCTTCAGCTACCCCCATTGGTTTCTAATGAGACCTATCTCGCCATCAGTAAGGTCATCCTGTTGGTTCTAACTTACCCAACCCCAATTTCTCATACACTCTCTTCAGGCATCAGGCTCACGAAGCCCCCTAGATCACATAGCACATTTTTAAACATAGTTTCTCCAATGGTAATTGGGATGGTAAAGCTACCTCTATCCTGCAACTTGGGGCGTATCCTATTATCAAAGATTGCAGAACATTCCTCACTCAAATGTACCATCTGTTGCATGTTCTCCTTACTCGACAACATTCCTTTTAAAAATTTAAAATATGGGGGAATGCTTGAAATTGCCTCTAATAGGGGAATATTCACCTCTACCTTTCTTAAGAGATTCAGAAATTTTGCCTGACCTTGAGTCAGCATGTCCTTTCTGGGTCCCTTAGGAGGATAGGGTAAAGTATTAACATCAAAATCAGGGGGAGGAGGAGGAATTCTGTTTTTCTTACCTCTTTCTTTTGGCGGCGAGTCTTCTTCTTCCTTGATGTCCAATACCACATAGTCATTCTTTGGTGCTTCCCCTTCCACTGCTTTCTGATTTGCCTCAGCCAATGCCTTTTTCGTCGCTTCCAATTCTTTCTTCATTGCAGCCATTTCTTTCTTCACACTGCCAACTTCCAAGTCCTCAATCTCGACTTCACCATACATGGCCCCTTCACGGTCGACTGCCTTCTCTCTTTCTCAAATTTTATCGCTTTTGCTTTTTGGACCATAATTCCTTCTTCTTATTACTCAGCCCAACCTCTTTACCACTTCGTGTGAACACAGCATTCACATCCTTTGGGTTCCTCTCAGTGTTACTTGGAAGTCCACCACTCAGATTTGTTTTCAATGTGTCGGTTATTTGACCCACTTGGGTCTCCAAGTTCCGAATGGCAGAATGTGTGGCCACTTTTTGCTCTACAGCATTCTTGTTTAGTTCAAAGCTTGATCTGCCTAATCTTTCCGAAGTATCTCAACGCCGTCTCACTAACACCGTAAGTGTTTGATTGCTGACTGTTTTGGTTGTTCTGGTGCAGATGAGCATTCGAATGCTGATAGGTGCCTGAATTATTATTTCTCAATGGTTGGCTTGCTTGTGCGATTCGATTACTTTGTTGCCCCGATTCGATTCCAACCTTGATTCTCGCCCCACTCGCCGCTCTGCCATTCTTTGTTGGCCTTGTGATCGAGATTGCGGGGTTCATTGTTTTGATTCCGGCCTTGATTCGATTCGGTATGAACTCGATTCAGGGGGTTACGAATCCAAGGTCGGTTGTAACGGACTTTGGTTTTGCCTAAAGCCTTGGTCGACGATTCTTGTTTTGATTCCATTCGATTACGCCTTTGGTTCCAACCTTGATTCTGCTGATTCGATTCCATTTCCCTGGTTTCTCTGTCCAACATAATTCACATCATATTGTTGTGAATCATTACCCATACCATAATCCATTTGAGGGCCCTTGCGATTATCAAAGTTCGATTCCACCGCTGTTCTTTGGCCAAACTCTTGCCGATTCATATTCATTTGACCCATTGCATAGATATCCATTCATTGTTGGTCATTTCGATTTCCCAACTGTTCTTTGCCGCCTGGAGTAGGTTGCAACTGGTGGTGGATAAGTGGGTTTTCTCGATGATGTACATTCCATGGCCGAATGTCCACCTCCACAAAGCTGGCATTGCTATGTTTTCTTTCTTTCTAACTCCATTCGGTCCATCTTTAGTACCATTTCTTGCATCTTATCGTGTATGGCCGATTCTCTATCAAGTTCTTCTTTCAACGACTTCACACTTTCCATTGGGGCTTTCTTCTTCTTTCTACTGGACCCCCATTGTCCTTCTCCTTCTGCTGCATTTTCAATCTGTCTCATAGCTTGTTCTGGCGGTAGATTCATAATGTCTCCACCACTGGCGGCATTCAGCTTTTTCTGGTCCATCGGCTCTAAGGCCCTGAATAACATAATGACTTGCTCCACCATAGAAAAACCGTGTGGAGGGCATCTCTTCAGTAAACCCCTAAATCTTTCATAAGTCTCTTTTAATGTCTCTCCCTCGAGACCGTCAAACGAAGAGATTTCTTCTTTCAGATCTAACGTCTTCGCCGGAGGAAAGTACTTTTTCAGAAATACTCTCACTACATCTGCCCAGGTATGCAATGAATCATTGGGTAATGAATCGAACCAATCCTTTGCGGCTCCTTGTTCGGTAAAAACTAGTTTTATAATTTATAAACCGAAACACCCCAAGTATAAGGATCGTAGTATAGGATGTTATCGGGTCGTCCTAAGGGAGTGGAATGTTTATCGGATTCAAAGAACAATTATTCTATCGATTATGTCACTAAACTAAAGCTAAGGCTGAAACTAACTAAAACCTAAACCTAAGAATTAAAAAATAAAACAAGAATAAAAACAAACACAAAATAAGAAAACAGAAAGCCAGACGAGCGTTCACTTTGGTGAACGAGCGTCTGAAAACGGAATCTAACGGACGGGCGTCTGCTATTGCGGACGAGCGTCCAACTACGAACTGAAACAGAAACGTGCAGAAAACTTGCAGAAAACCAGGGTTTATCAAACTAGAACTTAACTAAACTTAATCTAAACGATTTAATTCAAGCGGTTGAGGAAAACACAAAGAAGGCGACTAGATTCCACCTATCAACCAACAATCCCAACTAGATGGTGATTAAAAAGACATAGTTTTTAGTAGTGATTTATTCACGAATTCAATTAAATATCTTCAATCAAATTCTAGGGTTTCGTTTATCTTTTCAAACAAACTAAACATGCAATCAACACGAAATCACGAGATCGTTTCCAAACTCTTACTCAACTAAACATGCCTAATCTCTTATAACATGATTAGATGCATTACTTTGAACGAAAGAAAACTCAAATAAACATACTTTCATATATTGATTCAAGCATAAAATAAACATAGATCGTTTCATCAAATCTTAATTCAATAAAACTTAAACAACATAAAGCAGATCCAAAGTAATGAAAAACTATGAAATAAACTCACTAAACATAAGCATCGAACTCCTCTAGTTGGTTTGTGTTGTTGATAGGTTTCCTCTGTCGACTCACTGCAAGATGTTTAGCCAACAATCATGATGAACACGATTGTTGAAGGGGAGATTTGCATCTCTGTGTAAAAACGGCTCCTTAGGGTTCTAGGGCGCAGCTGTGTATATATGAGTAAATCGTGTGTAAAAGGTTAGGGTTTTAGGCTTCATAATGCGGTGCTTTTATAGAGTTTTAAGTCGGCTGGAAGTAAGTCGGCTGTGGACGCTCGTTCATCCTCCGTCCGAACTCTCTGAATGTAAAATACAATTCCGGACGCTCGTCCACTTTATCAAACCTACATGATAAATAAACAATGCAAAAATGTAATAAAATCCAAATAATAATAATTCCATTAAATCAACACTTAAAATCATCAATTTTGCATACAACCCTCTTAAAATCATCTTTATTCAATAATTACACTTAAACCCTTAATTCTCATGTAAATTATGCAAATGTGGGGAAAATAATAATGAAATACACCCTTAATAATCATATAAATATGGCCTTAACACTCCTCTTAATGCAAACGGAAAAACGATTAGCTTTACCGCCTCGTCACTCACCCCATTATATTTCATCGTTCCACAAATCTGGAGAAAGTGGTCAAGGAAACTGTTCGGGTTCTCAGTTGATTTCCCGTGGAATAGAGCATGTTCCCCCAACATGTTCGTAATGTTCATTTGATGTCCATGTTGTTTGCATTAATTGGGGGCACTCTAATGGGATTGTGCCCTATAACTTCACGAGGAGTAGTGGCGTAATCTCGGCAAACCCTCGGTCATTTTGCCTCGCTTTGAGCCATCGTGGTCGATAATCCCGTTGTTGTTCTTTGTTGATAATCCTCCCTTTGCATAGGTGGTTCTTGATTATATGGGTTTTGGAACCCTGTTGATTTCCCCGATTCTCTAGCATCCGCAATACTCGATTTACCGTCTCTTGGTCTAATTCAGGTCCTAAGTTCTGCGTATTCTGAATATTTTGTCTCCCTGCATCTTGCCCAATCCATGTCCTCTCGATTAATTTGTGGGGTTCATAAGCGATGCAATCTTGTGTTGTCATCTCTTGACGGCTCATGACGAGGGGTCCTCGGTGGAGTATGCAATGGTAGTGTTGCGTTACCACCGGTGAGTGTCGAGGTTTGCCCTTGTACATTGTGCTCGCTTAATGGCTCTTTGCCATCTCTATGAGTTGGTGAATCCTCCATTCCTCCGAGGATTACGACAATGAACTCTCTACTACCCCTTCTTCCTCAAACAAAGGGTTCGGACTGGCAATCAGAGGTTCTCCTCGGCGCTGACTGTTTCTATGACGTGCGTAAGCTTCAATTTCTTCAATTGGCTCGGTGAGTGGTTCTTTGGAGCTTCGGGTCATGCATTGACAAACAAGAAACAACGAGAAAAAAAAAACGACCTAAGCCCAAGCTTTCGGTCAACTTACAAGATATTAAACGTAGTATTCCCCGGCAACGGCGCCAAAAATCTTGATAGCAAAATAACTAACTGCTAACTTTAACCGACAGAGTATCGGGTGAACAGTAGTATAATGGTAACAAAGTCGAATCCACAGGGAATAACGTTTAAGTACCAAAGTCGACGTAGAACTTAGTTCAGGTCAAGATTATGGTAGGGAGATATTACACTAGTGCAAAAGTAAAGATTAACTAACGGTTGTAGTTCTAGTTATTAAAAGGTATAGCCGAATTATGATCCAACGAGTTACTTTTACCCAAGAGAAGACTTGATGGGGCGTGTTTTAACCAACCTACCTTTCCACGAAGAATTTAACGACATCCACGGGTGCCAACTCCTAATTCTGGTGTTAAGGTCTGAACAACTCTCACTCAACACCCTATGTGAAGTTAATTAATTTTCCCTTTAGAAAACCGATTAACCTAACATGATTACGCTCTTAGAGTCGCTCGAACAACGATGACAAACCTCTGTATTGGAAACGGTCCTAACAACTAGGCCGAATCTACGCAACGATCCCAAAACCCCTTATCCCACATCTCACCGCAAAATACATCTATAAGTTCGATGTGTGTGATAATGAACTAGGTGATCAATCTAATTCAAAGACGTTTAAAATAAGTTTTAGGACGTGGATTAATCATTAAAACATAAAATTACGCGCTACACAACTCCCGTTTTGATCTCCCGAGGGTTGATTTCACCCGTTTTCACATATTTCGGCTATGAAAAGTTTAGCTACCCATATAAACGGATTCTGTCAACATGTCATGGATAAAATGGTGGGAAATTTTACATAATAGCCTTCTGTCAATTATGGCAGAATTCTATTAAAACCAAATTAAAACCAAAATCCAATCATTTGTCAGATTCTCCTTTATATGGATACTACTACAGATACATATATATATAACGAGAATGAAAGAAACAAGAAACAAGAAGAAATAAATAGCTAGATATAGATATAATAACGAAAGAAAACAAAAGCAAACTTACTATTATAACGGAGATATCTTCGATTACATATAAAAAACTTGATATTAGAATGATTTCAGCAACACCGAACTTCCAATAATTTCCCGAACATTACAACGATACTATTATTACTAAATTTATTTCGGCATAAGGCCTTATATACAATCTAAAAATTAAAGAAATTAAGAAGGAGATATATATATATATATATAATATATATATATATATATATATATATATATATATATATATATATATATATATATATATATATATGGTGCACTCAGCGTCTTCTCTGAATTGCTTCTTATATAGGCAAAGTTCAAGGGGCCGGACCAGTCCGGGTAAGGGCCAGACCAGTCCGGACTAATGATGACATACATCCCCCCTTAATTCCCGATTTACGGATAAAATTTTTTATTTTGGAATAAAACTTTAAAAATTCATATCTTGAGTTCTAGATCTCCAAATGACATGATTCAAGAGGCATTAGAAATCTCTCGGAAAAATCTACAACTTTCATGCAGGACTATTCTTCAGAAAATGCCGTTTTAATGAGCCATTCGTTTGTCGAAGACGTTTCTCGATTACCACTTAATCAAATCGATTAGCCACTTGACCACTTGACTTAATGATACTTGAGTTGTAGAAGTCCGATTGACGTGATTCAAAATGCGTTGGAAAGATCTTTCAAAGATCTACAACTTTCATTAAGGTCACTTCTTCAAAAAATGCCGTTTTAATGAGCCATTTGTTCGTCGAAGATATAATTCGTTAGTGGTACCACTAACCGCTGAGCCACTTGACCACTTAAGTTAGTGGCACACTCTTATATCCCTAAAAATACCTCTTTTAGGCCTCAAAACGTGTCATTCCTCGGTATTTTGGTCAACCTATAATTCTGCAATAAACCACCAAAATGCCAAACGTAAATCCGACACGACACTCCGGTTACTAAACCGGTACAAAAACTAATAAAAACACATAAAAACACTATATTCTATAAAATAACTACTACTAACATACTTAGATAAATCTAAGGAATTTATGACTCGAAATGATATAATAACGCTCAAAATGATATTAGAAATGGGGTAAAATGTTATGAAAATAACTGTGAATTTTTCCCTCATCACATATGTCAGTCACCCAACAAACTGATAGTACAGTTGAACGTTATAAAGGAAGCGATTTTATTGGATGAAATACTGACACAACAGTACGGTCAGAAATTATATCCGTTTCAAAATAGACATTGATACAATTCGAATTCAAGCCAGATGAACGTTGGGCCTTACACTATAAATAGAGGACTTTCACCAAGGATTATTAGAGAACGAATACTAAGATTTACCAAGAATTAATGTGTGCATTAGTCATTCGAATTGCTATCATCTCTGTGCTATAACAAGATCATATCTAGAATTTCATCAAGTGTTCAAGCTACCAAGAATTTATCAAGATTCAGACACTTTGAAGAACCGCAAAGAAGAATCAATTTATTGATTCTCAACCCAACTTTGATTCTACATCAAAGGTTTAGACAGTGAAGCAAACCAGGAAGTTTTGTCAAGGACGGTTATTCTGAGCAAATCAAGGCGGATTGTGTTTGTGGTGGTAGCCGGTGAAGAGGCAATTCAACCCTCTAAGGACCAGTGTTCAAGCAATTGAAGAGCAGCAATTCTACCTGTTCTACAACTTTTTAGATAGTGACGCTAGGGATTAGCCAAGGACTATTGTTTAGGACTTTTTGTAATAGTTTATCTCAAGAAGTTCTAGTGGAATTTTCCTCCGCACCACAGGGGAAGAGAGGACGTACAAGATTACATCACCTGGAACCTCTATAATATTTGCCTCATTTACTTTAAGCATTTATTTATTTATTCAGCATTTACTTATACCATTTTGATAATTGATTGTTATACACTTCACAATTCACAAACTGACATTCATCAGAATTCAGTTTACCACACTCAGTTTTCATAAAAGAATAACAAGATCAAGAAAAAGGCTTGAATCATATCCGCTGCCGGTTGACTCCATTTTGGTTAAGTCAGTTTGACTTAAACTCAGCTCAGTCCGCTTAACTCCACACAAGTTTTAATTGAACCATAAATTGTTTTAAATCCAACTTAGGGAATGTTTTTGGTTACTAGTTTATTCACCCCACTCCAAGGGACCAACACTCTTCTCCAAGTGTAATTGGCTCGAGTCTATTATGGACCTACTTGCCTTGCAGACCCCGCGGTCCATCCCCCCTTGGCTTTGCCAAACATCCCACGGGACCGTTAGGTCATAACGTGTAAAGTTGTTAAACTATAGTTTCCACATCGGTTGGTGGTCTCGCCGATAACGTTGGCCGATGGCCTTTCTCCGCCACTTTGGAGGAGGAACAGATCCGAACAGAGATCCGTAGGCTGAAATGCGGTTCAGGGATATCAAATTCTATATTTAGTTCATGATCAGCAACATTGTAATTTAACTCATTCACTATTCTTGACTAATAATAATTCCACATGTTTTTTTTGCTGTGTTTTCAATTTCACAACTTAAAAAATCTTTGTATATTGAGTTATAAGTCTCAAGAAACTAGGAACCCATCCTAAGCACTTGAGGATATTCTTCGAAATCTACCAAGGTCTCTTTCATAATTACTCATTACATGTCACAGTGTTTGAACATATGGTTAACCCACATCATAACACTTATGATGGATCACATTGCAGTAGCATAACGAAACTTTCCATAAGTATTATCTTTCACCTTTATTTTCAGGATTGACGTCCAAACATAGACATATCCCTAGAATGCTTGCAAGCATCATCTCTTGAACCGATCCATGCTAAATTCTTTTAGCATCTTATTTATATAGGTGAACTATGACAATTAGCAGATCTAGATCTATCACAACAGTTGCCACTACTATGATGAACATCACGATGTTATGTAAATGATTTTATGAATATAATTTATGTGTTATATGTGAAATTAATAAATTTTTATAAAACATGTTATACCCTCTCACAAGAAAGATAAACTAGTTATATGTAAGCATACTTATGCATTCACTATCTGCAAAAGAAAATTTTGAACTTTGTTTAGATCCAGTAATAGATATGGGCTCCCTTGGATGTGATGCTTCCCAACTGGTCACCCTTAATCTTGCATCTTGGCAGATGAGCAGCACACCCCCTAGGAGATCCAAGAGGATCCATAGAAGTGTCATTGTAGGCTTTGGTTCGTCTGTTCCGACAAGTGCTCTTGTCCAAGATCCAGGAGGACCGTTGTATGTTAACCCCATAAGTGAAGTACAGCCACGACCAAGAGTATCGGTGGATTACACATGGTATTCGGACGTTTTCACTTTCTATGTGTCGTTCCATGATCTAAGGGTAGTGTTGTTTATTCTAACGATGAACTGGAGGATGTAGACTACAAGTTTTTATGTTTGAGTTGTTTTAAGTATGTTGAACCTATGATGAATAAGATGAATGTTTTAGTTTGGATCGTTATTTTATCATTAATGAAGTATTCGATCCTTTGAATGGTTTTTTTAAAAATCTGAGTAAATCGGTTTATCTTCCATGCAATGATCGTTGCACGAGGTGGAAAAAAGTAAGAAATCTTTAGTCATGACCGAACGAATCGATCTAAAATTGCTCGGGTTTCGGGTTCGATCGTTATATTTGTGTAATTAAATTGAATTACCTCCTATTTTTTTGGATATTTATAATGGAATCTTTTTCTAGCTAAGCCTATGCTGGATTTGAGAAAGCTACCCTTTGTCATTGTTACATTGTATATGTTATGTTGCTATCCAGGATATAAAACACTGTCACATGTTCCCTTTGACTTTCTCTATGCATTTTCTTATCTTGTATGTTGGTGTTGATGTTACCTGCACGGAATATTGTTTGTTGTGTCATTGATGGTAGGCGGCTGGGCCAAGTCCCACTTCCTTTATTATATAATTTGTCTTTGACTTTCTATTTTAGTTGACTTATTCTATTTTTATTTTTTTTGTTGTTGATGTTTCTCTTGGATTTTTAAAGTGTTTTTCGTTTGATTTTTTCATCAATAGTAATTTTTTCTAGTTTATCCGTATACGTGGGTTACATTGGTTGAAAACAATTAAAAACAAAACAAAAACCATTTGTTGGGCCTGGCTCTATTTTTGTAGGATCACACTTCCGAACAAAAAAACAAGCCAAGTGCTGGGCTTGAGTGGGCGTGATATAAGGGAATATAGTAACACATTTACAAACATCAATTGATTTAGTACAACGGCAAGCGTTTGATCCTAATAGTTTATATCTAACGATGAACTTGTCAAGGATGTAGACTTCTAGTCTTTATGTTTGAGTTGTTTTAAGCATGTTGAACCTATTATGAATAAGATGAATGTTTTAGTTTGGATCGTTATTTTATGATTAATAATGTATTCTATCCTTTGAATGGTAGTTTAGAAATCCGAGTAAATCGTTTTAGATTCCACGCAATTATCGTCCCATGAGGTTTCGTGATTGAGGTGAAAAAAGTATGATATCTCTAGTCACGGCCCAACGAATCAATCTAAAATTGCACGGGTTTCGGGTTGGATAGTTGCATTTGTTTAATTAAATTGAATTTGTAATGCCCCGCTCCCGGATACCGAGCTCTTATCCAGAAGAGAACGTTTGGCGAGTATAGCATCAAATAAATCTAAAATTATACGCAAGTCTCTACGTCGCCGAATCAAAATAAAGTGAACGGAAGCTAAAAAGACTCGAGTAAAGATATAAATGCTACTAGGAATAGATACAACCATACTAAAGTTGGATAGTTAAATTACAACGACGAAAAACCAAAGTCTTACACAATACGAGGTCTTAAAAGTACAAACTTGTCTCACAACTTTCAAAAGATCTAAGAAGTAAAAGTACAAAAATTATAAAATTAAATACAACTTAGAGTGGTAAAACATTTACAAAGGAATTAAAGGAGAGCTTCTGCTAGAAGTAGTAGCACCGATTGAGACATTCGATCTTAGCACAGCGGAAACTTATGCGATTTACGATATGAAGCATAACTAATTAATCTCTACAAGAAGGTTAGTAGATTTACCCAAACTGGAGAGAGATGATAAAATCGACTAAGGGAGAAGTCGTAGTCTTCCGGATTGTATCTCCTAGCGACGACTGGTGGACGTCGATCCTCGCCGTAGAACCCCCTCGAATATGAACAAGAAAATCCCTAGGTTTTTCTTCTCATAATGACTACAATGAGAAACTAAATTTTCTCTTCTTTTATTTTGATTGTGGCGCCATAATGTAATGTGTATTGTGTTGAGATAAACTCTCTTTATATTGGAAAATAACTAGTCAAGAGAGTTATCCTTTTCACACCACAAATACCTATTCCCTTAAGGAAAAGATATTTTTCCCACAAAATAAGAGATAATTCCCAAAAAAATCAATCTCTTAGTTTTTCCATTAATTATCCAACAAATAAATAATTGATTAATTACAAATGTGACATAATCTAGAAAATTTCTTCTCCTAATGTAACGCCCCGTTCCCGGACACCGAGTCCTTATCCGGAAAAGAAACGTTCGGCACGTATAAAATAAAAGTAAATTCATTTTATACGTAAGCCTCTACTACGTCGTATCAAATCAAAGGCAAAACGGAAGCAAAACTCGGGTATATAAAATTTTTCCCAAAATTAAAGAGTAGAAAAGAAATCTAAGGGTAGAAATGTAAATTATTACATTTGGAAAAAGTACGAAAATCCCAAAAGACAGAATACGACAAAACGTCAAACCGGTAGTCTTCCTCAAAAGTACGGAAAGTACAACCAAAGAGAAGCAGAAAAGAAACATCTTGATTCTTCAACGAGCGGCGTCAAACGTCGTCGTCAAACTCTTCCTCGAAAACCTGTTCGTCTTCTCGTCCCCAAACACATAGAAAAAGTATGCATTCGAGGTAAGTACAACGTACTTAGAAAGAAAGAGAAGCTATGAAAGCAATCATAGTTATAACGAAAAGATAATTATTTAATTAGTTGATTAAATGAGACCAACTCCATCTAGGGTTCACTTCATGCTCATCAACACGTTGTGACTAACTGTTTCTAACTTAGCCTATCTATGCTACAACCGCACTCAAGGGCACTACGCGCATCCGCCTCGGCGAGGTCCTCTGCACTTTCAGTGGTCTTTGACCTACAGAGTTCTTCTACCTCGGGGACACTCTTTTGCAACATATTAGTGGATCACACCAATACCCACGAAGTCTAGAAAAGGTAGACTCCGATAGCACGCACACCTCAGCAGAGTCCCTCCGTACTTAGGGTCTTTTTGACCTACGAAGTTCTTCTACCTTCAGAGGTAGCACATGCATCGCGATTTAGCCTGGTGCCTAGCCAAGAGAGACATGTTGTTTAATCTTTTACTAGTCACATACGTTGTTTATTAGGTTATTAGCTAGCCAACCTGAGTATTTTCAAGTATTCTCCCTCACACAACTACTCTCTTCTTAGACCACTAGACACGGACAAGTCCTAGCACATACACAGACATTGATGAATACTAATTCATCAAAGCACAAGCCTATCATGCTCTTCCGACGGATCCGAACTTCAACTCCCTTTAAGAGTACATTCGGTGTTTTAACTGAACGAATCAGAAGCTCAATCCAAGCTTGTCTAAGTTATACCATGTTTAACATATCGTATATATATATCTCAAGTAAGTAAAGCATGTATATTTGGCTGAACAACGATTAACAATAGAAATGAGGTAGTACAAAACTGGACGCCCGTTTAACGACCTGGACGCCCGTTCAGTTTACTGGACGCCCGTCCAAAATAGTGGACGCTCGTCCACCCAAAACAGTTCAATCCTGAATGTAAAATTGCACCTCAGACGCCCGTCCGGATAAGCCGACGCCCGCCTCGAGATTCGACCTAAGCGGACGCCCGCCCGAGAAGCTGGGCGCCCGCCCACCTGGGTTCGACCAAAACCCTAACTTCATCATCATGCGATTTCCAGATCGTAATTCAACCCAAAACCAGCAAATAACCAACAAAACAACACAAGGATCCACAACTAGACGTACTGTAACAACCATAGTCTTTAACCAAAACAAATATTCATATTTCTAACACCAAGAAGCCTTAAAACATGATCAATTCCTTATAACAAATGATAGAATTCATAGGACTGTTTCTCTTACCTATTTGCAGCCCCAAAACTGATCAATACTGCTCTGAAAAACTGCTGCAATCCCACAAAACTGATGCCGCAAAAGTTGTGCTCTTCACGCCGAGTCCAATTCTTGAATCCGTTTTGAAAACGATCAACTCTACCTCTTAGAATTGTGAAGAACTCTCTTTTCTCTCTTTCTCTCCTCACAATGCCGCACAAGGGAAGGGGGAAGGCTGAAATCAAACTGAAAATCCCTGAATTAGGTTAGGTCTTAGCATTAAAAAGGAGTTAACCATTTTCCTTAATTGCCCTTGACCACAAAACTGATTTTCCTTTTAATTACATATATAAAATTTCGAGAATATATATATATAATGTCCAAAATAATTAACTCCGAATAAAAGGAAACCGAACCTAATATTTCGTTTTCGCAAAAAGACACGTCTGCCCTTTCCCGAAAGTCGGAATATTACATTCTCCCCCCCTTAAAAGGAGTTTCGTCCTCGAAACTAGAACATACCTGGTAAATCCCCAAATTCTTGGAACTCACTAAGCATGTCGCTTTCTACTTCCCAAGTTGCCTCCTCGGGTGAATGATTGCTCCACTGAACTAACACCAAGGGAATCATCCTTCTTTTAATCATCTTTTCTTTCCGGTCTAGAATCTTGATTGGTCTCTCGTCATATGCAAGGTTATCTTGTAAGATTTCTGGGTCAACCGTAGTTTCCACATCATTCTTCGTCAGACACTTTTTCAACATCGACACGTGAAACACATTATGGACTCGACATTGATTACGCAATCGAAGCTTATAAGCTAACGCCCCAACTCTTCCGGAATCTCAAAAGGTCCAACATACCTTGGGCTTAGCTTTCCTTTTTGTCCAAAGCGTTTCACTCCTTTCATTGGCGAAGCCGGAGGTAAACTCTATCGCCGACTTCAAACTCAAGAGGTCTTCTTCTAACATCATTGACTTTTCTATGCATCTTGTCTTTGCCTTGATTCTTCTTGACCGGTGAACCCTTTCCTTTGCTTGTTCGACCATCTCGGCCCTCGTAATCTGTCTCTCCCGACTTCATCCCAAAAGCAGTGGCGTGCGACATCTTCTCCCATACAACGCTTCAAACGGCGGCATGCCTATACTTGCATGAAAACTGTTGTTGTAGGCAAACTCCGCTACCGATAGGTAATCGTCCCATGATCCGCCTACCTCCAAAACACAAGCTCTCAGCATGTCCTCGAGTGTCTGGATGGTCCTCTCAGATTGTCCATCATGCGAGGATGAAAAGCCGTGCTCAAATCCAACTTGGTCCGAAGGCTTCTTGCAAGCTCTTCCAAAATCGACTTACGAATCTCGAATCACGGTCTGAAACTATCGAGACTGGAACTCCATGTAACTTCACTACATTGTCCAGATATAGTGTCGTCATCTTCTTTAATGGCATGTCGACCTTGTACGGTAAGAAATGGGCAGATTTGGTCAATCTGTCCACGATTACCCAAATTGCGTCGTGTCCGCCTCTTGTCTTAGGTAATCCGGTGATGAAGTCCATTGTGATCTTATCCCACTTCCATTCCGGGATATCCAATGGCTTAAGCATTCCACCGGGTCTTCTATGCTCCGCCTTAACCTTCTGACATACATCACACTCGGCCACAAACTTGGCTATCTCCACTTTCATCGAGGGCCACCAAAATCTTTCCTTTAAGTCTCTATACATTTTAGTAGCACCCGGATGAACCGCAAAAGCTATCCTATGTGCTTCTTCCATAATTCTTTGTCTCAAGTCGCCAACGTTAGGTACACATAGACGATCCCGATACCACAGATTTCCACTCTTATCCAACACGTAACCAACCGTAGGCTTCTCTCTAGCAACACGCTTCAAGTCCAACAAAACCGGGTCTTCGTCTTGCTTTCCCCGAATATCATCCATCAACTCTGACCTTGCTAACATCGGTGCCACAAAGCGCCGGTCTTCAATCTGATCGAAGCTTCGATTTCCAACCCATCAAACCTTTCCGCCATTACCTCAACACTGGAAGCTGCAAACACTGGTTTCCTGCTCAGAGCATCTGCCACTACATTCGCTTTACCCGGATGGTACTGAATGTCCAAATCATAGTCCTTAACGAACTCTAACCATCTCCTCTGTCTCATATTCGAGTTCTCTTGTGTGAAGAAATACTTTAAACTCTTATGGTCGGTGAAGATCCTTGCTTTAACCCCATATAAGTAATGCCTCCAAGTCTTTAAGGCAAATACTACCGCTGCCAACTCTAGATCATGTGTCGGGTAGTTCTTCTCATGTACCTTCAACTGCCTAGATGCATAAGCTATCACTTTTCCTCCTTGCATCAAACACACAACCCAAACCTCGTCCCGAAGCATCCGTGTAGACATCATAGTTATCAAAAATCTCGGGCGCTAACACGGTGCCGTAGTCAACTTACTCTTCAAGGTATGAAAGGCCTTATCACACTCATTAGTCCATTCAAATTTCACATTCTTCCGTGTCACTGGTGAGTGGAGTAGCTATCTTGAAAAATCTTGTACGAACTTCTGTAGTAACCACCAACCCAAGAAAACTTCTTACCTCAAAGCGTGGTAGGTTTAGGCCAATTCTCAAGCGCCTCGATCTTTGCCGGATCAACTTGAATACCATCTCCGAGAAATGACATGACCCAAGAAACTCACTCGATCCAACCAAAAGTCACACTTAGAAAACTTCGCGCCTGGCGATTCTTCTTGGTGTGTCCAACACTATCCTTAAGTGTTCCTCGTGTTCCTTCTCATCCTTAGAGTAAACTAGGATATCGTCTATGAACACTTAGTGAGTCCAAAAGGCATAACAAGGAACTCATAATGTCCATATCTCTCATCGTCTTGAAAGCCGTCTTGGTATATATCGCTATCTTAACCTTCAATCGATGATATCGGGATCTCAGTCGATCTTGGAAAACACTTTCTTACCTTGCAAGGCGATTAAGCAGATCATCTATCCTTGGTAGAGGATACTTATTCTTGATGGTAAGGTTGTTCAATGCTCTATAGTCGATACACATTCTCATGCTGCCATCTTTCTTCTTCACAAACAAAACAGGGGCTCCCCATGGCGAGAGTCTTGGGCTGAATTATGTTCCTTTCAAGCATATCTTTAAGTTGAGCTTTCAACTCCTTTAATTCAGCCGGTGCCATCTCGTAAGGTGCTTTAGCGACGGTGCCGCTCCGGTATCAATCGAATTTCAAACTCTATCTCCCTGTCCGGCATGTTTCCGGTAACTCTTTCGGAAATACCTCGGGTATTCCTCACTATGGGAGTCTCTCGAACATAGGCTTCACTTGTTCCACGTCCATTGCATACAACAAGTAGCCTTCACAACCCTTCCGACAAGCCCCTACGCGCTTTAACGATATGATCGGATGTTTCTTCTTACTCGGCTTGTACACATTCCCTTGATACGTCTTGTCGATTTCCGTGTACTTTAAAAGTCACTTTCTTCTCTTTCTGATCCAAGTGTACATAATTCTCGGATAGCCAATCTATTCCGAGGATTGCATCAAAATCCGAAAAGTCCAAAACTGTAAAGTTGCTCTTACATCGATAAGGTCCGACTCGAACTTCCACTTGTGGTATCATTCTAGTTACCATTGTTACCTTCCCTAACGGCGTAGTTATCTCCAAAGTGTTTCTTAAAGGCTCTGAAGGTAAATCCAACTTCTTAGCTACCTTGGTTGACACAAAAGTATTTGACGCTCCCGTGTCAAACAAAGCCTTAACCACTAGGTTTTCTAACATTATCGTACCTAGGATGCATATTCATTTATTTAAATATAGTTACAACATGAATAATCACGCTATAAAATATCTTAACAAAAGAATGAAACAAAACATGGTACCTGAAATAACGTCATCCTCTGGTTCCACAAAATTAGCATCCACTGCAAAAACTCGAACCGGTCGGCTCGGGCCGCCTCTCCCGCTACCTTGGCTCGAACCACTCTTGTTTCCTCTGTTTGGACACGCTCTAGAAAAGTGTCCTTGCTCACCACAAACGTAACAACCGTTACTACTCTGCCTGCACTCTCTGTATGATTTCGTTGCACTTGGGGCAAAGTGGTGCCTTTGTTCGAGCCTTAGTGCTTTGTAGGAGCCGTAGTCTTCTTGGTCGCTTCTTTGTGGCGCCCCTATAACTGCCTTGACTTGTCCCAAAATTTCTCTTATTATTAACAACCACTGTAGCTCTCTTCCTGAAAGTTTCGACTTCCAAGGCTTTATTCATCAACTCTGCCATATTCCTTGCCGTGAATCCTAGCATGCCCGACTGAATCTCGTAGGCCAACCCATCCTTATAGAGGGCCATCTTTCTCTCTTCTACCTTCATCAATTCCGGATAGAACCTTCCTAGCTCATTGAACTTATTAGTATCTTGGGCCCTTTGTCGGTGATTACCTTGCTTGTGCTTCAGGAATTGACTTGCTTTATCTCGCTTGAATCAGAACGGGAAGTACTCATTATAAAACATCGTCTTGAACCCTTCCCAATCCGTTACCTTACCGTTCTTTGCTTTGGACGGCATCAATCCATGCTTCGCTGCTCCCAACATAAAAGCGATCGCTAGCATTTGTGCCATTTTCATCTCGGGAACATGTATGTTCCTACAAGCTTTCTCGAATCCTCTTATCCATTCCTCTCGCTTTAGAATGCTCCACATTACCAAAGAAGTTCTCAACTCGATTTCTCCTCAATCTTGTATACCAATCCACGGTGGTGCTTGCTCGAAAGTCGGTCTAATCGGTGGGTGAACCGGAGGGTAACCAAAAGATACATGCGGTGATCTGCTTTGTTGTTGAGGATAAGGTGGGATTACTTGAGGCTCATTTCGATCACGGATAGTACCACGATAAGGACCGATCTTTGTTGAGGTTCTGCTGAAAACCAAAGGGTGGATGACCGACGCCTTGCTGGTGGTCAAAGCGTGGTGAAGGTGGTACTGTAGGTTGAGGAACATGTCCTACAGGAGGAGGGTAGAAGACCTGCTGCAGCTGAGGATACACTGGAGGATAAGCACTAGATGGTGGTGGATACACATTGGTCACTGGTGGTGGCGCACTAATCGGTGGAATGTCGCCTATTACAGTGACACGAATAGGTGCTTGTCCAGGCTCTCCATAAATGTAGTTATATCTTGGCGGTGGTCGGGGTGGAAGATTCTGATGCGGCCTCGGTGACACATCCTGTTGAGACCTTGGTGTAGGTGTGGCTGTATGGGGTGGTGGCGAAAGGCTCAAACGAGGCGAAGGATTCTGCCTCACAAATCCGCCCCCTACTACGGGCACTGGGCTCCCTGCCCCTTGACTAACCCCTGAGCTCCCAGCTTCACGAACGCCTCTCCTTGTCGTTACCATACTGAAAGATCAAGAAAACCAGACGTTACTAAAGATCTAAAGAAACTTATCTTAAGGAAAGGAAGTCTAAAGAACGCTTTTCTCTCGATACCAAGCGTAACGCCCGTTCCGGACACCGAGTCCTTATCCGAAAAAGCGTTCGCACGTATAAAATAAAAGTAAATTCATTTTATACGTAAGCCTCTACTACGTCGTATCAAATCAAAGGCAAAACGGAAGCAAAACTCGGGTATATAAAATTTTTCCCAAAATTAAAGAGTAGAAAAGAAATCTAAGGGTAGAAATGTAAATTATTACATTTGGAAAAATCTGAAAATCCCAAAAGATGAGATACGACAAAACGTCAAACCGGTAGTCTTCCTCAAAAGTACGGAAAGTACAACCAAAGAGAAGTAGAAAAGAAACATCTTGATTCTTCAACGAGCGGCGTCAAACGTCGTCGTCAAACTCTTCCTCGAAAACCTGTTCGTCTTCTCGTCCCCAAACACATAGAAAAAGTATGCATTCGAGGTAAGTACAACGTACTTAGAAAGAAAGAGAAGCTATGAAAGCAATCATAGTTATAACGAAAAGATAATTATTTAATTAGTTGATTAAATGAGACCAACTCCATCTAGGGTTCACTTCATGCTCATCAACACGTTGTGACTAACTGTTTCTAACTTAGCCTATCTATGCTACAACCGCACTCAAGGGCACTACGCGCATCCGCCTCAGCAGGGTCCCTCTGTACTTAGGGTCTTTGACCTCTGAGTTCTTCTACCTCGGGACACTCTTTTGCAACATATTAAGTGGATCACACCAATACCCACGAAGTCTAGAAAAGGTAGACTCCGATAGCACGCACACCTCGGCACAGAGTCCCTCCGCACTTAGGGTCTTTTTGACCTACGAAGTTCTTCTACCTTCAGAGGTAGCACATGCATCGCGATTTAGCCTGGTGCCTAGCCAAGAGAGACATGTTGTTTAATCTTTTACTAGTCACATACGTTGTTTATTAGGTTATTAGCTAGCCAACCTGAGTATTTTCAAGTATTCTCCCTCACACAACTACTCTCTTCTTAGACCACTAGACACGGACAAGTCCTAGCACATACACAGACATTGATGAATACTAATTCATCAAAGCACAAGCCTATCATGCTCTTCCGACGGATCCGAACTTCAACTCCCTTTAAGAGTACATTCGGTGTTTTAACTGAACGAATCAGAAGCTCAATCCAAGCTTGTCTAAGTTATACCATGTTTAACATATCGTATATATATATCTCAAGTAAGTAAAGCATGTATATTTGGCTGAACAACGATTAACAATAGAAATAAGGTAGTACAAAACTGGACGCCCGTTTAACGACCTGGACGCCCGTTCGATTTCTTTCGACGCCCTTCCAAAATAGTGGACGCCGTCCACCCAAAAGCGATTCAATCACGAATGTAAATTGCACCTCAGGCGCCCGTCCGGATAAGCCAGGCGCCCGTGCGAGATTCGACCTAAGCGGACGCCCGCCCGGAAGAGCTGGACGCCCGTCCACCTGGGTTCGACCAAAACCCTAACTTCGTCATCATGCGATTTCCAGATCGTAATTCAACCCAAAACCAGCAAATAACCAACAAAACAACACAAGGATCCACAACTAGACGTACTGTAACAACCATAGTCTTTAACCAAAACAAATATTCATATTTCTAACACCAAGAAGCCTTAAAACATGATCAATTCCTTATAACAAATGATAGAATTCATAGGACTGTTTCTCTTACCTATTTGCAGCCCCAAAACTGATCAATACTGCTCTGAAAAACTGCTGCAATCCCACAAAACTGATGCCGCAAAAGTTGTGCTCTTAACGCCGAGTCCAATTCTTGAATCCGTTTTGAAAGCGATCAACTCTACTCTCTTAGAATTGTGAAGAACTCTCTTTTCTCTCTTTCTCTCCTCACAATGCCGCACAAGGGAAGGGGAAGGCTGAAATCAAAGCGAAAATCCTGAATTAGGTTAGGTCTTAGCATTAAAAAGGAGTTAACCATTTTCCTTAATTGCCCTTGACCACAAAACTGATTTTCCTTTTAATTACATATATAAAATTTCGAGAATATATATATATAATGTCCAAAATAATTAACTCCGAATAAAAGGAAACCGAACCTAATATTTCGTTTTCGCAAAAAGACACGTCTGCCCTTTCCCGAAAGTCGGAATATTACACCTAATTATCAACATGTGGCGCCACCCTTTTTATCATTTTTAATAGAAAATGTATTTTCTATTTTACATATTATTTACCAAATAACTAATATTATATATTTATTAAATAGACCAACTATTTAATTTATTTTCGAGGTTCCACAAAACGAGAAAACACTCGCGTGTTAGGAGCCAATCCGGGGACCATGGACCTATAATTAGTAGCTACAATAAATTAAATAAAATATTCATCAAACAGAATATATCCACTTAATTCATTAATTCTGGAATTACGCCACCATATATCAGAAACTGAACTCTATCGATTATAGATGTAACTTATTCTCAAAACATCGAGTCGATAAGTGTCCATTGATATAATCATTACATACAGACTAACCCTCCATAGACTATCCGTAATGAAGTAGGATTATTTCCGTAAACCTTCTTCACTACCACTTATCCTTATTTACCATTAACCCATTAGTGATCAATTAGTTCATAACCAATACGAACTCCCGGGATTGATCAGTTTCTAGGATCAACAAATAAGAGGATTGTCTTTCTACTTCCCATAGGAAGGAATGGATTCCATATTTGTGAGCCACACACTTTTCACTCATTCCAGAACAGTGCCAACATGAAAGTGATTCGGACCGTGCCACTTAGCGAGCCTTAACGAACACATCAAACCCTATCCTGAAACAAGTAGGAGTATGTAATCACTTCAAGATTAAGGTTAATCCATATATGATCGTCTTGTGATTTAATAAGATTTCTCAATCACGGAATTCTATGAGAAACTCAGATTAAATTGGTCCAGTCATATATGACTCTCATCATATATAAATGCCCCACTTAGACAACAAATGTCGACGGTCCGGATAAGACGGTCACACAATAAAGTGTTATGGGCGCATTAATGGTGGTTTAATCAATAGACCTCATACTTTGATTAAGTTCACCACGGACTAATAGTTTAAGTGTATCACCAAAAACTCAATCCTCATGTGTGACACACACTAAGTTATATGGATAAATATGATACGACGTGTGTTTTTCAATAGTGTATTACTTACAAGCATGAATCAAGTAATAAGATGAGAATAAATCTGTCATTTATTAATTCTAAAAAAAATTACATAAATTGTCTTTCGGGTGCTACTTCCAACAATTTCCCACTTGCCCGAAAGGTCAAGCAACAATTGTCTTTCGGGCACACTATATCTCACAATCTCGCACTTGCCCGTAAAGACAAGCAACAATTGTTTTTAGAGCAACACACCCTTATTCTTTCTATCCACAACATTCTCCCACTTGCTCTAAAGCAAATGAGACATATCTCCCGATTGTATACCCGCCAAGCGCTCATCAGTGACAATAGATGCCACGCGACTTGGTAAACCGATCAGCTAGGTTGTCGGCTCGAGGCGATCTTTAAGACCGAAAAATTGCCTCTTTGCACGATCTGTCTAATCAGGTGGTACTTACTTTCAATATGCTTTTGACCTCTTGTGATTGCGAAGATTCTTTGCATGAGCTACCTCTTAATTGTTTTCACAGTAAAATGGCATCGTCTCATCAAGACCTAGAATTACTTCCAGATCAAAGAATTTCTCAAGCCACACTGCCTCTTTAGCTGCTCCGAAAGCTGCTATGTATTCGACTAACAAAGTCAAATTGGCAGTGCTAGATTGCTCTAGACTATAGCTCCATCACTATGAGTAAACACTGAGCCTGAGATTGATTCACGATCATCCTTAATCTGACAAAATAATCAGAATCAGTGTAGTCAACAACACTCAGGTTCGCACCCGAATAAACAAGCATATGATTCCTTGTTCTCTAAAGATACTTGAGGATATACTATTCTGCTTTCAATTGCTTGAATCCAAGACTCGACTTTAATGGACTTTTAATAATCTGACTTTCTCTATCCAAAAGAGAATCTATCCCATTTTCTCTATATCCGAAGATTGAGAGAATTATTCCGTGAGGGGTTGGGTAGGAATTGCATACGAAAATGCATTATACTCTTAAACAATAAGATGGAAGGGAAACCGCCACAACTTGTCCTCATTAATTCGACCGAATCAAATTCTAAGAATATAGTCCACTTCTCTGATTCAGAGAAGCTTTGGCTCGTCAGTTCTTGACTTCAGATAACACACTTATGTTTCTTACAACTGTTGCAGTGTTATCATTTATAATCACCAACGTGTACTACTTTACGAATGTTGATTATCCAGTCTACAAAAGACTCATCCATGTTCTAGTCAAGCCCATACATTTCAAAAATGTGACTTGTAATGACCTAGAGGTTTGCTTTAATCGACCAATGGATATAAGCATAGGCAGGAAACTTCCATTGGATTTAAGCTAAAAACCCTTTGTTCCGAATGAATATAAGCTCCATTGTACGGAAAGAAAGTTTCAAGGCATCTCCCCTGGTAATCTTTCTGCTTTCTATGGAGTCAAGCAAGGCTTAATGGTGAGAGAGTTCAGGGCATCACCCATATTGAACTATCTACTTCTCAGGGAATTACCCCTAGTCCACTTAGCTTTGCCTTGAAAGATAAACTTTCTCATTCATTCAACTCTTTTCATGTAGATCCAATTTCTCCACTAGGCCTGAGACACTCAGGTGGTTCTACAAGAGTGTGAACGGAACTATAGTGCCATAACTCCATTTAAAGGTTTATGGCTTTAGAGAAACCTATATTTGTCAAAAACTATACAGTCCTTCCAGAGGACCATAGGTTATCAATCACCCCAGTAGGCTGTAAAGTCCACATGATCACAGCGGGTCAATGGTTAAACCATACTCCTACTGCTTTAGGGTGAATTGATATTCTGATCAGTTTCAGTAGTATTTATCAGCATAACCCCCAACAACCAATGTTGGATGTGGTCCGATTAAGTCAGATAGTAACTCCTTGAGTAACTGTACTTCAAGGTCTAAGGTTGTTATCTAAACATTCTTTTAGAAAAGATGTTACAGTGTAACCGTCACTATCCAATCTTATGAATCTTATAACCAACATTTACTCATTGCATTAAGATATTTCACGAACAATCACCATCTGAACGTGTAAGTAAAATCTCCAATCCTACCTTCAATCACTTGTGCTAAATGCCTCTAATTGCGGAAGTGAGGTAAATGTAATTTACTCCCTATCCATAATTCATAGGCATCTTCTAGGTAGACTTCTCAGTATTACATAATAATGTGAACCGTTATTTTCCAAACAATAACTTAATTGAGTTAAGCAGTGTATTGTAGCATATCAATAATTATACAAGACTGTCTATGGTTTATCCTTTCAGTGAAATATTTTCACCCGGAGGTAGGCCAAGCATCAGTGCCAAAACTATGCTATAGCCTATATTTGAGCATGGAATACTCGTTTCTCTGGTAATATCAGAGATTCCTCCAAATATCTAGACAAACTAATCGGTGTTTCGAGTAGTCAATAGAAAAAAGTCTATTACTCAAAAGCGCCCACTAGCTTGTATCCTTCATAAGACCCCGAAGGTCAATATGAACAAGCTATGTTACTTCTTTAGCTCTATTAACCTTTCCTAATTGAAAGGTTACTTAGTCAATTTTATCTCAAGAATATATGCACTAATAAATAGATGCTGAAGAATATATGCAGTCTTCAGATCTTATCTCTAGATCTTATGCACTAATAAATAGATGCTGAAGAATCGTTTATCTAAATACGGAAACCATTTGTCTTAATAGTTTATGATGACTTACATATACATTTTCAGCATTACATAGTGGTTTTGACTTTATCAGACAAAAGTCCGAGTCCCAGAATCGTATACAAATGTCATTTTCACTTTCTTTGAGGCAACTATATTATCAATGTGAAAGTGAATCCATTTGTTCCAACGAGTCCGAAAACAAAAATTATATTTCTTTGATATTCAGGGATTAAAATACGAAATTTATTTCCTTATATCACTCCCACTATCTCTACTGAAATAACTGCCCATTGTCTTCTCTTCATTATGAATTCCCAACTAACTTGTTCTTTACAAATGAACTTTAGATTTTGAGTCAAATTACTCGGTTAATAATTTCTATAAAGATTCATAGGTTAGTGATCCGAAATCACTTTCTGTTGGAAATAAAATTTATATTTTGATGATAATTCATCATATTTGTTTTAAGTATTATCTTAACCCCATTAATGAAGTGCTGAAGCCAGCTATTATAGTGAAAAGCTAAAATATGTCTAGAACTGAATGTATATGTTTTACTAGAGCCTGATCTTTGTATAAGTTACATCAGACAAGCACTGTAATAATTAGTGTGTCATAAAACAGAAAACTGGAAGTCATCTAGAAAACTGGAAATCACTAAGACAGAAACTGACTCAGAATACACTGCATCAAACAGAAGATTATAAGTTCAATGAGGGACACAAACTCAGTTGGCTTATATAGAAGACTGAAGAACTGAGGTTCACAGACTCAGTTATTGAAGATTGAAGAACTGAGGATTCAAACTCAGTGATGAAGATTACAAGTCGAGACTGTAAAGATAGACTTCAGGCAAGATTGTAGTGACCTGAACTGACTTTATGGATCTTGTATGAGGACCTAAGAATCATAAGGACAATGAATTCTTAGATGATAATGAGTCATGGTGTACTCTGATTAAGTCAATCATAATCAGATGAAAACTGGAGTATTGATATTTGAAAAAGAGTAAAATCTCAGTTAACGCTCCAAGTAAGTAAGGAAACTGACAAACAATTAACTCAGTTTTATAAGTCAGCCATCCAACAAACTGATCGTACATTCGAACGTTATAAAGGAAGCAAATTCATTGGATGAGTTACTGACACAGCAAAAAGGTCAGAAAATATAGCCGTTACAAGTGAGACGTTGATACAATTCAAACTGAAGCCAGATGAACGTTGGACCTCACACTATAAGTAGAAAACTTTGCACCAAGGATAAAAACAACGAATTAACAAGTATTATCAAGCAATTTTGTGCATTAGTCGAACTACTATCATCTCAGCGCTATAACAAGATCATATCTAGAATTCTTCAATTGTTCAAGCTACGCAGATTTTATCAAGAATCAGACACTTTGAAGAACCACAAACAAGAATCAATTTATTGATTCTCAGCCCAACTTTGATTCTACATCAAAGGTTTTAGACTGTGAAAAAAACCAGGAAGGTTTCGCCAAGGATAGTTGTGACAAACAGTCGGGTAGACTGTGTTTGTGGTGGTAGCTGGTGAAGAGGCAATTCAACCCTCCAAGGATCAGTGTTCAAGCAATTGAAGAACTGTAATTCTACCTGTTCTACAACTGTTTAGATAGTGACGCTAGGGATTAGCCAAGGACTATTGTTTAGGACTTTTTGTAACAGTTCACCTCAAGAAGTTCTAGTGGAATTTTCCTCCGCACCACAAGGGAAGAGAGGACGTACAAGATTACACCACCTGGAACCTCTATAATATTTGGCTTATTTACTTTATGGACTTACTTATTTATTTACAGCATGTTGATAGTTGATTGTTATACACTTCACTGTTCACAAACTGATATTCATCAGAATTCAGTTTACTACACTCAGTTTTCATTAAAGAATAACAAGATCAAGAAAAAGGCTAGAACTATATCTGCTGCCTGTTGACTCAGTTTTGGTTAAGTCAGTTTGACTTAAACTCAGCTCAGTCAACTTAACTCCACACAAGTTTAACTGAACCCTAATTTGTTTAAATCCAGTTTTTGGTAACAAGTTTATTCAACACCCCTAAACTTGTGTTAGCCTTTCCAAGGGACCAACAATTGGTATCAGAGCAGTGCTTCTTTGATAAGATATCAATTGCTCTGTATCTCCTCTAGTTGCTCTCATTTGAAAGCTCAGTTTTAAGTTGTTAAACAATCAATTTTCACTCACTCACTATGGATAACAATCAATATGCAACACAGATGCTTATGTGCAACATGGACAGATTTGACGAATATAAACGTCGTATGCAGGCCTTTCTAGCAGCTACTCATGATGAAATGATGGATGTACTCACTGACGGACCAATCCAGATCACTCACATGCAAACTGTTGGTGGAGAGCAAGTTCGAGTTGCAAAACCCAAATCCGAATGGACCAGTGATGATCGCAAGCGAAACAATCTCAACAATGTTGCCATGGATTTATTCCTCAGAACTCTTGATAACAACATGTACTTGAAGGTGAAAGAATGCACCACTTCCAAGGAAATATGGGACAAACTACAACTTGTCTGTGAAGGAACGGATTCAATCAAGGAAAATAAAATCTCTGTTGCAAAACAAAAGTTTGAAAATTTCAAGATGAAATCTGGTGAAACTATTGACCAGATGGAAACAAGATTCAGTGCTATCATGGATGAATTAGATCTACTCAATATTGAATACTCTAAGAAAATTATCAACACGAGAATCTTGAAGGCATTACCAATGTGCTAGAAGATGAAGGTCACTGCTATGGAAGAATCTTGAAGACTTGACATAGAGGATTCATTCAAAATCTTCTCAGATCTGAAAGCTTATGAATTCAGTGAAGATTTTACAAGTACATCTGCAATAATCAAAGCTTTGGAAGAACCAAAAACCACAGCACTTGCAGCAACAGCAAATGACATTCAAGAAAACTCATCTAGCAATCTTCATGAATTGGATGAAATAGAAGAACAAATGGCTCTAATGATGAACAGAATTCGAAGAATGAAGAGTTGACATCCAGTCACTCAGAAGTTTATCAAAAGGACTCCTGAGAAAAGAAAAGACGATGAATATCTCTGTTTCAACTGCAAGAAACCTGGACATTATAAGGCTGAATGTCCAGAACTAACCAAGAAGACGCTAGCAAGAAGAGTTGGTAGAAGAGCACTCCTTGCTGGAGATGAATCAGATTATGAAGCTGGCACTAAAAGATTATCTGATGACACAGCTTTAATGGCACACATGGAAGACCCAAATGAGGTATGTGAATCCAATTCCAAATATTCCTCAGCTCAAATTTCAATGCAAAATGCATGTTCTTCGACTGCTGACTCCAATCCAAAAAATCTAGAATTAGAAGAAACTCTTGACGAATTGATGAATCAGCTAGTGATTATTCAAGCTGGTTATGAATCAATTAAAGCTGAGAAAGAAAATCTAATTCTTGAAGTTGAAAGATTGAAGTCTGAATTAAAATTGTTGAAACTGACTAGAACTGATAAAGAAAAGATTCAGCATCAGCCTACTATATCAGCAGCAGCAACTGAATAATTTGCTCAATCAAGTTCGGTTACTGGATTCAAATCTGGAAAACCATATTGAGACAAAACTGGTTTAGGATTTGATACACAACAATCTTCTAAGGATGGAACCAACAAAGCTGTCAAACCTAGTACCAAAACTGGTATCAAGTTTGTAGTGAAGGATGCAGGTTCTTAGATCTAAACGAGTTAGATCTATGCGCAGCGGACGGATCACGATTTACATATCATAAAACATAGTTAAAGGACTTAAAAACTACAAGGGGGTTAAGATCATGTTACCAATATAGGGAAGAGAAGCCTTGATCTTCCGATGTGTTCTCCAAACGGCGGTTGGTGGACACCCTTCTTGATACACGAGCCTCCTCGATATGCAACCAGAAAAATCCCGAAGATTTTTCCAACTCGAACCCTAAGAATAGAGGCCGAAATTTTTCGGCCAATTTCTCTCGGTGAATAGTGACGTGAATAGTGCCTTGCCATTAGACTTGGGAGAACTCTCTTTATATAGGAGAGTAATCAATGTCCTCCAAGGATTAAATAATTAAGTGATAATTATCACATTAATCCTTTTCCAAATAAAAGATAAATAAAATGATTATCCCAAACAAATTAAGATAAATCATATTATTATCTATTATTCCATGAATTATCATTTAACAAATAAAAGATAAATCACATGTTAAATAATTATCCAAGAAAACTAATTTCTCTCTAATTATTAGGACATTAATGGCGCCACATATTGGGTCAAAAAAGCCCACATAAAATGTCTTTTATGTGTATTATATTATTTAGCCCAACTAAATAATATATATGCATATCAATTAATTAGCCCAGCCAATTAATTATCACTGAGGCCCAAATAACAAGATTATTAGTCCGAATTACAGAAGCCACACCGGGGACCATGGACCTATAACCAATAGCTCCAATAATTAATTATTCATCGAACATAATAAGTACATTAATTATTAATTCCGGGATTACGCCACCATAAACCCGAAACTGAACTCTACCGATTATAGATGTATACTTATACTCAACCCATAGAGTGAATAAGCGTCCATTGATATAATCACTACATACGGATTAACCTCCATAGATTTGTCCATTCTCGAGAGGAAGTCTCCGTGAACCCGACTCGAGAATATCTTATCCTTATTTACCATCAACCCCTAGTGATCAATTAGTTCACATATCGACTAGTAGCTAATTAGTCTAAATATGAACTCGGCCGATCGATCACTTTCTTAGGGCTAACAAATAAGGGACTTTCTCTCTACTTTCCTTGAGGAAGGAATGGATTCCATGTCTGTAAAAATCAGAACTACTCACTTATCTGGAGATAGTGCCAATGAGAAGTGGCTTGGAACACATTATTTAAGTGAACCGTAACTAACACATCAAACACTACCCCGGGACAAGCAGCACCCTGTGATCACCTCAGGATTAAGGTTGATCCATATATGATCATCTAATGATTTAATAAGATTCCTCGATTACGGATATATATCGAGAAATTCAGATTAAATCGGTCCAGTCCTATATGAATGCCATCATATATAAATGCCCCACGTAGGTACCCTCTACCGACAGTCCGGATAAGACTATCACACCCTAAGGTGTTCTGGGCGCATTATTGGTGTTTTAATCAAGAGACCCTAAACTCTGATTAAGTCCACCACGGACTAATGATTTAAGTATATCACCACTAACTCAATCCTCACGTGTAATCCATACACCGAGTTAAGTGGTTACATCTGAGATATACTTAGGGTTTGCAGCAGTGTATTACTTTACAAGCACAAAGCAAGTAATAAGTTGAGATAAATTATGTCATTCATTATTAAAAACAATTACACAAATTGTCTTTCGGGCACTACACCTAACATGTAGCTGAGAAACTTCCACAAACTAAGAAAATTGTTGAACCAGTAAAGCCAGTATCACATAGGACAAATTAGTTTTCCAAGAAAACAACCAGATTTACCAACAAAGGGAAACCAAATGGTAAATCGGCTGTACCGCAAGAAAACCGAACTGGAAAATCATCTACCAGGTCCTCAAAAACCAATCAATTCACGAACCAGAAAAATTACAGTCAAAGTAAATCCAAGAATGTCAATCATTCAAGGAATCACACATTCAGGAGGAAAGGAAGATCATATCCCACTGATGATGATTGGAATTTTACTGCATCTATTGCTAAAACTAATAATAACAATCATTCCGCATGAAAACCTATCAAAGGTTTTGGTCCAAGACTCGATGAGGATTAATCTCGGTTCTCGGCAAAAGTTCCGAGCATTCAAGGTCGATTCGGACCTCGATGAAGGAATGACGGTTATGATTCTAGCTTCAATAATAGAAAGCAAAATGGAAATAAGTTTCAGTCAAAAGACCTGAGAAATCATATAAATAAGACACAGTCCAAACATAGATACTATGGGAGTGTGGCTTACATATATGAAAACAAGTGCAACAATATCCGAAGAATCCCAAAAGTATATATTCCCAGAGTTGTACTTACAACTGACCCCTATGGACCCAAACAGAATTGGGTACCTAAAAACTTCTAATTTTTATTGCAGGATATATGGTACTTTGACAGTGGTTGCTCTAGACACATGACAAAGAGTAAAGACTGTCTCAGTAATTTTATTGCAAAAGATGGACCAAAGGTTAATTTTGGAAGTAATGACAAACCTGGATACACCAGAGGTTATGGCACCTTAATCAAGAATGGACTTACAATTAAGAATGTATCTTATGTAGAAGGACTACACTACAATCTACTCAGCACCAGTCAATTTTGTGACATGGGATACAAAGTTGCTTTCGACAAGGAATTCTGCGTTGTCGTCAGCGAGTCAGCTTATCAAGTTGTCCTAGCCAGAAGAAGAAAAGAAAATATGTATGTAGTAGATTGGACAACAGCCGTTGCTGAAACCTGTTTGCTTGTGCATACAAAATCAGAAATCAGTTGGCTATGGCACAAGAAACTGAGTAATCTTAATCTTGATGACTTCAACACACTTGTTAAGAAGCATTTAGTCATTGGACTACCAGATATATCATATAAGAAGGAAAGCTTATGTGATGCATGTCAACAAGGAAAGCAAACAAAAGCAAGTTTCAAGAGAAAATCTCAACACTCAACAACCAGACATATGGAGTTGCTACACATGGATTTATTTGGATCTATTACACCAATTATTATCAGTGGAAAGAAGTACACATTGGTGGTAGTAGATGATTTTTCAAGGTACACTTGGGTAATCTTTCTAACCAAGAAAAGTGAAACCAAGCAAAGACTTACTGAATTACTCAAGAGACTTCAGAATCAAAAAGGAGTATCAGTTGTGAAAATAAGATCAGATAAAGGAACTGAATTCCTTAACAGCGTAATTATTGAATATTGTGAAGAGAATGGTGTTTTACACCAACTTGCTGCCACAGGAACACCTCAACAGAATGGTGTAGCTGAAAGAAGAAATAGAACGCTCAAAGAAGCTGGGAGGACCATGATCTGTGAAGCAAAACTACCTGAAAGATATTGGGCAGAAGCAGTTAACACAACTTGTTACACTCAGAACAAAGCACTCATGAACAAAAGACAGGAGAAGACTCCTTATGAAATTTGGAATGACAGAAAACCAGATGTTTCATACTTTCATGCTTTTGGAAACAAATGTTTCATACACAACAATAGGAAAGATCAACTTCATGTTTTTCAACCTAAAGCTGATGAAGGCATTTTTCTAGGATATTCAAGTGTCAGCAAAGCATTTAGAGTACTAAACAAAAGAACACTCAAGCATGAAGAATCAATACGTGTAGTATTTGATGAACCAAACTTCCCAGGTGAAATAACTGAAGATCGACAAGAACCAGTTTCTCAGTCTCAGTTACCGGTCATACCAGAACCAGTCTCAGTTGACATTGGAAGACTACAAATTTCAGAATGTTCAGATCCAGATCAGTCTCAGTTTCTAACTACTCAACAAACCACATCTGAACTACATGTTCCTGATACAACTGAAGAAATTCAAGAACCAGTTCTTGAAGAACCACTCGAAGAAGATATAAATCCTTTGATGCAAACACCCACATATCAATGGATGAGAGACCACCCTGAAGAACAAGTAATTGGTGATACTCAAAATGGCGTTCGAACAAGACATCAATTAGATGCAATGATTGCGTGTTTTCTATCTCAACCAGAACCTAATGAAATTGAAGAAGCTCTGAAAGATCCAGACTGGATATTAGCTGTGTAAGAAGAACTCAATGAATTCGAGAGAAATCAAGTATGAGAATTGGTAGATAGACCAGTTCATGTCAATATCATTGGAACCAAATGGGTTTTCAGAAATAAACTTGATGAAGATGGGAATATCATCAGAAATAAAGCTAGACTTGTAGCTAAAGGATACTCACAAGCTGAAGGCATAGACTTTGATGAAACCTATGCACCAGTTGCAAGATTAGAAGCAATCAGATTATTTATTGCCTTTGCAGCTCATAAGAAATTCAAAGTTTACCAGATGGATGTTAAAAGCTCATTTCTGAATGGAATTCTTGAAGAAGAAGTTTATGTTCAACAGCCACCTGGATTTGAAATCAAAGATCAAGCTGACAAAGTTTTCAGATTAAAGAAAGCTCTATATGGACTTAAACAAGCACTAAGAGCTTGGTACGAAACTCTATCTCAGTTTCTGGTGGATAATGGATTTATCAAAAGAACAATCGACAAAACTTTATTCAGGATGAAGAATGGAGAAGATACTCTACTTGTTCAAATTTATGTTGATGATATCATTTTTGGATTGGAAAATGAATAGCTATGTGAAAAATTTGCAAGTTTGATGAAAAGCAAATTTCAGATGAGTATGATGGGAGAATTGAATTACTTCCGTGGTTTACAAGTTAAACAGTTAGATGATGGAATTTTCATTCACAAAACAAAGTATACAAGAGAACTTATTCAAAAGTTTGTTATGGAAAAATCTACTGGAATTTCTACACCAATGGGGACCAACATCAGGCTAGACGAAGACAAAGAAGGCAAAGATGTTGATCAAACACTCTACAGAAGGATGATTGGAAGCTTACTCTATCTTACAGCAAGTAGACCAGACATATCTTTTACTGTTGGTGTATGTGCAAGATTTCAGTCCAAACCAAAGGAAAGTCATCTCACAGTTGAGAAAAGAACTTTGAAATACCTGAAAGACACAGATGGAGTTGGAATTTGGTACTCAAAAGAAGGAGAATTCCAGCTGATTTCTTATTCAGACTCAGATTATGCTGGAGGCAAAGTGGACAGAAAAAGCAAATCAGGCACATGTCAGTTACTAGGAAATAGACTTGTGTCATGGTTTAGAAAAAAGCAAAATTCAATCTCAACTTCTACAGCTGAAGCTGAATACATAGCAGCTGGAAGATGTTGTGCTCAAGTTTTATGGATTAGACAGCAATTAAGAGATTATGGGATAGAAGAAGGAACAATTCCCATAATGTGTGATAACACAAGTGCAATTGCAATCACTGATAATCCAGTTTTACACTCGAGGACAAAGCACATTGTTGTGCGTCACCACTTTATAAAAGATCATGCAGAGAAAAAGGATATAACAGTTGTTTATATACTTACTGAAGATCGGTTGGCAGACATCTTTACAAAGCCATTGGACAAAGAAAGATGTGCAAAATTAAGAACAGAGGTGGGAATAATCAAATTCAGTTAAATCAGTTAAGCCAGAGATTCGTCAAGGGGATTAATCTTTGTTAATGTTGGGTGTGCTCACTTAACAGATCAGTCATTGACATCAACAATCTCAAACTGATGGAACGGGACATTATTTCTAAAACTGACCTCAGCATCAGTTTCTATTTCAGTCAAATTTAGTCAAAGGTTGTACTACTTGGGTAAGCTTTCTTACCAAGAAAAGTGAAACCAAGCAAAGACTTACTGAATTACTCAAGAGACTTCAGAATCAGAAAGGAGTAACAGTTGTGAAAATAAGATCAGATAAAGGAACTGAATTCCTTAACAGCGTAATTATTGAATATTGTGAAGAGAATGGTGTTTTACACCAACTTGCTGCCATAGGAACACCTCAACAGAATGGTGTAGCTGAAAGAAGAAATAGAACGCTCAAAGAAGCTGGGAGGACCATGATCTGTGAAGAAAAACTACCTGAAAGATATTGGGCAGAAGCAGTTAACACAACTTGTTACACTCAGAACAGAGCACTCATGAACAAAAGACAGGAGAAGACTCCTTATGAAATTTGGAATGGAAGAAAACCAGATGTTTCATACTTTCATGCTTTTGGAAACAAATGTTTCATACACAACAATAGGAAAGATCAACTTCATGTTTTTCAACCTAAAGCTGATGAAGGCATTTTTCTAGGATATTCAAGTGTCAGCAAAGCATTTAGAGTACTAAACAAAAGAACACTCAAGCATGAAGAATCAATACGTGTAGTATTTGATGAACCAAACTTCTGTGTGAAATAGCGAAGATCGACAAGAACCGGCCGCCTCGTCTGATTACGGTCATACCAGAACCAGTCTCAGTTGACATTGGAAGACTACAAATTTCTGAATGTTCAGATCCAGATCAGTCTCAGTTTCTAACTACTCAACAAACCACATCTGAACTACATGTTCCCCGATCCAATCGAAGAAATTCAAGAACCGTTCTTGAAGACCAATCGAAGAAGATATAAATCCTTTGATGCAAACACCCACATATCAATGGATGAGAGACCACCCTGAAGAACAAGTAATTGGTGATACTCAAACTGGCGTTCGAACAAGACATCAATTAGATGCAATGATTGCGTGTTTTCTATCTCAACCAGAACCTAATGAAATTGAAGAAGCTCTGAAAGATCCAGACTGGATATTAGCTATGCAAGAAGAACTCAATGAATTCGAGAGAAATCAAGTATGAGAATTGGTAGATAGACGAGTTCATGTCAATATCATTGGAACCAAATGGGTTTTCAGAAATAAACTTGATGAAGATGGCAATATCATCAGAAATAAAGCTAGACTTGTAGCTAAAGGATACTCACAAGCTGAAGGCATAGACGTTGATGAAACCTATGCACCAGTTGCAAGATTAGAAGCAATCAGATTATTTCTTGCCTTTGCAGCTCATAAGAAATTCAAAGTTTACCAGATGGATGTTAAAAGCGCATTTCTGAATGGAATTCTTGAAGAAGAAGTTTATGTTCAACAACCACCTGGATTTGAAATCAAATATCAAGCTGACAAAGTTTTCAGATTAAAGAAAGCTCTATATGGACTTAAACAAGCACTAAGAGCTTGGTACGAAACTCTATCTCAGTTTCTGGTGGATAATGGATTTATCAAAAGAACAATCGACAAAACTTTATTCAGGATGAAGAATGGAGAAGATACTCTACTTGTTCAAATTTATGTTGATGATATCATTTTTGGATCATAAAATGAATAGCTATGTGAAAAATTTGCAAGTTTGATGAAAAGCAAATTTCAGATGAGTATGATGGGAGAATTGAATTACTTCCTTGGTTTACAAGTTAAAGAGTTAGATGATGGAATTTTCATTCACAAAACAAAGTATACAAGAGAACTTATTCAAAAGTTTGTTATGGAAAAATCTACTGGAATTTCTACACCAATGGGGACCAACATCAGGCTACACGAAGACAAAGAAGGCAAAGATGTTGATCAAACACTCTACAGAAGGATGATTGGAAGCTTACTCTATCTTACAACAAGTAGACCAGACATATCTTTTACTGTTGGTGTATGTGCAAGATTTGAGTCCAAACCAAAGAAAAGTCATCTCACAGTTGAGAAAAGAACTTTGAAATACCTGAAAGACACAGATGGAGTTGGAATTTGGTACTCAAAAGAAGGAGAATTCAAGCTGATTTCTTATTCAGACTCAGATTATGCTGGATGCAAAGTGGACAGAAAAAGCAAATCAGGCACATGTCAGTTACTAGGAAATAGACTTGTGTCATGGTTTAGCAAAAAGCAAAATTCAATCTCAACTTCTACAGCTGAAGCTGAATAAATAGCAGCTGGAAGATGTTGTGCTCAAGTTTTATGGATTAGACAGCAATTAAGAGATTATGGGATAGAAGAAGGAACAATTCCCATAATGTGTGATAACACAAGTGCAATTGCAATCACTGATAATCCAGTTTTACACTCGAGGACAAAGCACATTGATGTGCGTCACCACTTTATAAGAGATCATGCAGAGAAAAAGGATATAACAGTTCTTTATATACTTACTGAAGATCAGTTGGCAGACATCTTTACAAAGCCATTGGACAAAGAAAGATTTGCAAAATTAAGAACAGAGGTGGGAATAATCAAAGTCAGTTAAATCAGTTAAGCCAGAGATTCGTCAAGGGGATTAATCTATGTTAATGTTGGGTGTGCTCACTTAACAGATCAGTCATTGACATCAACAATCTCAAACTGATGGAACTGGACATTATTTCTAAAACTGACCTCAGCATCAGTTTCTATAAAATCATAGCGGTTATGTCACATTAAAATACTGCAGCTCTTTTTGTCAGAATTTCGCGTGTACACCCCACGATTGGCAGAATAGTACATGCATCGGTTACCTAAAACCATCATGGAATTTGAAAACTTGTACTACTCAACCGCAAGAATTTCCTACCTATTTATTCAACCTCCATTCACATTACTTTAAATCGAAATTTAAAATCCTCATCCCTTTCCAGAAAACAAAACAAACTCTTCAAAATCTCTCTTCTCAAAAATCAACTTTTGTGTTCACACTCAAACATGGCCACTTCAGAAAAATCAAAACAAGATAGATTAATAACAGAATTAGATGAACTGACATTCGAAATGTATGAAGCGATGTGTCAAAACACTCTGTTAGCAAGCTGGGTATGTGATAAAATCGAAAAACAACCAGGCTTGAGAAACTTACTGGAAGTTATGTTCAAAGAAGAACGTGATACGTAAGGAATTTTGCAATTTTGGCAAAATATGTGTTTGGTACGAGACTCTCTGATGACCAAAGTTCGTGGAGATCGCATTGTTCTCAATGAAAGCGTCATAAGGACACTCTTTGGCTTCCCAAATTCAACTATGACAACAACAGATTGGACTACTTTACCATTGAAAAGAGAAGCTTTTCTTGAGCAACTTACTTTTTCTATAGAAAAAATCGAACCTGGTATTCATGTAGACAAAATCAAGCCAGAATTTGGATATCTCAGCAGATGGCTCAGCAAACATGTCATCGGGAAATCAAAAGGAATTAGTATACTGTCAGAAGAAAATATTTATCTCATGAATATAATCTGGGATGAAATAGAATTCGATTGGGCGGGCTATGTTGTCAATCAGTTTAAGAGACAACATTTGGCTGAATTAGACAGTGCAAGACGAGCTCAAGCCGAAGGACAAGAAACTGTTGATAGATTCCGACTGAAAAAGACACTCAGTGGAATCGTTCAGTTTTACTTAGAAAGAATCAAGGAAGGGAAGCAAACAAGGCAATCTGCGCCTACAAAGGAAATCGCAGGAACAACTTCCCCAACTCAAGCAAGTAAAAAGCGTGTCTCAACCGGAAGCTGTACACAAAGGGACTAAGCGAAAGGCTGAATCAGCATAAGCAAGATCAGTTGTAAGATGCTTGTACCCAGAAATCTCAAAAGAAAACGCACCAACTGAGGGGAACAACAACAACAACAACTGACAACTGAAGTTACACAAGAAAAGGTCACTACTGACCATACTTCTCAGTCACAGCATGAATTAGATAAGCAATCAGCACAAATTTTTGAAGCTGATAGAATCATCAAACTAATAAAGATGAAGCTTAAACCAGAAGATTCTCGAGATGTCAGTCTACAGACTGAAGAGAAATTACTCCTGGAGAAATTGGAAGTTAGAAATCTATATGTTATGTTTCCTATCTCATAATTTCTTGACAATTGTTTCATAAGATTCACTAAACAAGCAAAAAGAAGAGAATCAGGCACATCATCTACCTCAAAAGATACTTCAAAGAAGAAAGATGATGATAAAGATGATGAACCTAGAAAAGAAGCTGATGAGACTACTGTTTTGCAAACAGAAACTCAACCTCAACCTCTAGCAATGCAATCTGTATCTCAGCAAGAAGGATTACCAGTTGGAGATCAGAAAACTGACAATCATGAAGCATTTGATGGAACTGCCAATCAACAACTGATGATTATGGAAGATAATACTCAGGTTAAGGATCCAATAGAAGACACTTATAATCCTTCTGATATCCTGACAAAGGATAAATTGGCAAAAGTACATGAAAATTTGAAGATTGTGCTTAGTACCAAGGATGCACAAAATAGTCTTTTGTCAAATATTTCCGGATATCTAGATTATAGAACCAGAATAGATGTTTCAATTCATGCAAGACTAGAGATGATCCACAAATCATGTTCAAGTTCTGCTTCAGAAATTTTATTACTCAAGCAAAAACTTGAAGACTCAACCGCAGTAGATAGGGAAACACATGCCCAAGCTCACTGTCGTATGAATCAGCATATATATGGGTTAGAAACTCAGCTTAAGAAAGTACTTGCTTCTCAGCGATAGATCGCAGAAGATCAAAAAGCAACCCATGCCCTGGTAGATCAGTTATATGATGTCAAAAAGGGGGAAGCTAAAGAAGAAAAGCTGAAGTTACTTGGAGAAATGAAGCGACTTGAAGACGAATTGTAAAGATACAAATCAGATCCTAAGTTCTTAAGAAAAGAACTAACTGATGAGCAGCTCATTGCAAAATACAGTTAACCTGGAGACAGAATAGTTACTCTAACAAAGTATCTATGGATGAAGTTTACCAACGATCACAATCCTCTCAAAGCTAAGTACATGGACAGGACAACTGAAGAATCCTTGTACTACTTTTTATCTGATTTATTCTCAAAGCAGAAAGTGGCACAATACAAGAAAAATCAGAGGATTGATGATAAACTGAAGATTAAAGACAAGACTGAACAAATGAAAGCAGATGTAGTAGAATTTGAAAATTACTACTTGAAAGAATCAGACTTACCAAAGCTAATTCAATGGAGAAGATGGAAATAAGGAAGTCAAGTTGACTAGATCAAGACTTTTTCAAAGATAGACTCCGAGCTAGAAGATGATTTTCGTATGTATGACAAAGCAAGAAAATTTGATTCAGCCATGCAAAAAGCACAAAAGAGAACTTAGTATTTAGTTACACTATTTTGAACAAAATGTAACTACTCCATTTTTTTGCTCATTCTAATGAAATCCAGGTTCCAGTCTTACATTGTTTTATATTATTTTGATCTTTAAGATTTTCTTTTAGGGAGAGTTTTGGCATCATCAAAAAGGGGGAAATTGTTGCAAATAAAATTTATGTTTTGATGATAATTCATCATATTTGTTTTAAGTATTATCTTAACCCCATTGATGAAGTGCTGAAGCCAGCTGTTATAGTGAAAAGCTAAAAGTTGTCTATAACTGAATGTATAGGTTTTACTAGAGTCTGATATTTGTATAAGTTACATCAGACAAGCACTGTCGTAATTAGTGTGTCGTAAAACTAAAAACTTGAAGTCATCTAGAAAACTGGAAATCACTAAGACAGAAACTGACTCAGAATACACCTGCATCAAACTGAAGAATATAAGTTCGTTGAGGGACACAGACTCAGTTGGCTTATATAGAAGACTGAAGAACTGAGGTTCACAGACTCAGTTATTGAAGATTGAAGAACTGAGGATTCAAACTCAGTGATGAAGATTACAAGTCGAGACTGTAAAGTTAGACTTCAGGCAAGATTGTGGTGAACTGAACTGATTTATAGATCTTGTATGAGGACCTAAGAATCATAAGGACAATGAATTCTTAGATGATAATGAGTCATGGTGTACTCTGATTAAGTCAATCATAATGAGATGAAAACTGGAGTACTGATATTTGAAAAGGAGTAAAATCTTAGTTAACGCTCCAAGTCAGTAAGGAAACTGACAACAATTAACTCAGTTTTATAAGTCAGCCATCCAACAAACTGATCATACAGTCGAACGTTATAAAGGAAGCAAATTCATTGGATGAGTTACTGACACATCAGAACGGTCAGAAAATATAGACGTTACAATTGAGACGTTGATACAATTCAAACTGAAGCCAGATGAACGTTGGACCTCACCCTATAAATAGAAGACTTTGCACCAAGGATAAAAACAACGAATTAACAAGTATCTCGAATTCTTCAACTGTTCAAGCTACATAGATTTTATCAAGAATCAGACACTTTGAAGAACCACAAACAATGGTTTTAGACTGTGAAGCAAACCAGGAAGGTTTCGCCAAGGACAGTTGTGACAAGCAGTCGGGTAGACTATGTTTGTGGTGGTAGCTGGTGAAGAGGCAATTCAACCCTCCAAGGATCAGTGTTCAACCAATTGAAGAACATCAATTCTACCTGTTCTACAACTGTTTAGATAGTGACGCTAGGGATTAGCCAAGGACTATTGTTTAGGACTTTTTGTAACAGTTCACCTCAAGAAGTTCTAGTGGAATTTTCCTCTGCACCACAGGGTAAGAGAGGACGTACAGGATTACACCACCTGGAACCTCTATAATATTTGGCTTATTTACTTTATGCACTTACTTATTTATTTACAGCATTTTGATAGTTGATTGTTATACAATTCACTGTTCACAAACTGACATTCATCAGAATTCAGTTTACTACACTCAGTTTTCATTAAAGAATAATAAGATCAAGAAAAAGGCTAGAACTATATCCGCTGCCGGTTGACTCAGTTTTGGTTAAGTCAGTTTGACTTAAACTCAGCTCATTCAGCTTAACTCCACACCAGTTTAACTGAACCCCAATTTGTTTAAATCCAGTTTTTAGTAACAAGTTTATTCACCCCCCCCCCCCCCGCACTCTAAACTTGTGTTAGCCTTTCCAAGGGACCAACACTTTCCTTATCCTTTACTTTCTTTTATTAATATTTCGGTTTAGCCTTTAACTTATTTACTTTGGATGACTTACGCTCGTAGATATTTACCTTCCCATTCTTGGCTTTCTATAAAGGAAATGGCCGTGAACTAGCAGTTTATAAGAGTAAACACTACTCATAAACTGTGGAATGTTTGGTGAGATTAATACCAAATCATTCTCGTCATCTTTGTACTAATTTTGTTTTGTCTCTCGTTCAACACAAGTGACAGCAGTGACATCAATGTCACTTAAGTTTTTAGCCTCAAGAGGAACATCCTCTTTCGAAGAATTAATTTGCATTCTCGATCATTGAGTTCTACGTTCTTGTTACTTTTCCACTTTTATGAAGTCATCATCAGTCAATTTATCATGTTTAACAGTTTAGATACCATGAGATAATATGTAGTTGCAAAAATAAATTATGACAGAATTATAAATCAAATCATACACCACAACAAATAAGAAGTTTTAGGAATTATAAACGTGATGTCATGCATGTAGTTTATCCTACCATTCCAATGATTTATCCTCACATCATACCGCCGCCGCAGGGTCGGTATCAACATAATGACGGTTAAATTGAGACAATCTCTCTCAACAACTAAACAAATAAGAATCAGACATCTCCATTTAATTGTTCATTACCTTCCTTTTTCAGCCAAGATATTTCCTAAAATATCCTAGTGAGTGTGACCTACTGTTCCAGACCTCAAATACACCCCGACTATACCGCCGCAGGGTCGGTCAGTGACTCGACGAGTACCCAAAGTCCTATCCTTTCGGAGACCAAGCCTTGAATTTTGATAGGGGTGAAGGCCATCCACAGGGGATCCCTCACGTGCTTGTGTCAACAGTAGAGGTCGTGGGGTCGGTTGTCACATTCCCCTCTCCCACTAGTTATTTTGAAAAATAGGTAGTCTTATTAGGATTTTCAGAAATTCATAATCATCCGAAAAACAATAAATCATGAATATTTAAGTTAATCCTCCAACTAGTTCATCGGTTCCAAATACCGTTTAACTAGTGTCACTTATTCATGACTTTCCAAATTTTCGGATTTTTAAATTCTTTGTGTAGTCACTACACAATTAAAATTCACCAAGAATTTTAAAACCCTAATACATTAGGACTTTATGAATTGTTCTAATAATTTCCAAAAAACAATAAATCACAAAAATTAAAAGCCCCCACTAGTTTATCGGTTCCAAATACCGTCTAACTAGCGACACTATATTCATAATTTTCCAATTTTTCGAATATTTAGAAATTTCTTGCTTAGACACTACACAACTTAAATTCACAAAAGAATTTTAAAGTCCTAATTAGTCATGATAATATTTTATGATCATAGAATTTTATATCAATAATTTGAAAACAATAAATCTTGAAAGGCAATCACCAACTTATCGGTATTAATCTCTGGCTGAGCTTTAACTGAGTTCACCGAATGGTGTCGGGATTGGCTAAGCCGACCAGTCCAGTTCATTGGTTCATATACGATGCTAGCGTCGCACATGTGCGGGTGCTGGGTTGAAAGTTGGGCTAAGGTTGCCCCATTGAGCCTCAGCTCGCCGGATAGCTTGACCTTGCCGGACCCCCGTGGCTAACCCCGCACTTGGACGGACAAGTCGAGTCGAGCCGAAGCCCTGTTGACAGCCCGAACCAATTTTCGAACCTTTTGCTCAGTTGGTGTCCAACTTTTCCGGATTTTCCAATTTTTCAATTATTTAAAAATCTTTTATGTAGATACTACATAATCAAAATCCACGAATGATTTTTAGATCCCAAAATTTAATTTACCGAGTAAATTTTATTTTATCATATGAATTTTATATCACGATAAAATTCCGTTTCTTTTAATTAATTTAATTAATTACCTAAATTAATTACGTCTCATACATGCCTAATTAATATCATGATTATTTATCTACATGTATGCATATGCTAGTAGTGGAATTCATGAATATGATGAATGACACAGTTATATCACATAAATAATCATACAAGAAAATAAATGCGAAAAATAAACCACTGAAATGGACCGTTGCTACCCCCGTATCTAATCTATAAACCTAAAATGAAATAAACAGATAAACCCTATTTTAAAAGGATTTACTAATTTCTAATGCACATCAGCCACCGATTGAAATATCAATTTTCTGATGCGTTTTTATGCAAGAAAGGCTCTAGCCGAGTTGGTCAAGACGCTCTTCCTCCTTCCTGGAAGTCATGGGTTAGATTGCAGGTTAGGGGTTTGATTCCCTTCAACTACAACATTTTTCTTTCAAAATTGATTTTTCTTGATGCAATTTCATAAAAAAAAAAATTCTGCTGCTAGGGAGAGTTGATGTCTTGAGAGTGACCCCAATGATACCCTTCAAACACATCGTTTCCGTTACAGTTACACTTTTTCAACACCCAAAAAATAATTCACTCCAATAAGCAACCTCTATACATCCCTTTAAAAATATTTTATGCTTACAAAGTGATATTTGAATACGTCGCACAACGGTAAAAAAAATAAAAAGATGTCGTATCCGTACACAAAAAGAGTTCAAAATAAAAAAATAAATATTTGGACAGATTAAATTTTTTTATAGAAAAAATAGTATATATAAAAAAAAATTTCAATGATGTATATCACCGTTGTGATACTACCGTTGTGCCCGTATCATTACTTGATACATAACGCATTATTATATAAATGATATTGATGTGTGAAATTAATTTATTGGGTAAAAAGAGAGATAAATTGTATTCATTATTCATATTAGTGCAGACACTTCCATATTTAGGGAGCCTTAGTTTTATTTAGGGATAGGGTGTTGGGTTGGGAGCCACTGTAGGCTTAAAGGTGGGTTACTCCCTCTATATTAGTTTTAGAGGGGGGATAAATCCCCCCATTGGGGTCACTCTGACCTCCGAATCCTTAGCTTCCACCCCACCACTGGGCCACCGAGTTGCTTTGTTATTGTTATTCGAATATTAAATAAATACAACAGGGCCAGAGAAAATTAAATAATTCTAATTTCTAGGAAATTAAATTACAACAAATAAATTACATAAGTTCATATACCCGGAAAAATTGGGTTTACAACAGATGTAACGGTAAATAAGTATCAACCCCAATCCATCTCGTCAACCAAATCATTCAATCGCATATATATAAAAAATATATAAAAGAGGCTATTTATTCAATTCCACTCATTATTAATTAATTATGCAATCATGATCGTAAAATCGCTTTAATCTGTCTCTGATACCACATGCTTGAAGTAGTACCACCGATCGAGACACTCGATCTTAGCACAACGGAAGCTTATGCGATTTACGATATGAAGCATAACTAATTAATATCTACAAGAAGGTTAGTATATTTACCCAAATCGGTGAGAGTTGATAAAATCGACCAAGGGAGAAGCCGTAGTATTCAGGATTGTACCTCCTAGCGACGACTAGTCGACGTCGATCCTCGCCTTAGAACCTCCTCGGATATGCACAAGAAAAACCCTAGGTTTTTCTTCTCTTAATGACTAGAACGAGAAACTAATTTTTCTCTTCTTTTATTTTGATTGTGGCGCCATAATGTAATGTGTATTGTGTTGGGAGAAACTCTTTTTATATAGGAAAATAACCAGTCAAGAGAGTTATTCTTTTCACACCACAAAAACATATTCCCATAAGGAAAGATATTTTTCCCACAAAATAAGAGATAATTCCCAAAAAACCAATCTCTTAATTTTTCCATTAATTATCTAAAAAATAGATAATTAATTAATTACACATGTGACATAATTTAGAAAATTTCTTCTCCTAATTATCCACATGTGGCGCCACTTTTTTTATCATTTTTAATTGAAAATGACTTTTCTATTTTACATATTATTTACCAAATAAATAATATTGCATATTCAATAAATAGACCAACTATTTAATTTATTCTCGAGGTTCCACAAAATGAGAAAACACTCGCGTGTTAGGAGCCAACTCGGGGACCATGGACCCATAATCAGTAGCTACAATAAATTAAATAAAATATTCATCGAACATAATATATTTACTTAATTCATTAATTCTGGAATTACGCCACCATAAATCCGAAAATGAACTCTATCGATTATAGATATAACTTATTCTCAAAACGTCGAGTCGATAAGTGTCCATTGATTTGTCTTTGACTTTCTATTTTAGTTGACTTATTCTATTTTTTTTTGTTGCTGTTTTCTTGGATTTTTGAAGTGTTTTTCGTTTGATTTTTTCATCAATAGTAATTTTTTCTCGTTTATCCGTATACATGGGTTACATTGGTTGAGAGCAATTAAAAACAAAATAAAAACCAAATGTTGGGCCTGACTCTATTTTTGTAGCCCCACACTTCCAAACAAAAAAACAAGCCAAGTGTTGTGCTTGAGGGGGCGTGATATAAGGAAATATAATAGCACAATTACTAACAACAATTGATTTAGTACAACGGTAAGTGCTTGATCCTAATAGTTTATATCTAACGATGAACTAGTCAAGGATGTAGACTTCTAGTCTTTATGTTTGAGTTTTTTTAAGTATGTTGAACCTATGATGAATAAGATGAATGTTTTAGTTTGGATCGTTATTTTATAATTAATAATGTATTCGATCCTTTGAATGGTAGTTTAGAAATCCGAGTAAATCGTTTTAGATTCCACGCAATTATCGTCCCATGATGTTTCGTGATTCGAGGTGAAAAAAGTTTGATATCTCTAGTCATGGCCCAACGAATCGATCTAAAATTGCACGGGTTTCGGGTTGGATAGTTGCATTTGTTTAATTAAACTGAATTAGTAACACCCCGCTCCCGGATACCGAGCCCTTATCCGGAAGAGAACGTTTGGCGCGTATAGCATCAAATAAATCTAATGTAATACGCAAGCCTCTACGTCGTGGAACCAAAATAAGCAAACGGAAGCTAAAAAGACTCGGCTAAAGATATAAATGCTACTAGGAATAGATACAACCATACTAAAGATGGATAGTTAAATTACAACAACGAAAAACCAAAGTCTTACACAATACGAGGTCTTAAAAGTGCAAACTTGTCTCACAACCTACAAAAGATCTTAAAAGTAAAAGTACAAAAAGTCTAAAATTAAATACAAATTTGACTGGTAAAACATTTACAAAGGAATTAAAGGAGTGCTTCTGCTAGAAGTAGTAGCACCGATCGAGACACTCGATCTTAGCACAGCGGAAGTTTATGCGATTTATGATATGAAACATAACTAATTAATCTCTACAAGAAAGTTAGTAGATTTACCCAAACCGGAGAGAGATGAAAAAATCGACCAAGGGAGAAGCCGTAGTCTTACGGATTGTATCACCTAGCGACGACTGGTGGACTTCGATCCTCACCGTAGAACCTCCTCGAATATGCATTAGAAAAACCCTAGGTTTTTCTTCTCTTAATGACTAGAAAGATAAACTAATTTTTCTCTTCTTTTATTTTGATTGTGGAGCCATATATAAGGTAATGTGTATTGTGTTGGGAGAAACTCTCTTTACATAGTAAAATAACTAGTCAAGAGTGTTATAATTTTCACATCACAAAAACCTATTCCCATAAGGAAAAGATATTTTTCCCACAAAATAAGAGATCATTCCCAAAAAATCAATCTCTTAATTTTTCCATTAATTATCCAACAAATAGATAATTAATTAATTACACAATTAACATAATCTAGAAAATTTCTTCTCCTAATTATCCACATGTGGCGCCACCCTTTTTATCATATTTAATAGAAATTGTCTTTTCTATTTTACATATTATTTTACCAAATAAATAATATTGCATATTCATTAAATAGACCAATTATTTAATTTATTCTCGAGGTTCCACAAAACGAGAAAACACTCGTGTGTTAGGAGCCAACCCGAGGACCATTGACCTATAATCAGTAGCTATAACAAATTAAATGAAATATTCATTTGATGATGTTGAAATCATCATGGTGGCTCAGCGGTGAGACTTTAGTGGATATCTAGCTTATTTGTGAATGATTTCATGGAAGTTGATCGGCGGCCAGCGACGGCGACATGAGGAGGATGAGAGTGGTGGTGCTTTTACAGAGCTTGGGCCTATTTTTTGTATTAGAATGAATATATGGTTCAGGTTACACAAGACTTCCTTTTATAGGAAGAGAAAACTTAAGAGCTAAGTAAAAGACAGATAACACTAATCAGCTTAGTCACTGATCTTGCTTAACAGCCAAGTAAACTAGTAAATATCTGGACTGCAAGTGGATAAAATATCTATGCGGCGACCTCAAGAGGTCGCATAGATTGCCGGCTCCGCCCGTCTTACCCTTGCTCCCTATTTCCTCCCAAGTCTTGTGCAACCTTTCAAGGGCCTTTTGTCCAAGGTCACGGTCCGGCCCCTAGTCATGGTGACGCTCTAGACGGAGCTCGATGACGGCGACCTTGACCTAGTATCATTGGCATCGCCGACGATATAGTCATGGACCTCCCGCCGGTATGAGGAGCCAGAGAGGCTATTTCCGGGACTAAATGGTGGCGATATTATTTGTACGCATCAATGGCCCCCTACACCACGTCTTGATCATTTTTCAGGAAAATATCGAGCGTGGAGTAGAATGATCTGAAGGATATATTGTGCTTTGCGACCTCGTCGTCTGATGCGACTTGTTCACTAAGGACTGTGCTTTTAAAGCAAGCGGCCTCGAAGCAACTTTGGGCCTGTATTTGCGACCTCGTCATCTGATGTGACTTGTTCACTAAGGACCGTGCTTTTAAAGCAAGCGGCCTCGAAGCAACTTTGGGCCTGTATTTGCGACCTCGTCGTCTGATGCGACTTGTTCACTAAGCACCGTGCTTTTAAAGCAAGCGGCCTCGATGCAACTTTAGGCCTGTATTTGCGACCTCATCGTCTGATGCGACTTGTTCACTAAGGACCATGCTTTTAAAGCAAGCGTCCTCGAAGCAACTTTGGGCCTGTATTTGCGACCTCATCGTCTGATGCGACTTGTTCACTAAGGACCGTGCTTTTAAAGCAAGCGGCCTCGAAGCAACTTTGGGCCTGTATTTTTGACCTCGTCGTCTCATGCGACTTGTTCACTAAGGACCGTGCTTTTAAAGCAAGCGGCCTCGAAGCAACTTTGGGCCTGTAGTTGCGACCTCGTCGTCTGATGAGACTTGTTCACAAAGGACCGTGCTTTTAAAGCAAGCGGCCTCGAAGCAACTTTGGGCCTGTATTTGCGACCTCGTCGTCTGATGTGACTTGTTCACTAAGGACCGTGCTCTAAAAGCAAGTGGCCTCGAAGCAACTTTGGGCCTGTATTTGTGACCTCGTCGTCTGATGCGACTTTTTCACTAAGGACCGTGCTTTTAAAGAAAGTGGCCTCGAAGTAACTTTGGGCCTGTATTTGTGACCTCGTCGTCTGAGAGCTAGTGGGGCAGTTTAACGGTCAGTTCGTGGCTGGCATCAGCTCCCTTGGTAACCGTAATAGCGTGGATACTGAGGTTGCCTTGGTAACTGCCCAAGTACGTGGACTGATAATGGCTGACTAGTTGAATACGTGGGCATTAATTATTGTGCCTTAATGATTGCGGTTTTGAATTTCGGAAATTGCAAATGGCCGCGCAAACCTGGACCGTTTGATGGATGGGTCCTCAACCACACGATCAGATTTTCTCTTCGTATATAAGGCTCCCCTCCTTCCAACCTTCACACTCTTTGTTCCTCTATTTTCCCCTAACTTTTTCCCTCCGCTTTTCGTTCTCTTCCTTTCCTGGGATTTCCAAGGTTTTTCCGGCGAAGGTTTTTAGGGAGGATTGGTGGTGGCCGAAGTGAATTTGAGGTTTCCGACAAGGATTTGAAGATTCCGGCGTGTTCTTGCGGTTGTCCGTTTTAAATACTTCCCAGAAACAGGTAGATCTCTCTTCCCTTGACCCCTTTTTCCTCACTTTTCTTTCTGAATTTCGAGCCTTTTATTGACATCGATCCATTGTATGGCAATGTGTTTATATGTGAGATGTTTTTGAGGTAAAAGTTGGGGATTTTTCGGCTGGTGTTCTTATTGAAGATGTGATTTTTCTGGGAAAAAATAAAAGAAAGAAAAGGAGGTGGTTCAGCCCAGAAGCCTTTATATATTTTTTGTGTTCGCTTTTTGAATTTGTATTTCCCCTTACTTGCATTTGCTTTCCATTTCTCCTGTAAAAATAGAGGGGAAGGCATAGACATGGGTGCGATCACCTTCCTGTCTTATTCCCCATTCTCCCAGGACTGAAAGCTCCACCTTTTCCTCTTGTTTTTGAAGGATGTCCGATGAAGAATACTCTTTAAGGGGAGATTCCGAGGGGGATCAGGAGGCGTTTGATTATGTGCTGGATGTTGAGGACGTCTACCCTTCTAGCCCCAAAGTGTCTGCCGGGGACGGCCTACTCAGTGAGATAACCGGGGGGAGGCCGCTACGCGAGTAGGCGACGACCCCTTTAGTTTAGATGAATTGTTTCCCGACCCTATCCCACAACGTAAGAATGGTCGCAAGGAAAAGGCACGTGCCCAAAGGGTAACTATTAGCGAGGCTGGTGAAAGAGAGATGTCTGACGCTTGAGATCAGGCCGCTGAACCCAGCCCTAGCGGCGCCACTGAGCATGACCAGGCATATATTGAGGACGCTGCTCTTCACGAGATTATGGGGTCGAGTGAGGATGAGGATGCCCCCTTGCCTCGCAAGATTGTTTGGGAACTCCCTAAGAAACCCAAAAAGAAAAGGGATCCCAAGGCGATGACTGTTGGCGAGGCGGCGTCGAAGGCAAAAAAAACCAACACCCAATAACCCGTAAGCACTAAGGGATTTTACTCTTCTGACCGCCTATGAGAAGGCGCTGGAGGAGGAGTGGGTGAGGCTTTGCGACAGTGACGATCTTAACAAAATTCTTCGCCGCCGATTTAAATTTGATACAAGAGTGTATAGGTTTTCTTTTCTCGATTACTCGAAGGAGGGGGAAAAGTTCAATCCTGGAGATCGCGAGGATTACGTTTGTGCCCGCCTTCCGGATGATGCCCTGATTCTGCACTTCCATCACTTCTTTGCGGGGCTCAGACCTCCATTCAACCCGTTCTTTGTTTAGATTTGCAAGTTGATGGGGGCTCTGCCCTCTGATTTTGCTATTGGGGCCGTCATTCAGATTATGGCCTTTATCGTAATGTGCAAGACAATGAATATAGAATCTACCCTCACTCTGTTGGGACAATTCCATTTATTATGCAGGATAGGTCTTACGGGACAGATATCTCTGAGGACCAAGACGCCTCGCTTTCTGTTTTTACTGCCCAACAAAATCCATAGATGGCAGGAGCGAATTCTCAAGGTGGAGTCCAAGGTTGGCTGGCCATTTCCCAAGGCCGCAAAGCACAGCGGAATGTCCAACCTTTCGATCGGCGAACCTCTAGTAACAGAACAATGCTTTGTTAAAGGGCTTATGGTGCTTATCCAGCCTGACGGGGTCAAGCCTTCTCTGAGAAACGTAGCTTGGATCGACCTTCTTGATGTGGCTCTTCCCCTGGCACACATGGCTAGTATAGCGGGCCCGGGTAGAAGGGAGGATTTAGTCGCCATGGTCCCGGAAGAGTGCGACCCTGACTGGATAGGAGATTGCCACTTAGGCAAATGTTTTCCTTCTAAGTGCCCTGTATGTAGAGGCGACCCTGATAGAAGACCGCCTTGTAACTTTCCTCGCTTTTTATTTTCTCATTTCATAATTTTCCGTTTTGCTCTTTCTTTTGGATTCGTTTTTAACGAACTCTATTAAAGGTATGAACGCTACCGAATGCAGAGCTCAAAAGCAGTGGCTCACTGATGAGCAGGCTAATGCCCGACAGACGACCCTGAAATAGGCTCTAGGGAGGATACCCCGTACTGTGGATGCCTCTATTGTTGATGAGACATACGACCCTAATCAACCAGCAGTGGCCCCCATTGAAGCGAGCTCAAGCCAGGCCGGTGGGGCCCAAAAAAGGGCACAGGCCGATGAACCCGCCAAAGAGCCTCGGGGCCAAAAGCGATCCAAAGTTGAGAAGACCAAAACTACAGGCGGAGCTGGCAAAGGATCTCAATGCTCTAACAAGCGAGCTACTGACAAAGGCTCTGAGCAGAGGTAAATGTTGAAGAGGCCTTCGAGGGGGCAGGGTCACTGCCGACAGGAACATTGCCCCGTGGTTACAAGGGGAAAGAGGCCTTGTGGTTGGATTCCAATTTCACCCAAGGCCTTGACATGACTAAGGCGAGCCAGATCAGGGAGGCCATTGCTGATGTCATTCCTCTAGGTCGCCTTTCATGGGATTCAACGCCCGGGGTTCAAATGGAGATCGGAAGGGGTATTACTGCTCGCGTCGTGGTTCAGGATGACACCCCCACCGGTGATGAGGTCGCTGAACTCAAAGATCTCTCTGGGTCAATTTGGAATCTCTGCTTCGATGGTGAGTTTTTATTTGTCTTGTATTTTTCATTCTTATAAACTTTGCTATTCTGACGAGCTTATATCTCTCCCCTCTTTCAGCTTGGAACTCGCATAAACAGGCCATTGCGGCCGCTGAGAAATGCAAGGCTGAGCTTAAAAAGGTCACAGCGGCTCTTGGAGCCTCGGAGAAAGCCAGGGTCGCTTCGGAAAACAAGAGTGCGGAGGCCTTGATCGAGGTAGAGAGGATGAAGAAGGCCATGCTGGAGAGCGCCAAGCTGGATGTGGAGCTGAAACGCAAGGTGTCAGTTTTGAAGGAGGAAACCCGTAAATCTACTAAGGGGTTGTTAGCCGCACAGATGGAGAATGCGAGTTTGAGGGAGGAGCTCGCTGCTGCAAATAAGGCCATTGAGAGGGCGGGCCCGGCAGCCGTTGATGCCTTTAAGCGCTCTGATGAGTTTTATGATTATCAGGAGGCGAGCTTCGACCAAGGTTTCAACCACCTCTCTCGCTGCCTTTGGGATTATCATGGCTGAGAGAGCATTACCTTTGAGAAAATGCTCCGGTGGGTTAATATGTCACAGCGAACTCCCGACCTGCTGGCCCTTCACCCTGATATACCTTTTGCTGCGGATCACATTGTCGCCATCCAAACTAATCAGATAGAGCATGGCGAGCCAGTGTGGGATCCTCCTCCAGTCAATCCTGTCAACTTTACAATTTTGAAGAATCCCCCTACTGCGGACGATCAGCCTGGCGACGAGTATATTAACACTCCTCCTGGCTCTACTTAAATGATTTTGTGTTTGCTTCGATACATTTTCTGAGATCTTGTATTAATTCAACTTTGGTTGTCTTCGAACTATTCCGGCATCCTCCTCTGATGATTGTAATAACTTTAGCTTTTAATTTCCGCATTGATCTTGTAGCCGCATTTGGATTGTTAAAATTTGATTTGTGGCCGTTTTTGGCCCCTCTTGATTTACGTATTACACTTGTTTGTTTGTTTCGACTTATTTCATGTATCTTAAGGACCTTGTATATGCGCCCCCCTTTATTTTGGCGAGGTTTTGCTAGCTTCACGAAAATAATTAAAACTGACAATTTTCCCTATCCCCCTTTGTTTTGGGCGAGACGGGAAGGGATTTGAGCGAAACAATGTTTCCGTTGCTACTTGTATGATCTTTGGTCGATGCGGACTGTTGGCAAATAATCTTATGGAGATTATGCTTTAAGAATCACCCTAGGCTCACTGTGGATCTCTGGGCAAGGTTTTGCACGGTTTTATACTGCCCCCTGGGCCATATTTTGCTCAGTTTTGTTGATGTTTGAAAATTTCTGGATGCGCCCCCCTAAGTTTATGGCAAAGTAGGGGTTCGCCAGAAACATAAAAGCTGAATTGCTTGGACTGAACTAACCTTTCTTGACTATCGTGTTGCCGGAAAATAAGGGATCTGAATCGATTTGACAGTTCACTGGCTCTATCTTGACTTGCAGCGCATTCATGGTCAATATGGCCTAAAATCTCAGGCTAATAACTGTTGAGCGTTAATGTATCCTAGAATCTTGCACTGATAATGCGCCCTTTGAATTTCAAATCTTGGATAAACCGCATGAATGCTGACCGTGGGATCTTGTTGATCGTGGCCATTCATGTTGCTCGTTTCTGCTATAAAAGGAGGGGGCAAGGCTTGCTCCTCCTCGGTCCCTTCTCGAACGAATATTTCTTGTGATATTTTTGTCTTCTCAACCTGGAGAGGGTGGCTCTGTCCGGGTGTTTGAGGCGCGTCCAGTACGTGATGTTTCCCCTTCCTTCCTTACCGCCTCTCTTACAGCCAAAGATCATTTCATCTTATCTGAAGTAAGGGAGTTTTATTCCGTCCACCAAGGTCCTTCCAACCTTACCATGGTAAGGGAGTTTTATTCCGTCTTATCTGAAGTTGCCTATGAAGGAATTGTTGGTTGTGTTGTTCTCCGTAGTGTCTCGGTCGTTTATACCCCGGAGGCTATCAATGAGGCTCTTTGATTACCCGCTATCGATCCTTCTGCTCATTATGAGGTCGCTTGGAACCTTGGTGATGAGGCAAATAGATAGGTTCGCCTACGTCGGGCGATCCGTGAGCTCTTTCCAGATTCCCTACAACCTCGTACACTAGGATCTACATTTGAACTATCTCATAGTAACCGTGAGTGGAAAATGTTCATCAACTCACGTGCTTTTCTGTCTATGGATTTCGAGGTAGTTAGCGAGGCCAAAGCCCTTCTCCTGCATGGTATTCGTGATCCACAGGTCGACATTGATTGGGGGGTTCTAATTCACCGCGAGGCAGTTAACTTTGTGCTCTCAATAAATCCTGATCGTCGGATCCCTTTTACATCGGTGATAGCTAGGTTGTGTAGTTTAGCTAGGGTACCGGCGCATTCTTCGGACCGTAGTGGGTTCGCTTGAAATTTTTTATTTTTTTTTTGAGATCGACCCCTTTCGTTAATCATGATGTTTCTTTATTTGGATTCCTTTCTTCACATGCTCTGCTCGTGCGTAGTAGATGGACTACCTACATATAATATTTTTTCAAATTTTCAACGTGCCAAGGCCGGTTGTATTAGCGACCTTGATTATCACTTAACACATAAGTCCCCTTCTTAACTACTCGAGCGATCCTTACTGGGCCCTCCCAGCTTTTAGATAGTTTTCCTTTCTTGGCCTCGTGATGATTGCAAATATGTTTGTCATGGTGACGCTTGGCAGCATGTTTGCAATTGAGCAAACGGCCATACGATTCGATTCGCCGCTCCTCCGCTAAATCAAGATCGAGCTTCCTGGAGAGCGGGTTGTCGGCCTTGCTAAAATGGGTGACCCTTAGACTTGGCAGGGCCATTTCCACCGGGGCCATGGCTTCTGATCCATAGGTCAAAGCAAAAGGAGTTTCCCCTGTAGTTGTTTTTCACGACGTTCTGAGTGCCCATAAGGCCGCGGGAAGGTGGTATGGCCATTTACCCGCATGTTCGGCCAAACTCTTTTTAAGCACGCTCAGTACCTGTTTGTTTTTCGTTTTTTGCCTGACCATTTCCCTGTGGATAACATACTGATGACTACAAGTGTTTGACGTTATTTTCTCTGCAGAATACATCGAATTCATCCCTGAATTGGGGTCCGTGCTCTGATACAATTTCTCTAAGGACGCCGAATCTAGTCCATACTTGATCGAGTAGAAAATATATTATGTCTTTAGTGTTGATCTTTACCAAGGATTTGGCCTCGATCCATTTGGTGAAATAATCAACGGCGACCACCACATACACACACCCAGAGCGACCCTTTTTTAATGGTCCGACGAGGTCGATGGCCCACATGTCGATTGGCCAGATGGTGACGACAATGCTTTGCTCGATAGATGGTAGCCTGGGAATATCCACAAATTTCTTACATACGTCGCATACCTTAGCGTATGCCTTGGCGTCCTCTGCGAGCTTTGGCCAGTAGTACCCAGCTAATAAAACATTCTGAGCAAGGGTGCGGCTAGCTGGGTGGCCTCCACACATACCTTCATGCAACTCTGTGAGGATTCTATCAATTTCTTCAGGTCGCACACACCTTAGTAAAGGTTTAGAGAATGATCGTAGATACAAAATGTTGTCTAAGATTGTTTATCTGGCGGCTCTCCTCACCAGGGCCTTACCTCCATAGGATCATCAGGGAGCTCTCCCGAGTTAATATAGGCCCTCATTATGTCAATCCACCATGGGTTAGTGGGTCAGAAATCCATTACTTTGATCCTGTCAATAGCGGGTCCTGAAAGATGTTCCACCATAACTGTCGGATTGGTTATTTCGTCGTTGCCAGTTAGTTTGGACAAGTAATCCGCTCGGTAGTTGTCCTCTCGAGGGATGTTGGAGAATCTGCAGTATTTGAAGCTGCCTTCGAGTTTTTTGACGAGATTAATATACTTTTGTAAGATTTCACAATGGACGCCGAACGTCCCGGTCACTTGATAGTCCACCAACAGTGAATCGCAGAAAACCTGCACATTTTCGACTTTCATGGCCCTTGCGAGCTCAAGTCATGCAATGACGGCCTCATATTCTACTTGGTCGTTTGATGTGGTGAAATCAAATTTTAGGGCCTTCTCAATTTCTTCCGAGGTGCCTGGCTCTAGTAGGATAATCCCTGCACCACAGCCTCTAAGGCTAGCAGTGCCGTCGACATAGAGTTGCCAACAGTGACTTGGCCACTGAGGCTCATCCGCTGTGGTCGTTATTTTGTCAGGGTCGTGTTTCGTGTTGGCCTGTTCCCGGACTTCTTCGTTGAAGCTTGTTTCTACCGTAAAATCAGGCAATGCCTGAGCTTTGATAGCTTTTCGAGGCTTATATTGGATATCGAATTCAGTTAGTTCGATGGCCCACCGTAACAAATGACCTGGCAAGTCCATCTTGTGAAGGACTTGGCGCAGTGGCGCGTCTGACAGTACTATAATTGAATGTGCTGAAAAATAAGCCCTTAATTTTCGGGCGGCTATGACAACGCAGTAGGCCAATTTTTCTATATTAAAGTAGCGACCCTCTACTAGGCATAGAGCCTTAAAAACATAATAAACAGGCCTCTGTGAGGTGCCCTCCTCCTTTATAAGAGCAGCGGCGACAACCCGATCCGAGGCGGCTAAGTACAGCAGCAAAACATCTCCGACCACTAGACAGTTAGCAATGACGGGCTTAAGAGGTAGGCCTTGAGATATTTGAAGGCCTGCGAGCATTCCTCCATCCACGAGAAGGTTTTATTTCCCTTTAGGATTTTAAAGAAGGGTAAGCTTTTTTCGGCAGATTTTGAGATAAACCTTCCCAGGGCTATTATTCTTCCATTCAGCATCTATACATCCTTGATGCTTGTTGGCTCGCTCATGTTTATCAGAGTTTTGATCTTCTCGGGGTTCGCTTCAATTCCCCTCTGACTTACCATGAAGCCCAAGAATTTTCCTGCTTGGACCCCAAAAGTGCATTTCACGAGGTTAAGCTTCATCGAGTGCTTTCTTACATTTGTGAAGGTTTCGCGAAGGTCCACCAGGTGATCGTGGTGACATGATTTCATGACCATATCGTCAATATAGGCCTCCAGGTTCTTGCCTATTTGCGTGCTAAAAACTCTGTTCACCATTCTCTGATATGTTGAACCTACATTCTTTCGTCCGAATGGCATCATCTCATAGTAATAGAGTCCACCGACGGCTCTGAAGGCAGTCTGCTCTTTGTCCGCGTCGGCCATCTTGACTTGATGATAGCCTGAATAGGTGTCCAGAAAACTCAGTGTTTCGAAACATGCAATCCCATCTACCATTTTATCGATTAGGGCTAGCGCATAAGGATCTTTGGGGCACGCCTTGTTTAAATCAGTGAAGTCGACGCACATTCGCCACTTGCCATTGTGTCTTTTCACCATTACTACCTTTTCTAACCAAGTGGGATACTGAAGCTCCCTGATTATGCCTGCTGCTATAAGTTTTTCGACTTCACCTTTTATCCTGACTTCCTTCTCTGCGGAGAATTGGCGCGCTCTTTGCTGGATCGGCCTGAAGTGGGGGTCGGCATTTAGATAGTCTAGTGCGACCTCCGACTCCACACCTCTCATATCGGTTACCAGGCGTTGAGGTTTTCTTTTAGAAGATCGATCAATCCTTCCCTTTCTTTCTTGGTTGTTTGTAACCCTATCTTTATCATCTGATCAGGGTACTTGTCGTTAATGATGACCTCGACCAGTTCGTCCTCAGCGGTGAAGTCAGGATCGTCCTGGATTTGTAATGTTTCAACCTCCACTGCCCTCTCTGGGACCTCTTTTATCGTGGCCATCTGCTCCGCAGCCATATTGAACCCTTCTATTCTAAGTCGTTTGGAGTCCGACCTGTTCTTGGTCATATAATTGAGAAAAAATCCGAGCCGCCTAGTGGCGACCCCAATTTCGTCTCCTATATGGAACTTGACCCTTTGGTGTGGAACAGATGCCACCATTTGAAACTGTCTCATGGCCCGAATCCCCAAAATCATGTTATAATACAAGGGCAGATCGATGACTAAGAAAGTGACTACCTCAGTTCGACAGGGCTCATAGTCGCCCAGTGTGATGTTAGGGTCGATTGTGCCTTTGACCCATACAGTATCGTTGGTAAAGCCCTCGAGCACTCCGATGTAGGGTTTTAATTTGGCCTCTCCGAATCCGATCTGTTTTAAACAGTCGAAATAAATGACATCGCGGCCAGCCCCGGTGTCGACCATCACCCTGTTAACGCCATGTTTATCATTCACCCCGACTTTAAGAATGAGGGGTATCTCCATAGGTCCGACGACAGTAATCAGCTCGCTTTTGGTAACCATGATTCCTTTCTCCTTCTCCCCCAATACTATCTATTTTTTGAAGCCGCATGTGTTGATCTGATCACTACAAGAAAAATGTGTTTCAATGACAAAAATTGAATGACGGGAGTGAAACCTGTCATTAAATGATAGTATTAATGAGAGAATAGAAATTGCATTACTTAACGATGACCAAATTTTAAATACTGTCATTATTGATCGTATTTCCCATAATTATTGGTAGAGTAAAAACAATTCTCTCCTTATTTCTCACACACACACACACACACATATATATATACTACATCCGTCTCATAAAAATTGTCAATTTACAAAACCAATACTTCATTTAATGTATTTTTCCAACCATACCCTTACGTTAGCATTTAATTTTGGGGTATATATGTACATTAGTACTTAAATTACTACACATTAATCGAGCAAAGCAAAATGTAGACACTTTTTATGAAACGGATGTAGTATATATATATATATATATTATGGATATTCAATTTTTTATTCTCGAGTCAAGTACAACTTCTAATTTTTTTATATAGTTTTCAGGATAAAGAATTATTATACAATATTAAACAAAAACATATCCATCCTACATATCCAAATATGCTGCTGATATACCCTTCTTTTTTCTCAACCCTAAATCATGCCTCCATCTTCCCGGCCACCCTGCATCATCATCCCAGAACACTAAATCTCAACCCTAGAGCTGCGATCGGAACCCTAAAGCTATGATCAGAACCACTGGCGTCTATCAGAACCCACAATCGACGATCGAAACCCACGAGCTGCGACGGAACCAACAAGCGGCGATCAAAATCTTTTGTCATGATCTGAGCTATAAATTCTAGAAACGAAAAGAAGAAGCGAGAGAGAACACAACAAGCGGAGAAATTCAAATATTTCATTAATCATCATCATAACCATATGGTTTACATCTCTAATTTATATAGCCACTAGCGGCAATAAGATAAAATACTCAAATAATAGAAAATAGACATAAAGTAATGACATCTATACATGTTCTTGATAACAACTCATGTCTAACGGGCAACCGACATCTTCTCTAGTCGTCTTTCTAATTTTAAACCTCGAACATGACAAATCCTTTCCTCAACAACCGCCTTGTCCTCAAGGTGGGGAAATGACAAACCCAAACAAGACCGGGATCCCATACAAAACCCTTCGAAATAACAAGCAAAAAAATCCTCATTGCAACGGCCAAATATACCAGCAGCACAAGTACACCAGACTTCCTTGAAACTTTAGGTGGATCAGTCATAAATAATAGCAATATATCCTCATGCGTCAAATGATCCAAGAACTTCACTAAACAATTTCTATCTTGCTCCCATATAACTGGTTGTTTTAATATGATGCCATCCTCCATTACCGCCTTAATATAATGTTGTGCCCCCATTTTAACCTCCATTGCTATATATTCAGCAGCCTCAGTATACCAAGATAGGCAAACAGTAGAAAATTGGCCCCAGCCGAGTTTGCTCCGGACGGAATACCGGCCATGCTTATACCCTCCGAAATATTCCAATATCAACATGGCATCACCTGCCAATTCATCAACTACATCATGAACCTTAAGCTTCCTCACAATATATCCTTTCACAAATGATAAATCATTCTTAATGGCCCATGACCAATCTGATAGCTGATGGAATTCCCATTCAAAATTCACAGGAACTACTTCATCTTTGCAAATGTCACACATAAATGTATGAAGATTTTCAAGAGAAGTCACAATAAAATCTCTGAGCACAAATTTAGTACACACATTCTTATCCACTTTCCAATCCAACTCTCGTAGATGCACCGATTTATCATGATAATGTGATTCAATTCCGCTTAACGGAACACTAAATGGAATGCCATACCTTGAAGCAAATGCTTGAAGTAACATAGGCCATTGTGCACTCTGTTCTTTACTAAACTCTATCTCAGAAACAATGCCATTTGGCCCATTTTCAAGGAGTGACTCCAGAATGAAATGATTTACAGTAAGATGCACTAGCTTTAGGTACATGAGACAATAGGTAAGAGGACTGGAATTGCTGCACCCGCTTGACATAACCACCCCTTCCCTCTTAATCACGAATTGGTCATCACATTTCTGTTGCGATTCAGTCATTATATGCACTTCAGGTGCATCAACTTCACTTGTATCAAAGAGTAGCAATCGAGCGAGCTTCTTCCAATTGAGATATGCATAAAAGTCTGTATCAAAGAAATATAAAAACAGCTTTACAGAATTCTCGATTGTCTCATCGATAGCTTCAACGCATAGCTCTTCACTCCCACCATTCTTTAGAATACTGCTACAAAAAGTTGCATGAGGTTCCACACTTGACCATCCCGTAACACCATTATTGCAAATAATGTCAAAGTGTTCCATAGGTGCCTTGTTGAAATGTGAATTACTAACCAAGCAATCATTTACATAGTAACCTCTCTGCTCCATTCTAATTTTGACAGAATTATGGATGTAGCTAAGAAAACTACTCCATGCCGTCAGTATTGAGGACTCCGGGCTCCAACTTGACAGCTGAGCAAACTTCACCAAATGTGTAGAAAACAACATTCTAGGCAATGCCATCCTTTCCTTGGAAGCTCCTCTGAATATATCAAAGTACTCATTCTTCAAGGATTCCGTAATATACGTGGTAGGAATGCAAATCACTTTGTTGTCAATAAACAAGCCCTCAAAAGGATACAATAAAACTAACTCAGAGTGGGCTAAATATGCAAGGATACTCTCCATCGACAACTTAAAATTAACTCCCTCAAACATGGCTTTTGAATCCATTTTAGTAAAGTCATCTTCATGTGTACCAATATCAACTATCACAGCCACTATGGCGTGAATACCATTACTGAATAAATAAAAATAAATGGACCCAACAAGATAATGTATATCCCTTGAAGCCATAACAGAAATGGCATGCATAAGTGATGAAACAACTCTTATCATGCCATTAACACAAATCCCCGGAGCTTTGCTAATCAATGGATGAAGAGCTCCTCTACTAAAACATGTTACAGATATTCCACCCGGATCGAAATAAAACCGTACATCAATATCAGTAGAGAAACTGGCATTCTTAAACTCTACAAAGGCTGGATACGTCAAGTTTTCTCTACTTGAATATAAATTAGCCGAAATAAGTCCATACTTCATTATAATCCATGTTTGGTTCTTCTGGAAATATATATGAGTAAGCAGAGCATCTGAAATAGAGGTTCTGATTACCTGAGCAAGCACTCCAGCAATTTCATTGCCGTGATTCCCTTCATTTTTCTCAACTGAAGGATGCCTGTGCAAATCACCGAACAGGTGGTGAGCAACTCCCACACTTCTAAGCTTCAATGAAGGCTGCTGATATGTCTCATTAACCAACCGAAATCCATCCTGAAGGGAAGATGGAAACTCTTCAGATGTTTTGTGAATCGGATTGCTCAAACCATCAAGCATATTGCTAGCTTCATCGCCCAAGTCAAGTCGTCCCAAGGACTGTTTAGTCGTTATTTCTTCTCCAATTGAGTCATAATCGCCATTTTCTTCTAAATCGAGTGCCCTATTAAGCTCCAACATTTCATCAGCTGGGTTTCCCAAAACTATAGTTGATGCTGAATATTCGAGTGTTGGTCCATCTGGGTTAGAATTCACTTGATCCAATGGAGCTCCAATCATATCTAGAGGTTCTAATCCCTTACTTTTCCTCATCTCCTGCAGCAAATCCATTATGGCGTCCAATTTGGAACGGATATCAGCCATTTGTTCATCGTTCTGAGCTCTGAACTGGGCAAATTCTTCCTTAAACTCAGACTTAAAAGCATACAATTCTTCATTGATCTCCGCCTGAGATTTTGGAATTTCCTCAGCCACATATCGGTTGTCTTCACGCATTTCGTCCCTGAATTCCCTGAGTTCAAGCATTTCTTCACTAATTTCTAGCTTAAATCGATTCTGTTCTTCCTTTTTTTTGTTTGTTTTTTTTTTTGGCAGAGAATAGAGATGTGAAAAACCAGAGAAATGGAGATTAGAAGCGAGGAAGAAGAAGAAGCCGAGAATCGTTAGCTCTGATACCACTTGTCATGATCTGAGCTATAAATTCTAGAAATTATGCAGAAAAAGAAGGAGATTGAAAGGGAAAATTGGGGAAGAAGTAGAAGAGAGAACACAAGAAGAGAAAAGGAGAGAAATTAGAGAGATATTTCATTAATCATCATCATAACCATATCCATGTTTACATCTCTAATTTATATAGCCCTCACTAGTTCGGCAATAAGATAAAATACTCAAATAATAGAAAATAAAGAAAGACATCACATCGTATACATCACTAAATGGATAACAACTCACGCCTAATGTCTTAAGGCGACATCTTCTCTAGTCGTCTTTCTAATTTTAAACCTCGGAACATGACATCTTTCTTGGGTCAGCGAAATTGCGGGTAAATTTTAGCGAACTTTACTGTTCTTGTTTTTCATTTCAATCCAAATGCCATGAGCTTAGTTTTTCTTTTCGTTTATGTGCGCTTTTTATCTTCACCTTTTTTATTTTCATTGGTTCTTGATTTATACACTAATTTATCCATTTCACCGAACTGCAGTAGTTTGAAAATGACAACTGAGATACTTAGAGGCATGCTCTACTAGGGTTCCGAGATTTTCTTGGGTTTTATTTGATGAAATACATTACATGAAGGACCTTGTAAGAAGGGTTGTTTGGGAGTTGAGTATAATATTCTTGCCTCCTGCTATTTAGGTTGTTTTTTTAATCTGCTCCCATGAAATCCCACAATTAAAAATGAATATGCCAGAGTCCCAGCTTCAAATTGTGTGATGAACTGAAGTGGGTTGAAATGTTCTGTGATAAATTGAAGAACCGTGATTGGGATCTAATTAAGCTTGGCCACAACGATAGTGATGGTGTAGTTCAATTGAAAGGACGAGCAGCCTGCTTAATCAAGAAAGGTAATGAGCTACTTGTTATCGAATTAATGTTTAACAGAACATTCAATGAACTTGATTCTAACTCTCTAGTATCATGTTTGCTTACTCTCTGTATCTCAAGTTCTATATTTGGATTTCCTTTAAGACACTTCACTTGTGGCTCCAAAGATTCTTTAGTCATTTAAAGCCTGTTGATTACAGTGGGCGGTACTGATTGTTGTAGGTATGGCTAACTGATTGATGACTTTACTACTTTGGATCATGGAGATGCCTTAGTTGTACCTATTCTTCTTGTATTGTTTTTTATATGAGTATGAGTATCTCATCAAAAAATACTCTGTTTTTGCTCTTCAATTTTTGTTGTTGTGGAAAAGCATTTCTAAAGTGTTAGTTATTTGTTGTGTTATAGCTTTCTGAAGTGTTATTTTCAGTAGATATATGTTCACTTAATTGATGCACTTTTTCTACTTATGCAAGAAACTATCACAATAAAGTGACACAATACATTTTGACATCATTGATCTTGGTGTATGATCTATTGACTGATATTTATCAAACCATGATCAATGGCTTAAAAGTGTGTTGTGTCACTTTGTTACAATCTTGTTGTTAAACTAGCATTGGCTAGTTGAACATTTTTGGACTTATATTGGGATATATCATCTTATTGTTAAACCATGATCAATGATATTTGCTCTACTTATTTAAATCATTGTTGACATATTTTATTTCTTAATCGTTTGTCATTTATATTTTAGGTTAATACTTTTATTGGGTAGATTAAGCTATTATTTGACTTCGAAAATGACACCTAATAAGGAATGGATTGGTCTTTTCAACAACTGATTGAATGATAAATACAAGATTGGTATTCAAGAATTTTTGGATTATGCCTTCTAGAAGACAGGTGAAGTTGAGCATATTCGGTGTCCATGTGTTAAATGCAACACAGGTTATGGATCTCGTGAAATGCTTGAAATGCATCTATTGGTGTATAGAATGATGCAAAATTATACAACTTGGCATCATCACGGTGAAAGGCTTGGTGAATCGTTATCTAACAACGAAGAATCAAAAGCAAGTGACTATGATGATATTGGTTAAATCTTAAGGGATTTATACCCTGACATGATGGTTGGCATGTTGTTTTTAAGACGCAACCTCGGGATCTCTTTGATATGGGGCAATCAGTAGAGGATGAGAGCGAGAATGCAAATGATTGAAGTGAAGCATACCAATTTCTGAATCTTTCAACTACAGCTGATGGAGATGGTCGAAATATCTGGAGAATAATAGATGTAGAGCCTGCGGTAGTTGACATAACATCAATCAAAGGTAAGCAAAAGAGAGAAGCATTTTGATGGTTTCTCTAGCCTCATTTTTCCGATCTTGAGTCAATTCGTCATTTTCAAGTTAATGGCTGAAAATCAATTTGATTCACCCTTATTTTCTAATTTATTCTTCATTTCTGTCATATATCTAAGACATGGTTTCATGTTATTGTCAGGTATCTGGTTAAATGAATTGATGCCTTTGTTTCATCTTCTTGGGAGAATTGGTGTTGAGGCAGCTTAGATATCACTTCCATTTCATGCACGGGTACTTTACATATTCCTCTGGTCTTTATATAGAAGAAATAGAAAATTTTGATTGATTGGTTTTCCACTGAATTCACTCCCACGATTTGAATGGTTTATGTAGGGTGAAGGCATTTTATGGAGTTGCTACGGAATTCGGAAAAGAATTTTTGAAGTAAGGAGAATTATACATCAAAGTAGTGGAGGTCAGTGTAATATTTTTGTTGAGATCTCTTACTTGTATAGTGTATCTTGTACTTACTTATATTCATTGAAGTTCTTTGTGTTTTCCTTGTGTTCTCTTCTCAAATGAGTTGTTAACTTTATTATTTGCAATATATACATTGTCAGTTCTGAAAAGTGCATGATAATTACATCTTTTTAATTCATTTATGTATGTGTGTGGATGTTTACCTTCACTGTATATTCATGCAAAAATATAAAAATAGTCGTACAAAAAGTAGTTTGAAGATTTACATGTCTCTCTATAGTAGAAGGCATTTAGGAGGTTTTAAAAGAACTCAAATATTTTAGAGGAGTTGACGGTTTATCATAGTGTTTTGGTGTGCTGATACTATAAACTATGAATTTAAGGGTGGTGGGTTAGTTTCAACATGAAAATATTCGCTCTATTGGTTGATTATTGCTTCTCTTCCACAACAAGAATGACTCTAACAAGTGCACTTCTCTTGTCTATTTTTCTTGGGTTTTGGATGTGGTGATTTACGTCACTTGTGCTAAGTATTGCAGCTAAGAAGTCACAGATCCAATCTGATTGAAGAGGAGCTTGAGACGCATACCATATCTGCCTGGAAGTAAGCCAAAAATATATTATATCCCGAGTCTAAGAGAGCAGATCCTAAACTTGTGTAGGTGATCACTTTTGATATGAACTATTCTAAAAAAATATTACTCTTAATCTTCATGCTGTTGTTCATGTCGACATTGGATATCTATATTCTCAATGTTTAGTTTGTGTTTGCTATTCTTCTTAATAAAATTGATGAATCAGGCAAGGCCTTCAGTGTATGGAGTGGTGATGGAAATGATTGAGAAGATGGTCTACACTCTAGTTGGAAAGTCTATACTAATAACCTTTAGTGTCTAATGCTTTTGTATATTGTTTATTTTCTTTACCATATTAGTTCAATGATAAAAGTACGTCATTTACGGGATAATTATTATTGTTTAGTTGTGTTTTCTTGGGGTGATGCTTGGTTTTATTTTGGTTTTCTAGTTTTGTTTTAGAAATGATGGCTATTTCGCGTGGGTTTCATGATTGATATTTGTCACCGTAAAAGATTAAATATGATGTAATGAGGGGAAAATTACCATGTAACGAGGAGATATTTTGTCACTAAATTATGATTTAATGAGGGGAAAATGACCAGATAGGGAGGGGATATGTCGTCATTAAATAGTGTTTGAATGAGGGGAAAATGACCCTATAATGAGGGAATATGTCGTCAATAAAAAACCTATAATGAGTGGACGAGCCGTTATTAAAAACATTGTTTAATGACGGGATAATACTGTAATTGAATAGGTTATACAATCAATGACGGGACCATTTACTGTCATTATTACTTTTAACGGCGGAGGCAGCAATGAAAGGAAAATTCATGTCATTAAATGCCTTTAATGACGGGAATTGGACATTTAATGACGGGAATTCCCCTCATTAAAAGTCAATTTTCTTGTAGTGGATGTATCTGGGATTTCAGCTGGCTGTTGCTAGGAATATTCTCATGGATAACTTGAACCTCTTTCTGATAGACGCGGGGTTGGCACCACTGGTTGGGACCAGTGTTAAGGGTGAATTCATACGACTTATATTGATATATTTTATGATAATTTCCCTCATATTTGTATAATTTGCATAAGAAACGAGTGTTTAATGGAATTATTGAGTAAATGATGTTTTTACTGAGTTATTCGCAAAATAGGTTAATTTTGGTGTATTAATTCTGATTTTATGATTATTTGGATGATATTACGTTTTGCGATGTTTTAATGTGTTATAGGTACATGTTTGGTGCTCAAATGATGATCAAAAAGAGATAAGAGTCGAACTACATTGATGATAAAAGAGATAATGATGATTTGAATTGAAGAAAAAGAGATAAGCAAGGAAAAATCGAGATTAAGTCGATCCTGGACTGGCGCCCAGCAACTTGAACTGGCGTCCAGTTGGACGGGCGTTTGGTCAATTGAACGAGCGTCCAGGAGGAGAAATTTGGTTCAGGATGTTCAGATTTTCAGTGGACGAGCGTCCAATTTTGTGAAGGACGGGCGTCTGATGAAGACTCGGCCCGATTCGAAGTTGATATTGAGGACCAGACGAGTGTCCAGAAGGAGTGGACGGGCGTCCGTCCACCGCCTCAGCACAGCCGACTTTGATATCTATAAATACAGCTGCGTTTTTCCACATTAGAGATACCAATTACACATTACTCAAAACCCTAATCCTAGGGGCGGCCTAGGCTGCGTTTTTACATACTTTTCCTTCAGTTTTATGCACTTAAATCCTAGATTAAATTAGCTAGTTTTATGTTCTTTTCTTCAACAATTCCAAGCTTTCAAGAGGATGTTTAGAGGCTAAAAGCCCTTGAACGAGCATTGTGAAGCCTATCCATCAACTATTCAGATTCGAATCTTGATTAATTTGTGAGTTTTTAATACAAGTTGTTTCTTTATCATGTTTGAATGTTTATTGCAATTATATCGAAAGATGTGCATGCTTGATTGTTTTACTTTGATGAAAGTCATGTAAACCCTAGATCCCCATGATAAAATAATAGTTATTTGATCTATATAACGAGAGTTAATAGGTTAGATTTCTAGATTAGAAACGTTAAAGTTCACACCTTCGGTTAGAAGAAGCGTTAATCTTAGATCGAAAGATAGAGATTAATTGATGGACTATCTAAGAAATTAGGGTTCATACTTTAGATGAGGTGAATCACAACTTGGTTAGAAGTCACGAATTAATTTGATCTGGAATTGAATGTTGATAGGATAGGTGGATCAATTGCTCGTTTGCTCGTTATAATTTGAATTGAATCCCTTAAAACTTGAATTGTTTAGTTTAATCAAATCTTCTTATTGCATCTTAGGTTTAGTTGTTGTTTAAATTGTTCGCACCCCGTATTTTCCCTGGCTTTAGATTCATTCTTCTGTCCAGTTTTACATTCGTGTTATTTTTACTTTCAGTCTCGTTTAGTTTTATTCGCTGTTTAGGTTAGTTTTTCGTGACATAGTTAGTTAAACAAAGACTAGGATTACCAATCGTTAGTTCCCCGTAAGATCGACCCGGTATTAACCTCTTTACTACGATCCTTGCACTTGAGGTATATCGGATTTATAAATATTATTACTTGTTTATTTTTCATTGCATAAAATCCGTGACAAGTTTTTGGCGCCGTTGCCGGGGAACGAAACGGTTGCCTAGTGTTTGTTTTTATTGTGTGTTTAATCGTTTTTGTTCATATGCTAGGTAGATTTTTAATTAGGTCATTAGGGTTTTCGTAGTTTTCCTTTTATAGTTCTCCAATCCCCTTAGGATTATACTTTCTTTCTATCTATTTTTTGTCTTTCTATTTTTTCTCCCCATCTTTTCCCCTTTGTTTTCTCTGCTCGCTTGCTTTTTCGCTCCAAACGGGCGCTCAGACCAGTGTACGCCCGTCTGTTCTAAATTTCTCGACTCTGAATCGTTTTTTAAACTTGTCAGACGAGCGTCCATCCAATCTGGACGTCCGTCCAGTTCTTCAGCTGATCAGACGAGCGTTTGGACCTCCAGACGCCCGTCTAGCTCAATTTCTAGGCGGACGCCCGTCCAGTTTTCTAGACGTCCGTCTGTTTCCCTAATTTTATTTCTTTTTCTCTTATTAGGCTTTAATTCTTAGTTTTTAGGCTTTGACCACCTGATTTTGGTTCGGTTTATGCAAACTCGAAGTAAAAAGGGGCCATTACTGTATACCCCTGACTTAGAGCGGACCATAGTCCGGCCAAACAGGCGGAAATTCCTTTCTTCGGATCCTTCTGAAGAAGCCGATCTAGATCTAGAGGATCGTTTAGCCGAAGAATTCGAAAACTTCATAATTATGGCTGCTGAAGATAGACGTACGTTGGCAGACTACGCCATGCCAGGCGAAGTCAAAGTCAACCCGGCTATTGTTATCCCAGCCATAACTGCACAGACCTTCGAGCTAAAGCCGGGACATATTCAGATGATGCAGCATGCATCTATTTTCCACGGTTATCAGTCAGAGAATCCCCATACTCACTTACATACATTCTTAGAAATATGCGGTACTACACGCATCCAAGAGTAAGTGAGGATGCTATTAAATCAAATCTGTTCCCATTTTCTAAAGGAGAAGCTAAAGAGTGGTATACCTCTCTCCCCGCTGAATCTATTACCACCTGGGCTGAACTTGAAAAAGAATTTTTAAGTCAATATTTCCCACCTTCAAAGACAGCCCAGTGTTTAAACGAAATATTCATTTTCTATCAGAAAGAGAATGAATCCTTTTTCGAGTGTTGGAAAAGATTCAAGTCTCTGCTTAGGAAGTTTTTCCACCATGGCTTGCCACTGCAAAGGCAAGTCAACACTTTCTTTAGTGGATTGACCGAGCTTACAAAAGGCATGGTCAATAGTTCATCTGGTGGGGCATTTTTGAAGAAAACGCCTGATGAGGGGTGGGCACTGTTCGAGGACATTGCTAAATACAACTACGCTCCCTCTTATCAAGCCATTAAAGCACCTCCTCCTCCTAAGGTTGAGGAAGTCAACATGCAAAGTTTGATCGCCATGCTGCAGAAGCAGATGGAAACTTCTCAAGTTTCGAATCAGACGAATCAAGCTTCTTCTTTACCACATAACCCTCAAGTTCTATATTGTGAGAGCTGTTGTCAAACTGGCCACGTGATTGGCCAGTGTCAATTCAATCCCCCTGCACCTTATCAAGTGAATGTTGTTCATGATTATGGCCAGTATAATCAAGTCACATGTCAGAATTGTGACGAGGTGGGTCACATTTCTCGTTTCTATCCTATGAACGGACAAAACGCTGAAGTAAATGCATTCTATAGCCAGAATAATCAAAGGTTTAATCAATTTTATGGCCAGAATAATCTCCAAAACAAAGGGTTCAATCAATCTTCAAGTTTCAATCCAAATTCTAATTTCAATCAGAATCAAAACTTCAATAGAAACCCTGGTTTTCCTCGTAACTGTAATTCCAATTTTCCAATTCTAATCAAGGTTCAATCGAATTGGCCCGCCAATTCAAATCCCCATTGTCCAAAGTCGGCCCAACCAGCCCTATTCTCGTAACCCCAAACTTCTCAAGGCCCTCAAGTGATATCAAAGCTCAATGGGACTCTCTTTAGGGAGGAGCAAAATAGATCAATGAAAATCTTGAGAGACAAATTGGGCAACCTGGTTGAGCGATTAGCTTCAAGACCCCAGTGGCAATCGCCGGGGCCACTGAGAAAAATCCAATGGGCGGGCAAGTTGCTCAAACCGACTTGAACAATGGCCAATGTACTGACCTCGTACCATCAATTCCATACGGTAGAGAGGAGGCCAGTGCAATGAATCTAAGAAGTGGTAATCAAGTTAGTGGTCCTTCCCACCAGGGAAACCACTAGCCCCTCCTGCCATTGTTAAGGCAGGAGGGGAAGCTGAGCACCTACACTCCCCTTGGCCGAAAGAAAATACTCAGGTGGCTGATCCCCTGAGAGGTGGAAAAGCTGGAAGTCCTCAAGTGGCTGAACCCCTGAGGAATGAAGAATCAAGTGGAAGTCAGGAGGCTGATCCCCTGACTAATAAAAAGATTGAAAAAGCTGTTCGGTGGAAAGATCTGGAAGACAAAGCTGTCAGTGCATCTTCGAAGAAAGTCTTTTCTGAGAATGATCTGAAAAAGCTTCCATTTCCACCAATAAAGAGCAACATCCCTTTGAGTGAAGATAAGAAGTATGAAAAGGTGCTGAATCTTTTGAAAAATACTCAGGTGAATCTTCCATTATCAGAGGTCTTGGTTGAAATGCCTAAGTATACAAAATTCATCAAGGATGTTGTTTCTTCAAAAAGGAAGTTGTCAGACATGGAGAGGCTGATTGGTGAGGATTGTTCAATGATCAATTATGAAAACCTACCAACCAAGAGAGGTGACCCTGGAAAGTTCTTGCTTACAGTGTTAATGGGAGGCCTGGTCTTCCCTAACTCTTTGTGTGACCTGGGTGCATCTATAAGCCTCATGCCATTGTCTGTGTGCAAACAACTGGGTTTAATTGATCTTCTAGAACCCACTACCATGAATTTGCAATTACCGATAGATCTTCTAAGAAAGCGGGAATCTTAAAAGACGTACTAGTTCAAATCGATAGATTTACCTTTCCCGTTGACTGGTACGTCCTAGACATTGAAAAAGATGAAAATGTCCCCCTGATACTTGGAAGACCTTTTCTGTCTACAGCTAGAGCCCTCATTGAATGTGATGGTGGGCGAGTAACGATACGTGTTGGTGATCAAGAGGTAAGCTATAATGTCTCCAAATCCATTCAAGTACCCTCTGGTCCTCCAACCGGTTTTTCCATTGAGGATACGTTTGATGACTTCGATGATTTGATTGAAAAGCAAGTCATGGCTATTACAACTGAATTTGAGCGATTGGTTGATAATTTGAATAATCATGGTGTGGTAAGTCTAGAGCAGTTAGAAGCTGAATTTAAAGATGAGTTGTTGAAAGGAGAAGCTTTGGCAGTGGGACCACTAAGTAAACTCAGCGATGTTGAGTTGAAAAGTGGAGATCTTAAGTCAAGTTTATAAGACACCCCTGCAGATTTGGTGTTGAAGCCGTTGCCTAAACATCTGAAGTATGTGTTTCTAAGAGAAGGCGACAAGCTTCCTTTGATTATATCTGCCAAGCTGTCTCGGTTAGAGGAAATGAAATTAATCAACGTCTTGAAAAAGAATGAAAAATCCTTTGGATGGCAAGTAGGAGATATCGGAGGATATCTCCCGACATCCAGTATGCATAAGATCAAGACTAATGAGGGTGCAAATGTGTTAGACAGCCCAGAGAGGAGGCTCAACCTCATATGCAAGAGGTGGTTAAGAAAGAAATCATCAAACTTCCGGACATGGGAATCATTTATGCCATCATGACGATAGTGAATGGGTTTCCCGACTCGAGGTAGTTCCCAAGAAAGGTGGAATTACGATTGAGAAGAATGAGAAGGAGAAGAAATAGCGTTGAGACTTGTCATCGTTACTGAGTCTGCATCGATTATCGAAAGCTCAATGAAGTAACCATGAAAGATCATTTTCCCCTTCCATTCATTGACCGGATGCTTGAGCGCCTGGCAGGCACGATTCTAACGCTTCTGGATGGATATTCAGGATATTTTCAAATACCCATTGATCCGGTGACCAAGAAAAGACCACTTTCACCTGCCCTTATGGTACATTCGCTTACAGGCGAATGCCCTTTGGTCTCTGCAATGCCCCAGCTACATTTCAAAGATGTATGATGGCTATCTTTGACGGGCTAGTAGAAAAGTGTATGGAAATCTTTATGGACGATTTTTCGGTCTTTGGTCAGTCCTTCGACGACTGTCTTGACAATCTAGATCAAGTGTTATCCACATGTGTGGAAAAGAACTTAGTGCTCAATTGGGAAAAATGCCATTTCATGGTTGATGAGGGAATAGTTCTTGGCCACAAAATCTCCGCCAAAGGTATAGAAGTTGATAGGGCAAAAGTAGAAGCTATCGAGATGATGAGTTATCCGAAGAATGTGCGTGAAGTGAGAGGCTTTCTTGGACATGTCGGTTTCTACAGAAGATTCATTCAAGACTTCTCCAAGATAGCCAAGCCCCCTGTCTACTTTACTTAAGGAAGACGTTGAGTTCGATTTCGATGAAAACTGCAAGCAAGCGTTTGAGGAGCTTAAAAACCGTTTAATCTCTGCTCCAATTCTTATTTCGCCTAACTGGAATCTCCCCTTCGAGCTTATGTGTGATGCATCAAACTATGCTGTTGGGGCAGTCTTAGGACAGAGAATAAAAGGGAAATTCCAGCCAATCTATTATGCCAGTCACACACTGAATCCATCTCAAGTAAACTACACGACGACTGAAAAGGAATTATTGGCCGTAGTCTTTGCTATAGACAAGTTTCGTAGTTACTTGTTAGGAGCTCAAGTGATTGTGTGGACTGATCACGCTGCTTTGCGGTATCTGATGATGAAGAAAGAGGCCAAACCGCGCCTGCTGCGTTGGATACTGACCCTACAAGAGTTTGTCGTTCAAATTAAAGACAAAAAGGGCAGTGAAAACGTCGTGGCGGATCACGTTTCGAGAATGTTAAGTGAGGAAAAGGGTGATCCAGATGATATAGATCTTTACTTTCCTCTAGAAAACATTATGCTTATCGATGGCTGCGCTCCAGATGTTCCATTGTATTCTTCCATTGTCAATTACCTTCATTCCTGATATCTCGATCCAGAATTGTCCTATCAGGAGAAGAAAAAGTTCTTCTCTGATTTGAAATCTTTCGTTTGGGATGAACCTTATCTGTTTAAGATCTGTAAAGATGGTCTGCTTAGAAGATGTGTTCCGAGAATCGAGCAAAGGCGATATTATTGAGCAAGATACACACAGTGGACCCACTGGAGGTCACTTTGGTCCTTGGAAAACCGTTGCTAAGATATTCCAATCCGGTTTCTATTGGCCTACGATCTTTAAAGATACAGAAGCTTTCTGTAAAGCGTGTGATAGATGCCAAAGAACCGGTACTCTGACAAGGCGTTTCGACATGCCTTTGAAACCCATATTAGAATGCGAAGTCTTTGATGTATGGGGCATCGATTTTATGGGAACATTCCCATCATCTTGTGGTAACAAATACATCTTAGTCTGCGTGGATTACGTGTCCAAATGGGTGGAGGCTCAAGCCACAACTCACAATGATCATAAGACGGTCATGAAGTTCTTAAAGAAAATATTTTCCTGAGATTTGGTTGTCCACGTGCCTTGATCAGTGATGAAGGGACACATTTTTGTAACCAACCCCTAGAGAAAGTGCTTGAAAAGTATGGTGTTCGTCATAAGACTGGCACACCATATCACCCGATGACTAGTGGTCAGGTTGAATGAAGCAACCAAAGCATTAAGAAAATCCTGGAAAAAACGGTCAACAGTCATAGAAAAGACTGGAGTTTGAAATTGGATGATGTACTATAGGCATACAGAACCGCCTATAAGACTCCTATGGGTACATCTCCATATCAAATGGTTTATGGTAAGCCATGTCATCTGCCAGTCGAGTTAGAGCATAGAGCTTATTGGGCTACAAAGTTTCGAACTTTGATTCTCAATCTTGTGGTAAGCATCGACTGCAACAGTTGCATGAGTTGGACGAATTTAGACTCCAGGCCTACGAAAGCACCAGGATCAGCAAAGATAAGATGAAACTCCTCCATGACGCCAAGATTAAGAAGAGAGAATTTCAAGTCAGGGAACAAGTTCTTTTGTATAATTCCAGGCTACATCTGTTTCCTGGAAAGTTAAGGACACGATGGTCCGGTCCCTTTGAGATTCTCCAAATTATTCCTGGAGGTGTTTTAGAACTATGCGGTTATGGTGACCAACCGTTTCGAGTAAATGGTCAAAGGTGTAAGCACTACATTGGTGAACCCAAGGAAAAGCCTTTGATTGTTCGTTTCCTCGATATCCTCGGGTGTGGTACTAAAGGGGTCGAAGAATTTGACGAGTTTTCACCCGACCTGTTTGTAGAGGATGACGGTAGTGGTCGATTTGAAGAAGTTCTAGCCGGTAGTTGGGATATGGAAGAGTTTGAGAGGGAGCGTAAGCTGAAACGTCATCAGAATACTTAGAAGAAGAAGAAGACGACCATGAGGCAGTTTAAACGTATTTGGAAAGCTATCAAAGATTTCCCCCCATGTGTAAAGTGTTGTTTCTGCAGCCGAATTACTGACCCAAGTCTAGACGAGGTAGTGGCTGGCAGAAAAGCCAAATGGCCTGATCCAGGCTGAGCTTTAAACGTGTCGAGCTAACGACATTAACAAATAGCGCCACTAGGGGGCAACCTAGATATCGTTATATTAGTTGCGTTTGTTTTATGTTTTTTTTATTGATTCAGTTATTTAGGATTTAGCTTTACTAAGTTTTTGTTTGTATCTGTCAGTTTAGCAGTGTTTTAGATATGAATTTCGGAGTTCTACCAGAGGAGTTACCTTTCCTTAGGAGGATCCCACTTATTACTGTAGATGACGGACCGGGAGGGACTATCGTTTTGCACGTAGACTTTGATATTAGTACCCGCATCAGGACTGTCACCTATGTCATTATTGTTCCCCGCTGTTCGGGAGGTGGAGATTTCACTACTGAGGAGTTGCAGGCAGCTCTAGGACGCCCATACACAATCCTGAATGATCCGATCTTCGTGATTTAGCGTTAGTCTTTGCGAAATGAACATTTTCGGGGTGTTGATGTAGCTGGTGAGGACTGGGGTTTGCAGGATGAGTATGACTTCCCTCCGGCGATTGATATGCTCCGCCGTCTTATCCGAGTTGTGATTTTATGTAATTCGTCATTTTTCGTTTGTATTTTTTGAGGTTTTATTTAAGTTTAATGAGGAAATGCAAATTTGAATTTGAATTGTATGAAATTTTATAATTTTTGCATAATCTCTGTCTTGGACGCCCGTCCAGAAGTCTGGACGCCCGTCTACCCTATGCATTTCTTGGACGCCCGTCCATTATAGGTGGACGCCCGTCTGAAATGTTCCCTCCAATCCTGTATCTAATTTGAAAGTTTGGACGAGCGTCTGATACACTGGACGCCCGTCCAGTTCATATGGTTCTATACTGAACGCCCATCCACAGAGTTGGACGAGCGTCCATACCTTGCCTATAAATACCCCCTCAGCCCATGAACCCTCATTTTTCAGAATTTCAAAACGGAAAAACCGACTTTTGCCCTCCTCTCAACCTAAATCCTTCAATATTACACCAAATTGAGCGATTTCAGTTGCTATAGACCGCTTTTGATCCCCTCTTTTCACTTTTCTAACCCTTATTCCTCAATCAACAACCATTTTGACGAATCAGAGCCCTCTTCGGTCCGACTTTTTCCAAGAAAAATCCGATTTTGGGAGCCGAATTGGGGTTGTTAGGATTGAAGAACGTCTCGATCATCATCTACTCATCTTACTTGGTAAGTTAGCAACAATTTTTCTTGAATTTATTCACGTTTTGAGAGTTCGATCTTCGGGTCGGCTCGTTCACATGAATAATGCCTTAATTAATTTATTCATGTTTCTTTTTCTGTTTTCCTATGTTGTGGTGATGTGATGGATCATGAATGGGTTGTTTGGTGATGATGGGTGGTTTGTGATTGTGTTGGTGTTGGTTTGTTGATTTGAAATACCGGTTTGGATGTTAAACGGGTAACTTGCTTTGATTTGGGAATGTTTTGGTTTAGTTTAGGTTTGAATCATGGTCCATAAGAAGAAAGTGCAAAAGCGCTATGGTAAGGGGGTGGCCAGGGAATCTGGTAAGAAGAGGAAGGCGGTAGATCCTCCCGTAGTTGATCCAAACCGAGGTGTTAGTATACGAGACCAACCTCCTAGGGCAGTACAAAGTCAAGCTAGGGCACAACTACGAGATGAGTCTACGTCCGGGTCGGATACTGAGGAAGATGTGCCTCTAGTAAGGCTGCCTAGGGTTCAGAGAGGTGGAGCATCGTCTAGGGTTGAACAGACTAAGGATGCACCTAGACAGGAGGAAGCGAGTATCCGAGCTGAACCAGTTAGGACAACTATTAGACCTCCTGGTCCTCCTATTCTTTTGGCTCATAGATTTATCAGCCCTAAGGCTTACGAGGTTTTTACCAAACATTATCAGTCACGGACGATGTTGATAGAGAGGGCGGTTATGGAAACAAAGGTTGATACGGCGTTTGTGAAGCTTTTGTGGGATAGGAAATGGGATGTATTGATGAGAATACCACTTACTCCGGTGAATGATACACTAGTTCGCGAGTTTTATAGCAATTGTTCAGAGACGGACTTGGAAACCGGAGTTGTAATGGTTAGGAATGTCAAGGTACCTTTTACGCCACAGGTGATAAATGCCAAGTACGGGTTGGCGCCTTTCGAGGGTTTGGCCTACAAGGAGGAGATTAAGAGAAGGCAGGATGCCGGCAGGATCCGTTAGAGGAGTTGCGTTTAAAAGTGTGCCCGGATGTTCCGTGGACACTGAGGCCAGGCGGGGACCGAAAGGAGTTAGTAACTACGACTTGGTCAGAGGACTGGAAGGTCCAGTGTCGATTCATTCAGAGTCGGTTGTTGCCAAAGAAAAATCTGACACATTTCCACATTGGTGACTTAGGGATGTTATACGCATTGAATTTCGGGTTGAATGTCGATGTCGGCCAAGCCTTATTTGATGAGATTGCGACCAATCAGCAAGTCTATGCCCGGTGTTTGATTGTTCCCCACTTGATACATAGCCTATGTGTGGATGCCGGTGTTCCTCAGTATAGGCCGGATCTTAAACCGAAGAACCCAAGGGCAATTCAACGAGAAAAGGTTAGGACTTCGGGACATGTTGAGGCTACGCAAGAGCCGGGGTCTACTTTTGCACCACCCGCAGTTTCATTCGTTCCTACTTTATCTCCCGCAGTCAGGATGCGGTTGAGCATGGCAAACAGTTTACGGGAATGGATGGGTGATATTCGGGATACACAGAACAACATTTTGACGATTCTGAAGTGTATCAGCAAAGACCGGCAGCCAAGGGACGATAACATCTTCACGCCTAGCTTGAAGGATTATGTTTTCCATGATGAGATCGAGCGAGCGATTGAAGATGTGCTTCGAGTTGAGAAGGAAGATTCTGAGGATGAGGATGAGGAGGAGGAGGCACCGACTGCTACTGCTGCTACTACTATTCCCACTCCACAACCGGGACCTTCATCGACTACTTCTACGGCTGATGTACCTCCCACTGATGAGTCTACGCCGAGGCAGCCTTGAGATTTATTGATATTTTGATTTTGTACTTTCTGATTTGGTACTTATTCGATATGGTTGTACTTTGATACTGCTCCTATTATTTTTGTTACTGATTCACTGCACTTTTCTTTTTATATGCTACTGTTTCCGTAGGCGTATTTCTTTTATGTGAATTATGTAGGCCAAAAGGCGATCTCCTACTTTGTTTTGTACCTTGATGGTTGCCATTGTTTTACTGATTACTCTTTTCGTCTGTTCCATTTCACTTTATTATTATCTTTTTCATTATTACGATGCTCTTTCCCCGTTTTTCCCCGAGGTTCTTCCGTGTTTGTCGAGTAGTGCAGGTATATTTTTAGCGGTTTTGTCGAGCTACATTGTATGGTTACGAGTTCTAATTGTCACTACGTAGGCTCCGGCCTGACCATCGATTCGAGTATCTACTACAATCAGCTAAGTCCTTTTTCTTTTCTTTAATTCTGCACAACATGAGGACATGTTGATCTTTAAGTGTGCGGGAGGGGAATGAAATGATATGTATCTATACATTTGCTCAATTCGTTACGAGTCTATGCAAAATGAGCTAGAATTTTCAAAAAAATTTGACATTTGTGTTTTGTTTTGTCCCGAGTAAGCAAGGCATAATCTATGTTCGTTATTTTTATAGTCATCCAAGCTATATATCATATGTTTGATAAGTTAGTTGTTTCACCTGAGATCTATTTTTCACAAGCCATAGTGAACGATGAGCTAATTTATAAAGTTATACCTCATTTTCGACGAGTAATTTCTGATTTTCTTATAAGTCATGTGCTTAGTGCTACGTATATATCTTGAGATTTATGATAGTTTGTATTTAGATCCAAAGTATGTTATACTGTGAATATCTAAGGTTTGAATGTGATAAGTAACACGTAACTAGTGTCATTTGAAAAAGTTGAGTTAATATTGAATTAATTGGGTGTGTGGAAAGCTAGTCAATGATTTGAGTGCGATAGGGTATACCACGTATGTCCTATACCACTATGATGACTAAAAGCTCACGACAGTCAGAAAAAGCTGCCTTATGATTTGAGTAAGGTGTGGTATATCTCGAATATCCTATTCTGCTATGACAGGGCAATAGCTCATTCTGATGTGTGTTTAAAAGTGAACTAGTTAAATCAACTAATGAAGTGTTATGAAATGAATGAGAGACTAAGTTATCGTCTATCTTATCCCCAGTAGAAACTGATAGATATGCTGTAGGGACTATCCTCTGAGTATTTCAGAAAGGCCCTACATATATTCTATCATCTTTTTTGGGATATTTTACGTTTGTAGGGTACATCTTATGAGTGTCATTTATTGCTAGTCTACAAGGGGGTATTAGCTAGTTTGCTTTGAGTTTCTCAAGTTTGGATTTAGTGGAAGTTTTCTATGGCTTTGCACACACACAGTGGTGAACTTCTGATTTATTGGATCTATGCTATATTGTCTGAGATGTCTGTTCTTTTTCCGAGCCTTGGTTTTCTCGTTTTGTTTTGCTCGGGACGAGCAAAAGCTAAGTGTGGGGGAGTTGTTAAGGGTGAATTTATACGACTTATATTGATATATTTTATGATAATTTCCCTCATATTTGTATAATTTGCATAAGAAACGAGTGTTTAATGGAATTATTGAGTAAATGAGGTTTTTAATGAGTTATTCGCAAAATAGGTTAATTTTGGTGTATTAATTCTGATTTTATGATTATTTGGATGATATTACGTTTTGCGATGTTTTAATGTGTTATAGGTACATGTTTGGTGCTCAAATGATGATCAAAAAGAGATAAGAGTCGAACTACATTGATGATAGAAGAGATAATGATGATTTGAATTGAAGAAAAACAGATAAGAAAGGAAAAATCGAGATTAAGTCGATCCTGGACTGGCGTCCAGCAGCTTGAAATGGCGTCCAGTTGGACGGGCGTTTGGTCAATTGAACGAGCGTCCAGGAGGAGAAATTTGGTTCAGGATGTTCAGATTTTCAGTGGACGAGCGTCCAATTTTGTGAAGGACGGGCGTCTGATGAAGACTCAGCCCGATTCAAAGTTGATATTGAGGACCAGACGAGTGTCCAGAAGGAGTGGACGGGCGTCCGTCCACCGCCTCAGCACAGCCGACTTTGATATCTATAAATACAGCTGCGTTTTTCCACATTATAGATACCAATTACATATTACTCAAAACCCTAATCCTAGGGGCGGCTCAGGCTGCGTTTTTACATACTTTTCCTTCAATTTTATGCAATTAAATCGTAGATTAAATTAGCTAGTTTTATGTTCTTTTCTTCAACAATTCCAAGCTTTCAAGAGGATGTTTAGAGGCTAAAAGTCCTTGAACGAGCATTGTGAAGCCTATCCATCAACTATTCAGATTCGAATCTTGATTAATTTGTGAGTTTTTAATACAAGTTGTTTCTTTATCATGTTTGAATGTTTATTGCAATTATATCGAAAGATGTGCATGCTTGATTGTTTTACTTTGATGAAAGTCATGTAAATCCTAGATCCCCATGATAAAAGAATAGTTATTTGATCTATATAACGAGAGTTAATAGGTTAGATTTCTAGATTAGAAACGTTAAAGTTCACACCTTTGGTTAGAAGAAGCGTTAATCTTAGATCGAAAGATAGAGATTAATAGATGGACTATCTAAGAAATTAGGGTTCATACTTTAGATGAGGTGAATCACAACTTGGTTAGAAGTCACGAATTAATCTGATCAGGAATTGAATGTTGATAGGATAGGTGGATCAATTGCTCATTTGCTCGTTATAATTTGAATTTAATCCCTGAAAACTTGAATTGTTTAGTTTAATCAAATCTTCTTATTGCATCTTAGGTTTAGTTGTAGTTTAAATTGTTCGCAACCCGTATTTTCCCTGGCTTTAGATTCATTCTTCTGTCCAGTTTTACATTCGTGTTATTTTTACTTTCAGTCTCGTTTAGTTTTATTCGCTGTTTTGGTTAGTTTTTCGTGACATAGTTAGTTAAACAAAGACTAGGATTACAAATCGTTAGTTCCCCGTAAGATCGACCCGGTATTAACCTCTTTACTACGATCCTTGCACTTGAGGTATATCGGATTTATAAATATTATTACTTGTTTATTTTTCATTGCATAAAATCCGTGACAACCGGCGTTTCCCTCATGCTTATTGTTGGTCGCTGGTCCCTCACGGATTAACTTTTCTATTTCCCTCCTTAGGGTGAAGCACTCATCTGTAATGTGGCCGTGGTCCTTATGATAGTCACAGTATTTTGACTTATCACGACTGTCAGGATCTCCCTTCATAGGTTTAGGTTTATTAAAATGTTCGCGGATCTCAAACAGTATCTGGGATGCTTTCGTGTTGAGCGGCGTGAAGTTATCCTCGCTGAATTTATACGGCTTCTTGGCCTCGTGATCATGGTTCGTGTCCCGGCCCTTCTCTTTCTTTTTGTAGTCCACGCGATCCTCTTTCTGTGAATGCTGCTCTATTTTAAGTTTTTCTTTTCAAGAGGACGGGGCTTCGCTAACTCTCATCATTCTAGTCCTTTCCAAAAATTCCCTAAGGCCTGCTTTGGGGGGTCACAGGTTAAACTCTGTGTTCACTGGACCTTTAGCGATCCCTGTGAGAAAGCATGTTCTGACCGCGTCGTCTGGGATATTTCTAGTCTGATCGTATACTTTGATGAACCGCTCATAATATTCCTTTCCAGACTCATGTCCCCCCATACGGACCTCATACAGATCTTCGATGGTTTTCTTGGGTCTGCTTGCCGATTCAAATTCTTTGGCGAACTTTTTTGATAGATCCTCCCAACTTTCAACCGAGCCACGAGGGAGCCCGCGTACCTAGGAGGCAGCCCTGTCCTGCATGCTACCGACTAAGGCGATGCACCAGGAGAACATATTTTGAGTTGCTAGGGTGATTTGGCCCTAGAAGATGGTGAGCCAGTCGTGCAGGCAAGAATTCCCATTGTAATAATTATAACTGGGGTAGTTAAACTTTTCTTTGCTAGTGGGAAATGTTTTGGTGATTCTGTTGGCGAGTACGTCGATCCCTGAGATTGGGGCGACTTTCTCGGCAGGCCTCGAATTTTTTAGCTCTGTGAGCTCTTTTTTCATTATCTCCATCTGTTCAGCCAAGAAGGGGTCGAATCTGGGTCGTGACGGTGTTTTGTATCAACTCGGTCCAACCTGCGCTCTGATTCCCCATGATCTTGCGATCCCTCCTGACGAGCTCTTTTTCCCCTTATAATCACGCGAGCGTCCTGCGCGTTTCTTTCTTGTCGGGGGGTATTTCTCCCCCTGGGAGGCTGAGATGACTTAGGGCTGGGGCCTTGTCCTTCTCACCTAATCTTTTAAAAGCTGATCCTCTCTCGACCGTCCTTCCTTTCTGATAATCGTGACTGGGGAGGACCGAGGTTTGTGCGACCTCTTTCCTCTGTCCCTTGCGACCTGATGATTGTATACTTTCCTCAATCTCAATCCCCTGGACCTGACTCAGGCAGCCTTTATCTAGGGCAGCAGGGGCGATTTCATTTCTGGGAGGATTTGGGGGTCGGATCAACATTGGGGCTTGGCCCTTCGCCACCAAGTGAGAGTTAGTCAGGTACATAGTTTCAGCATACCTCACATATTCCCTCATTTCTGCGACTTCCGGGTCTTCCTGCAAGCCTGGTCTTGTTTCGAGGGTCGACTTTCGGCTTTGTTGCGACCTGGCCGGCTCCTTGCGAGCCCCATCCAGAGCAGCAATAGCCACCTTGGATTTAGTTTTTTGATTAATGACGTTTCAGGCGTCGCTAGGGGCTAGAGCCCCTCTCTGTGACTCTTTGCCTTCCGCAGGAAGATTGTAGAGTGTTTCTCCCACAACCTCTCCACGAGCCTGATGCTACGTGCCCCTCTTTGAAGGGGTTTAGGGCGTCAGCAGTCCTCTACTTCCTGCCATCACTAAACTAGCGGGCTGATTTGGTTGGGGCATGAGATTTGCTGGTGGTTTAGATCAGAGATCCTTTTTGTATAGTGATGGATCGGGTGACGTGGCGTCTGGAAATATGGTTTTTGAGGGGAAAGTAGTGATGATTTGTACACAATAACCCCAGAAACGTGTACGGATATTTCTCTTAGAAGCGTTTCTTATATTGATGAGGGTTTTTCTAGGGTCTGTTTTTTAGGTAGAAAGAGTCACCTTTTGATGGTTTTCTTCACTAATGGAAGAAAAGCAAAAGCAGTTTGAGGGTTTTCTTGGTAAGGTTACCTCTTTTCCGAAGTGAACGCAGATGAGGGAACACATCCGGATGCCTCCAGACCGGCGGGTGTGAGGCTCCTTCGATCTGCTTTGTGCTAGCACCTTTAGACGATTTTTACGCCTGGGACTAGGAGCATGTTGTTGCGTGTTTCCCGGTAACGGAGCCAACTGATGATGTCGAAATCATCACGGTGGCTCAGCGGTGAGACTTTAGTGGATATCTGCCATTTTTGTGAATGATTTTATGGAAGTTGATCGGCGGCCAACGGCGGCGACAGGAGGAGGATGAGAGTGGTGGTGCTTTTACAGAGCTTGGGCCTGTTTTTTGTATTAGAATGTATACATGGTCCAGGTTACACAAGACTTCCTTTTATAGGAAGAGAAAACTTAAGAGCTAAGTAAAAGACAGATAACACTAAGCAGCTTAGTCACTGATCTTGCTTAATAGCCAAGTAAACTAGTAAATATCTGGACTGCAAGTGGATAAAATATCTATGCGGCGACCTCAAGAGGTCGCATAGATTGCCAGCTCCGCCCATCTTACCCTTGCTCCCTGTTTCCTCCCAAGTCTTGTGCGACCTTTCAAGGGCCCTTTGTCGAAGGTCACGGTCCGGCCCCTAGTCATGGTGACGCTCTAGACGGAGGTCGATGATGGCGACCTTGACCTGGTATCATTGGCGTCGCCGACGATATAGTCACGGACCTCCCGCCGGTATGATGAGCCAGAGAGGCTATTTCTGGGACTAAACGGTGGCGATATTATTTGTACACATCATCATCGAACAAAATATATCAACTTAATTCATTAATTCTGGAATTACGCCACCATAAATTCGAAACTGAACTTTATCGATTATAGATATAACTTATTCTCAAAACGTCGAGTCGATAAGTGTCCACTGATATAATTTGTCTTTGACTTTCTATTTTAGTTGACTTATTCTATTTTTATTTTTTTGTTGTTGCTGTTTCATTGGATTTTCGAATTGTTTTTCGTTTGATTTTTTCATCAATAGTAATTTTTTCTCGTTTATCCGTATATGTGGGTTACATTGGTTGAAAACAATTAAAAACAAAACAAAAACCAAGTGTTGGGCCTGACTCTATTTTTGTTGGCCCACACTTGCAAACAAATAAACAAGCCAAGTGTTGGGCTTGAGGGGCGTGATATAAGGGAATATAGTATCACATTTACTAACACCAATTGATTTAGTACAACGGCAAGCGCTTGATCCTAATAGTTTATATCTAACGATGAACTAGTCAAGGATGTATACTTCTAGTCTTTCTTTTTGAGTTGTTTTAAGTATGTTGAACCTATGATGAATAAGATGAATGTTTTAGTTTGGATCGTTATTTTATGATTAATAATGTATTCGATCCTTTGAATGGTAGTTTAGAAATCCGAGTAAATCGTTTTAGATTCAACGCAATTATCGTCCCATGAGCTTTCGTGATTCGAGGTGAAAAAAGCATGATATCTGTAGTCATGGCCCAACGAATCGATCTAATATTGCGTGGGTTTCGGGTTGGATAGTTGCATTTGTTTAATTAAATTGAATTTGTAACGCCCTGCTCCTGGATACTGAGCCCTTATCTGGAAGGAAACGTTTGGCTCGTATAGCATCAAATAAATCTAATAATATATGCAAGCCTCTACGTCATCGAATCAAAATAAAGAAAACGCAAGCAAAAATGACTCGGGTAAAGACATAAATGCTACTAGGAATAGATACTACCATACTAAAGATAGATAGTTAAATTACAACGACAAAAAACCAAAGTCTTACACAATACGAGGTCTTAAATGTACAAACTTTTCTCATAACATACAAAAGATCTTAGAAGTAAAAGTACAAAAAGTCTAAAATTAAGTACAACTTAGACTGGTAAAACATTTACAAAGGAATTAAAGGAGGGCTTCTGCTAGAAGTAGTAGCACCGATCGAGACACTCGATCTTAGCACAGCGGAAGCTTATGCGATTTACGATATGAAACATAACTAATTAACCTGTACAAGAAAGTTAGTAGATTTACCCAAACTGGAGAGAGATGATAAAATCGACCAAGGGAGAAGCCGTAGTCTTCCGGATTGTATCTCCTAGAGACGACTGGTGGACGTCGATCCTCGCCGTAGAACCTCCTCAAATATGCACAAGAAAAACCCTAGGTTTTTCTTTTCTTAATGACTAGAACGAGAAACTAACTTTTCTCTTCTTTTATCTTGATTGTGGCTCCATAATGTAATGTGTATTGTTTTGGGAGAAACTCTCTTTATATAGAAAAATAACTAGTCAAGAGAGTTATCTTTTTCACACCACAAAAACCTTTTCCCATATGGAAAAGATATTTTTCCCACAAAATAAGAGATAATTCCCAAAAAATCAGTATCTTAATTTTTCCATAAATTATCCAACAAATAGATAATTAATTAATTACACATGTGACATAATCTAGAAAAAATTTTCTCCTGATTATCCATATGTGGCGCCACCATTTTTATCATTTTTAATAGAAAATGTCTTTTCTACTTTAAATATTATTTACCAAATAATAATATTGCATATTCATTAAATAGACCAACTATTTAATAAATTCTTGAGGTTCCAGAAAATGAAAAAAACACTCGCGTCTTAGGAGCCAACCCGGGGACCATTGACCTATAATCAGTGGCAACAATAAATTAAATAAAATATTCATCTAACAGAATATATCTACTTAATTCATTAATTCTGGAATTACGCTACCATAAATCCGAAACTTAACTCCATCGATTATAGATATAACTTATTCTCAAAATGTCGAGTTGATAAGTGTCCATTGATATAATCATTACATACAGACTAACCCGCCATTGGCTATCCGTAATGATGTAGGATTATTTCCGTAAACCTTCTTTTCTACAACTTATCCTAATTTCCCATTAACCCACTAGTAATCAATTAGTTCATAACCAATATGAACTCCCGGGATTGATCAGTTTCTAGGATTAACAAATAAGGGGATTGTCTTTCTACTTCCCACAGGAAGGTATGGATTCCATATCTGTGAGACACACACTTCTCACTCATTCCAGGAAAGTGCCAACGTGAAAGTGATTCGGACCGTGCCACTTAGCGAACCTTAACGAACACATCAAACCCTATCCTAATACAAGTAGGATTCTGTAATCACTTCAGGATTAAGGTTAATCATATATGATCATCTTGTGATTTAATAAGATTTCTCAATCACGGAATAATATGAAAAACTCAGATTAAATCGGTCCAGTCCTATATGACTGTCATCATATATAAATGCCCCACTTTGACAACCAATGTCGACGGTCCGGATAAGACGGTCACGCCATAAAGTGTTCTAGACGCATTAATGATGGTTTAATCAATAGACCCCATACTTTGATTAAGTTCACCACGGACTAATAGTTCAAGTGTATCACCATAAACTCAATCCTCATGTGTGACACACTCTAAGTTATATGGCTACATATGATACGACTTGGGGTTTCAGTAGTGTATTATTTACAAGCATGTAGCAAGTAATAAGATGAGAATAAATCTGTCATTTATTAATTCTAAAAACAATTACATAAATTGTCTTTCGGGTGCTACTTCCAACAGCTTCATCAAGGCGTCAACCTCTTTAGAAGTTGTCATCTACTCTTGGTCAACCTGTTTGCCTTCTCACCCCACAATGCATACAAAAGAAAAATGCAAAGAAGGTAAGTACATATGTACTTAGCAAGAGTGAGAAGCTAATGAATAACTAAGTTATACAACGAAAGTTTTATTATGATTATTAAATTTCCTTTATGTGACCGACTCAATGTAGGGTTCACTTCATGTCCATCAACATGTCATGACTATTTGTTTCTAGCTTAGCTTATCCTGGTTACGTCAGCACTCAAGGGCACTACGTGAGGTGTGTCCACCACGAGAGGGTGCCAACCAACAGTGGCTTGCACTGTTAATCCCAGGTTTCCCCGGTATGCATACACGTCTGGTGAAGTTCCTCCGTATATAGGGTCTCGGACTTACAGGGTGGTGTTCCTCCGTACGTAGGATCCAAAGACTTACAAAGTTATCCACTTATCCGGACAAGTCACATTGCCGATGTTTACACGTGCCTTACCAAAAGTGACATGACGTTTAAGCTTATTATTATGCAAGAATGTACTTGTTATTTGTTATTAACTAGCCACCTAAGTGTTTTCAAGTAAGCTCCCTCACATCTACTGCTCTCTTTCCTAAACCACTAGACACAGACAAGACCTAGCAATTATATAGACATTGATGAATACTAATTCATCAAAGCACAAGCCTTTCATGCTCTTCCAACGGTCCTGAACTTCAACACTTTGTAAGAGTACATTCGGTGCCGGACTAAATGCATCAGAAACTCAATCGAGGCTTGTTCGTGAACAGTTAATCTTATTTAAGATCATTAATAAACTACAATTCAAGCTACGCATCAAAATAACACTAGCCACTAAATACACTGTCTACCAAATCGTATATTCATATATTCTGAAAAAGAAATAATGCAACACACCTATAAATTACACTTAATAGTTCATTTTTTATATAAATAATGTTAATGGAATAGTATGCACATTTAACTTTGTATATAATATTGTGTAAAAGAAAACTTTGTATATATATACAGTAATAAGCTAACTATGCATCACTACAATATTCTAGTTTCTAAATGCATAATTAAACATGTTGACGAGCATCAATAATTTTATCTGCACTTCCACCCCATGCCACAAACTAGCAGAACAGCCGTACATACTATATCATAAAACAACTCCAAATTGAAAACAAACTACTTCTTGACGGTCAGAAAACACAAACTATTCAATATGAAGACCCTCTTACCACAATTCAACAATAAGACTTAACCCTAACTTTGTAAAACCGTAATTACTCGTTAGGAATAGCCTCTTACCACAATTGCGAGCAAAACCGATCCAAAAATTTAAGAAAAGCTTGAATCCTTCGATTCACAACTCCTACAACCAAACTACGATATTCAAACGATACTCTATGATTAAAACAACCATTCACACAATCAAAGCTCAATCTTTATTAAGAACGATCAAGATTACGATTTTAGGGCTAAAACGAAAACATACTGTTTAGAAAACTAAGAGTACGGAAGCGACCATCTTCATCCAGCGATCAATTTCTTCTACTGCAGCATCTTGAAATGATGAACGGATTGGTTTGCGATTGGAGTTTACGTCCACCTTTTCTTTTCTCCTAAATAATGCATCGCTCTCTCGTTGCCGTCGCTTTTTTCTTCTTCTTTCTGAACAGTGCGTGTGTAGTTATGAGGGAAATATTGGGATAATTTTCCTTAAATAGCCATCAATTAAATTTAAATGACTAAATCCCTTTATTTCCTATCATTAATTTCTGAAACATTTACTAATCCCTTGTTAATCAAACTAATTGGTTAAATAATAATTAGGTCGTAGTAAATACACCCAATTACTATTTTACTCTTTCTGAAAAGTCGGGATGTTACATTCTCCCCTATTAAGAGGAGTTTCATCCCGAAACTCGAATGTAACTTGGAGTTACTTGAACTCTGGATTTGAAAAGCGTTTCGTCTTCTAACTCACACTGTCTTCTTCTTCTAACTTCCTAACTCTTTTACCTGTCATGAGCCATCTCGAGGTTGCGACGATCCTCTTCAATCTTCACGTTGGCTTGCTGTATCAACTCTAGTCTTGTTTTCTTACATTGCTCCACTTCATCCTAGAAAACTAACATCCTTCGCTTTTCCCTATGCAGAGTTTCAAATGTTGACATCTGGATGTTGGCGTGGTAACTATTGTTGTAGTCAACTCTTCTAACACTATCTTCATGAAATATCATCAGCAGTACTATTCCAGCTCTCTGTACATATTGGTTGCTCTAGGATGAGTGCAACTGCTATCCTGTGGCTCCATATGTCACCTTTTTCCTCAAATCTTCCGCATTTGGAACCCAAAGCTGATTCTGATACCAACGGTTGCCATCTTCATCTAACTTGTGACCAATGAATGGTTTGGCACCAACCTCTCACTTGTAACCGGAAACAACTGGATTTTTGTCTTGTTTTTTCACTATCTCAACAACTGCCTCGCATCTCACGATCAATGGTATGACACTCTTTGCTTTCTCATACTGACCTATACCCGGAAAGCTGAATCGTCCCAGCCGATACCACACTTCTGGCGCACTTGACTTCTTTTGATCTCAATTTCTACCATGGCACCACAAGCTTGCTGAAGAAGTGCAAGGATCCCAGCTGAAGGACTTCTGCGACTCCTTGGGGGTGGAGAACATGCATTGCCATACTTTTTTTTGAAGGTCGGATCCAATCCTGCTGGAAATAAAATTTATGTTTTGGTGATGATTCATCAGTTATTTTAATTGTTATATTTAACCCCATTGATGAAGTGTCATAACTAGCTGTTATAGTGCAAAGCAAAAATATGTCTAGAAATCAATGTATAGGATTTAATAGAGTTTGATATTTGATCAGTTAAATTTGACAAGAACTGTAATAGATCTAGGATCAGAACTGAGAAAATGAGAAACTGACTTGTTGAACTGAGTTCATAACCGAAGATTAACCAGCTTTGAGAAATGACTAAGAGCACACCCACTAAAGAACAGATGAAGGTATGTTCGCTGAGGGATATAGACTTAGTTGACTTATCTGGAACTGAAGAACTGAGGGTTCAGACTCAGTTATTGAAGATTGAAGAACTGAGGGTTCAAACTCAATTGTGAAGACTTAAGTTGAGACTGTAAAGTTAGAATTCAGGAAATTCTGTGATGACCTGAACTAATTTTATGGATCTTGACAGAAGGTCTAAGTATCATAAGGACAATGATACCTTAGCTGAGTTGTGAGTTATGGTGTACACCGATTAAGTCAATAGTAATCAGATGAAAAGTACTGAGTTTTGGAAGAAGTGTAAAAACTCAGTTAATGCTCTTAAGTTGAAAACTGACTAAGATAAGTTTTCATGCTGAGGTATAGGTAAACTGAAGAAGATCTGACCGTTATAAAGCAGACAATCTTATTGGACGTACTGAATTGTCAGAAAGGACACTGACACTCATCCGGACAAGAAGGACCACTAACGGATAAAAGAATTCAAGTTGTAACGTTTGATTCCATCTAACCATTGGAGAAACCCCTATAAATAGATTACTTCAACCACAACTAGAAGTGCAGAGTTCTAAGATAAATTGTATTCAAGTAAAGGGGAAAGTAGATAAAAAAACTCATGTTGTGCACATTATAGCAAGATCAAGAAATCTTCAAGTGTTTATAAGCATTCAAAGAAAGATCAAGAACAACACTAGACGATAAACAAGCCTGAGCATATTTTATAAATCTAGAATAAGAAGCTCGAAACACAATTGAATCATAGTTATTGATTAAAGTCTCAACTTTGATCTTATCAAAGATTCAGACTGTGAAACACCAAGAAAGTGTGAAGGACAGTTGAGTGCAGTCAATAAGACTATGTTTGTGTAGAGATAGTGAAGAGGCAATCCTACCCTCTAAGGACCAGTGCAGAAAGCTTAGTTCAAACATCAATTCTACCTATTGAAGACTGAAGCTGGGAGATTGGGAAGCTAGGGATTAGTGAAGGACAATCAAGTTTTTAGAATTTACTTTGTGTCTTGTAACTGTAAGCCTCAAGAACATAGTGGATTTGGCCTCCTACATCACAGGAGAAGAGAGGATTGATAGGATTACACCACCTGGAACCTTTATAATCTGTGTCTCATTTACTTGCTTACTTTACGCATTTAATTACTGCATCTAAGTTTATATTGCACCTGTTCACATACTCAACAAACATAAGAAACTGTGTCAGCCCAACATTGCATTTCATTTAAACAAACTGATAAACTAAAGTTTTCATGAAGGCTTAACTTAATCCGCTGCCGGTTAACTCAGTCAAGGTTAAATCAGTTCTGACTTATACTCAGCTAAGTTAGCTTAACTCCACACAAGTTTAAAGCTGAACTCAATCTCTTCAAAGATTCGGTTTACAGTCAGCTTTTGGGGACAAGTTTATTCACCCCCCTCCCCCTTTAAACTTTTGTCAGCCTTTCCAATGGACCAACAATTGGTATCAGAGCAGTGCTTCTATTCCAAAGAGATCCATAACTGAATCTCTATATTAGTCTGTTTGCTTGAAGTAACTAGACATCGGTTAATTCTGACTAAGTTTTATCAGTTATTGCATTATGGAATCACATAATCATTTTAGAAATATGCTTAGTTGTTCATTTTTGAGATATGATGAATACAAAAGTAAATTTCAGGCTCTGGTGCCTGAAACTCAAGAAAAGTTGATTGAAACATTCATTGAAGATGCACTCATTACAAGTAATGAAGATAATACTGAAATTCTACCCTTAAGCTTTGGAGGAAAAGATCATGGTGAAAGTGATGTGAAGGAATCATAATTTTTGGAGTTGACCTGATAAGCAACAATGATGGATAGATAAAGAAAAGCAGATTGTAGAAGATGAAGAAGCTAAAACTGAAAATTTGTCTATTGAACATCATGAGGTAAATGCTTCTACATCCCATTGATACACTTCCATGAACAATCATTGAAATGATGATTTCAACAAAGATCTGGACATAATCATAAAGAAATTAGAGGAGATTCAAAAGATTTATGAGAATGTCAAAAATGAAAAAGATTTGTTGAAAGCTAAAGTTCTAAGATTGAATGCTGAGATCAATCTTATCAAGGCTAACAATGGAATCAAGGAGAATAGCTCAACTGATGAGCTAGCAGAGGTAATAAACATCATAGAATCACCAGTTGACCCAATTCCCGGTATTAAGTTCAAACCCGGAAAACCATTTCGAGACAAAACTAGTTTAGGGTTTGATAGTCAGCAGAATTCTAAGTTCAGACCTAGTAAAGTTGCACCCAAGTTTGTAGCTGCACATAAGTCAGGAACTCAGAAAACTGACACATTTGTTAGAACTGACAATTACTCAGCACAGCCTCGACCTAAAAACCAACAAAATTGTAAAGTCAATTAATGGCAACCTACAAACTGATAGATTCTATAGAAAAACTCAGAAGGCTGAAAAAGGCAGAACTGATCAGAGATCAGTTAAATGAACATTCAAGTCACATCTATAAAAGAATGATAATCATTCATGGAAAACTAGATTCAGGGGGAACGGAAGACTTTTTCCCACTGATGAAGACTGGAATGGACCAATGACCACTCAGTTTCACAAAATCCTCAAGAGAATGACGTTCGAGTCCAAAAAGCAGAATTTTGTGAAAACTGACCTTACTCAGCCGAAATATCAAGAAAGGTATAAGGCTAAGACTGATAAGACATCTAAGAACTAAAGAAATACAAAAACTAATCAAAAAGGACCCAAACAGATATGGGTACCAAAAACCTCTTAATTTGTTTTGCATGAGAAATTAAGAGTTGAGAAAACTGGGTACCAGTATTTCTCAAAACTGAGTCACTATGTCAAATTGAATCTTGAAGGTGACTAAAAGGACAACAAATTCAAATTTTGGATAAAATCAACGCTAGACCTTTACAGCTGGAGATACACCGTATCTACCGTATTTACTGATACAAGCTATGATTGACAGAGAAGATATGATCAATGTCAATCTTAACCGTTCATCCTCCCCACTCACCTTGTTTTACACAATCTCAATGCCAGATGTGATTTATGACAAGACGTCTTAAAGACCCACCCAAAACCTTTTAACTTCCTCTTCTACCACCTACAAATACCCCTCCTTCCTCCACAAAAATTCTTTACACTCAGTTCCTGCTCAATTCCTCTATGAAATCATATTCAATTCAACCTTCAAGAAATCATGTCTTTTACCTGAGTTGATCCTAGATTGATCATCTCACTCGATCAATATGTGGCAAGAAACACAGATCAAACCTTAGCCAAGGAAATTGTAGAGAAAATAAGAAAAATCAATGGATTGGAGCAAGTGTTCAACATAAATCTGAAGGAAGTTTGTCTGGATGACATCGGCGATTTTTATGAGTTCGGAAGCAAAACAATAGAAGACTAAAGCATCTTTACCTACTCCACCAAATTCATTGGAAAAGAAGTCAAGGTCACTGAGGACCTTATTGCAGACATCTTTGGATTTGAGAAATCTAGTTTCACTTCAATGTTGAATGTGACCAAAGAACAAAAAGAAAAGTTATAGAAGGTCATTGCACTCAAAGAGGACTCAAACATGCTGTTATCTAGAAGCATAAGTCTTCTCAAACCAGAATTTGGTTATCTGACCATGATTTTAGCAAATTGCGTGATTGGGAGCGTAGGCAATCTTAAGCAATCTCTCGGGCACTAAGATTGACTTGGTATATATGATTTGGTTCGAAGAAAATTTCAACTGGCAAAGATATATCCTGGATCAATTAATAGCACAATCATCTGATGTACCTAAGAAGAAATCTGATGAAAAGAAAGGAAGATTTTATCATAAGAAGACTCTTGCACTCGTGCTTTAAAGAATTTTAGACCACCTTGGAATTGCAAAGAGGAAAGTTACTGAATTGTTGATGGTAAAATTGCAGCCAAAGAAAATAAATCCAAGAAAAGGAAAGCTGAAGGTTCTGAAGCTGAACCTAAGAAGAAAAGAAAAATATCATCCAAGAATAAAATGACAACAGGAGAAGCACCAGAAGTTTTGAAAAGTTAAGAGAAAAGAAGAGAAACTGGAAGAGTTGGAAAAAGGCAATACTGTGGCATTAGCTAAAATTTTTTTGGAACCCTCACCAGCAAAATTAGCTACCTCAGTTCCTGAAAGCCTAACAAAGAAATCCAGAACTGAGGAAACTCCTACCAAGCAAATTGTTGCTGAAGTAGAACCTATTGCTGAAGTTATACCCGTTCAAGAATCAGCAAGGGAATTTCAAGAAGTTGTTCCATCACTACCAGAAGCTGACACTCTGGGGAAACAAACCCTGAGAGCTGAAGTTGATAAGGAAGAAACCAATAGTGATGAGGAACTAGTTGGACCTGGTGTAATTGCAATACTCCATCTTATATCTTTAACAAGATAAACACCACAAAAATCAGCATGCAGACTCGAGTAACTGGAAGCTTCTCAGTCACTATAAAGAGAAGCTATTGAAGTTGAATATAGACCACCACAAGTCATCACTCTGGATGAGATTGTTAAAGAATGAGTAGTTGAACAAGAAGTTGATGATTTTAAAGAGAATGAACCAGTTACTAAACTGGGAACTGAACCAGTAAAAGAACCTATTACTAATGAGCCGCAGGAAACTGAATCAAGGAAGGATTCTGAACAAGTTGTCGCACCTATCACTGTAACAGAATCTCTGCCCATAGAAGTTGTCGCTAAAGAAAAACTGGAGACTGAACAAGTTACCCAGTCCCAGAAGTTGATGCTGAATCATCAATCTTTCCGGTTTTTGCTGAGGGGGAATCCAGCAAAACTGAAGCCGAATGATCTACAGCTGAGAATGTGTTAGGACAAGTTGAGACTCTAGCTGAATCAAATTCGGAGGCTCCTAGAGAAGCTGAAGATCCAAGCATTATTGGAAAACTGATTGAAGCTGACTGCAGAAGACTTGATGATTATCAGTTTTGGAAGTTCAGATCAATTCCAAATCAAAGTGGTCAACTTACGGAAATGGAAAGAACGGAAAATGGGTTTGAGATATTCGACCTCACTCATTTGTCCCAACTTTTTTGATTTGAAGAATTTCTGAGTACTGGATACTCACTCATTACAAACAGATACTTGGAGAGATATGTCAAAAAAGGAAATTCAAAGTAAGATGACAATGATGATGATGATGATGACTCTCAGGGAGACCCTGATTTACAGAAATGGATTCTTGAATACTTGCAAGAAAAAGAAACAAATGACGATGATGATGATGAAGATCTATTAGAAGAAAGTTCAGATGGAAGTGAAGAAACGGAAACTGACTTAGATAATCAGTCCGAAGACCAAGAGAAGGAAGGATATCAATCTCCAACTGACAAAAAAGTTATAGAAATAGCAAAAGCAGAAGCTGACCAAGCTAAGGCTAATCTGATTGAAGAACAAAATGCTGCAATAGAGGCTGTTTCAGAAGAAGAAAGAAAGAAGACCGAGGACTTCAAAGAAAAACTGAAACATGTTACTTCCACTCCCCTTAATGAAATAAAAAGACACCTGAGAATGTTGTAAGCAAATCTCAGACTGAAGCTGTCAAAGCACGTGGAGCTGACAAGGGTAAAACTGAAGAAAAAGAAACTAAAAATAAAAGTGAAGTCCCTACACAAGCTGATACCATCAGATTCTACTTCAATGAGCTTGTGAGGATTCAGAAAGATGATCTAAGTGTATTTGGAAAAGTATTGAAGTCAATGGAGGAAAGCGGAACTGAAAGGAACAACATGGAAAATATACTGAACAGTGTCAATGAAGACTGCCATGACACTCTAATCGCCATCAGGAAACAAACCATTGAATCAGATGCAAGAAAAACGGAGACTCAAGGAATATTGGAAGGCATTCTCAACACTGTGGTTGATAGACTGATTTTACTGGAGAATGCAATGAAGAACTCCGTTGTTGCATAAACCACATTGGCATCAAATCAGCAGCACATGAGCTCTTACATCAGGAGCTTGATCAACAAAGATGATGTCAATAAGGGGAAAAGTTTGGACCTGTTAAAAGTCAATGCAATTGATATGCCTCAAGTTCTTGGATGTATTGATGAGAAACTGACATAATTGAAGAAAGCTAGAGGTGAGTTTACTGATGAAGAAATGGAACTGATTGCAAAGTACTCAGAACCAATGGAGAAAAGACTCGCTCTAGATTCACATCTGCATAATGTTTTCAAAGAACTACCTACTCAAGAAGGAGTATCAAGGGAACAAGCCTTATGGACGTTTCTAAACATGCAAAAGATTCTTGTACACTATTGGAACAAACTGGGTAAGTAGGAAATAAATGGTACTCTAGGTAAGGCTTCAGATCAGGTTGACAAGACTGAACCTGAGTTTGTTCAGAATTTACTGAAAACAGCCACAAGTCAAAGATTAAAGAGAGCTGTTTTCGTATTTGCTTTATTATTCTAAAGGATGTTTTTCAGGAAGCATAGTACGATAGATTCATGGAACATATGGGCAAACATCCATGGAATCGAGAGCACAGAAACTAACATTGTTATGAAAGAAGCTACTGAAATCTTTGACAACAAGTTAAGTGAAGCTGTTCAAGGGATAGGAGAAGAAGATGGAACTTAGTTTCTTTTCATGTACTTGTATTCTAATACTTTGTAACACAGTTGTCAAAAATTCTCAGTTTCTCAGTTCTTTGCATTCTTTACTTTATTTTGTCCTTATCTTTTTGCATTGCTTTTAAGGACGGTATTGACATCATCAAAAGAGGGAAAATTGTTGGAAATAAATTTTATGTTCTGATGATGATTCATCAGTTATTTAAATTGTTATATTTAACCCCATTGATGAAGTGTCATAACTAGCTGTTACAGTGCAAAGCAAAAAGATGTCTAGAAATCAATGTATAGGATTTAATAGAGCCTGATATTTGTATAAGTTAAATTAGACAAGAACTGTAATAGATCTAGGATCAGAACTGAGAAAATGAGAACCTGACTTATTGAACTGAGTTCAATACCGAAGATTAACCAGCTTTGAGAAGTGACTAGGAGCACCCCCACCGAAGAACTGAAGAAGCTAAGCTCGCTGAGGGACACATAGTCGGTTGACTTAACTAAAACTAAAGAACTGAGGGTTTAGACTCAGTTACTAAAGATTGAAGAACTGAGGGTTCAAACTCAGTTGAGAAAATTTATGCTGAGACTGTAAATTAGAATTCAGGAAAGTCTGTGATGACCTGAACTGACTTTATGGATCTTGAAAGAAGGACTAAGTATCATAAGGACAATGATATTTTAGCTGAGTTGTGAGTTATGGTGTACTCTGATTAAGTCAATAGTAATTAAATGAAATATGAAGTACTGAGTTTTTGAAGAATAGTTAAGGCTCTTAAGCTAAGAATTGACTAAGATAAGTTTTCCTGCTGAGGTCTAGGTAAACTGAAGAAGATCTGACCATTATAAAGCAGACAATCTTATTGGACGCACAGAAATGTCAGAAAGGACACTGACACTCATCAGGACAAGCAGGACCACTAACGGATACATGAATTCAATTTTTAACGTTCGATTCCATCTAACCGTTGGACAAACCCCTATAGATAGATTACTTCTACCACAACTAGAAGTGCGGAGTTCTAAGAAAAATTGTATTCAAGTAAGGGGCAAAGTCGATGAAAAGGAACTCATGTTGTGCACATTATTGCAAGATCAAGATCAAGAAATGTTCAAGTGTTTATAAGCATTCAAAGAATGATCAAGAACAACACTAGAAGGGAAACAAAGAGCCTGAGCATATTTTGTATATCTGGAAGAAGAAGCTCGAAACACAGTTGAATCATAGTTATTGATTCAAGTCTCAACTTTGATATTTTCAAAGGTTCAGACTGTGAAACACCAAGAATGTGTGAAGGACAGTTGAGTGCAGTCAGGAAGACTGTGTTTGTGTAGACCTGGTGCAGAGGCAATCCTACCCTCTAAGAACCAGTGCAGCAAGCTTAGTTCAAACAACAATTCTACCTGTTGAAGACTGAAGCTGGGAGATTGTGAAGCTTGGGATTAGTGAAGGACAATCAAGTGTTTAGAATTAACTTTGTGTCTTGTAACTGTAACCTCAAGAACATAGTGGATTTGGCCTCCTACATCACAGGAGAAGAGAGGACTAACAAGATTACACCACCTGGAACCTCTATAATCTATGTCTCATTTACTTGCTTACTTTACGAATTTAATTACTGCATCCAAGTTTATATTGCACATGTTCACACACTCAACACTCATAAGAAACTGAGTTAGCACAGCATTGCATTTCATTTAAACAAACTGATAAACAAAAGTTTTCATAAAGGATTAACTTAATCCGCTGCCGGTTAACCCAGTTAAGGTTAAGTCAGTTCTGACTTATACACATCTAAGTTAGCTTAACTCCACACAAGTTTAAAGCTGAACTCAATCTCTTCAAAGATTCAGTTTACAGTTATTTTTTAGGGACAAGTTTATTCACCCCCTCCTCTAAACTTGTGTCAGCCTTTCCAAGGGACCAACAAATCCTTAAGCCAAAAAGGGTTAATTTAGAAAATGAATAGAGTTGAAAGGTGACAAGTTGAGTACCGGAGTGGTATGTCAACTTGGTAAGCCAATGAAAGGGCAATAAGTTCTCAAAACAATGGAGGTTGCATGGGTTACAACAAACAAGATGGTTCCGTGTTGGAGAAAAGTTGAAGGTGGTTCCAAATTGAAGAATGAGACATTGTATCATAATACAAAGAATAGCCACCAAAAGGAAAACAAAAGGACACCTTGCAGACAAAATTTATTTTTGAGAGAGTGGAATTCTGCAAGATACGGTGGTCTGCAAAGAACTCAGAGGCAACTTGAAAGGATGGTAATAAGCTTTCATATAAGCCTTTAGAAAGTGGAGACGTTAAAGGAAACTGTTGGAAATAAAATTTATGTTTTGATGATGATTCATCACTTATTTGTTAGTTGTTCTTAACCCCATTGATGAAGTGTCATAACTAGCTGTTATAGTGCAAAGCAAAAATAAGTCTAGATGCCAATGTATAGGATTTATTAAAGTCTGATATTTATATAAGTTAAATCAGACAAGCACTGTAATAGTTCTTGGCCGGAACTGAGAAATGAAGAAACTGACATTTAATCCATCTGAGATTCTACAAGAAACTGACAATAGAGCACACCAACAGAAGATTGAAGAAGATAAGTTTGTTGAGGGAATAGACTCGGTTGGCTTATCTAGAAGACTGAAGAACTGAGGGACACAGACTTAGTTATTGAAGAATGAAGAACTGAGGGCTCAAACTCAGTTATGAAGACCAATTGAAGACTGTAAAGTTTGACTTCAGGCAAGATTGTGGTGACCTGAACTGACTTTATGGATCTTGTATGAAGACCTAAGAATCATAAGGACAATGAATTCTTAGATGATAAATGTATCATGGTGTACTCTGATTAAGTCAATTATAATCATATGAAAACTGGAGTACTGATTTTTTAAGAAGAATAAAATCTCAGTTAATGCTCCAAGTCAGTTAGGAAACTGACAAATGAAAAACTCAGTATAAAACTGATAAGGAAACTCAGTTTTACAAGTTAGCCATCCAACAAACTGAAAGTACAGTCGAACGTTGTAAAGAAAACAATTTCATTGGATGAGTTACTGACACAGCAGAACAATCATAAAATATAGCCGTTACAAGCAGGATGAATGTTGAATGAACCCCTATAAATAGATTATCTCTACAACATCAGAGATAGCAGGTATATGATATTAAATCAAGAAAATTAAAAGGAATCTATCTAGTCAAGGAAGATCAAATTAAGGGGGAAAGCCAAATTCAAAAGAATACCTGCTAAGTATTTAATTGCTAGATCAAGAAATTTCTTCAAAGTGTTCAAGCAAATTCAAACAGGTTCAAGATCCAGTATTTGTAGAAATACAGAGCCGTGCTTAAATTAATCATCCAGAAGAAAAGCTCAAATCACAGTTGAATCATAGTCATTGATTCAAAGTCTCAACTTTGATTTTATGAAAGGTTTAGACTGTGAAACACCAAGAAGGTGTTAAGGACAGTTGAGTGTAGTCAGGAAGACTGTGTTTGTGATGAGCTGGTGAAGAGGCAATTCTACCCTCCAAGGACCAGTGGTTCAAACAATTGAGCAATGAACAATCCTACTGTTCTACAAGTTTTTAGATAGTGAAGCTAGGGATTAGCCAAGGACTATCACTTTAGGACTTTTTGTAACTGGGCCATCTCAAAGAAGTTCTAGTGGAATTTTCCTCCGCATCACAGGGGAAGAGAGGACGTACATGATTACACCACCTGGAACCTCTATAATTCTTGTCTATTTACTTTATTCATTCATTTATTTCATTATAGTGGTTTTCATATCGAAACTATAGTTACTAGTTGTTAAAGGCTAATATTTATCCATTTGCGATTAACAAGACTAAATATAAGTCGAGATTAACTTATATTCATTTGAGTTAATTGAACTCCGCACAAGTTAAGGGGCAGAACAAAAGCCGAATCGAAGATCGTTTAAGTTTCAGAGAAACTCAGTTCCTGGGACTTTTCCACTTTAGGATTAGTTTTTGGTGACAAGTTTATTCACCCCCTCTAAACTTGTGTTAGCCTTTCCAAGGGACCAACAATTGGTATCGAGCAAGTTCTTCATTTTGGAGGAGATCGAATTATTATCTTGCTCAAAGGGATAAGCAGGCATCGCTTATTTCCGAACAACCGATTGTTGAAAACCTCATCTTGTACTTCATTACAATGGATACATCTAGAATTAGAAATTGGCTAAATAACCCCCTGACTGACTACTTGCAGAATGTTGTCTATGATTTTCAAGATCAAGTATTTGAAAGATTCAGTACTACAAGCTCTCACACAAATCCGGAACCTCATTTCAGTCACGATGAAGACATTGAGTTTAATGCGAATATTGATGATGAATCCAGAGGATTTCCATCCTTAAGTGATCTTTCAGAAGAAGCAGAAAGAGAATTACTACGAGTAGCTGACTCTATAGAAGAAAAGTTAACCAGAGATCCATCCAGTGTGAAAGCCATAGATATTGATGAGACTCTATCTACAAGCCATAGAGGAGAAGGTGATGAAGAAATCATATTTCTAGGAGCTACACAGGCGAATGCTATTGATAAAGGAAAACAAGTTCTAATCAGTGATGATTCCTCAACAGTAGGTTTATCTATCAACCATCAGGAGGTAAGTGCATCTACATCCAAATCTCACACTATCCTGAACAGTCAAAGAAATGAATATTTCAATGAAACCTTGGACATAATCATAAAGCAATTAGAGATAATTCAAAAGAATTATGAGAATGTCAAAAAGGAGAAAAAGTTATTGAAAACTGAAATTTCAAGATTGAACGCTGAAATCAACCTAATCAAGACTAATAATGGAACCAAGGTGATTGGACCAACAGATAAACCAACAAACGTTATAAACATTAGTGAATCATCAGTTGATCCAATCTCCAAAGTTCAATTCAAACCAGGAAAACCATTTGGAGATAGATCTGGTTTAGGGTTTGATAATCAGTATAATTCTAAGTTAAGACCAAGAACAGTTGCAATAAAATTTGTGACTACTCAACAGTCAAAAACTCAGAAAATTGATAAAGTTATTAGAACTGATAGATACTCAGCACAGCCAAATGCACAAACTGATAAAACTGAAAAATCAGTTGGTAAAATTCACCAAGCCAACAGATTTTACAGAAAAACTCAGAAGGCTGAAAACAGTAAAACTGATCCAATGTCAGTAAGAAAAATCTTCAAGTCATATCCATCTAAGAATAAAGATCATTCAAGGTTTAATAGAATCAGAGGGAAAGGAAGATTATTTCCCACAGATGAAGATTGGAATAGACCATCACATCAGTTTCACAAGCAAAACAAATTTAAAACTGTTATGACAAAACATGAAACGTTTGTGAAAACTGACTTCACACAGTCAAAATATCAAGAGAGGTTCAAAGTTGTATCATCACGAACTAATCAGTTAGGACCCAAAAAGATATGGGTACCAAAAATTTATCACTTCGTTTTGCAGGAGAAACACAACCAGCTGAGAACTGGAAAATGCAATTCATAAAACTGAGTGTATTCACAACTGAGTTTTTGAATTCAGCATGAGGACAAAACTGAGAATATACAGCTTTTAATACACCGTACCTTCTTTACTCACTTTTATCTAGCTACGGTTATCAAGAAAAGACGTGGTCCTTCTCAATCTAAACCGTTCATAATTTCCACACATCCACATTTTCGCAATCTCAACACATTTATGACAAGACGTTTTAAGTCCTACTCAATTCTTAACTACCCCCACTCCAAATTATAAATATCCAGAATTTTCTTTTATTTAAATTCTTTACGCTTGAATTCTGAATCTACTCTCTGAATTTCAAATTTTCAAATCTTCAATCAAATCCAGAAAAATGACTTTTACTCATGTTGAACCCGGAATGATCGTTTCTCTTGATCAATATATTGCAAAGTATGTTGATCAAACTCTAGTCAATTCTATTACGACAAAAAATTCAAAAAATTAAAGGATTGGAAGTTCCTTTCAACATCGATCTAAAAAGTGTTTGTTTAGAAAGCATCGGAGACTTCTATCAATTTGGTAGAACAACTATAGAAGGAGAAGACACACAAACCTATATCACCACTGTAAGTAATAAGGAAATTAAAGTCACTAAAGATTTAATTGCAGAAATCTTTGGGTTTGACAAATCTGGAGGAGCAGCAGCCATTAAGTTGACCAAGGAACAGAAAGAGAAATTATGGAAAGATATAGCAATTAATGGTGAATCTGCTGTCTTACAGACAGGGAGCACAAGCCTGCTCAAGCCAGAATTTAATTTTCTTTCAAAATTGCTGGCAAATTGCATAATTGGGAATGTTGGAAACTTCAGCAATTTATCTGGAGCAAAACTAGATTTGCTTTATATAATCTGGTTTGAAAAAGATTTCAATTGGGCAAGGTATCTATTTGATCAATTGATAGCACAATCAATTGATGTACCCAAAAAGAAGACCGACGTAAAGAAAGGAAGATTTTATCACAAGAAAACTCTAGCATTAGTAGTCCAAAAGATACTCGATCACTTTGGAGTTGCTAAGAGGAAAGAAACACCTGTTGCTGATGGAAAGATTGATATTAAGGAAGAAAAGACAAGGAAAAGGAAAGCTGAGAAAAATGAGACTGAACTCAAGAAGAAGAAAAGCAGGAAATCAAAAGAACCTGCAACTGGAGATGACGTGTTAGCACAAATTGAAGACTTGAAGAAAAGAAGAAAGCAGTTGGAAGAAATAGGAAGATGCGTAACTGAAAAATCGATAGATATGTCATCAACTCAAGAAACTAGAACTGACGTTGCTGACAGGTCAGCACCATAAGTGCAAAATGAAATTAATCTCACCGAATCCATTCCAATTTCGGTAACTGAGGTTTTACCAACTCAAGAAGAAGCTATGCATTCACAAGGAATGAAAAGAATGGAAGAAACTGAAGTTATCAACAGAGAACAGACTGTTGCAACCAACTTGCAGAAAGAAGCTGTAACTCAGGGGGAACAGACCATGATAACTGATCCCGATAATGAAGAATCAGATAGTGATGAAAGACTGATTGATGAAACAACATTGAACATGCTTATGTTGCTTTCAAAGTCTAGGTCTACTCCTCAAGAATCTGTACCCAGATTGGAACAAGAGGAAACTGCCAATGAATTTCCAGCTCCTCAAACTAAAGAAAAGGAGGCTGAAGCAACAACAGAATCAACCAAGTTTATTCAATTGAATGAACAAGCTCATGAAACTGAACCCACTGGACACACAATGGAAGAAGTTCCAATTATTGAATTGGAACCTGAGCAAAGTGAAAAACAAGCCACTGAAGAAGTTGCAAGTGAAAAAGTTTTGCAAACTGAGCCAATAATCTCAGCTTCTGATATTGAAAAAGGAACATCAGTTGTCCCAATTACTGCTGAGGGAGAAACCAGCAGAACAAATCTTGTGCAAACTAATGATCCCATGAAAATTGAAGTTCCTACTCAAGGAGAAGATCATGAGATCACAAGGGATTCCGAAGACACCCTCACGCCATTCAAATCTCCATCTGCTCATACAGAACTATTGAAAGCTGATTAAAAGCGATTGCAAAGATACAGAACTTGGAAGTTTAGTTCTATAAATGATCAAAGAAGTTAGCGTGCAGAAATGGAGATTATTGAGAAATGGGTATTCGATCTATACAACATTACAAGTTTAATGGAGATAATCAATACAGAAGAATTCCTAAATCAAGAGTATGCGTTGATCAGAAACAGCTATTGGAAGGTATCCTTAGCCAGTGGAAGCTCTAAGAAGAATGTTGATGATGATTTTGAAGAAGATCCTGACCTACAAAAGGGGATTCTTGCCTCTATACAAGAAAAGGAGCTGCGACGTAAGCGAAATACTCGATGAAGACTCTAGTAGTTCTGATGGAGGCAGTGGAAGCTCAAGTTCTGACAGCTTTTCTGAAACTCAGTTGGACAAAGGAGCAGAAGGAGGTTACCAATCTCCCACTGATAAATCCACACTTGAAACAGCAAGAACATTGGCAGACATACCTGAAGAAGAATCAGATGATGAACTGGAAGTACATTTGTCACCTGTAAAAGTTATTGGTTCATCAAGATTGGAGAAGCGAGAAGCGATCGGAAGAGAAAAGACAATCAGCTGAATGTAGGGAGAAATTGAAGGAAATCGTTCTCTCACCTCTAAAGCAAACTAATTTAACAGAGGCTGAGACAAGCAAGTCAAAGGAACAACAAGAATGAAGTTCACAAGATGTTCCTACTCAAGTTGATCTCATTAGATATTATCACAATAAGATACTCAGAATTCAAAAAGATGATATGATCTTATTCGGAAATTTTTTAAAATACTTAGAAGCCAGTCAAGATGAACGATCCAAACTTGAAAAGAAGATGGATACTGTGAATGATAATTGTCAAACCACTCTGCTTGAGATTCGGAAAACAACAATTGAACATGTCACAAAGAAAAATGAAACTCAAGACAGATGGGAAGGCATTCTCAGTAATCTAGTGGACAGAATGTTTTTAATGGAACAGGGCTTAAAGGACTCAGTTGTGGCTCAAACCATATTGGCATCAACTCAACAAACATTGAATGCTTACATCAAAAGCCTGATTAATAAAGATGATGTCAATAAGGGGGAAACTTTGGACATCTTAAAAGTCCTTGCAGCTGAAATGCCACAAGCTTTCACAAATGTTGATGATAAGTTAAGTGAATCGAAGAAAGCAAGAGGAGATTTTCTTGATGATGAGATGGCGATTGTTAAATACTCGAACCAACCGACAAAAGAGTTGGTGCGGATTCTAAATCTCTACAATTTATTCAAGGATTTACCAGAGAAAGAAGGAGTATCAAAGAAGAATCTCTTGAAACATTTCTACACATCGAGAAGATACTTGTGTACTATTGAAATAAATCAAGAAATGGGAAGCAGATGGTAACTTAGATAAAGCTTGAGAGAGAAAGTTGAAAAAGGTGAACTCGAATTTATTCAAACTCTATCGAAACGACCACCAATGAAAGACTCGGGACATCGGTCTTTACATTCATGACTCTATTCAAAAGTAAATTTTTCAAGAAAAAAAATTTATCTCAGTCATGGAACATTTGGGCAAGCATTCATGGAATTGAACATTCAGCCACGAATGAGGAAATGAGAATTGTTGCAGAGAACTATGATAATCAATCAGGACATTAAATTTAGTTGTTTTACTTATGTTGTATTCAAACCTTGTAACTCAGCTATCAAATAAAGTTTCAGTTTCTCAGTTCATGGTGTTGCTTATTATATTTTATCTTTTTGCATTGCTTTTAAGGAGGGTATTGACATCATCAAAAAGGGGGAAATTTTTGGAAATAAAATTTATGTTTTGATGATGATTCATCACTTATTTGTTAGTTGTTCTTAACCCCATTGATGAAGTGTCATAACTAGCTGTTATAGTGCAAAGCAAAAAGAAGTCTAGATACCAATGTATAGGATTTTATTAAAGTCAGATATTTGTAAGTTAAATCAGACAAAAGCTCTGTAATAGTTCTTGGCCGGAACTGTGAAATGAAGAAACCGACATTTAATCCGGTGAGATTCTACAAGAAGCGACAATAGAGCAAACCAACAAAAGATTGAAGAAGATAAGTTATTTGAGGAGCAGACTCGGTTGGCTTATCTAGAAGGCTGAAGAAGCGAGGGACACAGACTCGATTATTGAAGAATGAAGAAGCGAGGCTCAAACTTCAGTTATGAAGACCAAGTCGAGGCAGAAAGTTGGACTTGTGCAAGATTGTGGTGACTGAAGCGACTTTATGGATATTGTATGAAGACCTAAGAATCATAAGGACAATGAATTCTTAGATGATAAATGTATCATGGTGTACTACGATTAAGTCAATTATAATCGGATGAAAAGCGAGATCTTGATTTTTAAGAAGAATAAAATCTCGATTAATGCTCCAAGTCGATTAGAAGCCCGACAAATGAAAAACTCGATATAAAAGCGATAAGAAAAACTCGATTTTACAAGTTAGTCATCCAACAAACTGAAAGTACAGTCGAACGTTGTAAAGAAAACAATTTCATTGGATGAGTTACTGACACTGCAGAACAATCAGAAAATATAGCCGTTACAAGCAGGATGAATGTTGAATGAACCCCTATAAATAGATTATCTCTACAGCATCAAAGATAGCAGGTATATGATATTAAAGCAAGAAAATTAAAAGGAATCTATCTAGTCAAGGAAGATCAAATTAAGGGGGAAAGCCAAATTCAAAAGAATACCTGATAAGTATTTAATTGCTAGATCAAGAAATTTCTTCAAAGTGTTCAAGCATATTCAAACAGATTCAAGATCCAGTATTTGAAGAAATACAGAGCCGTGCTTAAATTAATCATCCAGAAGAAAAGCTCAAATCACAGTTGAATCATAGTCATTGATTCAATGTCTCAACTTTGATTTTATCAAAGGTTTAGACTGTGAAACACCAAGAAGGTGTGAAGGACAGTTGAGTGCAGTCAGGAAGACTGTGTTTGTGATGAGCTGGTGAAGAGGCAATTCTACCCTCCAAGGACCAGTGGTTCAAACAATTGAAGAGCAGCAATCCTACCTATTCTACAAGTGTTTAGATAGTGAAGCTAGGGATTAGCCAAGGACTATCAGTTTAGGACTTTTTGTAACTGGGCCATCTCAAAGAAGTTCTAGTGGAATTTTCTCCGCATCACGAGGGGAAGAGAGGGCGTCTGAGATTACACCACCTGGAACCTCTATAATTCTTGTCTATTTACTTTATTCATTCATTTATTTCATTATAGTGGTTTTCATATCGAAACTATAGTTACTAGTTGTTAAAGGCTAATATTTTATCCGCTGCCAGTTAACAAGACTAAATATAAGTCAGTATTAACTTATATTCAGTTGAGCTAACTGAACTCCGCACAAGATAAGGGACAGGAACAAAACTGAACTGAAGATCAGTTTAAGTTTCAGAGAAACTCAGTTCCTGGGACTTTTCCACTTTAGGATTAGTTTTTGGAGACAAGTTTATTCACCCCCCCCTCTAAACTTGTGTTATCCTTTCCAAGGGACCAACAGAAACATCACCTGGTGGATTTGGAAATAGTAACTATGAAGGAAAGAGAATGCTAAACATGAGGACAATACGCAGGTGACCTTGATTGTTAAAAACTTGATTAGCAAAGATGGATGTTGCTGAACTAGGAAAATCATTAGTTTGCATGAGTGCAGTAGAGGAAAAATCACACAATAGAAAAGAAAAGTAAAGGTGTAAGGTCAAGCTCACCAGAAATACAAAAAAAATTACAAATCAAAAGAGAGCAAGAATCTCAAAATGAAGTAGCCATGGAGACAAAACGAGTACACCAAAAAATATAAACACTTGTCAAAAGTGTCTATGTTTGCAGTAGTCAAAGATAGGTTATTTCAAAATTTAAAAGAAATAGAAATTTCCCTCAAGGAATTGTAAAGGAATATCAAAAGTTTGAAAAAGTAAGTGGCAAACAAGATTTTAAGTGAAGAGGAAACAACACTTAAGACTTGTCGGAAAAGGTTTGATTTCAAAGAATTATTTCAAACTTTCAAGGGAACTTTAAATGTGTTGGTCCCTTAAAAAGGATTTGGTTAAGTTTAGAGGGGGGTGATTAAAATTAACACTTAAACTTTTGGAGTTAACAAACTCAGCAACTTCAGCAGCCTGCTGATACTTCAGTGGTCTGCTGACACTTAGTAGTCTGCTGACTGTTGAGTTTACTGAATTTGTGCAGCGGAATAAAAACAAAAATTAAGCCTTATTACTTGTTTTTAAATATGATACCAAGTATTGGATACTCAGTAGTGTATGTGTGTGAATTCAGTTGCTAGATTCAGTAGGTTGATGTGTTATATAAACTATGTGCAGAATGTAAATGCAGAAAGTAAATAGGCAGATTTTATAGTGGTTCCAGGTGGTGTAATCCTGTCAGTCCACTCTTCTCCTATGAAGTTGGAGGTAATTCACTAGAGAGATTCTTGAGATAGCTGTTACAAAAAAATCCCTAAAATGTTTGTCCTTCACCAATAGCTATGGCTTCACAAACTGAAAACTAGGAACAGGTAGGATTGCTGCTCGAAAGTCTTCCACTTGTCCTTGAAGGGTAGGATTGCCTCTTCACCAGCTCCACCACAAACAACAGTCTTTCACACAGATGTGCTTCACTGTCTTCAACAGATTTCTTGTAAAAGAAAGATTGAATCAAGTAAATGATTCAGTTGCAGCAACTTGATCCGGATGATATGATCAGCAGCTTGCGGTCTTCAAGTGTGTAAACTTAATGTAGCTTGAATACAGATTACACTTGAAGATTTTCTCTAGATCAGTAGCCTTAAGCTCAGTAGGTTCAGCAGGGTGTTTTTCTTGATTTAATTCTGATTGCTGAAGATAGATCCTTAATATTTTTCTTTTTCATCAATTTTCATCACTTGTATCTGAATTAGTAGTCCTCTATTTATAGGTAGGAGTCCTTGTGACTTTTATTTGAAATTCAAATATAGACGTTCCAGGTTTTGTCCCATTTGACTTGCTTTCTGTCACTGTTCATAGTACTGACACTGTCAGATTGCTTTGTGACAATGTGCAGTCTGTCCATCCTTTGACTTGCAACCATTTGATAAAGTCCAGAATCACCCCAACGTCCCTTTAATCTTAACCATTGATTTGTTTGATAAAATCCGAGGTTGTTAGCTGTCATTATCCATGTTTTCTTCCAATGTAATCTTGAATAAATCGAGGTATATGTATCAGCAGGTTCATGAGTCTGCTGAGATACATATCAGCCAGCTGAAACATATTTTGCTAACTGTCTTTTATCAAACTTTTATTTAATATGTTAGATTACACCTTTTTGCATATAACTAAGTTTCAATCATCATCCAACATATGGAACTTAGACCTTGTACACAAGGTATATGTAATCAGTTTAGGTCATCACAGACTTCCCTAAATTCTAATTCCATATCCTTGACTTAATTGCTAAGTTTGATCCCTTAGCCTTCATTAATTGAGTTTGAGCCCTCAGTCTTCAGTCTTCAGCAGGTTCCTGACAAGTCTACTGACCTAACTACCCTACTGATCTAGACTAGTCTGCTGATATTAATTAGCTGACCATTACAGTGCTTGTTTGATCAAACCTATACAAAGATCAAACTCTAATAACCTATAAATTTGAGCTAGACATCTTTTTTCTTTTGCTTTATAACAGTTAGTCTGGCACTCATCACTAAAACTTAAAAAATAAGTCCAACAATTTCCCCCTTTTTGGTGATGATGCCAATACCCCCACCTAACAGTAAAGCAAAAAGATTAAAAATAGAAACAGAACAAGTAGACATCTTTCATTATAATCAAATGTTCAAGGTTATTACAGTCTAGAATCAGCAAATAATAAAACATATAAAGTATGTTGATCTACTGTCTCTTTTCTCTTTCTTCTCTTGCTTTTTCAACTTGTTCTGTATAAGCTCTGATTTCTGCAACCATTTCTCTCATCCACTCATTTTCAATAAGAGAGAAATTAACATGAGGATTCACTTCTTTCCACCAGTGCCATGCTTCAGGGAGAGTAAGATTTATCTGATTTACTCTAATGCCTAAACGTATGTATACTTCTTTAAACTCATTCAGTGATTCCTTTGCATTTGTGGTAGGTAAATACCTTCCACCTCTTCCACCACTGTGTGAAGCTCTGATGGCTTTAACCCTTGCTTCCCAAAACTTTAAGCCCAAAAAGGAGTTTAAACCTTCATGAAAACCTTTGTCATGATAAGGTCTCCTTTTGCTATTGTAAACCTTTTTATATTCCTTGAGAAGATCATCAGTGAGTGGAAGTCTGCCAGGTGCAGGCTCTCTGAAAGCATTTGTATCATTTTCCCATCTTTTCTTAGCAAAAATCCTTGCATCCTCTTTTGCTAATGCTGTTTGGCTCTCTTCCCTCTTATTGATATTATCAACAAAATGGGACAGCAGGCCATGTACACTCTCTTGTGTGATCACTAGGTTGTTCAGTTGACCCTCCATAATTTCAGTCCTACTGTCAACAACTGTGATCCTTTCTTGCATAGTTTGCTCCAGTAGAGTTATCCTCTCAGTAAATTTAGGATCGAAGACAAAGAGTTGAGATGTTCCAAAGAGCCTCAAGAGCTTAGGTGCTTCAGCAAATTTGTCAAGTTTCTGGTGGATTGCTTCAAGTTGACCTTTCAGAAACTTCTCTTTCAGTGTATTTCCTAGCTTAATTCATTTTCACTTCTAGGGTAAGGTCAACAAGAGCATACTGATTGGAAGTAATATTGGAGGCAACTGTTTCTGTAGTCCTCTCTCTATTTTCTACCGGATTGATTAGATCTTCAAAGCTTTGCTCTTGCCTGTCAAGTTGAGTTCTTAAGTTTGCAATGTCATTTCTGACAGTCCTCAACTCTTCCATGACATGTGCTGGTATCCCACCAGCCATTCATTTAGCAGCTCCATCAGCAGGCTCTTCCACATTATATTGTTGCCTCTGTCTGCTGATGACCACAGCAAAACTCATATCCAATCCAGCAGGGTCAGGTCCTTTGAATTCCTCTAGAATAGGATCAAGAACTGGAACAAATGCCTGTTGAGGTTCATCATCAACATCTTCTTCTTCAGGCATTTGAAACTCTTTATCACTGTAGTCATAATCCAGCAGCTGCTCATCCTCATCAATAGCAGCAGCCTGTTGACCATCTTTCCCTACAGTGGTCTTGTCTCCAATAGGCTCCACTATAGTAGCCTGTACTTCAACAACAGCAGGGGTTTCCTCCAAACCCATAGATAGTTCCAACCTATGTCCAGGTGCTGTTTGAGACTCATCAACCTGTACCTCCACTTCTTTTCTTGGTTTTGGTGCAATTTGTGCCATAATAACCTGATCAAGGAATATATCCATGTTCTCTTTCTGAAATTCCCCAATGTCACCAATCCTTCTCAGATAATTTGCAGTTTTGGTTAAGGTGTCCTCAATGTCAATCCAGTCTTGATATTGAATAGAATCCTCAGAACTGACACTTGGCTCATTATGATCAGTAACCCTCTCATCATCCAAAACTTCATTCTGCTGATCTTCAACAGACTTACCAGCATCAACTGGTTCATCTACTGCATCATCAGTACATCTTTCACCTCCACTGGTCTCCCAGGGAACATGGGGGGATCATCATCAGAATCAGATGAATCACTGTCAGGTGTTTATTTTGGAACCCTGAACATAATTGCACCACTTTTATTGCCTTCATTCAACAGATCCATCAGCCTAGATTGTAGCAAGGTTGTATCCACTAAATCCAATAGGTTGTCCACACCTAGCTGATCAAATGCCCATTCTTCAAATCCACTCATTGGATCAGTAGCTGGTTTCTGTCTCTTGTAGAATCCAAACTTCCATTGAAAATATCTTTGCACCTTTTTGAAGTTGGGATCTACCTTATCCTTTTTGGATGACTGCTCCCTCTTTTCATATGGCATAGTTGGCTTTCTGAGAGAAGGTTGAGTATCTTGCAGACCTCCAAAGGTCTCAACAAGTAAATTCAAAGTTTCTTCCACAGATGCCTCAAGGTCAGTAGGTTGCTCAAGTTGGATGTTAGTTCCTACTACCTCCATCTGTACTACACTTGGTTCCTCCTAACTTATATGCTAATCAGTAGGGTTAGCAGCAGACTGCTCTTCCCCCTGAACTATTGCAGGACTTGCAGGGTCTTGTACCAACTTTTCCACTTCCACAGCAGGTGTAGACACAGAAGTCTGTTGTGGTTCTTCAACAAGTTGCTCAACAACAACGTGTATGCAAAGTCAAGAGGCTCAAGCAGCCTTTTGCGGGGAGGATTCGATGAGCTTCAACAACAAAGAAGCTCAGTGCAATGATCTGCTGTGATTCTTCAGAAGGTTGCTCAACAACAACCTCTACCATCTCAGTAGGCCTGATAATTGTCAAGGGCTCAGCCTAAACAGCCTCTCCTTCTTCTTCTACTTCTTCTTCTTGTTGTTGTTCTCTCTGACTTTCCAAAATCCTCAATTGTTTTCCTTGGCCATGCTTCTTCTTCTTGGCAATCTCTTTCATCCTCTTAGAAAGTGGTTCATCTTCAACTTCAGTAGACTTCCTCTTTCTACTGGCTTCCTTTTGTTGCTCCTTCAAAATTTCAAAGAATAGTCTTCTTAGCGACTACAAGCCAGGTCGATTATTTCAATCTCAATTTGGACCTCGTGAGACTCAATGATCTGTCTTTGTTTGCTTCCTTGTCCTCTTAGGCTTAAACATCTCTGTTATTTTTCTTGTGTCAGCAGCCTTTCTCTTCTCAGTAACCTTCTTTGGTGCTCACCACTAGCTTCACCATCATCTCCATCATTACCATCAATTTCAGTAGCCTCATCATCTACATCTTCATCATCATCCAGACCAGGGATAGGAATGGCAATTTTTGGCTTGAATCTAGATTTATTAATCTTTTCAGATAAAACATCTGGTATCTGAAAGTGATTCAGCAGGGTTTGAATCATTAAGCCTAAAGGCTTGACCTTTGATTTACTTGTACCATCTCTATCTTCAGTGAACACCTTCTTCATGTAGTGTACAAGAAATCCAGCCCAATCAAACTTCATACTCCTGCAGATGATGATCATCAAGTCTATTTTAGGTCCAGACAGTGTATCTAGACTTCCAACAAATCCCAAAATAGTTTTGGCTATTAATTTGCTCAATAGATTGTACTCAAATCCAATAAGCTTCACATTAATGCCTAAACTTGAAGGTATAGCATCATTGGTCTTTATTTGATCCACAAACTTTATCCTTGGTAGATTTATTGCCTCTGGATTAGTGTGAGCATCATTTCCAGGTGCAAAATGAAATAAATTTCTCAGCAGGTCTGAGGAAATTTCTATCTCTCTTCCATTCATAGTGGTAGTGAAGGCCTATCTATCTTTATGTACAACAATGTTTTTCTAGAATTCCAACACACTAACATAGGAGATTCATTCTAATCGTCTGTTTATAATGCCTTCTAGCCCAGAAAACCGTCTGATCCTTCGTCCAATATTAATGACTGGTTCCAATATGAACTTCATTCTTTGGTGCCATAGTTGAAAGAAAAAGATGAAGAAGATAATTCTAAAATCTGTGTTCGCACAGTGTAAATGCAGAGAAATTTTCTGCTTGAGAATTGGGAATATCTTCTGTGTAATGGTCTGTATATATAGACAGGAGTAGATGTAACTGTCAGAGCACGTACTGTGCATTAACCATGATTAAAATTTGAGTGAATGATGTCTTGACACGTGGCCCATTACTCCTCATAACGTTTTGTAACCGTTAGATCGTGTTAACTGTGGTTATAAATAGGAAATAAATATCCCGCCATTTGCTTTTTGACTTTAGTAAGTTTGACTGAGTAAAGTAATCTTCTTGACTTTGTCATCGAGTAGAGTTGGCTCAAAGCGACCTCTTGACAAAATGTCTCGGCTGACTCTTTGTGAGTCACTCTGTTGATGCTTAAATCCTTTTGTATTGTCCAACTGATAATACAAAATGAAGTTTAATACCAATGACTGATCTGTCAAGTGAGCTCACCCATCATGACAAAGACCAATCCCCTTGGCAACCTCATTTGCTCAATTGTCCAAACATAAGTACATGGAATTGTTGATACCAATGACTAATCTGCTAAGTCAGCTCACCTAACATAGCAAAGACTAATCCCCTTGGTGAATTCCATTACACTGCTGATCAGTCAAGTTTAATGATTCCATGTTTTGTCCTTAATTTAGCAAATCTTTCACTATCTAATGGTTTAGTGAAAATATCAGCAAGTTGATCTTTAGTAGGGATATAAAGAACCATCACATTCTTCTTTTCAACATGATCTCTTATAAAATGATGTCTCACATAAATATGCTTGGTTCTTGAGTGCAAAACAGGATTTTCAGTAATTGCAAATGCAATTGTGTTGTCAGACATAATTGGAATTTCTTTTTCATCAATTCCATAATCCCTTAAATGTTGTCTTAACCACAGTACTTGTGCACAGCAACTTCCAGCAGCAATGTACTCTGCTTTAGCAGTGGAAGTTGATATATAATTATGTTTCATGCTGAACCAGGAAACCAGTCTATTTCCTATTAACTGACAGGTTCCTGTGGTACATTTTATGTCAATCTTGCATCCAGCATAAACTGAATCTGAGTAGGATATAACTTTGAAACTTCCATCTTTAGAATACCATATCCCTACTCTCAAAGTCTCTTTAAGATACTTGAGAACTCTTTTGACTGCACCAAAGTGACTTTCTTTAGGTTTTGATTGAAATCTTGCACAAACACCTACAGCAAAGGATATATCAGGTCTGCTGGCAGTAAGGTACAACAGACTGCCTATCATCCTTCTGTATAAGGTCAGATCAACATATTTTCCTTCTTTGTTATCATCTGACTTGGGTTGGAAAGTCTTCAATTGCTCCTTATTATTTAAGATAAAACATTTTCTTCCAAATGGATGGAAATAAGATATATTAGGTATCCTTCCATTCCAAATCTCATAAGGGGCCTTCAGCAGCTTCTTGTTCACTGATGTTCTATTTTGTGTGTAGCATGCTGTATTAATTGCTTCAGCCCAGTACCTTTCAGGTAACAATGATTCACAAATCATAGTTCTTCCTGCTTCTTTAAGAGTCCTATTTCTTCTCTCAGCAACCCCATTTTGCTGAGGTGTACCAGCAGCAGCAAGTTGATGTAGTACACTATTTTGTTCACAGTATTCTCTAATTACTTTGTTGAGAAACTCAGTACCCTTATTTGATCTTATCTTCACTATTATGACACTTTTCTCATTTTGTAATCTTTTCAAAAGCTCAGGCATCTTTTGAAGCGTTTCACTCTTCTTATTCATTAATACCACCCAAGTATATCTTGAATAATCATCCACAACAACTAAAGTGTACTTCTTTCCTGTTACACTTGTTGGGGTCACTGGTCCAAAAAGATCCATGTGCATCAGCTCCAACACTCTTTTAGTTGATTGCTTTGTTTTTGACTTGAAGCTTGATTTTGTTTGTTTACCTTGCTGACAAGCATCACAAATAGCATCCTTCTTGAATGTGATCTCAGGTAAACCAATCACCAGTTTCTTCTTTACTAACTGATTGATATCATCAAAATTCAGATGATTCAACTTCTTGTGCCATAACTAATTGAGTTCTGACTTGGTATGCACTATCAGGCAGGTTTCTGGAACTGCAGTTGACCAATCCACAACATATATATTTTGTTGTCTTCTTCCAGCCAACACAACTTGATCACCTCTTTCACTGATGGCAGTACATGTACCTTTATCAAAAGTGACCTTGTATCCCATGTCACAGAATTGTCCAGTGCTCAGCAAGTTGTAGTCCAGTCCTTCAACATATGCAACATTCCTGATTGTTAGTCCATTCCTCGCATGTGTGCCATAGCCTCTTGTGTAACCAGGTGTGTTCTTGCTTCCAAATTTCACTCTTGGACCATCTTTTGCTACATAGCTTGTCAGAAAGTGCTTATTCTTTGTCATATGTCTGGAACATCCACTGTCAAAGTACCAGACACCCTACAAAATAAAATCAATACATTTTAGGTACCCAAATCTGTTTGGGTCCATGATGGTCAGCGGTAAGCATGACTCCTGGCAAATTCCCATAAGGTCTTCTTCTAAAGGTGTCATACTTAGGTTCATACATGTATTCCACATATGCATAAGGTTTAACATTTGGTTGTGTAGGATTCACATATAATTTCTGGATTTTTGGTATATAGTGTTGTTTGGATTGATTTCTTTTGTTAGAAGCACCAGTATAACCATAGGTTTGCTGTCTGTTAGGAACAACCCTGTAGTATGGAGTCTGCTGAGGTCTTATATAAGTCCTCTATTGAGTCCTTTGCTGATTCCATTGCCTAGGTTTTACCCTAGCAGTATGGTTGTATCTGTTGTTTCTATCAGTGGGGCAGGAATAGTCCAATCATCATCAGTAGGGAACAGTCTACCTTTCCCCCTGACATAAGTATCCCTTGAATGATTAACATTTTTGGGTTTAGGATTCTTATCCTTGGAATATTTCTGATTTTTACCCTTATGTGGTCCAGCAGACTTGGTAGCAGGTCTGCTATCAGCATGTCTAGAAGGCACATCAGTCCTATTCTTTGATTTATTCTTTTTATTAGGAGCTGTTGACTTCTTTGACTTCTGATGTTGCTTTCTTGAAATTTTCTCAGTAGGCTTTACTGTCTCAGCAACCCTACTTGAAGTTGGATCTTTTGCAGGTACAAACTTAGGACCAATTCTGGCACTAGGTTCAGTAACCTTACTGGATCCACTCTTGTTGGATTGTTGAGTTCCAAATCCAAGACCAGTCCTATCACCATAGGGTTTCCCAGATTTGAATACAGCATAGGAACAAGATTGTTCGGTGATTGATGACTCTTGGTGATTCAAGCAGACTTATGCTAATTCTGTTCAACATATTTTTCCTTTCCTTTAAGAATTCTCAATTCAGCTTTCAATCTTTCAACTTCTGATTGAAGATCTTATTTTTCTGCCTTCACAATCTCATAACCAGATTGTATTATCCTCAATTGATTAAGGATGGCATCTAAAGTTTCTTCATTATCAGAATTTTTGGGATTTGAACCACAGGTGGATTCACAATCACTATCAGCAGGAGTATTAATTGATACAGAATTGTATACCTCCTCTGTCTCATCCATGTTAGTCATTAAGGCATAATCATCCAATTCAGCAACCAATGCAGTGTCATCAAATTCATTTCCTTTATCTGATTCAACTTTATAACCAGATTCATCTCCAGCAACCATTGCTTTCTTTCCATGTCTTCTTTGTTGACTCTTGCTCTTTTATAACCAGATCATTTAAGGCTTTTTCAATTTCTTTAGGTTCAGACTGAGACAGAAAGCAAGCTATCATAGCATCTAGCTGATGTCTTATCCAAACAGTTGCTTGGAAATCACCTATCACTTGTTCTTCAGGGTGATCACTCATCCATTGATGTAGTGGGGGTTGCATCAAAGGGTCTTCATTTTTTTGAACTGGTTCTTCTTGAGCTTGATCATTTCTAGTTGGATCAGTTTCTTCTTGTTGTTGTTTAGTTGTAGATTTTGTTACTGGCAACTGTGGCTGATCCTGATCTGTAGAATCTGAAATCCTTAATCTTCCAATATCAATGAAAACTGATTCTGGAGTCTTGTCTAACTGAGGCTGACAAACTGGTTCTTCATTGTCTTCAATCGTGTCTCCAGTGAATTTTGGTTCATAAAAAACCTCATGTATTGATTCTTCATGCTTGAGCGTTCTTTTGTTTAACACTCTGAAAGCTTTACTAACACTTGAGTAACCCAGAAATATTCCTTAATTAGCTTTGGGTTGAAAAACCTTGACCTGATCATTTCCATTATTTTGAACAAAGCATGTGCTTCCAAAGGCATGAAAATATGAGACATTTGGTTTTCTTCTGTTCCGAATCTCATAAGGAGTTTTTTCATGTCTCTTGTTCATGAGAGCTCGATTTTTAGTATAGCAAGCTGTATTTACAGCTTCTGCCCAATATCTTTCTGGCAGTTTAGATTCACAAATCATTGTCCTTCCAGCTTCTTTGAGTGTTCTATTCCTCCTTTCAGCTACTCCATTCTGCTGAGGTGTTGTTGTAGCTGCAAGCTGGTGTGGAACTCCATTTTCTCCATAATACTCAATAATTATGTTGTTGAGAAATTTTGTTCCTTTGTCAGATGTAATTTTGACTACTGTAACACTTTTCTGATTTTGGAGTCTCTTGAGAAGTTCTGTCAGTTGTTGCTTAGTTTCACTTTTCTTGGTCATGAAGAAAATCCAAGTATATCTTGAAAAGTTATCAACCACCACCAAAGTGCATTTCTTTCCACTAACACTGATTGGTGTGATTGGTCCAAATAAGTCCATATGCATCAGTTCTAAAACTCTGGTTGTTCAATGCTGGGACTTAGTCTTGAAACTTTCATTAGTTTGCTTTCCTTGCTGACATGCATCACACAAGCTGTCTTTCTTGTATGTCATATCTGGTAGTCCAGTCACCAAGTTCTTCTTGACTAACAAGTTGATATCATCAAAATTTAGGTGACTCAGTTTCTTCTGCCACAACCAACTGAGTTTTGACTTGGTGTGCACAATTAAACATGTTTTTGAAACTACTGTAGACCAATCTACAACATACATGTTATCTTCCCTTCTTCCGGCAAGAACTACCTGGAAAGCTGTTTCGTTGATGAAAATGCAATACTCCGTATCAAAGGTAACTTTGTATCCCATATTGCTGAATTGACTTGTGCTGAGTAGATTGTAGTGAAGTCCTTCCACGTAAGATACATTCTTGATTGTGAGTCCATTCCTGATTAAATTTCCATAACCTTTTGTGTAACCATGTCTATCTTTACTTCCAAAATTGACTCTTGGTCCATCTTTAGCAACGAAATCAGTGAGACAGTCCTTGCTCTTTGTCATATGTCTAGAGCAACCACTATCAAAGTACCAAATGTTCTTCAAAACAAATTAAAATGCCTTAGGTACCCAACTCTGTTTGGGTCCATGGTGGTCAGTTGTCAGTACAACTCTGGGCAGATTTCTATAAGGTCTTCTCTGGAAATTGTTGCACTTGTTTTCATATATATAAGCCACCCTTCCATAATATCTTTTCCTGGATTGTGTCTCATTTATATGATTTCTCAGATCTTCTGGTTGAAACTGATTTCCAAAATGTCTTCTATTAACGGCTGAATAATAACCATCATTCCTTTTATACTGAGGTCTAGACTGAACTTTGTACTGAGACTTTGTCTGAGAAATGGGATAGGTCCTCTGCTGAGTATTGGACTGAAACTTATGAAAAGTTTTCAGTCTAGAATGATTGTTCTTATCAGTTTTAATAGTAGGTTTAGTAAAATTCCTATCATCATCAGTGGGGCATAATCTGCCTTTCCTTCTTGTTGTGAGAATCTTTGAATGATTGACATTCTTAGATTTACTCTGATTATAATTTCTTTGGTTCTTGACTTGATCAGTTTATTAGATCTTGCAGTTGATCTGTCATTTCTATTTCCTTGAGGTACAGCTGATCTACATTTTGATTTACCTTTGTTGGTAGGTGCATCTGACTTCTTAGAAAACTGAGTTGTCTTATGTGAGGTTGACATTACTGGTTCAGTAATTTTCTCAGTCTATGGAAGTTGCTCAGCCATAAACTTAAAAACTGTTTTGATATTAGGTTCAGCAGCTTTGCTAGTTCCCTCCTTAGAAGATTGTTGTGTATCAAATCCTAATCCAGCTCTGTCTCCATACGGTTTACCTGATTTGAATCCAGTAGCTAAACTTGATTGAGCAAAAAGATTCAGTTGCTGCTGCTGATGCAGTAGGCTGATACTGGTTCTTCCCTTTATTAGTTCTAGTCAGTTTCATCATGTTTCGTTCAGAATTAAATCTTTCAAATTCAAGAATTAGAACTCCTTTCTCAGCTTTAATTGATTCATAACTATCTTGGATGGTTACCAGCTGATTCATCAATTAGTCAAGTGTTTCTTCTAATTCTAGATTTTTTGGATTGGAGTGAGCAGTCAAAGAACATGCATTTTGAATGGAAATCTGTGCTGAGGAATATTTAAAGTTAGATTCACAATCTTCATTTAGATCTTCCATGTGAGCCATTAGAGCTGTGTCATCTGATAATCTTTCAGTGCCAGATTCATAGTCTGACTTATCTCCAACTAAAAGTACTCTTCTGCCAATCCTTCATTGATGAGTCCTCTTACCAGTCAGCTCTGGACATTCAGCTTTGTAGTGTCCAAGCTTTTTACAGTTAAAGCAGATATATTCATCGTCTTTTCTCTTTTTAGGAGTCTTCCTGATAAACTTCTGAGTGACTGGATGTCAACTCTTTATTCTTCGAATTCTATTCATCATTAGAGCCATCTGCTCTTCCATCTCATCCAATTGCTGAAGATTGTTAGATGAGGTTTCTTGATTTTCAATTGAGGCTGCTGCGAGGGCTGTTGTTTGGGGTTCCTTCAGAGCCTTGATTATGGTAGTTGTGCTTGTGAAGTCCTCGCTGAATTCATGAGCCTTCAGGTCTGAGAAGATTTTGAAGGACTTTTCTATATCAAGTCTTCTTGATTCTTTCATTCTGGGACCTTCATCTTCCAGCACATGGATAAAGCCTTCAAGATTCTTGTGTTGATCTCTTTCTTAGTATACTCGATCTTGAGTAAATCTAGTTCATCCATTATGTCAATTGTAACACCCCGGTTTCCAATCCCGCCGGCCGCCGGTATTGGTCACCGTAGTGCCACTCATCACGACACACAGTCGTGGCGGTAACATTCAACATTCCACAACAGAAGAAAATAAACATTCACCATTCATTATTTTTAAAAAGAAAATATTCAATTGAATACAAATATCCTGAAGAGAATGAAATTATGCGGAACATCAAAGTCTTTAAAATTTAAATTTTTTCAAATAATGTAGAAACGTGTGACTGCGACTACGTGGCTCTCAAACCCCGCGACATCCCAGCAACAAGCAAACATCCATAAAAGTACTGCAAAAAGAATCAGCCCCATAAATGGATTATAGCAGGTCAAGCGAAAAGTAAAACCGTCAACTAAAAGTTGAGTAAGAATAAATGTAGTGTATGTAAAGTAAAGCCAACCCATGAAAAGTACCACCAATTTATGAAGGACCCAACCAATCTATACAAGTTACGACCAATCTATAATGGATACCATACTTCATGACTAACCACCTAAAGGTCCCGAATGTGCACATCCCTCCAAAGGGTAAAGCCCTTGAGAGGAGGATCCTAAAGGTCACCCAATGGTACCACAACTAGATGGACCATGACGTCTTGGGGTGCAAGGAAACCTTCCGGGTTCCCGGCCGGGTGCTACCGTCGGCCCGACCACTCCACCGTATGCGCAACTCCCCAAATACATTAAGGACACAACGTCGTAAGGAAACCTTCCGGGTGCCCGGCCGGGTGCTACCCTATCCGGCCCAACCACTACGGGTCTACGAACTTCGATGCCCAATAACCGAATCTCACCAAGTACAACCTACGGAACATGTTCGTAAGCCTGGCCAACAACCCACACGAAGAAAACAACATAGACTCGGGCGCCCGTTTGGAAAGCCGGACGCCCGTCAAGGACTCTCATCGGGCGCCCGTCCAACATACCGACGCCCGTCTCGGATCGTATAGACGCCCGTCCACTTAACGAGTTAGATCCTGAATGTAAAACAACCCCTCAGACGCCCGTCCAGGCAATCCAGATGCCCGTCCACGTTAACAGCACTAGATCCTGAATGTAAAACAACCCCTCAGACGCCCGTCCAGGTAACCCAGACGCCCGTCTAGGATGAAATCAAGGCAGACGCCCGTCCAGGAGGCCTGGACGCCCGTCCACCTGGGTTTCATCTCGAACTCTAACAATTCTCTACGCGATTTTTGAGCCGTTTCTCAATTAAACAGCAGCAAAAGCAACACTTTAAGCCCAGTAAACTCCATACAAAAGCATCATATCAACTATAGATTTTAACCAACGCAAAAACACACTATTACGAGCATTTAACATCCCCAAAACAGGGCAACCAAGCGTAAACACCCTTGAATAAAATTTTGCAGCACAACACTTTAGGGAAAAATATCAGCGTTATACTCTAAAGCCTACCAACAACAAAATGTAGAGATATTCTTACCGGTTTAAGCTGCGTTTCTTGAAAGCCCTCTGCTATCAAGCTAGAATCGCTCCTCTACGAAGCCCGAATCTATAAAAGAAAACAGTGATCACCAAACAATTCTAGTGACCCCCAAAGGTAGAACCCTAGATCAAACACAGCCCCCTCCCAACGCATAAAAGGATCGGCCATGGCCTTTGATCGGTCGATCGTCATGCTCGAGATGTAGGAAAAGAAATAACGATGCTTACCCGATGATGCGCGCACGAATTCCCAAACACCAAGGAGAGATTTTCTCTCCTTCTTCCTTACAAGGGTCGACGGCAAAGGGAGGGTTTGGGCTGAAAATTTTGTGTTTGGGGAAATAAGGAGAAAAGAGTGAAAATCCTTTTAATTTATTAAATTCTTAAAACTCCTTTTCAATTATTAATAAATCCCTCCATAAAGTTAATAAATCCCATAATTTCCAAAAATAATTAGATCTTTTAGTAATTAATTAGGAAATCAAAATTTCGGGATATTACATCCTCCCCCCCTTAAGACAAAACTTCGTCCTCGAAGTTCGGGTTCGTACTGGGCGTTGTTCCACCCCCCTTAAAACACCCTTCGTCCCCGAAGATAAGCAAACGAATTTTACTTACAAGGCTTGAGAATGGCGTACCTAAGAGAACAAATGCGGGTACTTCTGTCGCATAGCATCCTCAGCTTCCCATGTCGCCTCCTCGGTGGCATGGTTAGACCATAAGACCTTGACGATGCTAACCTCACGTCCCCTTGTTTTCCGTACTTTGGTATCTAATATCTGCACCGGTACCTCCTCGTAAGTCAAGGACTGATCTAGCTCAACCACCTCCGGTTCAATCACGTGAGAAGGATCACTCACGTACTTGCGCAATTGAGATACATGGAACACGTTATGCACTTTATCCAACGCCGGTGGCAAAGCTAGTCGATATGCCACTTCACCTATGCGGCCCAAGACCTCATATGGCCCAACGTACTTGGGACTCAACTTCCCCCTTTTGCCAAAACGCATCACTCCCTCGGTTGGTGATACTCGTAGCAATACTTTATCGCCCACGGCGAACTCTATATCCCGGCGGTGTAAGTCTCGCATAACTCTTACGCCTATCTTGGGCAGCCTTCATCTTTTCTCGGATTATCTCGCACTCGCTTAATCGTATCTTCGATCATCTGCGTCCCAAAATCGCATTTGCCTCGGACGAATCGTCCCAACAAACCGGACTCTTGCGCTTCCTACCATAAAGTGCCTCAAAGGTGCCATCTTAATCTTGGCATGGTATTTGTTGTTGTATGAAAAGTCAATAAGATCGAGCTTTTCCTCCCAAGAGCCTTTGAATTCTAATACACATGCCTCAAAGCATGTCTTCCAAAGTTTGTATGGTCCTCTCCTTCGACCATCGGTAGTGAGGGTGAAAAGTTTGTACTCATTCGTAGTTCCGTCCCCAAGGCTGCTGTAGCTCTCGCCAAAACCGAGATATGAATCTCGCATCTCTATCGACACAATCTTGCTTTGGGTATCCCATGTAGTCTCACAAAATTTCTCCGGTATGCCATAGCCAACTCCGTCTTACTCCAAGTGTCTTTCATCGAATGAAATGCGCCGCTTTAGTCGATCTATCCACAACGACCCAAATCATATTATTCCCTTTGGGCTCCTCGGTAGTCCGCATACAAAATCCATGGAGATGGAATCCCACTTCCAAACCGGCACATCCAACGGCTGCAAAGATACCCCGTGGCCGTCGATGTTCAATCTTGATCTTTCGACAAGTCAAGCACGCCGACACAAATTTACGCTACTTGCGTTTCATATTGGGCCACCAAAAGGTTTTCCGAGATCCTTATACGCTTTGTCTCCTCCCGGATGAGCAGAATAAGGCGCATTTATGAGCTTCACTCAAGATCCGCCTCTTGAGTTCTTCGTCTCTTTGGTACACACCACCGACCCTTAAACCGGATACTACCATCCTCACGTAACGTAAAATCGACTGCACCATCTGTACCAATCTTGGCCTTCTTGGCCTCGATTACCTTGTCACCCACTTGTCTCACCCGGATTTCAGCGTATAATTCGGGTTGCAAAGACAAGTCGCTTTTATCTCCGCTTTACGGATGACACAAATGTCCATGCGGTCCAACTCTTCTCGCAATCTGATCCGAGCTACTTCCTCACACAAGGAATGAATCGATTTCCGACTCAAAGCGTCCGCCACTACATTGGCCTTCCCTTCGTGGTATTGGATCTCTATGTCATAATCTTTAATTAACTCCAACCAACGCCTCTGACGCATATTGAGCTCCTTCTGTGTAAATATGTACTTCAGACTCTTGTGATCAGAAAACACCTTGAAAGTTATTCCATACAAGTAGTGTCGCCATATTTTCAATGCGAAGACCATAGCTGCCAACTCTAAGTCGTGAGTCGGGTAGTTACTCTCATACGGCTTAAGCTGCCTTGATGCATACGCGATCACTCGCCTCCGTTGCATCAAAGACACACATTGACCCATTCTTCGATGCATCAAGTATAAACCTCGATGTCCTCATTCCCATCCGGCAATGCTAACACCGGAGCTGTGGTCAACCGTTCTTTGAGTAGTTGGAACGCCCTCTCACAATTGTCATCCCACTTAAACCGGTTCTCTTTCTGCATCAATGCAGTCATCGGTCTCGCAATTTCGGAAAAGTCTTTTACAAACCTTCGGTAATATCCACCCAAACCCAAGAAGCTTCGAATTTGCGCAACATTCTTAGGTGTCGGCCATCTCGCCATCGCCTCTATCTTGCTCGGGTCAACGGATACACCGTCTTTCGAGACAACATGCCCCAAGAATGCCACTCTGTTCCAAACGTAATTCACATTTAGAAAGTTTCGCATCTGCTTGTTTTTCGTAGAATTTGCGATCTGAGCCTCGGTGTTCGGCATGTTCTTCCTTAGTCTTAGAGTAGACTAAGATGTCATCAATGAAAACTACTACAAACTTGTCTAAGTAGGGTCGAATACACGGTTCATCGGATCCATGAAAGCTCGCAGTGCATTGGTCAATCCGAAAGGCATGACCGTGAACTCATAATGTCCGTACCTAGTACGAAATGCGATCTTTGGGATATCGCATGATCGCTACCCGAAAGTGGTGATACCACGATCGCAAATCAATCTTCAAAAGATACGCCTCGGAGTTGATCGAACAAGTCGCCGATCCTCGGTAACGGATACTTGTTCTTCTTTGTGGCGTTGTTCGGCTCCGGTAATCAATACACGATCGCGCATACTACCATCCTTCTTCTTCACAAACAACACCGGTGCTCCCACGGTGACACACTCGGTCGGATGTACCCCTTATCGGCGCTTCTTCCAATTGTACCTTGGTTCCGCTAATTCTTTAGGTGCCATACGATAAGGTGCTTTCGATATCGGTGCGTCCCGGGCACCAACTCCATCGCAAACTCTACCTCCTGCGGGGTGGCATACCAGTATCTCATCCGGGAATACATCCTCAAAATCACAGACTACATCAATGTCGGTTAGTTTAGGATCCCTGTGCTTACATCATGTACGTGACACATAAACAACGGGTACCCTTTCTTGGCGAGAGATCTCGGCGTCACCCCGAAATGATCTTCACGTTAGGTTTATCCACAAATCCTTGTAAGATACTCGCACGCCCTTTAGGGCCTCTCAAAGTCACCTTCTCACGCTCACGGTCAATTTTGGCTTTATGCCGGTTCAACCAATCCATACCGAAAATAACGTCGAAGCTCTCGAGGGGGAACTCGATCAAGTCAACCGACAAGTTGACTCCCATAATCACTAACGGCACGTCTCTATACAACTTAGAGCATGGCACTAACTCTCCCGACGGTTGCATAAACTCACTGTTAATCGCCTCGAAAGTAGCTAGACCCAACCTCAAAACATGCGAACCCGCTACAAAAGAACATGATGCACCCGAATCGAAAAGTACGTAAGATAAAAATGAGTTAACCAGAAAATTACCCGTCACTACGTGGTTGCTCTGATCGGCCTCCTCTCTGCCTAGTGCGAATAACCTCCCAGTCTAATTTTTCTCGACCCCTGGCTGTGTTGGTGACCACGATGGTCGGTTCTGTTTCCACCCGGTGGCGCAGTGCACCCCCTGTTGGCTCGTGCGGGAGTACCACTCTGCTCTTTGGTTACCCTACCCATGTTCCCCGTGTTGCTCCCTGAGTCCCACCCATGTTGCTTCCCGTAACCGATGCCGACCCGGCAGTGTTGGAGCCGTAAAGCACTCAAACCGTCTATGTCCAAACTTCCCGCAATTGTGGCAATCGAACTTGCGCTTTGAACAATCGGTACCTGGATGATTTCTCCGGCACCGCTTGCAATGATAACCGTGGCCGATTAAACCCACGAGGGTTACCTTTCGTTGGTGACCACCACCGCCTAGGTAAGGTGGGAATTTTCGAAAAGGATGATGGTCTTGGTGGGTTTTCGAATTCGCTGCGTTTTTCTTTGCCCCCGATTGTCTTTGAGACACTCTTCCTCTTGTTAGTAGCATACGCCGCTTTAACCTCTCTCCGAATCCTCTCAATGTTGCATGCTACTTCACACATCTCTTTCAGGCTCGTGAAGCCCCTGCTTGCACCCATACGATCCCGGATCGCTAGATCTAGGTGTTGCTCAAACTTCACCATCTTGGCCTCTTGATCGGTACTAGCTCGGATGCATAAAGCGCCAAGTCGACAAACTTCGTAATATTCTTGAACAGTCATGTCCCCCTGTCGGAGATTATCGAATTCAACCCACAGCTCTTTCCTCTTAGATTCGGGAAAGAATTCGCGCCTCAGCTCCTGCTTAAACTCGGTCCAGTTCAGTGGTACCAATACCGTTTCCCCTTGCTCATTTACAGTCTAGGCCAATCGATCTTTGTTAGCACCCCACCACAAGTCAGCCACTCCAACTAAGTAGAAAGCGGCTTGGTCGACCTTCAGTTCCTGGACAACCTAGAGTGGTGAAGATCTTCTCAAACTCCCTAATCCACCGCTCGAGTCCCTTAGGATCTCCCTTACCATCGTACGGACTAGGCCTCTGCTGACTCACGGCCCTAGTCATGCCGGTGGTTGTCCCCTGAGAACGATCCTCTATCAGCTTGTTGACCGCCTGGATCAGGTCTTGATTCATCTTAACCAACTGATCAATCAGCTGGTCCCTCTCATTTCCATTCCTAGGAGGCATAGCTAAAACTACAAAAGTAAACAATCATGTATTCAATTATCACCTATATCATGCCAGAGAATATTTCACATATACTAACACTTACTGTCCAAAATTAATTGCAACACACAGCAACATTTCCCATTACACCAAAATTTAGCACACCTTCCACACATAAAACTCAATATCTACCCCACACATCCTCACTGTGCTCATTTTAGTGAATTTATTCTTAAGGTTCATTTTAGGTGGTGGTCCTGGAGTCGAACGTCTCTCGATACCACTTTGTACCACCCGGTTTCCAATCCCGTCGGCGCGGTATTGGTCACCGTAGTGCCACTCATCACGACACACAGTCGTGGCGGTAACATTCAACATTCCACAATGTGAAGAAAATATACATTCACCATTCATTATTTTTAAAAGAAAATATTCAAGTGAATACAAATATCCTGAAGAGAATGAAATTATGCGGAACGTCAAAGTCTTTAAAATTTAAATTTTTTCAAATAATGTAGAAACGTGTGACTGCGACTACGTGGCTCTCAAACCCCGCGACATCCCAGCAACAAGCAAACATCCATAAAAGTACCTGCTAAGAATCTGCTCCCCATAAATGGATCATAGCAGGGTCAAACGAAAGTAAAACCGTCAACTAAAAGTTGAGTAAGAATAAATGTAGTGTATGTAAAGTAAAGCCAACCCATGAAAAGTACCACCAATTTATGAAGGACCCAACCAATCTATACAAGTTACGACCAATCTATAATGGATACCATACTTCACGACTAACCACCTAAAGGTCCCGAATGTGCACATCCCTCCAAAGGTAAAGCCGCTTGAGAGGAGGATCTGAAGGTCACCCAATGGTACCACAACTAGATGGACCATGACGCGTCTTGGGGTGCAAGGAAACCTTCCGGGTTCCCGGCCGGGTGCTACCCCGTCCGGCCCGACCACTCCACCGCCTGCGCAACTCCCCAAATACATTAAGGACACAACGTCGTAAGGAAACCTTCCCGGGTGCCCGGCTTCGGGTGCTACCCTATCCGGCCCAACCACTACGGGTCTACGAACTTCGATGCCCAATAACCGAATCTCACCAAGTACAACATACGGAACATGTTCGTAAGCCTGGCCAACAACCCACACGAAAGGAAAACAACATAGACCGGGCGCCCGTTTGGAAAGCCGGACGCCCGTCCAGAGGACTCTCTTGGGCGCCCGTCCAAACAATCGACGCCCGTCCAACATACCAGGCGCCCGCCCGCCCCGGATAGATAGACGCCCGTCCACTTAACAGAGTTAGATCCTGAATGTAAAACAACCCCTTAGACACCCGTCCAGGCAATCCAGACGCCCGTCCACGTTAACAGCACTAGATCCTGAATGTAAAACAACCCCCAGGCGCCCGTCCCAGTAAACCTGACGCCCGTCTAGAGATGAAATCAAAGCGCGCGCCGATCGGGAGGCCTGGGCGCCCGTCGAGAGGCCTGGGCGCCCGTCCCACTGGGTTTCATCTCGAACCCTAACAATTCTCTACGCGATTTCTGAGCCGTTTCTCAATTAAACAGCAGCAAAAGCAACACTTTAAGCCCAGAAAACTCCATACAAAAGCATCATATCAACTATAGATTTTAACCAACGCTAAAACACACTATTACGAGCATTTAACATCCCCAAAATAGGACAACCAAGCGTAAACACCCTTGAATAAAATTTTGCAGCACAACACTTTAGGGAAAAATATCAGCGTTATACTCTAAAGCCTACCAACAACAAAACGTAGAGATATTCTTACCGGTTTAAGCTGCGTTTCTTGAAAGCCCTCTGCTATCAAGCTAAAATCGCTCCTCTACGAAGCCCGAATCTATAAAAGAAAACAGTGATCACCAAAAAATTCTAGTGACCCCCAAAGGTAGAACCCTAGATCAAACACAGCCCCCTCCCAACGCATAAAAGGATCGGCCATGGCCTTTGATCGGTCGATCATCATGCTCGAGATGTAGGAAAAGAAATAATGATGCTTACCGATGATGACGGCGACGAATTCCCAAACACCAAGGAGAGATTTTTCTCTCCTTCTTCCTTACAAAAATTCGACGGCAAAGGGAGGTTTGGGCTGAAAATTTTGTGTTTGAAATAAGGAGAAAAGCGTGAAAATCCTTTTAATTTATTAAATTCTTAAAACTCCTTTTCAATTATTAATAAATCCCTCCATAAAGTTAATAAATCCCATAATTTCCAAAAATAATTAGATCTTTTAGTAATTAATTAGGAAATCAAAATTTCGGGATATTACATCAATGAATCTTGTTTCCATCTGATCAACATTCTCGCCTACTTCATCTTGAAATTCTCAAACTTTTGCTTTGCCACTGAGATCTTATTTTGTTTGAATGAGTCAGTTCCTTCACAAACCAACTGAAGTTTCTCCAACATTTTATTTGTAGTAGTGCAATCCTTGACTTTCAGAAACATATTTCTGTCAAGAGTTCTGAGTATGATATCCTTGGCAACATTGTTCAAGTTGTTTCTCTTTCTGTCATCACTGGTCCAATCGCTTTTGGGTTTTGGAATTCTAACTTGTTCACTATTGACAGTTTGCATGTGATTGAACTGAATAGGTCCATCAGTGAGTACATATTTCATCTCGTCATGAGAAGCTGCTAGAAAGGCCTACAAACGACGTTTTTATTCATCAAATATGTCCATGTTTCACATTAGCATTTGTCTGGCATACTGATTGTTTTCCATTGTGTGAGTGAATGAAAACTGGATTATGCAAAGACTGGAAACTGAAAGACTAAGCTTTTTCAGGATATCAACTAGAGGAGATAATTAGAGCAGGTGAGTTTTCAACAATAGCTTGTTAAAGAACACTACTCCGATACCAACTGTTGGTCCCTTGGAAAGGCTAACACAAGTTTAGAGGGGGTGAATAAACTTGTCACCAAAACTAGATTAATTAACAATTAAGGTTCAGTTTTAACTTGTGTGGAGTTGAGCTGACAAAGCTAAGTCTAAGTCAAACTGATTTATACAAAACTGAGTCAACCGGCAGCAGATTTATGTTTTAGCCTTTATCTAGATCATGTTCATACTATAAGAAAAAGCTGAGTATGCAAAAATGAATTCTGGTGAATGTCATTTTGTGAGCTGTGTATGCTTGTAACAATCTGTTTCAGTATGCTGAATAAACAATAATAAATGATGTATTAGTTAATAGGAGAATGTAAATGCATAAAGTAAGTAGAGCAAGAATTATAGTGGTTCCAGGTGGTGTAATCATGTCAGTCCACTCTTCCCCTATGATGTTAGAGGAAAATTCCACTAGAACTCCTTGAGGTACACTGTTACAAAAAGTCCTAAACGATAGTCGTTGACAAATCCCTATTGTCACTATCTAAACAACTAAATAACAGGTTGGATTACTGCTCTTCAACTGCTTGAACCACTGGTCCTTAGAGGGTTGTATTGCCTATTCACCAGCTACCACCACAAACACAGTCTACCCGACTGCAAATGACACAACTGTCCTTGGTAATTCCTTGACCGGATTGCTTCACAGTGTAAACCTTTGATTAAAAATCAAAATTGGGCTGAGAACCAATAAATTGATTCTTGATTGTGGCTCTTCAAAGTGCCGAAATATGGATATGATCGATGTAGCTTGAACACTTGAAGAAATCTGGATATGATCTTGTTGAGCACAAATAATGATAGCAAATCAAATGAACTAGACTTGAGCACAATAACGCTTGTAATCTTGTTAATTCCTTGCTTGATCCTTGATGTCAAGTCCTCTATTTATAGTGTGAGGTCCAACGTTCATCTTGCTTGAATTTGAATTTCTTCAACGTCTATATTTTTCGATGTCAGGTGTCAGTGACCGTTCTGACATGCCAGTTTCTAATCCAATAAGAATTATTGTTTTATAATGTTCAAATGTACTTTCAGTTGCTTGGATGGCTGACTATAAAACTGAGTGTCCTGATCAGTTTTATACTGAGTATGTCAGTTTTCAGTTTGTTAACTGACTTACAGCATTAACTGAGTTTTTACTCTTCTTCAAAAGTCCAGTACTCTATTTATCTGATTTTATGTGACTGAATCAGATTACACTATTCCATATATAGATCATCTATGATTTCATTGTCCTTATGATACATAGGTCTTCTTCAAGATCCATAAAGTCAGTTCAGACAATCACAAACTTACCTGAATTCTAACCTTACAATCTCGGCTTGAGAATCTTCATAATTGAGTTTGAACCATCAGTTCTTCAATCTTCTACAACTGAGTCTGTGTCCCTCTGTTCTTCATATACTGAGTTTGTTCCCTCAGCCTTCAGTTCTAGATAAGTCAACCGAGTCTGTGACCCACAACGAACTTACCTTCTTCAGTTTTGAGTGAACTTCAGTTCTAGGTGTACATTTCAGTCTTATGTCAAGTTCCAGTTATCTAGATGACTTCCAGTTTTCTGTTTTATGATACTTCCATCTATTACAGTGCTCGTCTGGTATAACCTATACAATTATCAGACTCTAGTAAAACTTATACATTCGGTTGTAGACATCTTTTAGCCTTTCACTTTAACAGCCAGCTTCAGCACTTCATCAATGGGGTGTAAACAAACATATTCTTAAATAGAATGAATCATCATCAAAACTAAATTTTATTTCCAACAGTTACTATCCCATGGATTTGATACTATTTTGTCTTGTTTTGTACACTTTTCCGGATGGACCGATTTCTGGAACAGCTAGGAATGGATCTGGACGGAAGAGAGAGTATTGGGCAAAGAGAAGAATGTCCAAGAAGTGATCTGCCTGAAAACGGAGAAAAACAAGCCTGATTAATCGTGGGCTAGGTCCAATTAATCGAGGCCTTAGAGGACAAAAAACTGAAGTCTGCCGCTTCTGCAAGGCCGGTTAGGGTTTTATTGAGTCTTATGTCGGCCATTGAGCCTATATAAAGTGTCACATATACATATCATAGAATGGCAAACATCATATATACTTTGATAGATTTGATGAAATAAAGTTTATTTAGCTCTTTTGGTTCTTTATTTTCCGGTTTCCTCCCCTCCACGCCATCTCTAGCTTCAGTAGATAAAGCTAGATCTCTATAACAGAAGGTATGAAGCTTTGAACGGTCCTTTATGTCTGTATTATGGTAGATCTATTTGTATTTACGTGTTATAGTTAATCTGCATGTTTAACAACCCCATAATTTACTTCAATTAATTAGAACGAAACAATGTATATTCCAGAATAGGAACCGACGTCCCTGATAAATCGGCGGTCTATACCGATTATTGGCGGAAATATTTGGGTCCCCCTAATCTGGAGATTCAGCGTCAACTACGTTGGTTGACATGATTAATTAAAATGATTACTTAGGTCTGACCAATCTAATATTCGTACATCATCAATTAACATGAAGGACTATTAGTGAAATCTTAACTAGGACAAAGTCTTGACGGATCCCTCGGAACATGCTAGTCATAGTTGATAGCTGCTTAGGGAGTTTTTCGGTCTTGAGCCAGTATCTCTAAAACTTATTGCGTATGGAATAATACAACAAACAAAGGAGGTTAGTTGCATATAGACTGTCTGCTTACTTACAGTGGAAGTAGATTGGGTTAGAAGACTGCACCCGTAGCTAAACTGAATTAAAACGTTTGATTAATTTAGGTAAATTATGTTGGGAAGTAAACACAAGGATTAACTATACCAAATTGATAGATAGGTGATGATGGAGAGGAATACCTTTTTGTTTCTATGTTATTGTTGGTCAAAGATCGTGTTTGTCTTCTCAATTAGGTTAGATTCATTTATACTTGACTTGCATTGTCTCTGTGGGATCGACCTTGATTCGACGTTGATATACTATAATTTGACTAAGTACTCTTGCTAGTATAAGCGACGTAATACGCGACGATTAAGTTTTTTGGCGCCGTTGCCGGGGACAATGGCCAATTTCGAGAATAAAAGTATTTAATTCAAATTAAGAAGTTGTTATTTTTCCTTTATTTTGAGTCTAGAGTTGTCCTGAAATATACCTGCATCGTTTTTACTTCCAGAATAAGAAATTCTAAGCCCAATTAATCACGGGTTACCCTCAATTAATCGTGGTCCAGAAAATCGAATTCTGTCAGCCTCTATGAATCTCTATGTATATCCCTGTTAGTTTTGGTTAGTAGGTCCGTAATAGTTGGGTCTGAACCCAACTGATGCACAAGTTGCTAACCGTTTTGCTTGTTTTTATTTTATCTTTCTAGCAGGCATTACAGGACACTTCGGAAAATTGTTCAGCAAGTTTTAAGGAAGCAAAACGAGTCAAGCACTATTCCTCGTAAAATATTAAATATCAAACCAATCTTCATGTATCTAGGCTCAAAGGTTAGAAAGAAGTCTGAAGCAGATAAGAAGCGAGTGGAGGAGGAAGAAGAAGCTCTCAAACGTGAAGCCACGGAGAACCCGAAGGAGTACGAAACTTATCACCCAGGTGAGTTTCCTATTGAGTTAATTGACATATCTTCTGATTATGATTCTGATGATAATGAGGATGACCTTGATACTATGTTTTCAGAGCTGGAGGACTACCCAGACTCGGATACCATAGTAAAGCAAGGAGATTCAGGGATGTTTTGACTCTTGATATCGATTAACGGTGTATCTGAGGATTAGGGCTCTGCGACTCTGGTTAGAGTTTATCATTTTTCTTTTCTCACTCTGTCAGAAAGCAAAGATTCTGGGAACCTTGGACCAAACACGGTCCATGTAATTTTTTGATAGTACCCGAGATATGCAAGCCGGTTTGTGAAAGAATTACAAAATCAAGGCAGGGGGATTCACGTTCCCTAATGATTTCATAGTCCTAGATGTACCAGAAGATGCTAGTGCTCAAGTTTTATTCGGACGGCCTTTCATAGCAACCAACCGAGCTATCATGGATTATGATAATAGGGAAATCACCCTAAGGTTGAACAATGATGCCGTAACCGTTAAGCTCCAAGAGCCCCTAGACAATTAGCCTGAACGTTGCATGATGACCTATGGTTCTGGAGACGTTAGATTTGTGGAGATAAAGAATGAGAGGTCTAGGCATCGAGAGGTTCTTGTAGAAACCTATGAACATGAGTTTATGAGAGTACTTCTTAGAGAACACGAGGAGAAGGACCACAACAAGACGCTCGCGGAAGTCATTACTTCTATATTGCATAGTGATGAGGTAGAGCCGAACGGAGAGAATGTGGAATCCATGGACATAAAGGTTAAGTCTCATAGTCGGGGTAGAGCTAGTGTACGAGCAAAGAGAGCGAGACTTCAAAGGGACAGAGCTCAGAAAGTTTCTATGATAAACCGAGAGATAGCACTCCTAGAGGATAATAACAAACAAGAAGTGAAGTGCATGATGGTTAAGGCCTCGAGAGTGCAAGTTTGGCAAGTTAAAGCCCCATCCCCTGATTGAATGAGGATCCGAAGACAGTCGACCTGGCGAATATATATTCAGAACAACTTCTTGAACCCTTGTTTAGGAAAAGAGTCAATAAAAGTAACCGGATGTAATGACGAGTTTTTTTCATCCTACCACACCCTTAGGTCTGAAATCAATCGATGTTGGGAAGGTTTTTTTACTCGTTATGGATTCTAATGAAGTAGGTTAGGATTGTGTCAGAAATAACAAAAGGAAGCGTAATAAATAGTGATTAGAGGTCAGGATTGAGCTGCAAGTTTATAGAAGGAGTGCAGAATAGGAAATAGTAAAATCTGGAATAAAAGTGGCCCCGATTAATAAGGGTTACCATCCAATTAATTGAGGTAGGGTTTGTCCATCTAAGTGTTCCATAATTTAAATCAGAATAAGAGCAGTCGCCCCGTTTTCCCTCTTTTCCTCCATTCCCACACTCCACCATTACTCTACCTCCTCAATCCCATCATTCACACCTCAATCCCATCAACAACATTACTCCTCTAACCCACTATTCCACTAAATCCTTCTAGCTCCTCCCATCTCTCCTATTTAAACACCCCACTATCACCATTCTTATTCACCTTCAACTACATTCTTCATCTTCATCACGAGTTCCTCCTTTTCTTCTTCACTTTCGAAAATTCGGCCAACATCACCACCACCATCTCTACCACTCTAAACCATTTTCATTCCTTCATCACAATCTCAACACCAAATAAACCCTTTTTTTCCATTCTCTGTTGCTGAGCTGTATTGCAGTAATGTGGGTATTACTATCATTCTTCTTCTTCCTCCATCTACCGCTCTGTTTCATAGAATAACCTGAAAATTTTGTTCCGATTAATTGGGACTAGGGTCTGATTAATCACGAGTTGTTTTTGTTCTAGAAAGCCAACAGTCTCTGTTATCAGCATTCATGCCTCAAAAACACAGCAGAACTGTTCGTCACCCGAGTAGTCATCAGGTTGTTTATGGCGATGCCAACCACTCGATAGGCGGGTTGAGACATTCGATTCATTGGAGCTCTACGAGTCATTCTCAGGTCATTGGAATGGCTGACCTGTTGCTCGTGAGCATGGGGTCCACTTGGAGGATTGTGGCAGTATTTTGCCGAGAGCCATGAACTATCACGACATTCTAGATATGGCAGAGGCACCAAGACAGTTCAATGCATGGTGGTGTGAGAGTTTTATACATATCTGGCGCACTACCCAGGAGCCACATTTGCTATGGTCCGAGGGGTTAAAGTTGATTTCACCATCGAGTGGATGAACGAGTACAATGGGTTGCGCAACCCACTAGTTGGTCCGGAGCAGTATACATCGTCCTCAAATGTTAATGATCTAGAGAGGATATAGATGATTGCTGAATACTTCGGGGTTGTATGGAAGTGAAATCTGACGGGAGTTCTGACTATTTTCCTAGAGAATGACCTATCTTGGGATAGGAAAATGCTGAACAGATTTGTCTGCTCCTGCCTTCTGCCGACCAAGTATACGGCATCTATTACACCGAAGTGGGCAGAGTTGATGTTCTACCTGGAGCAGGAATCTCTAGTTAACATCGGTATCATGATGAATAGCCACATTCTAGAAATCGCCGATGAATCTGAGCGAGAGCTTCTGCCCTATGGCCCGATGATAGATATGTTTGCTCTGGAGAACGCGGTTCCGGTTTTAGTAAAGGATGATTGGGAAGAGCCTGAGCTGAAGATCAGCTCACAGTCAGTTTCACGAGCATCGAGGTGAGTGGGTTAAGGAGCTGAGGGAGAGCGTACTCTGGTTCACTGGGGGACTCGATCTCATAGAGCTCTGATTGAGGAGAATGCAAGAGAGATTGCGAGTTTTCCTCACAAGATGGATCGTATAATGGACTTTTTAGGCGTTCCTCCTTCAACCCCACCGCCAACAACTGCCCCACATCACAGAGCATCCTCTTCTGCTGCTGCTGCCTCAGTTCTGGACCACCTCCTGGTTTTGAAAACCAGGGTGGCTGGGAAGATTATTTTTAGAAGGACTAGTTATTTATTCTTCTTGTTGTTAATTTCCAATCTGTACTTTTTAATTTTATTTTTAATTTGCTATCTAGTATTGTATCAGACTGTTTTTTAAATATAATGAATTTTCGGCTTAAATTGTTTTGGGGTTATATTATTTCTCTGTTACTGCCGTATTTTTATTATACGGTTATTGTCACCCGAATTTCTTCTCTTGGATTGTTTGAGTTATTTAGTACAGATTTTTCAAGGACTTATTCTACGACGCCCGTGCAATTTCTTGGAGATCCATTTCTTTTCCTTGCTCCGCCCTTAACGAAGCTAAGTTCCATTTCGTTTTACATTTTCATCTTCTCATTGGGGACAATGTTTTGATTAAGTGGGGGGTAAGAGCGTCACTTAGCTTTTTAACATATTATTTTAAGTTGCTTGATTATCTCGATTCTCTTGGATGCACTTTTCACCACGTAGACTTTGATTCGTTTCATGTAAAAATTTTGAGCCAACTTATTACATTCTTGTTTCATAATGCACTTGTGAGAGTCATGTCCACTTCTGAAGTAAATGACGTATTAACCATATATTTTGTTATAAACCACCCTCTTTAGCACGAATTGCTCAATTCTTCCGCTTGTAGTATAGATGAAGCATTATTCAATATAGTACGGAAGAATGAGCATGTGTTATATGCATGAAGTAGTAACTTATTAATTGTAATTATTTCAATTGCATTCTATTTTTGAGAACTCAATCTAAGTGAGAAGTATTTAGATGAGAGGAAGAGTCATCCTAGACCGAGAATTGATATTTTTCGGTGGATATACTTTAACCAATTGTTGTAAGAGGATGGTAGCAACTTGAATGCCAAATAAGGTAACCGGGACAAAAAAGACTTGCGAGTGAGAGCAAAAAAAAGTGAGAAATCTACAATGAAAAAGAAAAAAGTATATAATAAAGATAGTGAGGGAAGCGAACTCGTAGCAAAAAGGGCACGACCCTCACATAGAAAATAAACAAATGAGGACCTAAGAGTAATACACGGTCCCCAAGTCCACCTGGTCCAAGTAAGGTTTCATGTTGTTTGCCTGAGTCCGAAGGCAAGAGGAGCGAGTGTACACACTGATAAGTAAGGATTGTGGGGTCTCTATAACTTCAGTCTTTTCTTGAAAGCACTATCACAAAAGTTTTATCACACGACGCATTAATGCATTGGTTAGTGATGGTTAATGGGGAACTTATGGAATGATGCATGACCTATGTTCTGCCCGAAGTCCTTGTTGATATAATGTGATTCTGTATGCATTACAGTTGTCTGCGGGTTATTGCACACACACATTGGTTATGATATGAATGTTGTTTAATATGTTACTAATGGATATGAGCTGGCACGATTTTTATCCCTGCAATGTGAGGCATGGTTTCCTTTTCGCTTTTTTGCTCGGGACGATCAAAAGATAAGTGGGGGGTAGTTGATAGAAGATAGATAGGCTTATTAAATTAACCTTTATTTACCCGAGTAATGCTCTAGAGAAGACATATAGGCTTATTATTGTGAGGAATATGTGTTAAATACTATATGCATGTCCCTAGGTTCATGATTTTGCATCTGTGTTATTATCCCGAGGATTTGATACTGTTTTGTCTTGTATCGTACACTTTTCAGGATGTACCAAAATCTGGAGCAGCTAGGAATAGATCTTGACCAAAGAAAGAGTATTGGGCCAAGAGTAGAAAGTTCAAGAAGAGATCTGCCAGAAAAAAAAAGGAGAAAACTGGCCCGATTAATCGTGGGCTATGCACGATGAATCGAGGCCTTGGAGGATAAGAACCGAAGTCTGCTGCATCTAAGAGGTTGGTTAGGGTTTTATTAAGTCTTATGTCGGCCAGTGAGCCTATTTAAAGTGTCAGAACTCGATGTAATCACATATACATGTCATAGAAGTGCAAACATCATATATACTTTGATAGATTAGATGAAATAAAGTTTCTTTAGCTCTTTTGGTGCTTTATTTTCTGGTTTCTTGCCCTCCACGCCATTTCTAGCTTAAGTAGATCAAGCTAGATCTCCATAAACGAAGGTATGAAGCTTTGAACGTTCTTTTATGTCTTTACTATGGTAGATATAATTGTATTTACGTGTTATAATTAATCTGCATGTTTAACAACCCCATATGAGATTCAGCGTCAGCAACGTTGATCGACAAATTAATATTCGTACATCATAAATTAACATGAAGGACTATTAGTGAAGTGCTAATTAGGATATAGTCTTCATGGATCCCTAGGAACGTGCAGGTCATAGTTGATAGCTACTTAGGGAGGTTTTCGGTCTTGACCCGGCAACTCTAAAACTTATTGTGTATAGACTAATACACCTAACAAAGGAGGTTAGTTGCATATAGATTTTATGTTGCCCTTACAGTGGAAGTAGATAGGGTTTGAAGATTGCACCTATAGCTAAATTGAATTAAAACGTTCGATTAATTTAGGGAAATTGTGGGGGGAAGTAAACATAATGATTAACTACACCAAGTTAGTAAATAGGTGAGGATGGAGAGGAATACCATGTTTGTTTCTATGTTATTGTTGGTCAATAACCGTGTTTGTCTTCTTAATTAGGTTAGATTCGTTTATACTTGAGTTCTATTGTCTCTGTGGGATCGACCTTGATTCGCCATTGCCATGCTATAATTTGACCTAGTACGCTTTCTAGTATAATCGACATAATGCACAACGATCAATGGCGAGTTGAAGGCTTTGCCAATCGATGCCCGTTGCCAAGGCAAGGATAAGAATCGTAAAGGCATGAGGCAGGCTAGATTATTCCTAACTTAGCTTGGCTAACGAAGGTGTGAACTGGCTAGGACAAGGAACCTATTCGTTATTGGGCCTACGTTCAGGCCCAATGTGAATCCACATTCTCTTTTCCGGGTTCGGCGTATCAACGGACCCCAACACATTGATCTCTTCATTATGAAAATGAAAGTCATGGAGTAAGTGTGCAGACGGTTTGATTTAATGTTTGTTGAGACGACTTCCATGAGGCGATGTGCTATGTTAGCGTACGGCACGCAAGCACAGCCAATGTGTCGTGCCAAAGAGACCGGTCTTGAGTTTTTCGACTTGGATGATAGGCGAGTTGTTCGGCGTAGTACAATGAAATGACTTAACCGAATTAGCCTTGCTAAAACTGTTTCCTAGAACCGTGGTAGGATGAACACTTGTAGCTACCAAAATCGGATGAACTGTAAAACGTGGTCTCGATGTCGTGTTTGACAATATCATGGTCTAACAGGGACGTTACGACCTAACACACATCTTATAATAAAGCGGCATGCTTCAATAACTACTTCCATTATGACCTCAAATTTCCCATTTTGAATTTCAAAATGGCGCAACTTCTTTCCTGGGCCTCTACATAAAAGGGGGGGACCCCAACACATGTACACTTTTCAGAAGTTTGAGTATCCTCCGCCAAGAAATTCCGGCAAGCTGTTGAATTTTCCGGCGAGGAGAACAAGTTTCCGGTGAGGTTTTCGAACCATTTCCAAATTTCCACCAATTTTCTTCAAATGTTCAAGGTAAATATCTCATATTTACTCTGATTTTCTTATAACATGTTTTTTTCCATGTAAGCCTCTTTACCCGTGATACTTCCGAGTTTTGTGAAGAACTTTATGTGTTTCATCTCTGATATACTAATAACATTCATGTTTTCCAGATCTGTCTGTGCACACACGTGATTTCACTCTTGAATGTCAGTCCATGTCTGTTTCTCTTGATTCTTGCTTGCCTAAAATGTAAATCCTTTCTTGTATGCCCGTATATGCATGTTTGTCCTGATTTTTGTTGAAAAAATGCCAGGATTGATATTTGAATGCATGTTTAGGGTTGGTTTCCTTGTTTTTTGGCCATCTCTCTAGTTTACAAATAGAATTAGGGCTACAGTTCAAAACCGCACTAACTCTGAATGAGAGGCAAGGTGTATAGATCAGCTAATGCTTTCATCTCGGCCTGACTTCGAGTTTAGGCGACTAATCATCCACTTCACCCTCTTTTAATAGGCTATGGATTTAGAGAGCATAAACAGAGATAAAGAGGTGAGCATTATTGGATCGGTAGAGCGAGACAAGCAGGGGGAGCAGGACGAGGCAGTGGAATTGGATGAGGTACCAGATGTGAGCTTGTCGGCTCAATAAATAAAAGCTCTCAAGGTTGAGTTCATTAGGAAAATTCTCAGCTAGCTGTTGGAAAGAGTAGGATGGAGACCCCCTTCCTACTCCGGCCGGCCTCCTAAAAGCATTTCAGTTGAGTGACAATTATCGGTTTCCATAATATGAAGATGACGTGTCCAGGGTCTGCTATAGAGATCCGCTAGTTAGGATACTGCTCTAGTATAACTCGATGAACAGTAGGCCCCGGCCATCTTTTGACTCTTTCTTTGTTGAGTTCAAGGAGGCTGTCCATGCCATGTGTTGGACATATATTTTATGTTTTAATGATGAGTGCCAGACTAGCTGTTATAGAGCAAAGGCAAAAAGATGCTAGATTAAATGTATAGGTTTACTAGAGTTTGATCTTTGTAAAGGTTTGATCAAACAGGCATTGTAAATAGGTCAGCAGACTTTTTCAGCAGACCAATCTAGGTCAGTAGGGTGTCCATGTCAGTAGACTAACTCGGAACCTACTGATCGTTGAGGGCTGTGGGTTCAAACTCAGTTATTTAAGGCTAAGGATTCAAACATAGTATTTAAAGTCAAGGATATGAAATCAGAATTTAGGGAAGTCTGTGATGACCTAAACTGATTACATATACCTTGTGTATAATGTCTAAGTTCCATAAAGTCATATGGTGATTGGAACTTAGTTATAATCAAAATGGTGTACTTTAACTTCACAATTAAAATTTTAGATTAGAGGCAGTTGGCTGAAGTGTTATTAAAACACAACAGACTAAAATCAGCTGACAGATATGTACAACAGCAGACTGATATACCTTAGGTGTCTGCTGAATGGAAATCTCGATTAAATCAAAGTTTAAATTGAAAGATTAAATGGATAATGATGGATTACAAGCCTTGATTTTGTCAACAAATCAACGGTCAAGATAAAAGGAATGTTGGGAAGATTCAGATGATTATCCAATGGTTATAAGTCAAAGGGTGGATAGTCTGAAAACTGACAAAAAGCTGACTGACACTGTCAGTACTATGAACAGTGACAAAAGCAAGTCAAGATGGAGACAAGTCTGAAATGGATACAGTTTAATTACAAACACAAGTCACAAGTCTCACACCTATAAATAGGGGACTCCTGACTCAATTTGAAGATGATGAACAACATAATAATCGATATGAAGCTGTCATGTTTTTGATCAAGAAAAACACCCTGCTGACATATACTGAGCTTAAATTTGCTGATCAAGATTTATCTTCAAGTGTAACCTGCTATCAAGTTACATCAAATATACACACTTGAAGACCTCAAGCTGCTGATCATTTCATCCTGATCAAGTTGTTGAATGCTGAATCACTTACTTGATTCAACCATTCATTAACAAAAGTTCTTTGAAGAGAGAAGCATCCAAAACAGTTTGATTGTTTCCGATCTAGCTAATGGTGCAATTGTTTCATCATAATATATTCCTTTTGCTTGTGAGTATCCCTTTTCTACCAGTCTTGCCTTGTTTCTGTCAATTGCTCCTTGTTCACCATCTTATTTCTGAATACCTATTTTGTACCAATGATGTTTGCTAGGTGTGGTCGATCCACTAGTTCTCAAGCTTCATTTCACTCAAATTCATTGAGTTCTTCTTGCATTTTGGTGACAGGATCTTGAATTGTATCATCTATTGTGTTGGGTTCAACCTGTGACAGAAAATAGGTTAGCATACTCTCCAATTGCCTTATGGTTCTGACACCTATAGTAACATCTTAAATGAATTTCTCAGCTGAATGATCTCTGAACCAGTGAATGTCTTGTTTCAATTGTGTTTGTTGGTCCCTTGGAAAAGCTAACACAAGTTTAGAGGGGGGTGAATAAACTTATCAAAAAAAACTAGATTAAAAACAATTAAGGTTTAGTTTTAACTTGCGTGGATTTGAGCTGACTAAGTTGAGTCTAAGTCAAACTGACTTATAACACACTGAGTCAACTAGTAGTGGATGTATGTTTTAGCCTTTATCTAGATCTTGTTGTTTCTATATGAAAAAGCTTAGTATGCAAAACTGAATTTTGGTGAATGTCAGTTTTTGAACTATGAGTAAGTATAACAATCGGTTCAGTATGCTGTATAAACAATAATAAATGTTGTATAAGTAAATGTCTGTGTGTAAATGCGTAAAGTAAATAGAGTAAGAATTATAGTGGTTACAGGTGGTGTAATCCTGTCAGTCCATTCTTCCCTTGTAATGTAGGAGGAAAATTCCACCAGAACTCCTTGATGTACGTAGTTACAAAAAGTCTTAAACGATAGTCCTTGACTAATCCCTATTGTCACTATCTAAACAACTAAAGAACAGGTTGGATTGCCGCTCTTCAACTACGTGAACCACTGGTCCTTGGAGGGTTGTGTTGTCTCTTCACCAGCTACCACCACAAACATAATCTAACCGACTGCAAATGACAACTGTCCTTGGCAAATCCTTGACCGGATTGATTCACAGTCTAAACCTTTGATTTAGAATCAATGTTGGGCACTTGTGATTCTTCAAAGTGTCAAAATATGGATACAATCGATGTCGCTTGAACACTTGAAGAAATCTAGATATGATCTTGTTGAGCGCAGATATTGATAGCAATTTGAATGAACTAGACTTGTGCACAAAAATGCTTGTAATCTTGTTAATGAGGTATTTGATCCTTGATGCCAAGTCCTCTATTTATAGTGTGAGGTCCAACGTTCATCTTGCATGAATTTGAATTGCATCAACGTCTATATCTTCAGATGTCAGGTGTCAGTGACCGTTCTGACATGCCCGTTCTTCATCCAATAAAAATCCTTGAATTATAACGTTCGAATTTACTTTCAGTTTCTTCGATTGCTGACTATAAAACTGAGTATCCTGATCAGTTTTATACTGAGTATGTCAGCTATCAGTTTGTTAACTGACTTAGAGCATTAACTGAGTTTTTACTCTTATTCAAAACTTAGTACTCTATTTATTTGATTTTATGTGACTAAATCAAATTGCACCATTACTTAAACAAATCATCTAAGATATCATTGTCCTTATTATTCTTAGGTCTTCTACAAATTCCAAAAATTCAGTTCAGGCCATCACAGACTTACCTGAATTCTAACTCTACAGTCTCGTTTTAAATCTTCACAACTGAGTCTGAACCCTCAGTTCTTCAATCTTCTACAACTAAGTCTGTGTCCCTCAGTTCTTCAAATACTGAGTTTGTTACCTTAGTTCTTCATTTAGATAAGTCAACCGAGTACGTGTCCCTCAGTGAACTTACCTTCTTCAGTTTTGAGTACGACTTCAGTTTTAGGTGTACATCTTCAGTCTTATGTCAAGTTCCAAATGATATAACCTATACAATAATCAGAATCTAATAAAACCTATGCATTCAGTTTTAGACATCTTTTAGCCTTTCAGTATAACAGCTAGCTTCAGCACTTCATCAATGAGGTGTAAACAAATATGTAACTAAATAAGATGCATCATCATCAAAACTAAATTTATTGCCAAAAATTTCCCCCTTTTTGATGATGTCAAAACCCTCCTTAAAAGAAAATCTTAAAGATAAAAACAATGCAAAGCAAGGTAAAACTGGAAACTAGATTTCATGAAGTTTGCAAAAACAGTAATAGTTACACAGTTGATAATAACTGAAATATGATCTAAACATTTCTTTGTGTAACATTGATAAAATTCTCTTCCTTATCGTGAAGAAGAATCCTTCTTCAATCTTTGTATCTTCCTTTTGGAATGTCCTGATATAATCCACTTGGCTTGTTAGTTTCCACTTCCTCCATAGAGCAAACATAGGAAGATGTCTTACATCCTTCTAGTAGTCTTCAAATTCAAAAATATAAGCTTTCAACTGTTCTTTCTTATCTTTGATTTGAAGTGTTTCTTCAATTCTCTAGATCTTCTTATGATGTGCCATCTTCTGATTATGAAAAACATCATATAAGAAATAGGCAAGTGATCCTTCATAAGTCTTATGGCTATATTTCGTTTTGACATGGTTATAATCAGCAAAAAACTTTATCCATAGATCCTTTGTCAGAGTAGCTCTTCTTTCTCTAGGTTGACTATACTTGGCAATGAGCTATTCTTCAGATAGTTCTTCAACATCCACGATATTAGAATTTATTTGCTAATTTTCATTTCTTGATTCATAACTCGGCTTCAAGCTTCCATTTTTCTTCATATAACTTCAGCTTTTCTTCCTCCACTTCCCCTTTTTGGCATCATACAACTCATTGATTAGCTGATGTGTTGCCTTCTGATCTGCTGAAATCTCTTTTTAGGAAGTAAGTACTTCTTGGAGTTGAGTTTCTAAACCATATATTCACTGATTTAGATGCCATTCTGCCATGGCTTGAATCTCACGATCCTCTTCTGTTGTGATCACAAATTTCTCTTTCAGACATAGAATTTCTAAGACTGAGTTTGAAGTTGATTTCTTGATGACATCCAACTTAGTATGAACTGAGACGTCAGTCTTTTTTCTGTAGTCCAAGTATCTGGAAATCTGTGACAAAAGACCATTGAAATCTTCTTTATGATTGAGAATGATCTTCAAACTTTCTTCTACTGTGCTCAATTCTTCTACTGTCAGCTTTTCCATTGGATCTTCATCATCTGCTTCTTGGATCTTAGACTGACTGTTATCTTCAATTATCATCAGTTGCTGAGTTTCATCAGCTTTGCCTTCTTCTTCCTTATTGTCAGTTGTCTGATTTTCAACTAGCAATTCTTACAGGTGATATGATTTCCCTAGTTTGATCTTCAGATTGTGCTTCTGGTTGCAAGACTGTACTCTTTTTTGCATCTTTTCTTGAATCATCATCTTTACCATCATCTTTCTTCTTTGAAGCATCCTTGGGCAATGATGATGTAGCGACTCTCCTCTTAGAGCTACGCCATTGAATCTCTTATAGAAATTGGTGAGAAACTCATCCATAGGAAACAGAGCATATAAGTCATTAACTACAAGTTTCTCCAGCAATAGCTTTTCTAGAGTTTGTAAAATATCCTTGATAGCTTGATGAGAGTGTTCAGTCTTGAGCTTTAACTTCATCAGTTTGATAATCCTTTCAGCTTCGAAGAGGTACTCCTTTGGTTGCTGAGTTACATGTTCCTCTTGCTCAACATGCATAGAAGAATCTTGTCTCTATGATATTTTCTGCTTAAGGTGAGAAACAATATCAGTAACCATGCTCTTCTTCTGACTGACCGCAGTTGTCAGTTGTTGTTCCCTCTCACTTGGTGCTAACTGACTTGAAGTGCTTGGGAAGAAACATCTTCCAACTGAGTTTCTCCTTGTGTTTCAGCTTTCCTTTTAATTCCTTGCTGTTGAACGATCTGTTGAGACACAGTCTTCTTATTGGATTCAGGTTGGGAAGTCTTCTTCTTTGGACTTACAACCGCTGTGATTTTCTCAGTGGTTGTAGATGCAGAAGCAGTTTGTCCATGTTTCTTCCGATTGCTGAGTCTCTCCAAATAATACCGAATCACTAAACAAAGACATTTTCTTAACAAAAATCTAGCAACCAACTGCATTCCTTCATCTTTGGTTTTGGTAGCACATGCTAATTAAGCCATGTGTTTCTTTTTGATCTGGTTGAAAATATAGCCAGCCCAGTTGAACTTGAGACCGTCCCATAAGACATTCATCAGGTGTATCCCATCTTGATTAAGCGGCTTAACCGCTTTGTGTTGTCCGACGGCGTGCTTCTTTGATCAACTTTCTTTGAGTAAAGAAATTCAGGTTTGAGCCATATCAGCTGCAATTTGGTTGTTACGTAGTGAAATTTGCTTTAGAAAAGCTTCACGCTTGAGCGGCAAATAGGTTAAATCTATTGATTTCACTATAAGGTCCTTGAAATCAAATAACTGGCTGATAATTTACTTATTAACGAAAATATTTTGGCCATGAACTCTTGTTAAGAGTGAATTCTTCAGCATCTTCATGTTTTCCCTGAATTGCAGTAAACCTTCCAAGTCTAAGTCTTTTTGCAATTGAGCTTCCAAAAGGTTTCCCAAACCTTGTAATCTCCCAATCATTTCTGATATAAAACTAGAGAGAAAGTATTGTAGCATGTTCTTTGCAAATTCATTCTGAGTAAAAGAATGCAGTTTGGTGATTAACCTTTCCTCTTGGGTTTGTTTATAGGCGGCCATTAAAAGAAACTTGGCTTTTTATGGATATAAAAAAATTTTAAATTTGTTAATATGTGTTGGGAAGAAATGAGAGGATATATAGAGGTGGGGAGGCTGACGGTTGTGATCTTCTAAAGATTTTTGTACCAACTTTTCAAAAACGATCGAGTATTTGTGTAACTGATGCATGTACTATTCCTACGATCTGACATTTTCTGGGTGGGTATACACGCAACAAATTCTGACAAAATGGCGGTAATTAAATGCGATGTAACTGTTGTCGGTATTATCCTTTTGTGTTTTGACTTTCTTCGACTGGCCAAAAACTAACTTAGATCAGTTCTAAGATGTGTTCAGTTCCGTCAATTCTTTAGTTCAGTCGGCCTGTTTGAGATTGTTGATGTCAATGACTGATCTGTCAAGTAAGCGCACCTAGCATGAAAAAGATCAATCCCCTTGACGAATCACTAAGCTTGAACTTACTTTGATAATCTTCAATTCAGTTCTCAGTTTAGCAAACCATTCTTTGTCCAATGGTTTGGCAAAGATGTCAGCCAACTGATCCTTAGTTGGGACATAGAGAACTGTAACATCCTTTTTCTCCATGTGATCCCTTATACAATGAAGTCTCACATCAATGTGCTTAGTCCTTGAGTGCAAAACTGGATTGTCTGTTATAGCTATTGCACTAGTATTGTCACACATTATAGGAATCAGTCCTTCTTCTATTCAATAATCTCTCAGTTGTTGTCTTATACATAAAAATTGAGCACTGTGACTTCCGGTGCTATGTACTCAACCCGACTTTGATGTTGAAATAAAGTTTTCTTCTTCTTTGAACCATGACACAGTCTATTTCTAATGCGACATGGGCCTGATGTACTCTTCATGTCCACCTTGCATCCAGCATAGTATGAGTCTTAGTAAGATATCAGTTTGAATTCACCTTCCTTTGAGTACCATATCCCAACTCCTTATGTGTCTTTCAGATACTTCAAGGTTCTTTTTTCAACAGTGAGATGGCTTTCTTTAGGTCTTTTTTGAAATTCTACACAAACACCAACTGCAAAGGATATATCTGGTCTACTTGCTGTAAGGTAAAGTAGACTTCTGATGAGACTGTATTTTATGGGACTATCTGTGCTTATTGTATATCTATTTGGTCGGGAGGTGCTCTGTTTCGGGTATGTTTTTATGATTTTCAGGTTTTAAGAGCCCGGAAGAGACGATGGAGGAATTTTTGACGTATAGAGCAATGTTCGAATGTTTTGTTGGAGAAGGGAGGAAAACGTCATTTCAAGAATCGTGAATTTCAGTTTTCGCCAATGTCGAGATCGCGACTAATAAATAGAAGACAAAATCTATTAAAACCAACTGTGGATTTTCGCTCTTTATTCACATCGGGACTTTTGCTATTAAAAAGACCAATTTAGTAATTAAGTATTATTATTATTATTATTATTATCATCATCATCATCATATTAGAATTCTTTTAGAAATAAGTGGGCCTTTGGCCCAAATTAGGATTCTGAGCTTTTCATTTATATGTATATTACGTGAATAAAAAACGGAGGATAGTTTTTTAGGTTTTGAATAAGAAAAGGAGAATGGACGAAAAGAGGAAGGGAACAGAAAAGCTGTGCATCTCCATTATCGCCGGCAATTTTGTTTAATGTAACACTCTTTCTTGTTTTTGTTTTGTTTTCCTTTATTTTATTTATTTATTATGAATAACTAGTTTTTATTTCCAGTTGATTGATTGTTGAACCCTCGATTTCATATGGTTGTGAGGTCTAAATGTTTTTCTTCTCGTTTGATTGTTAGTATTTATCTATTTTCTGATTTGCAATAGATGATTAGAATTATTGTTTGATTGTTGGCGCGCGATAGTTAAACGATTATTTTGATCTAGTACCAAAATCCATCTTAGGCGGTTGCCATAAAAGATTGGATTTTTAGTGGTAAACAACACATTACCTGCCGGTTCGTAGCCCGTAGGATTCTCTGTTGTGGAAATAGATAATCTAGGTTAAAATTAGTCCGGTTGGATTAATACCTTGAATTGGGTCTCTCAAACCTTAATGCTTCCAGGATTCCAAACTCTTATGACCATGTCTAGGGGTGTCTTCCGGTTAGAGAATAATTAACGATCGTGTCTTGATTATCAAATTTCGGAGAGATTTGTCACTTGGCGGTTGGCGGTGACTATAACCAATTTATTAATAATTTAGCGAGTCATCCTTGAATCGATGATCAATTGTAGGAATTGAGGGGGAAATAGTTAATTAGCTGGAACTTTCCTTCGTTTATTTTTCATTTATTTTTAGGAAATAGGTAAAAAAACCAAATATCTTTTCTTTTTTACGAGTTTTAGGAGAAATAAATCCACCGTTCCCTGTGGATTCGACCCCTACTTCTACTATACTAGCTATAGAGGTTGTAGGTGATTTATCTTTGGTGATTTGACGACCCACCAACTTCCTATCATTCTTTGGTAGAGAGTTTGATCCACATTCTTGCCATCTTTGTCTTCATCAAGTCTGATGTTAGTTCTAATAGGTGTTGTAATGCCAGCTGATTTCTCCATCCCAAACTTCTTGATTAGTTCTCTAAAATACTTGGTTTGGTGAATGAAAATTCCATCAACCTTCAGTTTTACTTGTAGACCGAGAAAGTAATTTAGTTCACCCATCATACTCATTTGAAATTTGCTCTTCATCAAAATTGCAAATTTCTCACAGAATAGTTCATTTTCTGATCCAAAAATGATGTTATCAACATAGATCTGAACTAGGAGAGTGTTATTTTTTACTTTCATTCTGAATAAGGTTTTATCGATAGTTCCTTTTGTAAAACTATTATCCACCAAAAACTGAGATAGAGTTTCATACCAAGCTCTTGGTGCCTGTTTCAGTCCATAAAAAGCTTTTCTCTGTTTAAAGACTTTGTCAGCTTGGTCTTTAATTTCAAATCCTGTGGGTTGCTGAACATCGACTTATTCTTCAAGTATCCCATTCAAAAATGCACTTCTAACATCAATCTGGAACATTTTGAATTTCTTGTGAGCTGCAAAGGCAAGAAATAGTCTGCTTGCCTCTAATCTTGCTACTGGGGCATAAGTTTCATCAAAGTCTATCCCTTCAGCTTGTGAGTAACTGTTGGTACCAGAGAAGGGTAAAACTATAGTCAGAGGGGGGGGGGGTGAATGACTATAGTGGAGTTTCAAAAACTTTTCCGGTATTTAAAAGCTTTTGGGCAGCGGATAAGTCCCTTCTTACTATGTTGTTTCAAAGTAGTTTGGACAATCACAGATATAGATTATAATCTAAGCAATTTAAATGAACGCAGTAAAGTAAATTGCAGAATGTAAATTGACACAAGGCTTATAGTGGTTCAGGGTGGTGTAATCCCTTAATCCACTCTTTTCCTGTGATGATTGGAGGAATTCACTATTGTTTTTACAGATACAATAGTATGATTTTCCTTGACTTCTCAAGCTTCACAATCTACAAGACTATCACTCCTTGGTATAGCGGCTTGGTGATTGAGTCTCTTTCAATGCTCCTTGAGATTAAATCCTTGATGGTATCATCACATACACAACCCGCTTCTCGGATGACTTACGATTGATTTGCTTGATTTATTGTGAATGAGATTCAGAACCTTGATTGATCAATCTCAGTACTGAATATGAAATTATAGTTCTAATGTTTGAGTTGATATCTAGATAAATCCTTGTAAGTTCGGGAGAAGGCTTTCAAATTGTGAGTTTACGCTTAGTTTTCTTTTTCTTCTTGTTATAGTTGTCTGTCTTTCAATGCCTTCTATTTATAGCCTTGAATATCCTTGATTTGAAATTCTGTCTGTTGGCTATATTTATGAGGAGAATAATCCTTGATTTTATTCTTGATTCCCCCTTAATTATATTCTCCATGATTTCAGTGATCAGATTTTTTCCTTCAAATGTATTGCAGAAAATCCGTCCTTGATTGATCCTCTATTGATTGTACATTAAATGCATGATCCTCTGAATTTTCATCATATTTCAATTCTGTTATGATAAGGATTACTTCGCCGTTCTTCGAACGGTCGAGTGATCCATATGAATTTTCCGTTTAGATCTCCCTTCACTGTTTTTGCCGTTACTCTGCCGAAAGTCAGTTTACTCTACCGATTCACTGTTTCCTTCATCACTTCAGTTTAAGGAGAATCTTTGTACTTCACTGATCATTGATTTGAGTGAGATCAGTGTACACCATATTTGAACATTAAATTTCATCCCTTGAAACATACTTAGACTTATCCAAGGTCATCATAGACTTCCTTGGTTATAAGTCAAACCATTAAGTCTTCACTGCTTCTCTGCTGGTGCTTGGCTGGCTTCACTTTGCCGAATATCATTTTACTTTGCCGTCCTACCAACTAGTACAATACTTATCGACTTAACTTATACAATGTGTCGGACTCTAAGTAAGACCTATCTGAGAGAATTCTAACTTATTTTCGAGGCTTGCTATAACGACTAGTGTGGCCATCATCAAAACATAATAAAATGTTCTAACAATTTCCCCCTTTTTGATGATGCCAAAACCCTCATAAGCTTTGAACATAAGCAAGCCAATTTTCATAATAATCACGGAGAACAAAAATCCAACAATTTTATTCATCCATTCAAGGGTAATAAGTTGAAATTTATTCAAGTGTTACAAACTACATTTTGCTTAATTGACCTTGTACCTTTTGAACTTTGTAGTGCGAACCTCTTCAATGTCTTTCCAATCAATTTACGGAAACTTCCACTTCGGTATGCCATAGCGAGTGTATTACGATACTCCTTTGAATACTTTCTTGGCAAAGTGCATTGAAATCTGGCATGGTCTCATTTGCCCAAGGTTCTCCAAATTACTTCTCGAGTCTTTCCCTAGCTTCAGCAATATGTGAGTCAGCAAACTTGAGACTTTGGTAGAGACTCCACTGCTCATCTTTGTCCAGTCTACCCATAGGGTTGAAGAATTTTGCCATATAGTTGAAGTCTTCTTGTTGTTCGGTTGGCAAGTCTTACGGTCCTTTTCTTTGAAAGTGGTATGCATTTGAACTTGGTTTCTTTGTTGGATTGTTTTAGGAGTGCAAACTCTCTCTTGAAATCATTGTAGAGTTTGGCCATATCAGTTCTCATTCTTTCATCTTGATAGCTTAGCCAATCAGCCCATGCTTCATCTTGTGAGAGATGAGGATAGAGTACATCTGGTCCAGTACATCTGCTTTATATTCTGCTTTTCTTTTGTGACCAGTGTACGTTCTGTGCCCACCAGTGTATCTGGAGCTGCTGCTACCTCTGCTGGTGTTTCCTCTGGTGCTAAGTCTATGTTGATTTGCTGATCCACTTTGTTGACTAGATTCTTGCCTTTGATGTTTACCGGGTCTGTCTCTGTCATCATCTCTTCTTTGCATAGGATGAGGAAATCCAGTGCAAGGTTCATTTAGGGCTCTTTCTCTTTCTTCTCTAGCCCTCATTTGTTGTTCTTTTGCTTCATTTCTGATCCTTATTTCTCTGTCCCTTGCTCTCAGTTGTTCTTCAATAAAGTTGTGGGGTCTAATAGTTGATCCTTCAGGCATATCCTGATTTTTCCCCCTTTTTGGCAGCATCATCCCTCTGCTGGATTAAGATGCTATTTGTTGCCTCTGCCATTCCAATCAGAGAGTCGAGCTTTGATTCGATGGATGTGAATCTGTTATCATGACTAGTCAGTTTCTCAGTGACACGGCGGAATCTTGTTCCAAATGCCACTGCCATGGATTCATTTTCCTGAGAAATGTGTTGCCTGAGCCCTGTAAGATTGTTTGTGATGTTAATGTTGAGTTGTCTCATCATGTTTCCTTGGCGTTGAACGACAATGTTCAGTGCCTCGATGTATTCAGCAATGGCCTCAAATTTTCGCTCAATAGAGTAGCTTTTGTCATTGAATGCCGAGGTCATGGATCTAAGATTCATGGCTTCTTTGCTCTAGTTCTTACGCGATAGATCTGCTTTGCTTTTTCAAGGTTTCATTTGAGACACTAGTGGCGGTGAGAGAGTTTGTGCGGATGTCGGTGGTCTGGAGTGCATTTGTTGTCCTTTGTCTTCTTTCTTTGAGTCACGTCTACATGGACATCAAGTCTTCAAGAATTTGTGTAGATGTGTATCTTTGGTGTGGCTTGAGGCTTTGTTCCCCCTTGCTCTGTCTTTGAGGATTGTCTTGGCTGGAGTGGAAGCGGTGAGCGGTGTCCACTATGTTTATGCTGTCAGCCGGAGTTGCAGCGGATAGTGGTTGAGTGGTTGTCTTGGCTGGTGTTGTGGACTTGTGGGATGCATGTGACTATAGGAAGTTGCTTAGAAGAATGTCATCATCAATTGCGTCCGGTGTATGAGTAACCTCTTCTCCTTGTTTGTTATGATAATCAGCATGGTGGTCATCATTGTCATCGTCATCCTGATCGTCTCCACCGTCTTGATCAGTGTTATCATCATCATCTCTACCATCTTCTGAGTCATCATTGTGGCTGTTAGAGATCTGAGGCAGTTTTGCCTTTGCAGCATCTACCATGTCCTGGAGAGGAGATTCATCAAGTACACCAACCAGAGTGGTGATTCCCAAAAAATTGAAGAGCCATGCTTCCTCAGCAAGCATGTGTTCCGAATCTTGAATCTGATTTCTGGAATCGCCTTCTTTCCATTCAAGATATTCTGCAATTCTATCATCAATATCGTTTGCAGACAGTTGTGCAGGTTCTTCTGGAGATTCCTCATCATCTCCAATGTCTCCTGTGATTTCCTCATTTAGAGGTTGTTCATCCTCACTTTCTTTTTCTTCTCTATGTTGTCCTGCCTCAACATCAGTGTCCTCTTCTTCTTCTTCTTCATCGATTAATTTTCCAATGTTTGACTTGTCCAAATTGCATTGAACCTTTTGTTTCTTTCTTTGACCGGAGAGAAGAGTTGTTGTTTTCTTTCTTTTCCCTCCTCCTGTTTGTTTTTGCTGTTTAACATAGGTAAACAAGACCTTAGATTCATGTAGTTTGTGAAGTTGTACAATAGGGACCTTGAGACATTGCATCAGATAGTGTAACTGAATCCTATATGACTTTTTCACCCAGGTGTCCTTTCTTCGTCTTTCATACATTTGTTCCCTTATTGGCTGCTTTAACTTCACCTTGAATTTGTTCTTTGAGTCTCAAAAAAGTATTTTCCCAATTAAACTCTAGATTGTTGTAGATGATTCCCGATAACGCATTCGATTTACTGTCATGGCATTATTTGCTCCCAACTTTCCTTGATGGTTTTGCCAATTAGGGCTTTGAATTGATGAATGGTTTCTTTAAAGCGGATCTAAGACAATTGACTTTCTTAGATCTTGTGTTTGCTGTTTGGCGATGGTTACGAGAAATCATCAGGTTTTGTGGTACCAAGATTACTTTTGCTTGACCACTTATTGGAAAGTTTAAGATGTTTTGGATTACCTTTTACGTAATCGGTATGTCTCTGCCGTTGTGAGATGCAACAATCTTATCTTCTTCCCATTCGTCACCTTGTACGCAGAAGCCCGAGAGGCGTATTTTGTAGATTTCGAAGAAATTAGACTTTCATGCTTGAGACTTGATTCTAAGGGATTGAGAAAGGTTGATAATTTTAGGTTTTTGCATCCAGCTGCCAGTCGTTTTTCTTCTTCATCATTTCCACAAAGTTTTAAGTAGTGTTCTTCTTGAAAGAATGATCTAGTGGCAATCGATTTTTCATACCCAGTTTTGGTGGTTGAGGAGGATGAATCCATTGTTTGGAGGTTAGAATAATTTTTGAGAGTGAAATGTGAATTTGCAGAGGAATGTATGATATGCAAGGGAGTGTAAAAATTTCTGAAAATCTCTAAGTGTAGTTTATATAGGGTGATTTGGGTAGTGTGAACATGGTTTGAATATGGAAGGATTTTATGACATAATGGCGTGATTTTGTGTAAGTAAATCGCGATATTCGAGCGAAGTGGGGGAGTGGATTGAGGTAATTAATGATAGAGCCCGGGAATCGAGGCGTTTGTAATTCAAAAAGAATAATATAATTACCTCCATAATTATAAATTGATCTCTACGTGTGTAATCATCTTCAGGATAATCTTCCATAACTCCCTTATTCTCTACGTGTAAAAAGGTTGATTATGTTCACACTTTAATTTACCCATGATTCCAATCTTTACTTGGTGAAGTGCCTTTGCTAGTCGATCGGCCCGGTGTAGTTACTTTTCTTTGAGCCGCTTCATTTGGTATTCTACCAATCGGTGAAGTTAACTTCACGAGTACGATGCCTTACTGCTACATCTCGTGTAAATGGCAAGGTTTTGTCTGCCGATGAAGTCAACTTGGTGATTACTCGGTTAGCCGCTCTTTGGTTTTAGTCGATTTCAATCATTCCTAACTTCGATTCTCAACATGCTAAATCTTTCATGGTGAGTGGTTTAGTGAATATGTCGACCAATTGAGCTTGGTGGGTATGTATTTTAGAATGACATCTCCTTTTCAACATGATCTCGATGAAGTGATGTCTTACATCAATGTGCTTTGTTCTTGGATGCGATCTTTGGATTTTGATAATAGATATTGCACTTGTGTTGTCACACATGATTGGAATTGTTTTCTCTCTACACCATAGTCCACTTAGTTGTTGTCGATCCAAAGTACTTGTGCACAACAAGCTACTGCTCTTTAGTATATATGCAGCCTACTTTGTTGATGTAGATATGGAGTTTTGCTTTTGCTATACCATGAAACTAGTCTGCTTTGCCTAGCATTTGACAAGTTCGGATGTGCTTTTTCTATCTATTTTGCATCGGCATAGTCGAGAGTGCGAATATGATATCAACTTGAATCCTCAATCTTTTGGATACCAAATTCCTACATTGATATTGTTTTCAAGTATTTGATTATTCTTTTGGGTGCTAGAAGATGTGATTCTTTTGGTTGAGCTTGAAATCTTACACACACTCCTACTTGCAAATGATATATCGAGGTCGCTTGCGATTAAGTATAGTAGGGATCAATGATTCCTCTATACATTTTCGATCAACATCATTTCTAGTTTCATCTTTTCCAGAATGACTCTTGCACACCTTGGTGTATCACATTTGTGCCACTTATATCCATCTGAGTACTTGTGTATTAAGTCTTTTGTATACTTGGCTTGGTGATGAAAATTCCATTCTTCATTTGCATTACTTGAAGGCCAAGAAAATAATTGATTCTCCATCATTCTCATATCGAAATTTGCTCTTCATCGAGGTTTGCAAATTTAGCACATAACTTTTCATCCTCTCGATCCAAAGATGATGTCATCAACATAGATTTGTACTAGCAATGTGCTTGTTCCTTCCTCTAGTTTGAATAGAGTCTTATCTATAGTTCCCTTGTTGAATCCATTCTTGATCAGAAATTGTGATAGTGTTTCATATCAGGCTCTGGGTGCCTGTTTGAGTCCATAAAGAACTTTCTTTAGTTTGTATACTTTGTCTTCCTTTCCATTGAGTTGGAAACCAGGGTGTTGTTCCACATATACTTCTTCTTCCTAGAGTCCATTCAGAAATGCGCTCTTGACATCCATTTGATAGACTTTGAAGTCTTTGTGTGCTGACAAAAGCTAGAAAAGTCGATTGCCTCAATCTTGCTCTTTGGTGCAAATGTTTCATCATAGTCTATTCATACAGCTTGAGAGTAGCTTTTCGCAACTAGCCTTGCTTTATTTCTGACAACAATCCCTTGCTCATCCATCTTGTTTCTGAATACCCATTTTGTTCCAATGATGTTGGCCATATCAGTGCATCAACAAGTTCCCGGACCATTTCTTTCATATTCATTTAGTTCTTCTTGCATGCATTTGTGATCAATCTGCATCTTGAATTGCATCATCTATTGTCTTGGGTTCCAATTGTGATAGAAAACATGTTAACATATGCTCTGGTTGTCTTACGGTTCTTACTCTGTGTGGATATCTCCAATAACTTGTTCTTGAGGATGATCTCTTAGCCAATTTAGGTGCAGTTGGAGTTGTTCTTCACTTGGTGCTTCTATAATTTCATGTTGTGCATGAGCTTCAAGATTCTGGAGCTTCTTACATTGTATTGACTTGTGGCTCATCTTGATTTTCAAAATTGTGATGCGAGAATAGTTCTTTAATCTTGTTGTATTCACATACACTTGTCTTTGTGCTGCTTCTTCTTCTTATTCTTGAAGACTTTCACCATTTGTATTTGGTTTATCAAAGACTACATGTATTGATTCTTCAATCACCAATGTTCTTTTGTTGAGTACTCTGAATGCTATGCTGGTGTCTGAGTATCCCATAAAGATTTCTTCATCAGCCTTTTCATCAAAGGCATGCAGTGATTCCTGTTCAAAACAAAACATTTTGATCCAAATATATGTAAATATGAGATATTAGGTTTTCTGCCATTCCATATTTCATATGGAGTCTTTCCATGATGTTTGTTGATAATTAATTTGTTTTGTGTATAGCATGCTGTGTTTGCTACTTCAGCCCAAAATCTCTTTGGCAAGCATGCTTCTGCAATCATAGTTCTGACTGCTTCTTTGAGAGTTCTGTTTCTTCTTTCTGCTACACCATTTTGTTGTGGGGTTCTGCTGCGAGATAATTGATGCGATACTCCATTTTCTTCACAATAGGTTACGATAATTTCATTAAGAAATTCGGTGCCTCTATCGATCTAATCTTGATGATTTTGATTCTTTCTCATTTTGGAGTCTTCTTAACAAATCTGGCGACTTTTTGAGTGTCTCTTTCTTCTTGTTCATGAAGATGGTCAGGTGTATTTTGAGTAGTCATCCACCACTAGCGAGGGTGTATTTCTTACCACTTACACTACTTGGTGTATTTGGTCCAAAGCAGTCCATATGCAGCGGATGTATGATGGCGGTCAAATTATACCCGTAAAGTCATCAGCGTTGACCTTAAATCGAGATTAATAATGTATATTTCATATTAAATCGATCGTTTATATTTATTATTTAATGTTAAGTGATTATTAATATGATATTTGGTATTTATTGTTTTTATTGTTAAAGACCGATTTATTGTGCGATAAATGCTGATTTTGCGAGATCACGACAAATCGAGAGGATAAATGTCATTCAATCGGAAATCTCGAGATAATAAGGAAGAAAATCGGAGCATTAATCAAAGGATAAATCGGATCGATTCAAAAGAATGCGTTGGGAACAAGTCGGACAAAGAGGCGCGTTTAACTGCGTGTAAAAGGGCTCGATCGGCCGAGCCTATCCATTCGATCGACCGAGAAAGTCGGCGCGGTCACTTGAAGTTTATCCGCGAAATCGCGTGTATATCTTCTAGATCCTTCTAGGTCGGCAAAAACCTCTATATAAGTAGCGCGACTCTACGAAATTTGTAAAAACACACCAACACACACCTTAGACATACATACAATACCTTTTTATAAATTACATTCATAGCTTTGAGTGCGTTACAATGTGTAAACATCGGTGATTTATTATGGTTTGCAAATATGTAAGCCTTTAATTTTACATTGTTTTTATTTTTGATAATTAATACCCCAATTATGCTTTATCGTTTGAATTAGTTAATCATAGCTAGATGATGTAGATCTAGAGCTATGACATTGGGGATGTGGCGACTCTTGTCTATGGGGATCCCGTAACCTCGTCATCTACTTAGTTTCTATCCATGAATGCATTGTTTAATTAATGTGTATCTAAGTTAGTTTATATGAATGCTTTACGAATTACTATTTAATCATTGCGTATGATGAAATCTTTGAGAGATATATTCTAAGATGTAATGCAGGTTGAAATCGTTCGGGTGACCGAAAGGTGTCATTCGGTCGACCGAGGCCTTACACTCGATCGACCAAGCCTGTTTCATCGATTATTTACCTTGCGTCTTTATGGTAGGTTTAGCCTAGTTGAATTTATTATCTCGGTAGGTATGGCTATGGTTACATTACTCGCTTAGTTTAATTAAAACGTGTAAAAAGGAAATACCAATATAAAACTCTTAGGTAGGCTTATGAATTGCTCTTCACGGACGTTCAGCGTTATCTAGGTAGCTTTATATTCGGGAATTGCATGCACACCTTTATCGTCGTCGTAGATTAGCATGAGACTATAACTTGGTAAGTGCTAGTTGGGCGAGAGCTTGAGTAATCGCTTAGGAAATGCGCTAATCATAGGAATGTTGCCTGAGCGAGGTGTCACGATTAATATCGGCATCCTTAGTGTAAAGTAGCGTGCAAGTTATATGAGATGGATACCCAAAAGGTGAAGTCACGTAATGTATACGGTGATCAGCAACCTAGCGGTGCTAAGTCAAGTTAAAGAGGATGACTCCGTAACCAATCTAAGATAGATACAAGCGGATTGATAGTTAATAAGTTGAGTTTATTATATAAATTATCTAGGTCCAAGCGATAAAGACTATAATTGGGGAGGTTAATTACGTTGTGTCGAGTCGTGTCTTTACCTTTCTTGTCTTATGTTGGTGCGTAGCCGCCTCTATGTCCTTGACATGTTTAATTAATTGTTTGTATATAAGATGATCCACAATTGGTTCCTGTGGGATCGACCTTGATTCATTATAGCTATACTACGATGGGACTAGTCCTCTTGCTAGTATTGGTTTATGGTGGTCAAGTATATTATAACCTGATTGACCCCGATCAATGTAGAATTCTTGTTGTTGATTGATAGGGTTTTGACTTGAAAGAACTTTTGATTTGTTTCCATTTCTGACATGCATCACATAGGCTTTATTTCTTGAATGTGATCTCTGGCAGGCCTTCAACTAACTTGTTCTTTGATAATTTGTTGTTGGTCTTGAAATTCTGGTGATTTAGTCTTCTATGCCATAACCCGACTAGTTATTTATTTGTTTTGACAAACAAACATGTTTTGCCTTAGCGATTTTCCAATCCACCACATACATGTTATCTTTTCTTCTTCCTGCAAGTACTACTTTGTTGGTTAGGCTATGAATGACTTTGCATCCTTCCTTGCTGAAGTGCACATTATAGCCTTTGTCACAAAATTGACTAATGCTCATCAGATTGAAATTAAGTCCTTTGACATATGCCACATTTGGAATCTTCAGATTGTTCTTGAGCATTGTGCCTCCCGCCTTAATCTTGCCAGGGTTTTCTTTGCCTCCAAATGTGACTTTGGGTCCATCAAAAGCTTTGAAGTCAGTGAGCCATCTCTTGTTTCCTGTCATGTGCTGGGCGTCCTTTGTACATATACCGGACATCTACAAAACAATTTAATTAAGTTTAGGTACCCAACACTATTTGGGTCCATACACATACTTGATCATGCCTCACTACTCAAGTGTATATCAAATGATCTTCTTTTGGATAGTTAAAGTCATCAACTTCATATATATATAATGCATGGCGAGAATAGCTTCTAGTATTTCTACTAAAGTTATTACGATACTCTCTACTTTTGGTGCTTTTGCATCCTTCTTCACTCTCCAATGTGCGTTAGGAAACTGACTTGCTTCATGTGTCTAGGAGTATACTAGTTTTATTTTCTTAAGCACATGATGCATATTATGGAATGGTTTCTTCTTGTATTTTGGAGGTGCAACATTCAATCATCTTACGAAGGATAAAGTTTTCCTTTACCTTTCAGAAAGTCCTTGCTTTTGATTGACTTGATTGATGATTTAGTCTGCTGTTTTACTGCACTTGGTTTTGACTTCACCGGTACAAGATGAGTGGTTGAGACCATGGTCTGCCCCTTTCTAAATTTTGGTTCAATGTTGATCCTGGATTTAGAATTGTGTTGACCATAGTTTCTACTATTATCCTGACTATTGTAGCCAAGACCATATCTCGATCCAAACCTTTTTGAGGGTTTCTAAACTGGTTCATTTGTTATCTTAACTGGTAGGGGGGTTTTCTCAACTGATCTGTCAACAACAGATGTATTAACCTCTGCTGTTTGTTGATCATTTGAGTAGATCTCCTTACTAGTTAGTAAAGCTTCTGCTTTATCTAGTTCTTTCTTTAATCTTTTATTTTCCTTTCTTAGATCCTTGCATTCCTTTTCCAGAATTTCATGATTCATTTCAATTTCATCAAATTTAGTCATGAGATTTTGGACTGAGTCTCTTTGGATCTAAGGAAGAATAGAAGATTGTGCAGTGTTAGATGTGGATGCATTTGATGAAGAGTAAGAACTAGATGTTACCTCAGTTTCATCTGATTTTTTGGCCATTAAACATAGGCTTGTTTTCTCAATGTCTGAGCTATCACCTTCATCTTTGTCTAATTCTTTGTTCATGAGGCATAGACACGCTTTTTCATTGTCTGAGCTGTCTTCCTCATCACTGTTATCTAAGTTGTTATCAGATGATTCTTCATTCTTTTCACTGCTAGATTCAGCCTTGAGTGCTTTATTGCCTTTCCTCTTTTCAAATGCTTTGTATTTCTTCTTTTCATCATCTTTATCATTTTCTTCAGGACAATCTGCCTTGAAGTGACATTTCTTGTTGCAGTTGAAGCATCTGTATTCCTCATCTTTCTTTTTCATGTCTTTGTTTGAGCTTGACCTCTTGTTTGATGATGAGTTTCCTTTGAATGGCTTCTTTTTGCTAAACCTGTCAAAACCTTTAACTAATAAAGCTACATGTTCTTTAAGTTCATGCGTCTCTTTGCTGATACAATCGGCAAAGTTACTTTGCTGGGGTGCAATCAGTGCATTGGCTTTTTGTGTCTCTGCCGGAGCACCATCTTCACCGTTCAGTTCGAATTCATGAGCTTTAAGTTGGGACATCAATGTCCGAGTGTCAGTGCTTGCAAGGTTTGTGGTTCTACGATTCACGATGTTAAGATCTTCCATCTTTCGAGGTAAGCCTCTCAAGATCTTTAAGCATACTTCTTTACGGGGATATGTGTGTCCAAGGTACATTGCGAGTTCACTTGATGATGCTAGAGAATCATTTGTCCATTTGAGCAATGGATTCACCAGTCTTCATTTTGAAATTTTGAAATTTCTGTTTTGCAACAGATAATTTGTTGTTTAACTGCTTCAGATCCTTCATTTATCAATGCTAGCTTGTCCCACATCTCATTTGTTGTCTTGCAATCTTTTATTCTCATGAACATATTGCTATCTAGAGTCTTCAAAATCATATCTTTTGCAACAAAGTCTATATTTGCTCTTCTTCTGTCATCCTTAGCCCAATCTTTCTTGGGTTTGTCTGTTTCCTTCCCTTGATCTGCTCCTGTGGATACCACGGTCATGATCATGATTGGTCCATCATTAATGGCGTCCGACATCTCATAAGTGAGTTCTTTGCAAGATGAATAGCATTCTTATTTTATATTCATCAAAATTATTAACATTGAAAACATGTACTTTTGACATAAAGTTTGAGGAATCCATAGGTGCAAATAATAGATTTATATGTGAGTGAATAGGAAACTCATATTTGAAAACTACTTTGAAAATATGTGATCTCCTTGTTACCAGAAATTAGATCTGAACAAGTTACGATACTAGGAACCTTTGCTCGATACCAATTGTTGGTCAGAGAGAAGGGTAAAACTATAGTCGAGAGAGGGTGAATGACTATAGTGGAGTTTCAAAAACTTTTCGGTATTTAAAAGCTTTTGGGGCGGCGGATAAGTCCCTTCTTACTATGTTGTTTCAAAGTAGTTTGGACAATCACATATATAGATTATAATCTAAGCAATTTAAATGAGCTTGATAAAGTAAATTGCATAATGTAAATTGACACAAGGCTTATAGTGGTTCGAGGGTGGTGTAATCCCTTAATCCACTCTTCCCATTGATGATTGGAGGAATTCACTATTGTTTCTGATTACAATTGTATGATTGTCCTTGACTTATTAAGCTTCACAATCTACAAGACTATCACTCCTTGGCTGCTGCAGTGACTTGGTGATTCAATCTCTTTCACTGCTCCTTGAGATTAAATCCTTGGCCCGGCTATCACACGCACAACTCCTTCTCGGATGTCTTTTGATTGATTTGCTTGATTTATTGTGAATGAGATTCACAACCTTGATTGATCAATCTTAGTACGAGAATATGAAATTGTAGTTACGATGTTTTAGTTGATCTACAGATAAATCCTTATAAGTTCGGGAGAAGGCTTTCAAATTGTGAAATTTACTGCTTAGTTTTATTTTCTTCTTGTTATAGTTATGCATACTGTCAATGCCTTCTATTTATAGCCTTGAATATCCTTGATTTGAAATTCCGTCTATTGGCTATATTTATGAGGAATAATCCTTGAGTTTATTCTTGATTTCCCCTTAATTATATTCTCTTGATTTGGTGATCGGATTTTTCCTTCAAATGTATAGCGAGAAAATCCATCCTTATTGATCCTCTATTGATTGTGCATTAAATGCATGATCCTGCGAATCTTCATCATATTTCAATTACATTACGATAAGGATTACTTCATCGTTCTTGAGCGGTCGAGTGATCCATCGACTTTCGTTTAGATCTCCCTTCTTTGTTTTTGCCTTTACTCTGCTGCGAAAGTCGGTTTACTCTGCCGATTCATTGTTTCCTTCATCACTTGATTTTAGCGAGAATCTTTGTACTTCAGCGATCATTGATTTGAGTCGGATCGGTGTACACCATATTGAACATTAAATTTCATCGCTTGAAACATACTTAGACTTATCTAGGTCATCACGGACTTCCTTGGTTATAAGTCAAACCATTAAGTCTTCTTTGCTTCTCTGCTTTGGTGCTTTCTTTGGCTTCACTTTGCGAATGTTTGTTTTACTTTGCGGTAATATCGAAATTTTGACTTACTAATTGATTAATAAAGGATCTAATTACTCGGGAAATTATGGGATTTAATAATTTTTATGAAGGATTTATTAGTAATTAAAAGGAGTTTTAATCACTTAATGAATTAAAGGGTTTTCACTCTTTTTTTCCTCCCTTATTTTCCCCAAGCAAAATTTTTTGACCTCAAAAACCCTCCCTTGCCATGACTTGCTTGTGAGGAGGAAGGAGAAAAATCTCTCCTTGGTGTTTAGGAATTCGTCATCGGTAATCATTGCTTTCTTTTATAGATTCGAGCCGTTGAGGATCGTTTCTAACAACAAGGGCTTTCAAAAGCGCAGCAATTCGGTAAGGATAATTCTATCTTTGTCAAAAGTTTAACTTGATCTTTGTAAAAGTTTAATTTAAGACTTCTATGCTTGTGTGCCACGGTTTTGGTGTGTTAAGCGTTCCTAGTAGTGCGTTTTGTGTTAGTTAAAATCTACGATCGATATGATACCTTTGTATGGGGTTTTACGGGCTTAAGGGGTTGCTTTATTTGCTAATCTGTCAAAAGCGGCTCGAATCGCGTAGAAAATTGTTAGGGTTCGAGATGAAACCAGGTGGGCGGGCGTCGAGGCCTCGCAGGCGGGCGTCTGCCTTGATTTCATCTAGGCAGGCATCTGGATTGCTGGGCGGGCGTCGAGGGTTGTTTTACATTCGAGGATCTAACTCTGCTAAAGTGGGCGGGCGTCTGTACATTACGGGCGGGCGTACGCTTTGAGTTAGTTTTGGGCGGGCGTCTGCAGGTTACTGGGCGGGCGTCACGAGGTGTTTACATTGAGATCTAACTACGATGTTTTGGGCGGGCGTCATTGTTTGGGCGGGCGTCGATAGAAATCACTGGGCGGGCGTTCGGTATTCAGGCGGGCATCGATCTATGTTGTTTTCCTTTCTTTGTGGGTTGTTGATAAGTCTTATGAATATGTATGGTAAGTTGGGTTTTGATGAGTGGAGGCTTTGATATCATTGTGGGACTTGGTGTTGGGCATTGAGGTTCGTAGACCCTTAGGGGTTGGGCCGGATAGGGTAGCTCCCAAAGCCGTAAACCCGGGAAGGTTTCCTTACGACTTCAATGACCTACGTGTTTGGGGAGTTGAGGCGGTGATGTGGTCGGGCGGATAGGGTAGTACCGAAGCCGGGGAACCGGGAAGGTTTCCTTGCACCCGGCGCGTGATGGTCCATCTAGGATGGTACCATTGGATGACCTTTAGGACCCTACTCTCTGAGGGCTTTACCCTTTTGAGGATGTGCACATTCGGGACCTTTAGGTGGCTAGTTGTGATGTTTGGTATCTGTTATGGGCGAGTCGTAACTTTTATAGATTGGTTGGGTCCTTCATAAATTTAGTAGTACCTTTCTTGAGTTGGTTTTACCTTTGTACACTAGATTTACTCTTACTCAACTTTATAGTTGGCCGGTTCGTACTTTCGTTTGACCTGCTATGATCCATTTATGGGAGGCAGATTCTTAGCAGTACTTCTATGGATGTTTGCTTGTTCTTTGGGATGTCGCGGGGTTTGAGAGCCACGTAGTCGCGATCACATGTTATCTACATTATTTGAATTTTAAATTCTAAAGATTTTGATGTTCGCATAATTACATTTTGTACTCACTTTAATATTTTCTTTCAAAATAATGAATGGTGAATGTTTATTTTCTTCTGTTGTGGAATGTTGAATGTTACCGCATACATTGTGTGTCGCAATGAGTGGCACTACGGTGACCAATACCCGGCGGCGCGGATTGGAAACGAGGAGTGTTACAAAGTGGTATCGAGGCGTTCGACTCAGGACCACCACACTAAAATGAACCTTAAGAATAAATTCACTAAAATAAGCATAGTGAGGATGTGTGGGGTAGGTATTGAGGTCTATGTAGGGAAAATGCGGTGAATTCGATGTATGTGGAAATGTGGCTGCATGTTGCAATTCATTTTGGGCGATGAGTGTTAGTATATGTGAAATATTACGTGGCATGATATGGCGATAATTGAATGTATGATTGTTTACTTTTGTAGTTTTAGCTATGCCTCACAGGAATGGAAATGAGAGGACCGGTGATTGACGGTTGGTTAAGATGAATCAAGACTGATTCGAGGCGGTCAACAAAGGTGACAGATGATCGTTCTCGAGGGTCGACCACCGGCATGACTAGGAGTGTGAGTCGTGAGGCCTGCTTGATCACGATGGTAAGGGAGATCTAAGGGACTCAGCGGTGGATTAGGGAGTTTGAGAAAATCTTAGCCACTCTGAGGTGTCGGAAGGCGAAGGTCGACCAAGGTGCCTTCTACTTGGTTGTGTGGTGATTTGTGGTGGGGTGCTAACAAAGATCGGTTGGCTCAGGTTGTAAATGAGCAAGGAAAGCGGTATTGGTACCTTTGCTGGGTGAGTTTAAGTAGGGTGGCGTGAATTCTTTCCCGAATCTAAGAGGAAAGAAGCTGCGGGTCGAGTTCGATAATCTCCGACGAGGGGATATGGTATTCAAGAATACTACGAGAAGTTTGTCGACTTGGCGGTTTATGCATACAGTGGTGCCATTGAAGAGGCCAAGATGGTGAAGTTTGAGCAACACTTAGATTTAGCGATCCGGGATCGTATGGGTGCAGCGAGGGGCTTCACGAGCTTAAAGAGATGTGTGAAGTAGCATGCAACATTGAGAGGATTCGGAGAGAGGTTAAAGCGGCGTGCGCTACTAACAAGAGGAAGAGTGTCTCGAGGACAATCAAGAGGCGACAAAAGCGGAGCAATTCGGAAACCCACCCGGTCGACCGTCCGCACCGGAAAATTCCCACCTTACCAGGGTAGTGGTGGTGGTCGGCCGGTGATGAGAGGTAACACCAGGGGTTTAGTCGGCCCACGAAGTTATCATTGCAAGCGGTGCGGAGAAATCATCCGGGTACCGATTGTTGAGTCTTGTGAGTTGATGTCACAATTGTGGGAAGTTTGGACATAGGCGGTATGAGTGCTTTACGGCTCCACACTGTAGGGTCGGCATCGATTCACGAGGAAGCAACATGGGTGGGACTCAGGAGCAACACGGGGAACATAGGTAGGGGTAACGATGGCAGTGGTACTCGCGCGCGAGCCCGACAGGGGTGCACTGCGGCCCTTTGGTGAAAGCGAAACCGACCATCGGTCGGCCGGCCTGATTCGGTGAGAAAAATCAGATTGGGAGATTATTCGCCTTTGGGCGGAGAGGAGGCGGCGAGCAACCACGTAGTGCGGGTAATTTTACGGTTAACTCGTTTCTTATCTATGTACTTTTTGATTCGGGTGCATCATGTTCCTTTGTAGCAAGTTCGCATGTTTTGAGGTTAGGTCTAGCTACATTTGAGGTAATTAATGACAAATTTATGCAACCATCGGGAGAGTTAGTACCATGTTCTAAGTTGTATAGAGATGTACCATTAGTGATTTTGGGAGTCAACTTGTCGGTTGACTTGATCGAGTTCCCTCTCGAGAACCCGGCGTTATTTTGGGTATGGATTGGTTGAACCGGCATAAAGCCAAAATTGGTGTGAAGCGAAGAAGGTGACTTTGAGAGGTCTAAAGAGTGCGGGTATCTTACAAAGGGATTTGTGGATAAACCTAATGTTAAGATTATTCGGTGATGACTTTGAGATCTCTCGTCGAGAAAGGGTACCCGTTGTTTATGTGTCACGTACATGATGTAAGCACGGGGATCTAAACTAGCGGACATTGATGTAGTCCGTGATTTGAGGATGTATTCACGATGAGATACCAGGCATGCCACCCGGAGGAAGTAGAGTTTGCGGTGGAGTTGGTGCCGGGACCGGACCGATATCGAAAGCACCCTATCGTATGGCACCTAAGGAATTAAGCGAGAACTAAAGGTACAATTGGAAGAAGCTGCTCGATAAAGGGGTATATCCGACCGAGTGTGTCACCGTGGGAGCACGGTGTTGTTTGTGAAGAAGAAGGATGGTAGTATGTTTGTGTATTGATTGCGGGGTGAACAGCGTCCGCAGTGAAGAACAAGTATCCGTTACCTAGGATCGATGACTTGTTCGATCAAGCTACGAGGCGGTATTTTCTCGAAGATTGATTTGCGATCGAGGATATCACCCGGCTCGGGGGTAGCGGATGCGGATATCTAAAGACCGCATTTCGTGCGAGTGCGGACATTATGAGTTCCACGGTCATGCCTTCCGGATTGACCAAGCGCGCGGCGATTTTCATGGATTTAATGAACCGGGTATTCGGACCCTACTTAGACCGGTTGTAGTAGTCTTTATCGGCGACATCTGGTCTACTCTAAGACTAAGGAAGAACATGCCGAGCACACTGAGGCTCGTCTCACTGCGAGTTTCTGAGAAAAACAAGCTGTATCTGGCTTGTCTAAATGTGAATTACGGATTTGGAGCAGTGGCATTCTTGGGGCATGTTGTCTCGAAAGATGGGGTATCCGTTGATCCGAGCAAGATAGGCGGTGGCGAGGTGGCCAACACCTAATAATGTTGCTGAGAAATTGAAGCTTTTTGGGTTTGTTTGGATACTACCGAAGATTTGTAAAGACTTTTCCAAGATTGCGAGGCCAATGGCTGCGTTGATGCGAAGAGAACCGGTTTAAGTGGGATGACATTTGCGAGAGGCGTTTCAACTACTTAAGGAGCGGTTGACCACGGCTCGGTGCTAGCATTACCCGGCGGGAGTGAGGACATCGAGGTTTATCTTGATGCATCGAAGAATGAGTGCAGGTTGCGTCTTGATGCAGCGGAGGTGGTGATCGCGTATGCATCGGCATTTGAAACCATACGAGGGTAACTACCCAATCCACGACTTAGAGTTGGCGGTGTGGTCTTCGCATTGAAGATATGGCGACACTACTTGTATGGAATAACTTTCAAGGTGTTTGGATCATAAGAGCGAAGTACATATTCACACGAAGGAGCTCAATATCGTCGAGGCGTTGGTTGGAGTTAATTAAAGATTATGACATGGAAATTCAATACCTCGAAGGAAGGCCAATGTAGTGGCGGGCGCTTTGAGTCGGAAGTCGATTCATTCCTTGTGCGAGAGTAGTACGGATCGGTGCGCGAAGAGTTGGACCGTATGGATATTTGTGTCATCGAAAGCGGAGATAAAAGCGACCGTCTTGCAACCCGAGTTGTATCTTTGAAATCCGGGTGAGACAAGTGGCGACAAAGTAATTGAGGCAAGAAGGCCAAGATTGAGTGCAGGCGGGCGGTGATTTTACGTTACGAGGGCGGTAGTATCCGGTTTAAGAGTCGGTGGTGTGTACCCGGCCGGCGAAGAACAAGGCGGATCTTGAGTGAAGCTCATAAATGCGCCTTATTCGGTTCACCAGGAGGAGACAAACTATATAAAGATCTCGGGAAAACCTTTTGGTGGCCTGATATGAAGCGCAAAGTAGCGAGAATTTGTGTCAAAGTGCTTGACTTGTCGAGAAGATCAAGATTGAACATCGGCGGCCCACGAGGGTATCTGCGGCCGTTGGATGTGCCGGTTTGGAAGTGGGACTCCATCTCCATGGATTTCGTATCACGGATTACGGAGGAGCCCTAAAGGGAATAATATGATTTGGGTCGTCGTGGATAGGCCCGACCAAGCGGCGCATTTCATTCCGATGAAAGACACTTGGAGTAAGGCGGAGTTGGCTATAGCTTACCGGAGGAATATTGTGAGACTACATGGTATACCCAGTGACATTGTGTCGAGATAGAGATCACGAGATTCATATCTCGGTTTTGGCGAGAGCTCTGAGGCGACCTTAGGGGCGGAGCTACGAATGAGTCTGACTTTTCACCACCTGCTACCGATGGTGAGGCGGAGAGGACCATACAAACTTTGGAAGACATCTTTGAGGGCATGTGTTTAAATTCAAAGGCTCTTGGGAGGAAAAGCTCGATCTTATTGAGTTTTCATACAACAGCGGCTACCATGCGGTATTAAGATGGCACCTTTTGAGGCACTTTATGGTAGGAAGTGCAAGAGTCGGTTTGTTGGGGCGATTCGTCCGGCGATGATTTTGGGACCGCAAATGATCGAGGATACGGTCAAGCGAGTGCAGACGATCCGAGAAAAGATGAAGGCTGCCCAAGATAGGCGGAAGAGTTATGCCGACTTACACCGCCGGGATATTGAGTTCGCCGTGGGCGATAAGGTATTCTCTGAGTATCACCAACGGAGGAGTAATCGTTTTGGCAAAAGGAAGTTGAGTCCCAATCGTGGGGCCATATGAGGTCTTGGACCGTATAGGTGAAGTGGCATATCGACTTCGCCTTGCCACGGCGTTGGATAAGGTGCATGCGTGTTCCATGTATCCCGATTGCGCAAATCGTGAGTGACCCTTCCCGCGTGATTGAACCGGAGGTGGTTGAGCTAGACCGATCCTTGACTTACGAGGAGAGTACCGGTGCGGATATTAGATACTAAAGATACGGAAAACAAGGGGCGTGAGGTTAGCATCGTCAAGGTCTTATGGTCTAACCATGCCACCGAGGCGACATGGAAAATTTGAGGATGCTATCGACGAAGTACCCGCATTTGTTCTCTTAAGGTATGCAATTCTCAAGCCTTGTTCATAAAATCCTTTTGCTTATCTTGGGGGCGAAGGGTGCTTTAAGGGGGTGGATTAACGCCCGATCTGAACTGAACCGAGGGCGAAGTTTTGTCTTAAGGGGAGGATGTAATATCGAAATTTTGACTTACTAATTGATTAATAAAGGATCTAATTACTCGGAAATTATAGGATTTAATAATTTTATGAAGGATTTATTAGTAATTAAAAGGAGTTTTAATCACTTAATGAATTAAAGGGTTTTCACTCTTTTTTTCCTCCTTATTTTCCCCAAGCAAAATTTTTTTAGCCTCAAAAACCCTCCTTGCCGCCGACTTGCTTGTGAGGAGGAAGGAGAAAAATCTCTCCTTGGTGTTTAGGAATTCGTCATCGTATGTCATTTGTTTTCTTTTATAGATTCGAGCCGTTGAGGATCGTTTCTAGCTTAGCAAGGGCTTTCAAAAGCGCGACAATTCGGTAAGGATAATTCTATCTTTGTCAAAAGTTTAACTTGATCTTTGTAAAGTTTAATTTAAGACTTCTATGCTTGTGTGCCCACGGTTTTGGTGTGTTAAGCGTTCTAGTAGTGCGTTTTGTGTTAGTTAAAATCTACGATCGATATGATACCTTTGTATGGGGTTTTACGGGCTTAAGGGGTTGCTTTCTTTTTTCTTTATTTCGTCGAAAAATGGCTCGAGAATCGCGTAGAAAATTGTTAGGGTTCGAGATGAAACCAGGTGGGCGGGCGTCGAGGCCTCACAGGCGGGCGTCTGCCTTGATTTCATCTGAGGCAGGCGTCTGGATTGCACTGGGCGGGCGTCGAGGGTTATTTTACATTCGAGGATCTAACTCTGCTAAAGTGGGCGGGCGTCTGTACATTACGGGCGGGCGTGCGCTTTGAGTTAGTTTTGGGCGGGCGTGCAGGTTACAGGCGGGCGTCGAGGTATTTTACATTCGAGGATCTAACTCGATGTTTTGGGCGGGCGTCATTTGTTTGGGCGGGCGTCGGTAGAGAATCCTTGGGCGGGCGTTCGGTCTTCAGGCGGGCATCGATCTATGTTGTTTTCCTTTCTTTGTGGGTTGTTGATAAGTCTTATGAATATGTATGGTAAGTTGGGTTTTGATGAGTCAGAGGCTTTGATATCATTGTGGGACTTGGTGTTGGGCATTGAGGTTCGTAGACCCTTAGGGGTTGGGCCGGATAGGGTAGCTCCCAAAGCCGTAAACCGGGAAGGTTTCCTTACGACTTCAATGACCTACGTGTTTGGGAGTTGCGAGGCGGTGATGTGGTCGGGCGGATAGGGTAGTACCCGAAGCCGGGAACCCGGGAAGGTTTCCTTGCACCCCAGCACGTGATGGTCCATCTAGGATGGTACCATTGGATGACCTTTAGGACCCTCCTCTCTAGGGCTTTACCCTTTTGAGGGATGTGCACATTCGGGACCTTTAGGTGGCTAGTTGTGATGTTTGGTATACATTATGGGGCGGTCGTAACTTTTATAGATTGGTTGGGTCCTTCATAAATTTATTAGTACCTTTCTTGAGTTGGTTTTACCTTTGTACACTAGATTTACTCTTACTCAACTTTATAGTTGATGGTTCGTACTTTCGTTTGACCCTGCTATGATCCATTTATGGGAGGCGATTCTTAGCAGTACTTACATGGATGTTTGCTTGTTCTTTGGGATGTCGCGGGGTTTGAGAGCCACGTAGTCGCAGTCACATGTTGTCTACATTATTTGAATTTTAAATTCTAAAGATTTTGATGTTCCGCATAATTACATTTTGTACTCACTTTAATATTTTCTTTCAAAATAATGAATGGTGAATGTTTATTTTCTTTCTGTTGTGGAATGTTGAATGTTACCGCCACGACTGTGTGTCGCAATGAGTGGCACTACGGTGACCAATACCGGCGGCCGACGGGATTGGAAACCAGGGTGTTACATTGCCGTCCTACCAACTAGTACAATACTTGTCTGACTTAACTTATACAATGTGTCAGACTACAAGTAAAGACCTATCTGAGATAATTCTAACTTATTTTGAGGCTTGCTATAATAGCTAGTGTGGCCATCATCAAAACATAATAAAATGTTCTACTTGGTAACCTTTTTCTTCTTGTTTTATTTACGACAATATTACCTTCTTCATCAAGCTTGTTTCTAAAAACCCATTTAGTTCCGATTATGTTGACATGATAAAGCATCTACTAAATCCCAAACTTGATTTCTCTCAAATTCATTGATTCTTCTTGTATAGAAAAAATCAAATCTAGATCATTCAAAGCTTCTTCAATTTCTTTTGGTTGGTGAGATAGAAAACATGCTATCATAGCATCTGGTGATGTCTTGTCGAACACTGCTTGGAAATCATCTATCACATTCTTGAGGGTGATCCACAAATCCATTGATGTATTGGGGTTGCATCAAAGGGTCTTCATTTTTTTGAATTGGTTCTTCTTAAGCTTGATCAATTTCAGTTGGATCAATTTCCTGTTGTTGTTAGGATCACGGAGTTACATTACTGAGGCAAGCGAGGTTGATCTTATCTGTAGAATCTGAAATCCTTAATCTTTAATATCAATGGCCAGTTACAGAGTCTTGTTTGGTGAGGTGACAAACTGGTTCTTCCTTGTCTTCAATTGTGTCTCCCGTAAACATTGGTTCATAAAAAACAACATGTATTGATTCTTCATGCTTAAGTGTCCAATTGTTTAATACTCTAAAAGCTTTACTGACACTTGAGTAACCCAAAAATATTCCTTCATCAGCTTTGTACTGAAAAACCTTGAGCTAATCCTTTCCATTATTATGAACAAAGCATTTACTTCCAAAGGCATGAAAGTATGAAACATTTGGTTTTCTTCCATTCCAAATTTCATAAGGGTTCTTTTCAAGTCTTTTGTTCATGAGAGCTCAATTGAGTATAGCAATTTGTATTTTCAACACGCTCAATATCTTTCTGGCAGTTTTGATTCACAAATCATTCTCCTTCCAGCTTCTTTGAGTGTTCAATTCCTCCTTTCTGCTACTCCATTCTGTTGAGGTGTTGTTGTAGCTGCAAGCTGGTGAGTCCTCCATTTTCTCCACAATACTCAATGATTATATTGTTGAGAAATTCAACTCCTTTGTCCGATCTGATCTAGACTACTGTAAATCCTTTCTGATTCTGGAGTCTCTTCAGTAACTCTGTAAGCTGTTGCTTAATTTCACTTTTCTTGGTCATGAAGATAACCCAAGTATATCTTGAAAAGTCATCAACCACCACCAAAGTGTATTTCTTTCCACTAACAGTGATTGGTGTGAATGGTCCAAATAAGGCCATATGCATCAGTTCTAAAACACTGGTAGTTGAGTGCTGAGACATAGTCTTGAAAGTAACTTTGGTTTGCTTTCCTTGTTGACATGCATCACACAAGCTGTCTTTCTTTTAAGACATCTCTGGTAGTCCAATCACCAAGTTCTTCTTGACAAGTAAGTTGATATCATCAAAGTTGAGGTGACTCAGTTTTCTATGCCATTGCCAACTGAGTTCTGACTTGGTATGCACAATCAAACAAGTTTCTAAAACCATTGTAGACCACTCTACAACATACATGTTCTCTTCCCTACGTCCGTCAAGAACTACTTGGAAAGTTGTTTTGCTGACGACAATGCAGTATTCCTTATCAAATGTAACTTTGTATCCCATGTCGCAGAATTGACTCGTACTAAGTAAGTTGTAGTGAAGTCAGTCTACATAAGATAAGTTTTTGATAGTTAGTTCATTTCTGACTAAGGTTCCATAACCTTTTGTGAATCCTGGTATATTCTTTCTTCCAAAATTGACTATAGGTCCATCTTTGGCTACAAAATCAACTAGACAGTCCTTGCACTTTGTCATGTGTCTAGATCCACCACTGTCAAAGTACCAAATGTCCTGCAAAACAAATTAAAATGATTTAGGTACCCAACACTATTTGGGTCCATAGTAGTCGATTAATCGAGTATAACTTTCGATGGATATTTACTGTATAGTGCGCTCTCACGAAAATTGTTGCACTTATTTTCATATATGTAAGGCACACTCTATAGTATCTTCTTTGGGATTTGTGTCTTATTTATATGTTCACTCAAGTCTTTCAACTGAAACAAATTTACAAAATGTCTTCCATTGTTAAACGTTGAATAATGACCATCATTCGTTTTGTACTGAGGTCTTGGTGACTTACATCTTGAGACATTTGTTGAAGCGGGATCGATTCTCTGTTGAATCTAAGCCGAGACTTACAGTAAATATACATCTAGAATGATTGTTCCTATCAGTTTTATCAATAGTTTCAGTAAAATTCCAATCTTCATCAATGGGATATAGTCTACCTTTCCCCCTGGATGTGTCAATCCTTGAATGATTGACATTCTTAGATTTACTCTAATTGAAATTTTTCTGGTTCTTGTCATGATTACCTTTTGTAGATCTGGTAGCTGATCTGCTTTTCATGTTTCCATGTTTTACAGCTGATTTACCTTTGGATCTACTTTTGTTATTAGTTCCAGCTGACTTTTTGGGAAAATGATTCTGAGTTGATTCACGCAGGACTTGCTTCACTAGTTCAGCAATCTTCTCAGTCTAAGGAAATTGCTCAGCTACGAATTTAACACCAGTTTTGGCATTGGATTCAGTAGCCTTGCTCGTTCCTTCCTATAAATATTGTTGTGTATCAAATCCTAAGCCAGTTTGATCTCCGTAGGGCTTTCCGGATTTGAATCCAGTGGCTGAACTTGATTGGGAATAAGATTCAGTTGCTTCTGCTGATATAGTAGGCTGTTACTGATTCTTCACTTTATTAGTTCGAGCCAGTTTCAACGTGTTCAATTCACACTTCAATCGTTCGACTTCAAGAATTATAGCTTCTTTCTCAGCTTTAATTGACTCATAACCAGCTTGTTTAGTAACCAGCTGATTCATCAATTCTTCAATTGTTTCCTCTAATTCTGGATTTCTCAGATTTGAATCAGAAGTCAGAGAACAAGCATTTTGCATACAAATCAGAGCGGAGGAATATTTGGAGTTAGATTCACATACTTCGTTTGGATCCTCCATGTGAGCCATTAGAGCTGTGTCATCTGATAATCTTTCAGTACCAGCTTCGTAATCTGACTCATCTCCAGCGAACAGTGCTCTTCTGCTAGTTATTCATTGCTGAGTCTTTTTACTAGTCATCTCTGGAAATTCAGCTTTGTAGTGTCCATGTATCTTGAAGTTGATGCAGTGATATTCATCGTCTTTTCTATTTTCAGGAGATTTCTTGATAAAATTTTGAGTGACTAGATGTCCACTCTTCATTCTTCAAATTCTATTCATCATAAGAGCCATTTGTTCTTCTGTTGGTCCCTTGGAAAGGCTAACACAATTTTAGAGGGGGGGTTGAATAAACTTGTCACCAAAAACTTTCCCAAAACTGAAAGTACTTCAGGAACTGAGTTTCTCTGAAACTCAAGCGATGCTCGGCTCGATTTTGTTCTATCCTTAACTTATGCGGAGTTCGGCTAACTCAGTGAGTATAAGTCAAAGGCGACTTATTCTTAGTCTAGTTAGCTGGCGTGAGATAATACTAGCCTTTATATTAACAAAGCAGATAATTATAAGCATTCTGAAATAAATGAATCGTAAAGTAAATGAGCAAGAATTATAGAGAGTTCAGGTGGTGTAATCTGTCGTCCTCTCTTCCCCTGTGATGCGGAGGAAAATTCCACTAGAACTTCTTTGAGATGGCCCGGTTACAAAAAGTTCTAAACTGATAGTCCTTGACTAATCCATAGCTTCACTATCTAAACACTTGTAGAATAGATAGAATTACTGCCCTTCAATTGTTTGAAACACTGGTCCTAGGAGGGTTGAATTGCCTCTTCACCAGCTCATCACAACCACAGTCTCCCTGACTGTACTCAACTGTCCTTCACACCTTCTTGGTGTTTCACCGTCTAAACCTTTGATGAAATCAAAGTTGAGACTTGAATCAATAACTATGATTCCATTGTGATCTGAGCTTTTCTTCTAGATGAGTAAGTTATGCACGGCTCTGTGTTTCTTCAAATAATAGATCTAGATTCTGTTTGAAAGCTCTTAAACTCTTGAAGAAAATTCTTGATTTTGAAAATAAGCACGTGGCAGGAATTCTTTTGAAGTTGGCTTTCCCCCTTAATTTTATCTTTCTTGACTAGATAGATTCTTGTTATTTTTCCTGCTCTCTTTTTTGGTGGTTGTAAGGGTATTCTATTTATAGGGGTTTGTCTAATGTTTATCTGCTTGCATCTCGCATGCGGCTATATTTTGTGACCGTTCTGCTTTGTGTCGATATTTCATCAATAAATTGCTTCCTTTATAACGTTAATTGTACTATCGGTTTATCGGATGAGTGACATGTAAAACTGAGTTTCATTGTCAGTTTTACACTGAGTTTATCAAGTGTCAGTTTCTTAACTGAATTGGAGCATTAACTGAGATTTTACTCTCCTTCAAATATCAGTACTCTAGTTTTTCATCTGATTATAATTGACTTAATCAGAGTACACCATAACAAATAATCTTCCAATAATTCATTATCCTTATGATTCTTGGGTCTTCATACAAGATCCATAAAGTCAGTTCAAGTCACCACAATCTTGCCTGAAGTCTATTTTTACAGTCTCGACTTGTAATCTTCATAACTGAGTTTGAACCCTCAGTTCTTGATCTTATAGCCGAGTCTGTGACCTCGGTTCTTGATCTTCTAGATAATCCAGCGAGTCACTGTGTCCTCGGTGAACTTATCTTCTCCAGTTTTACGTTGAATCTCAGTTTAACTAAATCTCAGTTTCTTATTTTCTCAGTTCCCAACCTAGAACTATTACAGTGCTTGTCTGATTTAACCTATACAAATATTAGACTCTATAAAAACCTATACATTAATATCTAGACATCTTTTTGCTTTGCATTATAACAGCTAATTATGACACTTTATCAATGGGGTTTAGAATCAAGACTAAACAAGTGATGAATCATCATCAAAACATAAATTTTATTTCCAAAATCTTCCATCTCATCCAATAGCTGAAGATTGTTAGATGAGGTTTCTTGAACATCATTGGATGCAGCTGCGAGGGCAGTTGTCTTGGGTTCCTCCAATGCTTTGATTATAGAAGCTGTGCTTGTGCAATCTTCACTGAATTCGTAAGCTTTCAAATCTGAGAAAATCTTAAAAAAAATCTTCACCATCTAGTCTTCTCGATTCCTCCATGGCTATGACCTTCATCTTCCAGCACATGGGTAATGCCTTCAAAATTCTTGTGTTGATCTTTTTCTTTGTATAATCAATCTAGAGGAGTGCTAATTCATCCATGATAGCGTTGAATCTGGTTTCCATCTTATCAATATTCTAGCCTGACTTCATCTTGAAATTTTCAAACTTCTGTTTTGCAACTATGATTTTGTTTTGTTTGATGGAGTCAGTTCCTTCACAAACCAGTTGGAGTTTCTCCCACATTTCTTTTGCAGTGTTGCAATCCTTGACCTTCAGATACAGGTTGCTATCAAGAGTTCTAAGTATGATATCCATGGCAACGTTGTTCAGGTTATTTATCTTTCAGTCATCACTGGCCCAATCGCTTTTGGGCTTTAGAACTCTAACTTGTTCACCATTGACAGTTTGCATGTGAGTGATTTGGATAGGTCCATCAGTGAGTACATCCATCATTTCGTCATGTGTGGCTGCTAGGAATGCCTGGATACGACGTATGTATTCATCAAATCTGTCCATGTTACACATTAGCATCTGTCTGGCATACTGATTGTTATCCATTGTGTGAGTGAATGAAAACTGGATTATGCAAAGATTGGAAACTGAAAAAACAGAGATTTTTCAGGAGAACAACTAAAGGAGATATCAAGAGCATGTGATTTTTCAACAATGACTTGTTAAAGAACACTGCTCCGACACCAATTGTTGGTCCTTTGGAAAGGCTAACACAAGTTTAGAAGGGGGGTGAATAAACTTGTCACCAAAAACTATATTAATAACAATTAAGGTTCAATTTTAACTTGTGTGGAGTTGAGCTGACTAAGCTGAGTCTAAGTCAAACAGATTTATAAAAAACTGAGTCAACCGGCAGTAGATATAAGTTTTAGCCTTTATCTGGATCTTTTTGATTCTATAAGAAAAAGCTGAGTATGCAAAACTGAATCCTGGTGAATGTCAGTTTTTGAACTATGAGTAAGTATAACAATCAGGTTCAGTATGTTGTATAAACAATAATGAATGATGTATAAGTAAATGACTGTGTGTAAATGCATAAAGTAATTAGAGCAATAATTATAGTGGTTCCAGGTGGTGTAATCTTGTCAGTCCAAACTTCCCCTGTGATGTAGGAGGTAAATTCCCCTAAAACTCCTTGAGAGTGCTTATTTGTTACAAAAAGTCTAAGCGATAGTCCTTGACTAATCCCTAGTGTCCCTATCTAAACAAATACAGAATAGGTTGGATTGCTGCTCTTCAACTGCTTGAACCACTGGTCCTTGAAGGGTTGTGTTGCCTCTACACTAGCTACAACCACAAACACAGTCTACCCCGCTGCAAATGACAACTGCCCTTGGCAAATCCTTGACCGGATTGCTTCACTGTCTAAACCTTTGATTAAGAATCAAAGTTAGGCTAAGAATCAATAAATTGATTCTTCCTTGTGCTTCTTCAAAGTGTCGAAATCTGGATATAATCGATGTAGCTTGAACACTTGAAGAGATCTAGATATGATCTTGTTTAGCGCAGGTATTGATAGCAATTAGAATGAACTAGACATGTGCAAAAAAATGCTTGTAATCTTGTTAATGAGGTGTTTGATCCTTGATGCCAAGTCCTCTATTTATAGTGTGAGGTCCAACGTTCATCTTGCTTGAATTAGAATTGCATCAAAGTCTATATCTTCAGATGTCAGGTGTCAGTGACCGTTCTGACATGTTAGTTCTTCATCCAATAAAAATCCTTGAATTATAACATTCGAATGTACTATCAGTTTCTTGGATGGATGACTATAAAACTGAGTATCCTGATCAGTTTTATACTGAGTATGTCAGTTATCAGTTTGTTAACTGACTTAGAGCATTAACTGAGTTTTTACTCTTCTTCAAAACTTAGTACTCTATTTATCTGATTTTATGTGACTAAATCAGATTACACCATTCCTTAAACAAATCATCTAAGATATCATTGTCCTTATGATTCTTAGGTCTTCTACAAGATCCATAAAGTCAGTTCAGGCCATCACAGACTTATCTGAATTCTAACTCTACTGTCTTGTCTTAAATCTTTACAACTGAGTCTGAACTCTCGGTTCTTCCATCTTACCTGGCCCGAGTATGTGTCACTGAGTTCTTCAAATCTTGAGTTTGTTCCTTAGATCTTTATTTAGATAAGTAAACCGAGCATGTGTCCACTGGCGAACTTACCTTCTTGATTCGAGTATGACTTAAATTTTAGGTGTACATCTTCACTCTTATGTCAAGTTCAGTTATCTACATGATTTCAAGTTTTACGACACTTCTATATTACAGTGCTTGTCTGATATAACCTATACAATTATCAGACTCTAATAAAACCTATACATTCCATTCTATACATCTTTTAGCCTTTCACAATAACAGCTAGCTTCAACACATCATCAATGGGGTGTAAACAAATAAGTAACAAAATAAGAATCAACATCAAAACTAAATTTTATTCCCACAGTGTTTGTGCTACTGCCTCTGTTGGTGTATCACCTGGTTCATCTTCTTGTTCATCAGCTGCATTATCTAGTAGTGCAGTTGATGTCTCTGCTTCTATATAAGCGGGTGCAGATTCTTGTTTTCTTGTTTCAACTTCATATGTTGTGGGTTAGTCATCACAACTTGTGTTTGGTTCATGAAACATTACATGAATAGACTCTTTAAACACTAAAGTTCTTTTGTTTAACACTCTGAATGCCTTGCTGGGGTAGACTATCCTATGAATATTGCTTCATCAACTTTTTCATCAAAAGCACTCAGTTGATTCATGTTTAATACAAAACATTTTCCTCCAAACATATGCAAATGTGATATGTTTGGGCTTCTGCCATTCCACACTTCATAGTGTGTTTTGCCATGATGCTTGTTGATGATTGATCTATTCTGTGTATAGCATGATGTATTTGCTGCTTCGGCCCAAAAACTCTATGGTAGACTTTCTTCTGCTATCATTGTTCTAACAGATTCTTTTAGGGTTCCTTTTCTCATTTCTATTACTACATTTTGCTGTGGAATTCCTGTTGCAGAGAGTTGATGCATACTCCATTTTCTTTACAGTAAGTTATGTTTGCTTCATTTAGGAACTGAGTTCCTCTATCTGATCTAATCTCTATAATCTTCAATTCATTCTCATTTTGCAATCTTCTGAGTAGATCTGGTGCTTTCTTGAGTGTCTGTTTCTTTTTATTCAAGTATATGGTCCAAGTATATTAGGAGAATTCATCAACCACCACTATAGTGTACATCTTTCCACTTACACTTACTGGTGTGACTGGACCAAATAAATCCATATGTAAGAGTTGCAATATTCTTGTTGCTGATTGGTGTGGCTTTGACTTGAATGAGCTCTTAATATGTTTTCCCTTCTGGCAAGCATCATATAGACTTTCTTTCTTGAGTGTTATTTCAGGTAGACCTTCCACAAATTTTCTTTTTGCTAGTTTGTTGATTGTCTTGAAATTAAAATGATTGAGTCTTCGGTGCCATATTCCAGCTTAGTGTTTTCTTTTGCTTCACTAATAGACATGTTTCTTCTTTTGATGTCTTCAAATCTATCACATACATGTTGTCTTCTCTTCTTTCTACAAGTAAAACTGTGTTGGTGTGGTTGCGAATCACCTTGCATCCTTCCTTGCTAAAATGTACATTATAGCCTTAGTCACAAAATTGACTGATACTTAAGAGATTGAAGTTCAATCCCTTGTCATATGCTACATTTTGAATCTTCATATTGTTTTTCAACATTGTGTCTTCCCCCTTATTCTTCATAGGATTTTCTTTTCCTTCAAAGGTAACTTTGGGTCTTCCAAAGCCTTAAAGTCTGTTAGCCATCCCTTCTTACCAGTCATGTGTCTGGAGCATCCACTATCTAGGTACCAGTAATCCTACAAAACAAATTAAGTACTTTTACATACCCAAAACAGTTTGGGTCCATGCCTGTTAGCATTCATGCCTCATACCCCAAGTGTAAATCCAAAGGATCTCCTTCTTAGAGGGTTGAAATAATCAACCTCATATGTATAAGGCATGGCAGAATAACTTCTAATTGATTTACTAAAATTATTCTGATACACTATCCTACCTTTTAGTGTTATAGCATATTCTTTAACACTCCAGTATACAGGATATGGCCTTTGCTCATATTGTCTTTTGTATCTAGGTTCAGGCCTATGCTAGTTTTTCCTAAATGCATTTGACTATTTATGAGCTAGTTTTCTTCTGTATTCTTATGGTGGAACATTCCAATCATCTTCTGAAAGGTAAAGTCTTCCTTTACCTTTCACTATACCTTTGCCATTAGTAGGCTAGTAGAAAGATGATTTACTCTGTTGTTTTCTTTGCTCTAGTTTTTACTTGGATGTGCATGATGAGTAGTTGACTCAATGGTTTGTCATTTCTGAATTTTGGACCACTTTTGGTTTTAATTGAGAATTGTTTTGACAAATTTGTCTCTTCTCGACTTGACTAATGTAGCCAAGACAAGATCTGGATCCAAACCTTTTTGGGGATTTGTAGGCTAGTGCCTTAACAACTTCAGTTGATGCAGAAATCTTTTTGCTGGTAAAGGTGTTTTCTTATTTAGTGCTGTCAATACATGATGACTGTTCATCTGATGTTTGTTAAACAGCGAAGTGTTTTCCTTTCCTAGCTAAGTCAGATTTTTTCGTATCCAGATCCTTTTTCAATATTTTATTTTCCTTTCGTAGATTCTCAAATTCTTGTCCCAGAATTTCATGATTCATTTTAATTTCTTCAAATCTGCTCATGAGATTTTATATTAGTGTTGCAGAAGAGGGGAAATGGAAGATTGTGCAGTGTCAGACATGGATGCACTAGATGAAGATGCACTAGAAAGTACCTATATTTCTTCAATCTCCTTAACCATTAGGCATAGGCAGGCTTTGTCATTCCTTGAGCTTGAGGTGCTTCCATTGGCAGCTGAATCAATATCATATGACTCTACTGTGCTGCTATCCTCTTCACTACCTGTCTTTGCCTTTAGTGCTTTCCTGCTCTTCTTTTTATAAGATGAGTGCCTCTTTTTGTCTGATGATTTGTGACTCCTCTTTTCATCTTGTTTTACTTTTTTCTCTTCAGGGCTTTCTTCTTGCAATAAAAGCATCTAACTCCATCATCCCTTCTCTTGCTGTCTTTGCTTGAAGATGACTTGTGTTTTGATGATGTGTTGCCGTTGAATTGCTTCTTCTTGAATCTATGAAACTTTCTGATTAGTAAAGCAATTTGATTCTTTAGTTCCTGTGTCTCTTTGCTGGCTGAGTCAACGGGTTTACTCTACTAGGGTGCAAGCAGTGCATTAGTTTTGTTTAAATCTTCTGGTACATCATCTTCACTGTTTACCAATTCATAAGCTTTCAACTGTGACATCAATGTCTGAGTGTTAGTTTTAGTATGATCTAGTGTGCCCTTGAGTACTAATGTGATTATTTTCTCTCTTTCTGGCAAACTTCTGAAGATCTTCAGAGTCTTCATGATCATATCATTTACAACATAATCAAGATTTGATCTTCTCCTTTCATCCTTTGTCCAATCCTTTTTAGGTTTCTCTATTGAAGCCCGTTGATTTGGACCAGTTGTATCCACAGTCATGACCTTTATAGGACCATCATTGATTACATCCAGAATCTCCTCATGAGTTGCTTCAAGATGAGACAACATTCTTATTTTGTATTCCTCAAAGTTATTCACATTAAACACATGAATTTTAGACATAAATCTTGAAGATTCCATTATAACAGATATACATATGTATATCACATATTTAAAAAGTACTTGAAGATTTGTGATCTCCTTGTTACTAGAAATCCGATCTGAACATGTTATGATACTAAGAACACTGCTCTAATACAAATTGTTGGTCCCAAAGAAGGGTGTGAACAGCGTCAGAGTGGGGGGGTGAGTGACTCTATTAGGAGTTTAAACGACTTTTCTTGATGAAAATATTTTGTGCAGCGGATTTAAAAACTTCTAATTAGTTCTTTCAAAGTAATTAAAACACAAACACACAAAGATAAAGTAAATTGTAGAAATTAAAGACTGAATGTAAAGTGCTCAAAGTAAATGAACACAAAGGTTTATAGTGGTTCAGGGTGGTGTAATCCCTTAATCCACTATTGTTTATCACCACTACAACAGTATTATTTTCCTTGGCTACACAAGCTTCACAATTTGCAGTCTATCACTCCTTGGATACAAAAGCTTCAGTGACTCGGTCCCTTTCATACTGCTCTTTGGAAATAAATCCTTCAGCAACTAACATAACACATTGCAATTCCTTCTCGGAAATTTGATTCAATTGCTGAGATGAATGTGAATTGAATTCACAAGTTTGATAAAAACTCGGTATGGATTAAGACTTTTCTGCTCTGTATTTTGAGTTTGATTCTCCGGATATTCTCTTGGAAGATTACAAAGAAGGCTTGTGAATTTGAGGATCTTGTTGTTTTTCCTTGCTTTAAATGCCTTCTATTTATAGCCGTAAATCCCTTGATTTTGAAATTCCGTCCGTAGGCTATTTAATGTGGAGAATAATCCTTCATTTTGTCTTCATTTGATCTTCCATGATTTCAGTGATCCGGATTTTAATCAAACGCCTATCATAAAATACGTTCTTGATTGATTCTACATTAATTGCATTGCCTTCCACATTTTCCAAGTATTTTTATTAAGTATGGACAACTTACTTGACTTAGCTGCCTCTCAATTACTTCATTGGTCAAGTGACTCCTTCACTTGGTTGTTTCCTCTATTACTTCACTGGTTAATGGACTGCATCTGTACTGTTGTTTATTAGCCGATAGAGATTTACTTCACTAATCCTAATTTTTTGTGAGATCATTGTACACCATATTAAAGAAAATTGATTCCCATCACTTGATTGATATCTTAGACTTACCATGGTCATCATAGACTTCCTTGGTTGTAGGTCTCCATTTCACTATGCTAGTTCCTTGACAATCTCACTCAGCTGACCTACCAGTCTAGTACAATGCTTATCTGACGGAACTTATACAATTGCCATACTTCTAAGTAAAACTGATACAAATTATTCTTACTTCTTTCAGGCTTGTTTTAATAGCTAGCATGGCCATCAGAAAAACAATAAAATGTTCCTAACAAATACACTTCCTTGTAAACACTAACCCGCCCCACGTGGCGAGACCAGATCAATGAAAGTCCAATTTTACACATCTACTTTAGTGCACTTATTTTCAGCGTACATTACGAAAATGGAAAAACAAGTTACTTATTTTCAAAATGCTCGCATCCCATAGCTCATCAGACCTTGTTAAAAACAAGGGGGCCATAAGATATACCCGTGCAACAAGGTAATATGCCCCTGCAACTAGGTACCTTCAAACACACAACTTGAAGGAAAATTTCAAGAAAATATGTCCCTTAAATAGAGAGCTAAGAATTCAACCTACAAAATGTCCACAAGCACAACCAAGCCAAATTTTACCAATTAAATATCAAGTGCAAGAGATTAATATTATCAATGTCAAGGCCAAAATGCAGCCAAATCAACGAGAGTATAAAAGTATGAAATTGAAGTGCAGGAAAGAAAATTTAAGTTATAGACTCAAGATTCAAATGGATCAAATGTTTGATAAATAAGGAAGAGATCAAGTTAAGCTTGAGCATGCGTATTGGGATTGGTCATGTCAAGTTCAGGATCTCACAAACCAAAGAGCTCAACAACATCAGCCTCGTGAACAGACCTCATGGCATCGGCATTGAGAAGAGCGTCAGTGACTCTTCCTCAGGGATTCATTGATGCTCTGGGATAACATCACCATCAGCCTCTGCCTCATCATTTAAAGCCCTCAGGTTATGAGGCTGAAACTCTGGAAAATCCCAAGGTCAGCTTTCTAGAACCTTTCAGCGAGCTCCTCGTTCTATCGGTGCTCATCGGCCAACCTCTTCCCAGAGAGAGCAAAGGACTCCAAAGCGGAATCCCTCTCTCTTTACACCAACTCGAGATCATGAGCCCCTGCCTTGGACACCACAGTCATCTTACTCATGTCGTTCTCCAGCTGATGTTTATCTTGATTTGCTGCAACCAGATCGGCGTCCAGCTTGCTCTCTGCATCAATGTCTCGAGCTCTCTCATCATCCAAAGTTTTCTAAAGCTCTTTATATTTCTTGGCTTTCTCTCTCAAATGTTCACTGGTCTTCTACAGCTTCATCCTGTTAAACATGGTATGCCCCGCAGCCGTCAGCATCCGAAAAAGAAAAGGAGAATGGAAACTAAAATAAAAGGCATGGAAAAAATGAGAGGAAACATGCATGATGGAAATGAAAAGGATAACGTCAAGGAAACATACAATGCAGCCAAGGTTTCCCATCAGCCCGTAAACATCATCGACATTGGCAGAAAGTTGGTTAACTTCTCCTCAGCTACAATCCAGTTCACCAGCCTGACACCAACATCATAGGACACCCCGTCAAAGTTAGTAGGATCAATATTCATCATGGGAGGAACATTTTCATTAAGCACCCTAGCCAGTTCCATCCTCTCAGATCTATTCTTGGGCATTTGATAACCATCTTTCAACCACATTGAGGCCCCACTAGGGAGTAGAAAATGAGTGCAAAATCCATCAGTTGACAGGGACATCCTTCCAATATTTGTGGCAGGCCGATAACCCGCACCACCTCGACCTGCCTCAGAAACAGGCTCCACAAAAAGTTGACTGGGACCTCTCTTCAATGTCCCCATAAGAACCTCCTCAGTAGGACCCTCAGGCTCCGGGGTCACTCCAGTTGGTCCCATAGATGGGCCTTCACCATCTCTTCTTGCCCTCTTCAATGCGGTCTAATCACACTTATCTTCAGAGCTTTCCAAATCTATTATGATTGCCGTGCTCCTTTCCTTTATTCGGATTCCCTCCACATGCCTCCTCCTCGGGGCAGGATCTCGCACGGAAACAGCGATAAGGGCTTGAGGTAGCATATGCATGTATAAGTCTTGAGAACCCACAGGTGGCTGGACAACATCATTTAGCCTGACATCCATCATTGGAGGGATATGCTGCAACCAACAATTTCTCCCCGGCAAGCCTCTGCTCAAGATTTTGTCTTTCATTCACAGCTCAAAGAGTGGTTGGGTCCATGTTCACTTAATAAATGGAAAAAAGTCAGTCCATAATATTCGAGCAAGGTGAATAAAAAGGAATCTAGCAAAGGAAAATCACCATAAAAAGTTAGCAAGCTAGGTAACAAATGAAACGAAATAGTTACTAGGGTTAAGCCCACGATGATGAAGATACCCCTCAAAAATGGGACAATCAGTCGGAAATTTCCCCTCGTGGAAGGAAGCAAACAAATAGGGATCAAGAAAACTCGGGATGACCTCAACTAAAGGCTAAATATGGGACAACCAAGGACCAGCTATCGTAGAAACTGTGTTATATCAGGGACTCAAACTCAATACTATTTAATTAAAAGTTTTCACTTGGGTCTGACTCACAGGAACCCAGCCCTACAACCTCTCCACCTCAGCAACAAAAGAAAGATATCATTCAAGAAACTCGGAGACCTTTAATCTTAGCCAGTAAGATAGTTTGGCCAACCTTGACACATGATCGCGTGTAAGTCACTAACGTTGATATTACTAGCAAGGATACTAGGTACATCATAGTATAGTAACTGCAAGTCAAGGTCGATCCCACAGAGACAATGCAACTATAGGTATAAACGATTCTAACCTAATTTAGAAGCAACATAAAGGCGGTCATGGACCAACAATGAACAATAAGAAAACAAACTTGGTATTTCTCCCCCTCTTCTCAATGATCTACTAACTTGGATTCGTTAATCGTTATGTTTACTTCCCCAAATAATTTCCCTTAAATTAATCACGAGCATTCATTTTTGTTATCCTTATCAATTTGTGGGTGCAACTCATTACTCTTATCTACTCAACAATGGTAGTAGACAATCTATCACATAAGCTACCCTATTAATTGGTCCGTAATAGCCCATATGCATAAAGAACTAGAATTGACAATATTGATCGCTAACTCATACCTCTAACCCACCAAGACAGCTGTCTCGGATTTTATCTAAGGAAAACAAACAAGTAATAAAATAATCCGGTTTACTCCAAGTGCAGGGATCATAGTATAGTAGCTCTGGCGAGTCGAATCACGAGGAATCGAGGTTGGTCTAGTTCTTAATTTTTCTAAAGGTTTGTCACGAAAAACACAAAACAAAACTAAAGCGAATACAATAAAGCTGATGGAGGGTTGTCAATCCAAAGCCGGAAATATGATTACGAACCTAAAATAACTAATTCTATTCTATAACCTAAAGCGAAAATAAAATTCTAAGCTAGCAACGAAGAACAAGGCACAATGATAATTTCAATTAATTTTAACGAAGAACAAGCATTGATCCACCTATCCATAACTCTCAATTTCTACTAGATCGTTTAGTGAAGATTTAATAAAGATGTGGTTCACTATCAAAGGTATAAATTTCTACTCTAAGTAGATAATTAGCCTATTAATCTTTCATCTCTCGATCTTAAAGATTAACGCTTCCATAACAAAGGTGTAAGATTTCTCAATCTAGCAACCTAGAAATTTAACCTAGCAACTCTCGTTATTTTTAGGTTAAAAATCCCATCTTTACTACGGTGATCTAGATTACAACAACGATTTTCATCAAGCGTTAAACATCAAATAACAACCATCTCTCGATTTAAATTGCATAATCAATAAAGCACATAATAAAGAAACAAACTTTAATTAAAACTCACAAAGCAATCCAAGATTGAAATCAAAGCAGCTGTGAATTGGCTTCACAAAGCTCGTTCTAAAGCTTAGCCATAGCTCATCGTTGGAATACAAATCATATAAGTAAAAAAGAAGATAAAAGATGTTTGTGATGGTGGGGAAAAGCATGCTAGAGGCGCCCAAGAGGGGCTGGGGCGGCCGAGGATCGGTGTGGTGTTTAGGGTTGAGAAAAACGCAGCTATTTATAGATTTTGAAGTCGGTTTAGGTGTGGCGGTGCTTGGGCGCCCGTCCAAGGATCGGAGGCCTTGATTTAAAGGGTGAGCGCCCGTCTGGATTGTCGGACGCCCGTCCGTCCCTGTCTCTCATTGGATCTCTTGAGTCGGGCAGCTATATCAGGCGCCCGTCTATTACTTTTGGGCCTTTCGTTCACCAAATATGTGTCAATCTGAATCAACTTCTCCTCCTGGATGCCGATCCACTTCTTACGGGCCTTGATCCTTTGGGCGGGACCTCAAACGTGCGTCTAGACTTGTAAAGCTTCATTCTACCTTCGACTTGCATCTCTTTCCTTCCATTTAATCTGCAATCAAACATCTTTTCAGCTCATTCCTTGCCATGTAAATGTACCTATATACAAGGTAATAGAAATGTGCAAAATGTAGAACCATATATATCGATGAAAAATCACTAATAAAATCACGTAAATAGCTCGATTTTGCATTTAAACCAATTTCATATGCATTCCCTCAATAAATCCTTTAAACACTTACTTTTCTATAAAAAGTAATAAAACACGAAGGAAATTGTTACGAAATAATATCATATATATCGTAAAAATCACCGTTAACAACAGCTGTCGACATTGATTAGCACGTTCTTATGGTCCATTCAAGACTATGTCCAAACTTAGCACTTCACTATTCGTATTTCATGCCAGTTTACGATTACAATAAGCAGATTGTCCAGATCTAACCAACTTTTAATTAAACACATCGATCAGCGTATTTGTAGTGAATCGATTTGAGTTTTGAAATAATGCCTCGGTAAACCGGTATAGACTGCCAGGTAACCGGGGTCAGCTTTTCCTATTCCTGGATCTACATTGCTCAATTATGATTATTCTAAGTAAATTATGGGGTCTTTAAACATGCAGATTAACTAAAACAAATAAATACGAACAGATCTACAATATTGAAGACAAAAGGGAACGTTCAAAACTTCATACCTTCAACAATGGTGATCTAGCTCGATCTACTCAAGCTAGAGAAGAAGGAAAAAGGGAGAAAACTAGAAATAACTCCTCAAAAACTTGGAATAACTTTGTTTCATCAAATTATAATGTATTGAAGAGATTTGATAATAATCATATGAAAGCTTATATAATAATCTATAATTGCGGCCTTATATAAATACAATGACCGACTTATGACTCTACAAAACCACTAACCGACATAGATAATGCGGTAGAATCAATTTCATGTCAAACAAGCCACCGGTTTACGGCCCCAGCCCTCGGTAAGCCGGGCCAACCTTTCTCCTTTTTCTTCATGGCGTCTTCTTGGACTTGATCACTTGGCCCAATATACTTCTATTAGTCGGATCAATCTCAATGCTCCAAATTCGGTACATCCTATCAAACACATAAAAGCGAGACGAGACAGTACCAAATCTTGAGGAAAATAACACGGATGCATAATTCACGATCCTGGAAACACTCACATAGCATTTAACATATATTCCACATAATAATGAGCCTATATATCCTCTCTTGGCGAGTGCAGGTGAATAAAGGTATAATTATTGGTACCATTTAGAGCATTATCAACTACCCCACACTTAGCTTTTGATCGCTTGAGCAAAAAGTCAAAAGAATATAACACTTGGATCAATATACAAGTTAATTAAAAACAACTATGCCTCACTAAGTCAAGATCAAGATCATTCCACTCATATCCATCGATGCAGCATTAAAAACTATTCATGTCATGAGCCAATGTGTGTGTGCAATAACTTTCACAACCGCTTTAGTAATCTGAGACAATCTCACATTACATCAACTTTGTAGTCGAACTAACCAATCTCGAACATGTTATTTATTAATTAATTGGTGGCAAGGCGGATCGAGAAGCAGTATATTTTACTTTTAGGCTCGTGTTTATCGGTGCATACAAAAGTCATGCGTTTTACGTTCCATTGACTCAGATTTTTCCAAAAAGAATATAGATGTATATATTTCAATGCACTACTCTTTCTTGGTGGGTAAACTCTTATTGATTTAACTATCCTCACGGCCCCACTCATGATAAACTACCGAATCTGAAATTCCTTTGCCTTTATAAGCGTTGGTGAAACATGATTCGTGATGAAGCCAGGGTCAACTCTAGTCAAAGCAATATGCTATCGACTACACACCAAGAGAAGTGAGTCATACGTGCTTAAAATGGTGGCTCATAATAGAATATCGCTTAATATGCCCTTTACTTGAGGTGGACACTTACTCTTACTTGTGCAATATGAAACAAAGATGAAGTCAATTAACTCGAAAAGATCAAAGATATCTTATTTTTTCAAAATTCTCCCGAAATGAATCAAAGTCTAAGTGGTGAATTGTGCATGAAAGAGAATCAAGATAATCACGCAAGTCATGGAATATAGTGCTAAGAAGCTACGTGGCGTCCCTTACCTCCCCCACTTAAACGAAACATTGTCCCCATTGTGTAAGGTGAAAAATGAAAAACAAAAAAGAACTTAGCTTCGGTTAAGGGTGGAACCAAAGAAGAATCGGATCGTCGTATAAATCATCGGGCTCATGTAAGTAATCCATGAAGAATCTGCGCTAAGTATCTCAAACAAACCAAGAAGAATAGTGGTGACAAGAAACTGTATAATAAAATGGCGGCAGTAAAAGAGAAAATAATGAACTCCAAAACAAAACAAGCCGTCAAAACATTATATTAATAAAATTGTTGGTCCTAGAGAAGGGTAAAACAATAGTCAGAGGGGGGTGAATAACTATAGTGGAGTTTCAAAAACTTTTACTGTATTTAATAGCTTTTGGGCAGCGGATAAGTCCCTTCTTGAAATGTTGTTTCAAAGTAGATTATGAAATCACATATATAGAGTATACAATGAGATAAAGTGCTGAAAAGTAAGTTGCTGAAAGTAAATAGACACAAAGATTTATAGTTGTTCAGGGTGGTGTAATCCCTTAATCTACTCTTCTCCTGTGATGGTTGGAGGAATCACTATTGTTTTCACAGATAAAATAATACGATTGTCCTTGACTACACAAGCTTCACAATCTTCAAGACTATCACTCCCTGGCTTCAAGAGCTTCAGTGACTCGGTCTCTATCACTGCTCCTTGAGAACAAATCTTTCCGCAGCTATCACAAAAATTGCAACTCCTTCTCAGATTCCTCTGATTCAATTGCCTCAGTTGATGTGAATTGAATTCACAAATTTGTTGATCAATCTCAGAGCTTGATTTGCAATTGAAGTTCTGATTCCTGAGTTGATCTCTAGATATTTCCTTTTGAAATGCGGATGGAAGGCTTTTACTTTGTGAGTTTACGCTTGTATTTTATCAGACATAATCGTTAATCTCTTTTCTGTCAATGCCTTCTATTTATAGCCTTGATAATCCTTGATTTGAATTTCCATCCGTTGGTTATTTAATGTGGAGAATAATCCTTAATTTAATTCTTGATTCCTCCTTAAACGTTTTTCAGAAAATCCGTCCTTGATTGATCCTCAATCGATTGTGCATTTGATGCTTGATTTTCATTATTTGAAATCTGAATGAGTGAAGTTTACTTGATTGTTCCCTGAACGGTTAAGTGATTCCTTTTGACTTGGCTGTTTGATTCTTCCTTCACTACTCTGTCTTTACTCAGCCGAAAGTCAGTTTACTTTGCCGCTTTACTGCATTGTTGTTTCCTCTCATTCTTTAGAGTACAAGTTGTACTTCACTGATCCTTGATTAGGGTTTCATTACTTAGACTTATCCAAAGTCATCACAGACTTCCTTGGTTATAAGTCAGGCCATAATGTCTTCATTTCTTCTCTGCTAGTACTTGACTGGCTTCACTCTGCCGGATGTTTGTTCTTACTTAGCCGTCCTACCAACTAGTACAATACTTGTCTGACTCAACTTATACAACATGTCGGACTACAAGTAAAAATTATCTGAGAGAATTCTAACTTATTTCAGGCTTGCTATAACGACTACTATGGCCATCAACAAAACATAATAAAATGTTCATAACAATTTCCCCAATTTTTATGATGCCAAAACCCTCATAAGCTTTGAACATTAGTGTAACAAATTTTCATATCAGAACAAAACTCAATTTTATTCATCCATTCAAAGCGATAAGATATTGCATCTTTTTATTAAAAACAAAGGCATAGAGTAAATTTTAAAAAAAAACTTATAAACGTGATATTTCTTCTTTTCTTCAAACCTGATGCCCTTGCCTTTGCCTTTGATGACCTTGCCCTTTTCTTTTGGGATGTCTTTCTTTCCACTGGAGCTTTCAGGCTTTGAGCTTCCTTCCCCCTTTTTGGCAACACCAAAACGTGCCTCAAGAATTTTGTTTGCTGCCTCAGATTCTAGGAGAGGGCCATATTTTTTCTCCAGAATTTTGTTGTTTGCTTCAGTGACTTTGATGAGGGTGTCGAGTTGTTAGCCAGAGTAGGTCATAACCTCATCTAAATGGGGGAGTTGTTGTATGTGAGCATTCAAGGTATCCACCAATGGTTTGATATTATCATCAATTTTGTCAACATGAAATTCGAGATTTGTTTGGACATGGTAGGGAATGAGATGCTGAAGATTACACAACAAATTTCCTTGTTTCTCCATCACCTCATCTTGAACCTTAATGTGACTGATGAGGAACTCTATTTTGTGATTTAAGGAGGTTGCATCACTCCGTAAGGCCGCTTTCAGGTTTTTACTGCTGTGATACTGCTTTTCCACGTCCACAATTAATGGTTGAATATCCAAATTGAAAATTCTTTCTGGATCAATTTCTGTTGGTTCTGAAGCATCACTTTCTTCTTCTTTGGTTTCCTCATTTTCTTTTTCTTCCTTTTTCTCTTCTTCATCCTTCTCTTCTTCTTTTTCTTCTTTTTTCTCTTCTTCAACACTATCAGATTCAGGGAGAGGTTGCTGAGAGATGCTTGCACTTGCCTGGCCCTAGAAATCCTGATTGTCTTTTTCATCTGCCGGAGACTTAACGTCGTCGGCTGGTTTTCCCCCTTGATCAATGCTGGGGGTGTGGACAAGTTCGGCGAGTGAGCTTGAGCATTTGGCTCACTCATTTGTTTGCCTGATGATGAGGCTTAAGAAGTACCTCTTGAATCGTCATATCATCATCGAAATGTCCATATTTTCTTGATTTCTTCAAAGCTGATTCCCTTCTGTGGTTCTTACGCATTTTTACGCCTCATTGTCGATGTGAGTTTCTTCATTTTCTTTGTCTTCTTCACGGATGAAGTAAGGCGATATTCTTCTTCACCTTCTTCGGGTAGGTGATTTCTTCATGTTTCTCTTCCTCGGTTGCCACATCATCACCGATAACAAGCCAGGTTAGCACAGTTCTTGGTGATTGCGGAGTGTCATCTTTTGCCTTTTGAGATCTGATTCTTTTTCCAACTCCTTGTCTGCTGCTTCCTGGCTCTTTCCTTTTTCCTCTGGTAGTGGGTTTGGGTTTCTTGGATGCCTTTACATAGGTAAACATTACCTTTGCTTTGTGTGGAGGCTGCAGATTGATGGGTTTTACCTTCATTTTGTCAAACAAGTGATGAAGGGGGAACCCATATGATTTCCTTTCCCAAAAGTCACATTTCTTCTGCAAACCCTTGTTTGGTGCCGTAATTTCCAGATCAATTTCCTTCTGTATTTGACCTTTCAATATGTCAAAAACAAACTGTTACCAATTGAAGGGAATACCTTGATAGATTCAGTTAGGTTCTCCATGGACCCTTTTCTCCCTTTAATGTTTTTGGTGATAACTGGTGCAAATTCAGCAAATGAACGTTTGAGTGTTGGTTTTGTGAGGTTGTATGTCCTGCTGTTCTTTTTGGGATTCTTGGCTATTTCTGTCCAGAATGTGTTGATTTCAATTTACATATCTTTCACATCAGCCGGACCAGTGTTGGGAAGATTCAGAAAATGATTGAGTAGACCTGGTGTGATGACTACTTGTTTGCCAAATATGGAGCTATTGATGCAATCTGGGTCACTCTTCTTTGGGCTGGGGACAAACTTTGCATTTTTCCAAAACGCAATCAGATTTTCATAGCATATCCCCTTGATTGGGGGGGTTTAGGAATGTCATTAACCCCCGATTAGCACAGCCATCAACTAAGCGTCTAGCATGTGCATCATTTTCGCAAAAAGGTAGGTAATTTTCAGGCCTGAAAAATGATCCAGTGATGATCGATTTTTCATAATATTGTTGTGGCAGTGATTGAAGAGGATGTGGCCATTGATGAGTGGAATAAGTATGTAAGAAGGCTTCGATTTTTCAGAGAAGGAAATAGGGTTTATATTTTGCAAGAGAGTGTTAAAAATTCCTAAAAACCTCTAAGTGTGGTTTATATATGATGATTTTTGGTAGTGTGACCGAGGTTGAATATGGAAGGATTTTGTGACGTAATGGCGTGATTTTATGTATATGAATCACGGTATTTTAGTGTAATGGGGGAGTGGATTAAGGTAAGTAATGATAAGTCCAGCGAATCGAGGCGTTTGTAATTCGAAAATAATATAGTTACCTCCACGATTAAAAATTGATCTCACGTGTGTGATTCTTCCACAAGATAATCCTCATAACTATACGATTTTCCACGTGTATAAAAGCGATTTAGTTCACACTTTAGTTAGTTGTTTTGCTTTAGTATACATTTCGGTGGAGAGCCTTGGCTGGTCATTAAGCCGGTGTAGTGATTTATTCACTGCGCTGCTATCTTTAACTGTTCCTAACAATCAGTGTAGTGGACTTCGCTGAATACCAGTGCCTTACCTGCCAAATGAGCTCACTCAAAACGGCAAAGGTTAGCAATTTGGTGAAATACTTAGGCGATTACTACAGTTAGGCTGCTCCTTAGAACTTAATCAATTTCTATCATTCCTAACGCAGTTCTCAACTTGCTGAATCGTTCATGACTGGGTTGTTTTGTGAAGATTTCAGCCAGTTCATCTTCAGTGAGTATGTACCTTAGTATAACATCTCCTTTTTCAACATGATCTCTGATGAAGTGATGTCTTACATCAATGTGTTTTGTTCTTGAGTGTAATACTCGATTTTCAGTAATGGATATAGCACTTGTGTTGTCACACATTATTGGAATTGTCTTCTCCTTCATTCCATAATCCCTCAGTTGTTGTCAGATACATAGTACTTGTGCACAGCAACTGCATGCTGCTATATATTCTGCTTCAGCTGTTGATGTAGATACGGAGTTTTACTTTTTGCTAAACCATGAAAATAGTCTGCTGCCTAGCATTTGACAGGTTCCAGAAGTACTTTTTCTATCTATCTTGCATCCAGCATAATCAGAGTCTTAATATGAAATTAACTTAAATCATCCATCCTTTGGGTACCAAATTCCAACATTGATGGTGTTCTTCAGATATTTGATTATTCTTTTGGCAGCTAAAAGGTGTGATTCCATTGGTTGAGCTTGAAATCTTGCACATACTCCTACTGCAAATGCTATATCAGGTCTACTTGCGGTTAAATAAAGTAGGGATCCAATGATTCCTCTATAAAGCTTCTGATCTACATCCTTTCCAGTTTCATCTTTTCCAAGAATAGCTTCTGCACACATTGGTGTATCTGATGTCCCACTTGTGTCCATGCCATACTTGTGTATCAAATCTTTTGTGTACTTGGCTTGATTGATAAAGATGCCATCTTTCATTTGCTTGACTTGTAGTCCAAGAAAATAATTTAGCTCTCCCATGCCTCATCTGAAATTTGCTTTTCATTAAGTTTGCAAATTTCTCACATAGCTCATATTCTGTTCCAAAAAAGATGTCATCAACATAAATTTAGACTGATAGAGTGCTTATTCCTTCATCTAGCTTGAAGAGAGTCTTGTCAATGGTTCTTTGTTGAATCCGTTGTTGGTTAGGAATTGTGATAATGTTTCATACCAGGCTCTGGGTGCCTTTTTTAGTCCATAAAGTGCTTTTTTGAGCTTGTACACTTTATCTTCTTTCCCTTTGAGTTGAAAACCGGAGGTTGTTCCACATATACTTCTTCTTCCAAAAGTCCATTCAAGAATGCACTCTTGACATCCATTTGGTAAACTTTGAAGTCTTTGTGGGCTGCAAAGGCTAGAAATAGTATGATTGCTTCAGTCTTGCTCTTTGGAGCAAAGGTTTCATCATAATCTATGGCTTACGCTTGAGAAGAGCATTTTGCTACTAGCCTTGCCTTGTTTTTGACAACTGTCCCTTGTTCATCCATCTTGTTTCTGAATACCCGTTTTGTTCCAATGATGTTGGCTATGTCTGGTCTGTCAACAAGTTCCCAGACCTCATTTCTTTCAAATTCATTTAGTTCTTCTTGCATGGCTGTAATCCAGTCAGCATCTTGGATTGCATCATCTTTTGTTTTTGGTTCCACTTGTGATAGAAAACATGTTAGCATATTTTCCAGTTGTCTTACGGTTCGACTCTCTGTATGAAGGTCTCGAGGACTTGTTCTTGAGGATGGACTCTTGCTTGATTAAGGTCGGAGTTGAAGTTGTTCTTGACTTGGTGCTTCCACAACTTTAGTTTGCACATCGGCTTCATGTTCTTGTTACAGTGCCTCTTACATTTGTATGTATTGGTGGTTCATCTTGATTTCCAAAATTGTGATTGAATGTGTATTTGATCTTTGTTGTATTCATATATACTTGCCATTGTCTTTGCTCCTTCTTCTTGTTCTTGAAGGCTTTCACCATTTGTGTTTGGTTCATCAAAGACTACATGAATTGACTCTTCAATCACCAAGGTTCTTTTGTTGAGCACTCTGAAGGCTTTCTTTGGTGTCGAGTATCCTTAAAGATTGCTTCATCGACTTTTTCATCAAAAGTATGTAGTGATTCTATTCAAAACAAAGCATTTAGATCCAAACATATGTAAGTGTGAAATTTTAGGTTTTCTTCCATTCTATATTTCATATGGTGTTTTTCCATGAAATTTTTGATGATTGATCTGTTTTGAGTATAGCATCTTTGTGTTTCTTTGCTTGACCCAAAATCTCTTTGGTAGGCATGCTTCTTCAATCATTGTTCTTCTTTGCTTCATTGAGTGCTGGTTTCTTCATTCGGTACACCATTACATTTGTGGAGTCCCTACTGGCGATAGTTGATGCGATACTCCATTCTCTTCTGATGAGTTACGATTATTTCATTTAGGAACTCGCCTCTATCTGATTAAATCTTTATGATCTTCAGTTCTTTTTCATTTTAGATTCTTCTTAGAAAATCTGGCAGCCTCTTGAGTGTCTCTCTATTCTTGTTCATGAATATAGTCTGGCGAATTTTGAGAAGTCATCTACCACCACTAGTGTGTATTTCTTTCCACTTACATTTCTTGGTGTATTTGTTCAAGCAGATCCATATGTAATAGATGTAGGATCCTTGCTGTTGATTGATAGGGTTTTGACTTGAAAAAGCTTTTAATTTGCTTCCCTTTTTGACATGCATCACAAACACTTTCTTTCATGAATGTGATCTCTAGTAAGCCTTCAACCAACTTGTTCTTTGACATTGTGTTGATGGTTTTGAAATTTAGATGATTCAATCTTCTATGCCGAATCCAGCTGATTGATTGCTTATTTTTGGCAAGCAAACATGTTCATGCTCTTGCTGTCTTCCAGTCTACCACATACATGTTGTCTTCTCTTCTTCCTGCAAGAACAACTCTTTTTGATTGACTGTGAATCACTTTGCATCCTTCCTTGTTGAAGTGCAAGCCTTTGTCACTAAAATTAGTGATACTTAGTAGATTGAAATTGAGTCTTTTAACATAAGCCACATTTTGAATCTTTAAGCTATTTTTGATCATTATGCCTGCCCCCTTAATTTTACCAGGGTTTTCTTTTCCTCCAAAAGTAACTTTGGGTCCATCAAAAGCTTTGAAGTCAGTGAGCCATCCCTTGTTCCCTGTCATGTGTCTGGAACATCCATTGTCTATGTACCAGACATCCTACAAAACAAATTAATTTTGTTTAGGTACCCAACACTGTTTGGGTCCATGCCTGTTAGCAGTCATGCCTCCAACTCCAAGTGTATATCCAAATGATCTTCTCTTTGGATAGTTGAAGTCATCAATTTCATATGCATAAGGCATGGCAGAATATCTTCTAATCTTTTCACTAAAGATATTCTGATACGTTTCTCTACTTTTTGGTGTATGTGCATCCTTTTTCACTCTTCAATATGTAGGAGGAACCTTATTTCCAAGCTGCTTCTTGTGTCCAGGAACATGCATTTGCTGGCTTTTCTTGAACACATGATACATTTATGAAATGGTTTCTTCTTATATTTTGGAGGAGTAATATTCCAATCATTCTCAGAAGGGTAAAGTCTTCCCTTACCTTTCTAAACTCCTTTGCCTTTACTTGGTTGGATTGATGATTTACTCTATTGTTTCACTACACTAGGTTTGGACTTCACGGTGCGGGATGAGTGGTAGAAACTATGACTGTCATCTTTTACGAATTTTGGTCCATTGTTGGTCTAGATTGATTTGGGTTGACCATTGTTTCTATTGTCATCTTATTGTTGTAGCCAAGGCAGATCTGGATCCAAACCTCTTTGGGGTTTGTAGGCTGGTGCACTAAGTGGTGCGATGGTGATCTTAAGCGATAGGAGATTTTCTCAAGCTGGTCTTTCAACATTGGATGGGTGATCATCATGTTGTTTGTTGATCGATTCGGTGGATCTCCTTACTAGTTTGTTCGACTTTTACTTTGTCGACTCTTTCTTTAATCTTTTATTTTTCCTTTCTTAGATTCTCACATTCTTGTTTCGAATTTCATGATTCATCTCAATTTCTTCAAATTTGCTCATGAGATTTTGGATTAGGTTTCTTGAGAATCTAGTGGAAGAATAGAAGATTGTGTAGTGTCATATGTGGATGTGCTAGTTGATGAGTGTGATTTGGATGTTACCTCGGTTTCATTAGATTCTTTATCCATAAGGCATAGGTAAGCTTTTTCTTTGTGCATTTATCGACTTCATCATCATCTCCATAATCATTTTGATTATTCTTCATTTTTTCCTTGCTAGTTTTATTTGTAAGTGCCTTCTTTCTTTTCCTTTTATAATTTTTCTTCTATATCTTTTTATTCTCATATTTGTCTTTCTCTTCTGGGCAATCAACCTTGAAGTGACCTTTCTTCTTGCAGTTGAAGCATATGTATTCATCCTCCTTTTTCTTCATGTCTTTGATTGTGCTAGACTTCTTGTATGATGATGATCCTCCTTTGAATTGCTTCTTCTTGCTAAACCTGTCAAAATGTTTTACTAGTAAGGATACATGTTCCTTCAGCCCATGTCTCTCTTTGTTGTTTGCATCAGATGTGTTACTTTGCTAGGGTGCAATTAGTGCACTAGCCTTGTGTGCCTCTGCTGGTGCACTGTCTTCGCCGTTCAACTCAAATTCATGAGCCTTTAGTTGAGATATTAGATTTAAGGTATCAGTGTTTGCAAGATTTGTTGTTCCTCTGATTACTGATGTGATGATCTTTCATCTTTCAGGTTAGCCTCTCAAGATCTTTAGGCACACTTCTTTCTGTGGATATGTGTGTCCAAGTTGTTGCAGCTCACTGATGATGCTTGAGAATATGTTGTCCATTTGATCAATGGTTTCACTGACCTTCATTTTGAAATTCTCAAATTTACGTTTTACAATGATAATTTGTTTTCTTTCTTCGCTACGATCCTTCATTGATCAGTGCCAATTTGTCCCACATTTCCTTTGCTGTTTTACAATCTTTGATCCTCGTGAACATATTGATGTCCAGAGTTTTCAAGATCACGTCTTTTGCAACGAAGTCAAGGTTGCTCTTCTCCTATCATCATTGGTCCAATATTTCTTGAGTTTTTCATAGATACAATAGTACGATTGTCCTTGGCTACACAAGCTTCACAATCTTGAGACTATCACTCCTGGCTTCAAGAGCTTGGTGACTCGGTCTATCTTTGCTCTTGAGAACAAATATTTCAGTGACTATCACAAAAATTGCAACTCCTTCTCAGATTCCTCTGATTCAATTGCCTTAGTTGATGTGAATAGAATTCACAAATTTGTTGATCAATCTCGAGCTTGATTTGCAATTGAAGTTACGATTCTGGTTTGTTCTCTAGATATTTCCTTTTGAAATCTGAGATGGAAGGTTTCTTACTTTGTGAGTTTCGCTTGTATTTTATCGAAGTGTCGTTAATCTCTTTTTGTCAATGCCTTCTATTTATAGCCTAGATAATCCTTGATTTGAATATCCATTCGTTGGCTATTTAATGTGGAGAATAATCCTTGATTTAATTCTTGATTCACCCTTAATTAAATTCTCCTTGATTTGATGATCGGATTTTTCCTCAAGCGTTTATCCGAAAATCTCTCCTTGATTGATCCTCGATCGATTGTGCATTTAATGCTTGATTTTCATCATTTGAAATCTGAATGAGTGAAGTTTACTTGATTGTTTCCTGAACGGTTAAGTGATTCCTTCTGACTTGGCTGTATGATTCTTCCTTCACTGCTCTGTCTTTACTCAGCCGAAAGTCACTTTACTTTGCCGCTTTCTTTGCATTGTTGTTTCCTCTCATTCTTTAGAGTACAATTTGTACTTCTTGATCCTTGATTAGGGTGAGACCCAGTGTACAACATATTTGATAATATATTTCATTACTTAGACTTATCTAAGGTCATCACGAGACTTCCTTGGTTATAAGTCAGGCCATAATATCTTCATTGCTTCTCAGCTGGTACTTGACAGGCTTCACTCTTACGGATGTCTGTTCTTACTTATCAAATCCTACCAACTAGTACAATACTTATCGACTCAACTTATACAACATGTCGGACTCTAAGTAAAGACTTATCTGAGAGAATTCTAACTTATTTGGGCTTTATATAACAGCTAGTATGGCCATCATCAAAACATAATAAAATGTTCTAACAATTGCTACATCAACTAGAAAGGAAAAGAAAAAGAAAAAGAAAAATGGAAAACAACAACAACGAAAGAAAGAAAACTAACCTTCATCGAGAATAACCCTCCTAGTCATCTCTAGGCTCAATACCATGAGGTGGACGAGGCTGAGGCGGCGAATGGTGAAGATGAGGCTCGGTGATGTGGGGTAGTCCTAGGTGGTGGGGGTCGATGGAAGTGCGCCAAAGAAGTCTATAATCCTATCCATTTTGTGATGCAAACTCGCAATCTCTCGTGTGTGCTCTCACAGCATAGCTCTACGAGTCCGGGGTGTTCCGAGGATCGGAGATACGCTCCTCAAACTCTCTCGACCGACCGGTGTTCGAGGCGGGTTCGATCTTAACGACTTCTAAGCTTGAGTTCAAGTGAACTCCGATGATGGTGATTTGGTTCTGGAAGATAGGAATCAAGCATATGCCAATGAGCGATCGGAGGAACAATTGATTCCCACAAGAGATAATTAGATTGATCACGCATTACACAAACATTTTTGGGTCAAATGGCCTCCGAAAGCGCATTGGAAATATAAGGTAGTAGGGAGCTAGAAGAAAGAGATAAGGGCGAAGTGAGGAATGATGGCGGCGAGAGGTAAAGTAGTCTTGGTAGCGGCGGAGAAGTAAAATCGACTCTTTTTTGGGCTAGCTGGAGAAGTGAAATCCGGCCGATTAAGGGGAGAATTTGCAGTGTTTGTGACAATTGGTGGTGGAGGCTCCACCGTTCTTGGCGGACGTTAGACACATGCGATGCCTACACCGATGGCCTGAGACATTCAGCTACGATGCGAAACACAATAATAACAAACTTGTATTAATGCACAATGTAATCCATCATACTGAATAAACACAAGGAGGGTACACACAATTATACTAGATTAAATCTCCACATATACCTATACCATAGATATGTCCAAGGTTTCTCCTTAACATACAACAGCCTCGATTGATCTTCAAAAGAATGTAAAGTATATTTCACACAATATAAAATAATTTTGCCCAGAGATCAAACAAATTCAGGTGCAATGAATGAATTGAACACCTCATCCTTTTCAAGAATAGCAAGATCATCCTCGAGCATGTTTACACATGCTTCAATTCCTTCACCATCTCTTGCGCTCATTAAGATCACAGCATTCTTAAATGGTATAGTTGTAGTGGACACAAACTCAGGCCTTCCCCACCCGAAATCAACCTCGTAAACCGGAAATCTACACCAACTGCTAAATGTACAAATCTCAATCTCCCTTTTCTGAAACAATTCCAAGAATAACTTCTCACTGTTATCTGCAGACTTGCTTTCTTGGTTCATTTCTGTGATCCCATTTCTTAACTCCATTACCAAATCATGGTAATGTTGATTACATTCTGTGTTCGATAACGATATCTGAAACTTCCAAATGTTTCCAAAAGCGTGTTCAGGAAGGGGCGGATTTACCCTTGATCTCAAGTTAAAAGCATTTAGGGCAGCAAATTTTGTGCTTCCCCTTCTAATATTAGCAACATCCATAAAATGCTTCCATAAAAATGCTGTAACAACCCCTACTTTACTTGGATTTTTCACGTCCAAACTGATTTCATCTTTAAGTTTCTTCAACTTTTCCTTATCGAACACAAATCTCCTTGACAATAACTTCTCCGTTGCGGTGCCCCTCTTTGAAGAACTTTTTGTCCCGAAATTAGGAAGATTTTTCGGGGGGAAATGTTTGCTAGCTAAATCAAATTCAGGCTGAACAATAATATTGGAATCCCCACGGCAAATCGAAGCCCATGAATTCATAAACATTACCATAGATAAACCATCTGCTACTTTATGGGATATACATACACCAATTGCTAACCCATTACAATCGAAAAAATTGACTTGAATTGCTAGAAGAAAATCTATTTCAGCATGGGGATCAGAGGGTAGATATTGATCAAGATCATTGATTCTACCCTTCATCATTTCTTTGGAAAGAATACAATGCACTTTTGCTTCTACATACAGAGCCCCTGAATCGTTGCAATTCACTGAACAACAACTTCCGTTAATTCTTCCTGCAAAGGGATAAAATAGATTCAAAGTACGCGATAATGACTCTTTCAGTATAAGGGATGCTTGGGGATAATTGATCTTGCAGCTTGAATCTGATTGATAGAAGAAAATAAGAGGGAAGAAATGAGATGGTGCAAGCTGGTCTAATAAAGATAGCGTATGCATTTGAAGATGTGGAGGAGTAGGAGTCGATGGCTTAATAATTTCTTTGTTAATTATTTCCATTGTTGATGTTGAATGCGAAATTTTCCAATGAATGTATTTTGTTTTCTTCTTCTTGTTTGCAGAATTATGTGTATATATAGGATGGTATATTTGTAGTAGCTTTGAGGCGATACATTCTACTGATCAATAATTTGTTTACATTAATTGCTACCTGTGGCATACGATTCAAAAGTCAATAGAAGTTGTGCCACGATATATCATACTACAATAGCACTAAAATACAAAAAGTGATTAGAAAGACCAATAATTTGGCGAAGCAAAGTTAATACGTTTAATTTGAGTTCTTATCCATTTTTGTCATTTTTCCTGATGACATGTATTAGAAGATAAAGTCAAGAGATAAATATGTATGTCAACAAAATGATAGAGTTGTTATATTTAGATGAATCTATTTTTAAATAAATGATAGATTAATTTTAGATTTATCTATGATTTGAACAGTTGTTTATCTTTAGGAGTTTATCTTTAGATTATTTGTTTTTTTTTATCAAAATTTGGTCAATTCTCTCCTATATATAGAGAAGCATTGTAATTAGGGGTGTACATAGTCCAGTTCGATCGGTTTTTTTATGATTTTCGAATCGAATCTGTTATTACGGTTTTGATATTTTTCGAATCGAATCGAATTGGTCATTTTTAGAATTGGGTGAACCAATACTGATCCGGTTCGTTCGATTCGGTTTTTGGATTGTATTTTATTTACCATAAAATTTTGATTTTTTCTTCTAAAAATGAGACAAACACCATTATTGACACCATAAGCCAGCGGGTGGTCGTTGTAACAACACTTTCAAAGGTTGCTTTCAGCATTTCACGATCAAAGGATGAAGAATATTAGAAGAAGCAAGAACAGCCGGTGAGCTCAAACGGCGGTTATCGGCGGCTAGGAATCATTTTAGGTTTAAGTTTAGGTAGAAACGGCAGAAGTATAAGGTTTAGAAATTTAGGGTTGTGTATGGGGGGTTTTTATAGTAGGAGTTAGTGAACAAATTAAATATTATATATATATATATAATTAAAAATGAAGTATAACCGGTTCGGTTCGGGTCATACCGGTTTTTATGGATAAAACCGAAAACTGAATTGGATTTCCGGTTCGGTTTTTTTTCAATGAAAAAACCGATTGAAAATCCGCGGTACATCATTTTCCGGTCCGGTTTAATCCGGTTCAGTCGGTCAGTCCAGTTTTCCAATTTCGTTGTACACCCCTAATTGTAATCAATTTCATCAATTTAATAAAACAAAAGTTTGAGTCTTCTGTCCTACGTATTCTGATTTTCTTTATGGTATCAGAGACAGGGGCGGGGTTTCGGAAGCCTTAACATTGGTGAACCCTCGCCCGTTCCGTTCTTCCGCTTTGAGTCAAATCCATCGTCAATAATACCCAAGTGTTTCAACCACAATCCCATATATACCCGTATCAATTTTTCACTTTTATAGTCATTCAACCGAAGTCGTCATGCACACTCTTCTCCCAAACCTCACCCAATAAATTTCCACTCCGTCCAACTCAATTTACTGTATTTCTTTTGCATTTGTTTTTTTTTTTCAAACATAAGAATCAATTTCCTTTCTCACCGTCCTGATGATAAACGCTTGTAGCATCATCAACCAACCACAACATCCATGCATGAAGATCCGTAATCCAACCGTGACTGATCCATGAGTATTCCATTGAAAAAAAAAAAAAAAAAAAAAAAAAAAAAAAAACACACACAATATTAGTCCCAAACCCTACATCCATTTTTTTATTTCCCTTTAGGGTATTCATATCAATCACCCTATCTCTATCCCCACAAATACTATTAAAAAATACATATCCCTACTTTACAGCAACTAAATTCACAATACTCTACATTAGCATCCCTATCTCTATCCTTACAACATTAAAATATTCATTTTTCAACTAATTTTTAAATTCAAATTTTACTCCAACGGCTATATTTCAACGGTTATATTTCAACGGCTATATTCGAACACACACATTTTTCCAAAATTATTTTTAAAATTTAAAATTTTACTCCAACGGCTATATTTGAACACACATTTTTCAAAACTTACTTTTTAAATTCAAATTTTACTCCAATGGCTATATTTCAACGGCTATATTTCAACAGAGGGAAGAAAAAAAAAATAAAATCGTTTCAAAAAAAAAAAAAAAAAAAAATTTTGTAAGGATAGCTACAGTGTCACCCCAGATTTGGGGTGACACTGTTCATCCACCCCAATGTAGGGTGGGGATAAAGTATCTGATGCAGGAGAGTTTTTACTTCTTCCCTATTTTTTTCCCTACATGTAGGGATAAAGATGGAGATAAAGACTCTGATGCTAATACCCTTAGTCCATGAATATTTACTTTTTGAGTCCATCATAAAAAATTTATAAAAAAAAAAAACAAAAAAACAAGTCCCTCGTCATTTTCGAATCAAATTTTATTTTCAGCAAAAAAAATAAAAAAAAATAAATAATTATCTTCAATAAAACATATATTCTATCTCTTCATTTTGTTTTAGATGCAGGTGCAAGATAGATCCAATCCGAACAACGAGCAATTGGAGAGAAGTCCTTTTCCGCTTTATAATTTTGAAAAGCAAAATCCCATTTTTACATTTTTCATGTCTGCGTTCTAATCAATTCAGTTATTTGTGCATTGCATTATTTTATTTTATATTTCAATAAATCAAAGTTCAACTTTCTTATCCAAATCCATTTTTTTTTCCTGTTCGTCATTTTTTCAGTCATTCTTGCATGAACAAAATCAATTCATTTTTCTTCATGCATATTATGTCTCAAAAAAAATAAATTAAATTCATAACAGATTGTGTCTCGAAAAATTTGTGGTTTTTGCTCTGGTCCTTCTCCCCTTGTTATTATCATTGTCTCATCATCTACAAAATAATATTGATGTCCATCCGAAAATTCGAAGATAAAAAAACAGTCATCTGAGAAGTTTTGACAGACTGGAGACAACAAAAAGTCACAAGCCTAAAAGCCAAGAGCCAGGGGCCAAAAGAGCCGAGAGCCAAGAGCCAATGGATGTGAGCCAAAGAGTCAAAAGCATCTATTCTATCTCTTGCATTTCTTTTACGTATTCAATAAAACATCTATTCTATCTCTTCATTTTGTTTTAGATGCATGTGCAAGATAGATCCAATCCGAACAACGAGCAATTGGAGAACTGGAGGCTGATATCACATTCAAAAAAAAAATAAAAAAAAATAAAAAAATTAAAGAAGACATCGGAAGAGCCCGAAATATGTATGTGCGCCGATGAAGTCAAACTACACACTAATGGACTCCGGAAAAGCCGAACAAGATGTGCGCCGGAGTGGAGATGCCCTCCAACAAAAAAAATATAAAAAATCACAACTATGGACTCCGACAGAACCGCCGGAGTGGAGATGCCCTCCAACAAAAAAAAAAATCACAACTATGGACTCCGGAAGAATCACCGGAGTGGAGATACCCTCCGAATATCATTCATCAAACAAACTCAACCTCCAAACCCGGCCTCGTTTGAGGGAGGGTTATAAAAGACTAAATTCGAAGAGATGTGGATTGGTGTCAAAAAGGAGATAAAGTTGTGTTTAGATAAATAGTTTTAATAAAAGATTATTATTTTATTTTAAATTACCTTAGGATAAAATAATAGTTTTATATTTAGTTTTAAATAAATATATTTATCTTATTTATCTCCTATATAAATGAGTGAACATTGTATCATTCATCAATTCAATAAAACAAAAGTAAACAAAAGTTTGAGTCTTCTGTCCTACGTATTTTGATTTTCTTTAACATGCGTTAATGGCTTTGTTGTACAATTTGAGATGAATGATAATTTGAAAGAATGTGCAATTTGAATCTTTCGCTAGATCTGTATTATCTACAACAACAACAAAATTTGCAGTACCATCTAAACTAGAAAGCGTGTCAACATCTTAGAGACAGATTACATCACAAATGTAGGGTCTAGATTACATCATTATATTATTTCAGAACCATATATAACAATATCTATCAGCTATGAGTACCATCTAGAGCAGGACACGTGTCAACATCATACTTGCAGACTACATCACAAGTGTATGGTCTATATTAGAATGTCTCCAATCGTGCATCTTTAAATACCACTTCAAGCACATCGTTACTCGCTCCAGTTACAATTTTTTAACACTTTATAAAAAATCCACTCCAATAGATACCCTTTATACCATACTTCAAACACCTTTTCCTTCGATTAATATACTTAACCCCAATTTATTTTCATTTTATTTAATATTCATGCACCACATGGTGGGACACAAAATGTAGGGAAAGTGACACACTATTCACTTTAGGAGATACTCCATATCCGGAGATTTAAGTAGCATTTATCCAGATGGAGTAGAAATAAAAGTACTCACTGCATCTTCTAGTTTGGGTAATATACTTGAAACATAATTTTTTGAGCGTAAATTTAGGGGAATTTTTTTTTTTCAGGCCTAACAAAAGGCTTGACTTTTTTTATAGGTTGAATTTTATTGCCGTGGCCGAAAACAGGTGTTCCTACAATATTAATGCACAGTGACCTGATTATATACGGGAAGGGCAATATATATACAGGTGTTCCTACAATATATATACCAGCAGTGTTCTAAAATTCGAGTCTATCTGGACGACATTAAATACATGTCATTTCACATTGACTGATTATATAATTCTCTATGCTATCTGCATAACGTATGTATATATGTATATATCATGTGTATATAATATATGTCATGCGTATTTTATGTATATGTTTCTATTATGGGTCGGTAAATCCATTAATGCGTGTTGTGTTGAAATTCTTTATCGAAAAAAATTCATCAATATATAAATAGGCAGTAAGGATAGAGTCACAACGCATTTACACAACGGATTGACACAACAATCATCTATGCCCTTCATTATTGTGGGACCTAGATCAATCAATTAAAATCCCACAACAATGAAGGGCATAGATGATTGTTGTGTCAATCCGTTGTGTAAATGCGTTGTGACTCTATCATTACTCTAAATAGATTGTGATATATAAATAGACTGTGTTGAATTGCTCTCTCGCCCCGTCAATAAGGATTTCTAATTGTTATTGCCGGATCCCTCCAATATTATGTACATGAAGCACAATTCCTCCAATATTATGTACATGAAGCACAATTTCCGTATGTAACAAGTCCGGAAAAGCCGTTCGCCCCATCAATAGCATCCTTTGATGTTATATACGGAATTTAGTCATTTCCCACACATAATAAGTCCGTGAATTGCCCTTCCTGTATATATATTGTAGGAACACCTGTTTTCGATCACGGCAATAAAGTTCAACCTATAAAAAAAGTCAAGCCTTTTGTTAGGCCTGAAAAAAAAAATTCCCTAAATTTAGTTGCCATTGGAGAGAGTCTTACACAAGTACATTTTTTCAGCCCCCGTGTGGTAACAAATTTTACTTTGTTTCTGAAATGCGGATAAAGAGACACATGCATTGTCTTTGTCATGTTGTCTACTAAATGGATTTTGTAGCACCCCGAATTTTTAGTAAGGGCAAGATTGTAAATTGGGCCTAAATAATTATTTAACCTAATTACTATTTACCTAAACTAATTATTTAAAAGGAAATTAATTAATGAAGATTTAATTAATTAAAAGTATTGCTAATATTTAAGGAAATAAATCTCATTATTTCCCTAATAGAGTTCACGGCAATTCTGAAAAGAAAATAGGAGGTGGGACTAGTGGTGGCCAAAGAAACCGGACCGGCGGTTGGTTAACCGGAACCGGCGGTTATGTAAACGGCGGTTTACTAAACCGCCGGTTGGTGGAACCGGCGGTTTGGCGGTTGGAGTACGGTTGGGGTTTAGATGGAACCGGAACCAGCCCGGAACCGGCTGTTGAACCGGCAAGGCCAGAACTGAACCGGCCCAACGGTAATATTTGTAACGGCTATTTTTATTATTATTTTTTTTTTCCAAACACCTCAAAAAAATCTATAAATACTACCCCAAATCCATTTCAAATTTCATACACCAATCTTTCATCTTCTTCCCTAATTTCTTACATCTTATACTCATTTCTTTGATTATCAAGTTGGTTTAGTTGTTAAAAAAACAATCAAATTTACTTTACGATACCAATTTTTGAAGTTGTTATGATTTAATCGTTACTTCAATACGGTTTTAGTTATAAGTAAATTTGTTTGTATTTTATTCAACTAATTTATTTACAAGTGTATAAAAAATTCAATTTTATAATCAAATTTACTTGACTAGACCTAAATTTGAAGTTGTTCTGATTTAATCGTTACTTCAATTCGGTTTTAGTTATAAGTAAAATTGGTTAGTTAAATTATTTTTATTTTTTTTGATATCTAAATTTTTTTTTATAACCGTTAGATTTAGTTTTGATTTTTTACAATGTCAACAAGAGGAAGAGGTGAAACATCAAGAGGTAATCGAAATGTTACTTTCCGTAAAGACACGGTTGTGCCGGAATTGGATGAATTTATTGGTGGATATAGACCCCAATATTATACAGACCCTGTCACCGGTAATCACATTTCGATTCCTCAGTTTGACATACCTTCAGGTTACAATCAAGATGATTTTGATAGTCATTACGACGATATAATGTCTCATCCCGGAAATTTTAACATCAACCTTAACGAAGGTGAAGATAATGATGAAGACGACGTTGATGATGATGTATTTACTAGGGATGCTTCCCGTGCTAGACAAGCATGTGGTGGGATTCTTGTTCCTGTAAGAACACCGCGTGGTGCTAGTGATGATGCTACTACTACTCCCGAGTCAGTCAATTTAGATGTTGATGAAAGTACCTGATCCAAAGCACAAGAAAAAGGGTTAAAATCGAGAATTTTTACGGAATTTTTCAAAAAGGTTCCTCGGACTGATGATATAGCATTAGCTAACCCCGGAAATTATTTCTTCGCGGTGTGCAATTTCTGTGGCATAAAATACCAATTTAAACATTCCGGTGGTTACGGATCGATGCGGAGTCACATGTTAAGTAAACACCCGGAAAAATTGGAAGACGGCGCGTCTAAAACCCAGCTAAACATGCCGAGCTCTAGCGGAGGTAACACTAATCCACTCTTTATTTACACTCGTGATAACTGTAGAGATTTAACCACGGATCTTATTGCGGGGATGGGTCTTCCTTTTAGCTTTCCTGAGAATCCTATTTTCGAAACTTACGTACAAGGGGCTTTGCAGCCGGCATTCACTAAGATCCCTCGTGCAACGGTTACTAGGGATTTCAAAAATAAATTTATTAAACGACAAAATATTATTAAAGAAAGTTTGAAGAAAAATAAATTCCGAATATGTGTATGTGCCGATATTTGGAAGGATAGTAGGACCAAAAATTTTTATTTGGGCGTGTCGTCTCACTGGATTGACAACACTTGGATTGTCCAAAAAAGGTTACTTGCTTTTCGTTTATTTAACGAAACTCATAATGCTTCTAACATTGCATCTTTATTAGTTGATATTTTTGAGGAATATGATTTAAAAGATAAAGTTTTTTCTATTGCGTTTGACAATGCTTCAAACAACAACTTCTTATTCCCGATCTATCGATTTTGAAACTATTTGTAATGGTCAATTTTTTCATGTTAGATGTTTATGTCATATTTTTAATTTATGTGTAAAAGATGGTTTAAAAGTTTTTGACCATAATATTAATGCGATAAAAAGTTCTATTTCACATGTGTTAGGTAGAAATATTCTTGTTAATAAGTGGTATAAATTTTAAAAGAGAAAGGTCATCGCATCTATCAAAGCTGCCATAAGATGTACCGCATCGGTGGAACACGACTTATGATCTTTGGAAAAAAACAAACAAAATTAAAAATACCTTTTGTGAATTTTTAAATGAACATTGTCCGAGCGAATATAGTTTGTATCCCTGTATTTGGACCCAATGCAAGAAACTGATGGATGTTTTTGAATTATTCAAAAAAATACTGAATTATTTTCAAAATGTTATCAACCCACTGCATATTTAGTCTTGTCTGCTTGTGTAGAAATAACTGCCGAGTTTGAAACCTTGGAACATGACGCTACATTATTTCAATGTTTAAGGCCGATGAAGGAGAAATGGAATAAGTACATGTTGCATATTCCTGACACTTATCTCATTTCTTCTATTCTCGGCCCTCGTTTATGACTATTAGGTGTGTCTAACATGCTAAGTGCTTACTATGATGCTTTGTCTGATACTCATAGTGTGCCCCCAGTAGATTATAAAGTTGAAATAGATAGAGTTGAAAATTTATTAAACACTTTGTTTGTTGAATATGGCGTATGTATGGATTGAGAAGCGATGCGGTTCCCAATCCATCCATGAAGTCTTCTACTAACCTGCAGGGTGCCCTGGGAAGGAAAAAGTTACGGATAAAATGAACTCAAAAAAGCGAAGGAGCGACAACGTCATCCGATCAACGTCTGAGAGATATCAAAATTTTTAAACACAACATTTGAAGGCTGTGAAACCGATGATTCCTATGATTTCGGCTTCGACTTATTGAAGTGGTGGAAGAGACATGCTAAAGAATTTCCAGTGTGCTATCAATGATAGCGGTCAAGTTTTTAAGTTGCCATGTTTCGACCGTCACTGTTGAACGATGTTTCAGCATGGCATGATATGTGCTTACCAATAAAAGATGTTCGCTTCATCCCACCAATTTAGAGAAGCAAATGTGTTGTCAAGATTGGGTACTAGCTGAGAAGAGGGTGCAAGACATTGTGTCAGAAGATGATGAGTCACAGTTAGAAGGGGACAACATTGAAACTTCAGGAGTAGGAGCAAGCGGTCGAAATACCGACATCGATTAAAGGTACGCAATTTATATCTTATTTATATATTTGTTACAATTATTACTATACAACACTATATAAAAAAAAACAACACTATATAAAAAAAACACTATATAAACACTATATAAAAAAAACAACTATAAAAATACAACACTATATAAAAACAACACTATACAACACAATATAAAAAAACAACACTATATAAACACTATATAAAAAAAACAAAACTATATAAAAACAACACTATAAACACTATAAAAAAAAAACACTATATAAACACTATAAAAAAACAACACTATACAACACTATATAAACACTATAAAAATACAAAACTATATAAAAACAACACTATAAAACACTATATAAAAAAACAACACTATATAAAACAACACTATACAACACTATATAAAAAAAAACAACAATATATAAACACTATAAAAGACTATAAAAAACTAACATATCAAACAAACTATAAATAAATAAAAAAACAATAAGAACTACGTTCGCTTTGATTTTTTTATATGTATCGTGCCTCCGACACGATTACATATAACAGATACGTAGGCAACCAAATTTTCGGTACAAGCGTTGAAAAAATAACACAATTTACATATAAAAAAATATTATATCTCAAGTAATATTTAATTAAACAACATTTTTAATCAACATATACTTAAAACCTACTAAAAAAACTTATAAAAAAAACTATAAAAGACAATAAAACAACAATAATAAAATAATATAATAACCTATCAAACAAATTATAAAAAACTAGAAAAAAAAAAACAATAAGAACTACGTTCGCTTTGATTTTTTTACATGTATCGTGCCTCCGACACGATTACATATAAAAGATACGTAGGCAACCGAATTTCCGGTACAAACGTTGAAAAAATAACATAATTTATATATAAATAAAATAACACAATATTACTATTATATTTAAAACCGAATATAAAACTATTTATAAAAAAATTCATATTATATTACATTCGTTTTAGTAATTATAGTAAAAAGAATAATAATTGTTATTGTAGTGAAAATAATAAGAATTATATGAAAAGGTTAAAAAAAAATTATGAAATTTTAAAACCGTGGCCTGAACCGTGATCTGAACCGTGATCTAAACCGTGACCGGAACCGGGAGCAAACCGGCAAAACCATGAACCGGCACCAACCGGCAACCGGCGGTTTTGAACCGTCAACCGCCGGTTCAGACCAACCGGCGGTTTGTCAACCGGCCCAAACCGGAAAAAGCCAAAACCGGCGGTTCTGGTTAAGGAGGGGGAGGGGGGGGGGGGGTTGGTGCATTTGGCCACCACTAGGTGGGACGGAAACGTAGGGAATGACACGCATGAGGATGCCTGGAAGGAGGAAAGGAATTTTCCATCGCGCGGCGGATCCGTCAAAATTTTGGGAAGACTGCAGAAGACGAAAATCATCGCCTCATCGAAACGAACGTTTCCACACCCACTGTTCTCAATTCCGTAAGTTTTCCGTTTAGCCCTAAATTTGAAACTTGATCGTTATTGAGAAAAAATCCGTTCTTTGATAGAATAAAGAGTTGTGTTGATCGTAGGATATCGTTTAATTATCGTAGGTTGATCGTAGAAGTTGTGGAATCAAAGGGTTCGAGCATTTGCTTTTGAATTCGCTTTTAAATCGCTAAAAGATAAGAGGGTGTTCAACGGTATTTAAGTATGTGTTTATTTATTCACGATTTGTGTTATTTTATATGTTAAAGGTTTGTACCGTTATTATTTTATTATTACTGATGCCGAAAGAAGGTTCCGCATGATCCTGTTGCTATCGTTAATTTAGTTGCTCGTGATTGCAACTATATTAGTTGCTATTATTAATATATACTTGCTATTGCTATAGCCGTAGAAGAAAAATAAAAAATAAAATTGAAGAAGAACTTTGTAGATGTTTGCCGTGGGAAAAAAAAAGTATGTAAATTTATGGAAACTTATTGAAAATGACAAAAACATTTATAAAATTAGTAAAAAGGACAACATCATTTTTTTTTTTTAAAAATGACATTTTATGGTGTTCAAATACAATAATACCCTCAAATCAGTGGACAACATCATTTTTTTTTTTTTAAAAAGGACATTTTATGGTGTTCAAATACAATAATACCCTCAAATCAGGTTTTTTTTTTTTTCACTTCTAGATAATAAACTGCACGGCACTACTAACCACCAACACCACGTTCAAGTGCACTAAACTGTAAATATATGGCAACTGAATATATATATTGGATATTTGTTTATAAAGACTAGTTTAAGTATTTAATTAGACATTTAGGACACACTTAAATTTTAATTGGTTATAAGGACACATTCAATTTAGGTTTCCTAAATTACCCTTTCTATACCAAAAAAAAAAAAAAAAAAAAAAAAATTACCCTTTCTAACAATTCCGTGCTTTACTTCTATTTAAAATATAAAAAAAATCTTTTGCTACTGCAATGGCAATCACATTTGCGCCGGGATAAGGTTACCGACGCCGGCAATGGTGCCTGCTGCGCCGGAGACAGTCGAGATAAGTAGAGACCGTTGATTCAAGAGACCGATTGTGAAGCAGAAATGATTACGCTGAATCTGCTGATTGAGGTTTTCCATGTGTTGATTGAGGATTCCGGTGTTCCTTCTCGGCAAAAGGACCTTATCAAAAGCAGCATTATTTCATCCTACATTGCAACCCCTGTTTAGCAAAGTACTCTACATTTGGTGGCATAAACTCTCCTGCTGCTAAAGGCCACCATGAGGTCTTGGCTAAATTACAATTTTCGTCCTCTAACTAGACACGTTTTTCGATTTTGATCCTTGTTTTTCTCCGGCGACAATTTTAGTCCTGTAAGTAGTCTTTTTACAAAAATAGTCTGAGCGCGGAAAGACCACTTACAGGACTAAAATTGGTCTTTTCGGCGACAATTTTAATCCTGTAAGTGGTCTTTCCGCGACAATTTTAGTCTGTAAGTGGTCTTTCGGCGTTCAGGACTATTTTTGCAAAAAAAAGACCACTTACAGGACTAAAATTGTTGCCGGAGAAAAATCAGGACCAAAATCGAAAACATGTCTAGTTAGAGGACGAAAATTGTAATTTAGCCCGAGGTCTTCCTAGCTTCATTTTTAGTACTCGATTTTACGATGCCGTTTGATGTTTGGTGTTGGAAATTTTGTTGGGGGTGGGTTTTTGATTTTACGATGCCGTTTGATGTTTGGTGTTGGAAATTTTGTTGGGGTGGGTTTTTGTTATGGGTGTTGATTCTGGTTTTTGTGAGTTTTTATTTTGTTTTTTTATTTTTAGATTGAGAATGGAGCTGATATGAATTCGAGAAATTACTGTGGCCAAGTAAGTGATTTGATGTTTTTGCTTGCTTTTTGAATTATACATCACTTATCTTTTCCTAATTTTTAGTAGTAATAGAGGTGATTATACATTTTGCTTGTGGACTTGGAAGATAAGAATGCCATGAAATTGAAGTTGTGGATCCGTGTTGAATCGATTGTTTTGTGGTCTTTAAGCGGCATTGATGCAGCTTGTCAATACGGGCATTGGGAAGTAGTCCAACCCTTCTTCTTATTTAGATGCAATGTTAGACCCTCATTTATTTTTGAGTTTCTTTTCTAACCGTTTGTTGAGTCAAAGATTGGTAGAGCTTGGTTTAGTGGAGAAGCGAGGACACAAAGCGGGCTAGTAGATGGATCATAATGCGACTTCAATCTTGAAAAAGGATAGGCTTTTGTGGGATAGTTCGGAAGTGCTACACCTTTGTTCTATGAATTTCTCCCCCGGGCTTGGTGCTATGATTATGAAGATGCAGCTCCAATTTTTGCATCAGTGGATGGTTTAGTTGATTAGCTCTTAGTTTGTCCTTTCTTTTTATCCTCTTGCTTTAATTTTGTTCCCAACTTTTTTGTAATTGGTGTAATAGGTAATTTGGTGGTTGGTATATCACCTAGTTTTTTTTTCTTTTACTTGGTTGTGTTTTGCCGATGTATAGCCTATACTCTTTTTGCAGACTAGGGTTTTAAGGAGGTAGGACTATACATTGATGACGTAATGGGTGTTTGAGGAGACCCTGGAGGCACAAACTATGTAATTTCTTCTTTTAATTAATAAAGTTACATGTTTGAAAAAAAATAAAAAAATAGTACAGCTTGGTTTAGATCACGAGCCGATTCCTCGGATGGTTGGTTTAGAAATTTTTAATGTGTCATCAAAAGGTGCAGTGACATGAATTTGATGGTGGGTTGATGCAATTACAATTAGAGAATTGATGCAGTGACATTGATGTCACTGCATATACAATGTGATACATAAATTTGGTAACTTTGTAAAATAAATGTAGTGTCATTCACATTAGGGATGTAATCGAGCTGAGTCGAGTCGATACTCCCTAGGGCTCGATTCGACTAAAAAAAGTTTGGGCTCGATCAAGCCATAAAAATGCAAGATCGAACTCGACTCGCTAAGTACTTGATATAGCTCGACTCGGATCGTAAGCTCGATTATTTCTTAGAATTCATTTAATTTTAATAAAATATAACAAGATCGATCTCGACTCTTCTAATACTCAACTCGAATAATACTTATAATGATAGGATGCTTAAGGTCTTTAAATCATTGGTTTGCATCAGTAAACTTTAACTTGCTAGTTGACATTATAATTTGAGCAATTTGTTATGCTGGCTCTTTTATCAGTTATATGCATTGCACTGCAGATAAAATATTTATGTCACTGCATATTTTATTGCCGATGTCACTGCATAAATTATTGATGTCAAGCAAATATGATTGATGATGTCAATGCATAAAATGTTTATGTCACTGCATATTTGATTACAGTTGTCACTGCATAAATTGTTGATGTCACGCATATATGATTGCCGATGTCACTGCATAAAATATTGATATCACTGCATATATGATTGTTGATGTCACTGCATAAAATGTTGATATCACGGGTCTCGTTTGCTTAAAAGTTTGGTAACTTTGTAAAATAAGTATATTTTCTCACAAAGCCAATAAAGGAGAAATATACCGACACTTGATGGTGAATATACGAATGTTTTGATTGCATTCACACTGCATACGATGGTGTCACTGCATAGGGTGTCACTTCATAAAATATTATTGTCATTGAATGTCACTTCATAAAATGTTCGTGTCATTGAGTATCACTGCATAAGTAAGGTGTCACTTCATAAAATGAGATATCGGAATAAAAAGACTGAAAAAATATGAATTAGGGTTTAAGAATTATGTTGATCGTAGTTTTATATCAAAAGATATAGTCATTTGAAGTCAATTTTATGAAGAAAAAATCGACTTTATGAAATTAAATCGGAAAAATATCAAATGTCATTGCGGTGTTGCTTCATCCCGGTGATAACTGCATCCCGGTGATCACTGCATCCCGATGGTCTTTGCATCGCGGTGTCTCTATATCGGGGGTGGTCACTGCATCGAGGGTGGTCATTGCATCGCGGTGTCTCTGCATCGGGGGTGGCCACTGCATCGTGTGGTCAATGGATCTGGGGTGATCAATGCATCGCGGTGTCACTTCATCACGGCGTCTCTATATCGCGGTGTCTCTGCATCGGGGTGGTCATTGCATCGCGTTGTCTGTGCATAAGGGATGGTCACTGCATCGCGGTGTCTCTACATCAGGGGTGGCCACTGCATCGCGGTGGTCAATGAATCTGGGGTAGTCAATACATCGCGGTGTCACTTCATCGAGACGTCTCTACATCACGGCATCTCTGCGGTGTCTCTTCATCGGGGGTATCACTGCATCGTGGTGTATCTGAACCGAGGGTGGTCACTGCATCGCGGTGTCTCTGCATCGGGGGTGGCCACTGTATCACGGTGGTGAATGCATTGGGGTGGTGAATGCATCGCGGTGGTGAATGCATCGTAATGTCTCTACATCGGGGGTGGTCACTACATCGTGGTGTCTCTGCATCGAGGATGGCCACTGCATCGCGGTGGTCAAATGGATTTAGGGTGGTCAATGCATCGAGGTGTCTCTGCATCGGGGGTGGTCACTGCATCGTGGTGTCTTTGCATCCCGATGGTCCATGCATCATGGTGGTCCCTGCATCGGGGTAGTCAATGCATCGCGGTGGTCGTTGCATCGTGGTGTCATTTCATCGTGGTGTCTCTGCATCGAGGTGTCAGTTCATCGCGGTGTCTCTACAATACGGTGTCAGTTCATCGCGGTGTCTCTACATCGCGGTGTCACTTCATTGCGATGTCTCTGCATCGTGGTGTCTCTGCATCGTCAAATGTCATAACATCCCGATGTCTCTGCATCGCGGTGTCAATGCATCAGGGGTGGTCACTGCATCGCGGTGTTCAATGCATAGTGGTGGTATCTGCATCGAGGTGGTAACTACATAGAGGTGGTCAATGCAGTGCGGTGGTCAATACATCGCGGTGGTCACTGCATCAGGGGTGGTCACTGCATCAGGGGTGGTCAATGCATCGTGATGGTCAATGGATGGCGGTGGTGACTGCATCACGGTGGTCAATGCATTGGGGTGATCTCTGTATCGGAATGTCCAATAGATCGCGGTGATCACTATATCGGAATAGTCAATACATCGCGGTGGTCGACGAAAAAAAAACAACTATCTTTTTGAGAAAAAAAAAATACAACTATTAGCAGGAAAAAAAAAGAAAAGAAAAGAAAAGAAAATAAAAAAACCATGCCCAGAATAAAGGGAAAAAAAAATCAAATACATAAACAAAATAAAACAACAGCGCTACATTTCTTTTTTTTCTTCAAAGGTCAACAGCGCTCCTCTTTTCCTTTTTTTAATATATATATATTCATTGGGTAGTTTGGTCATGTATTAATAAAATGTCCTTATAACCAAATAAGATTTTTTAGTATCCTATTTACCTAATATGTGTCCTTTTGGACATTTCCCCCATTAATTAATAACAACACACACGTTCCACCATCATTTGTGAAGAAAAAAAGAACAAAAAAAAAAACTATTCAATCTAATAATCTTTTAATCTACATTTTCAATCATCATAAATTTTTCATAAAAAAATATATTTTTTTGTTCTCTTCATTTTAACTATGGTTGTTGCTTTCATAGTGTCAATCTATAGTGTCAACTTAATTGACACTACTTATGTATTTACTATGGTTGTTGCTATCATAGTGTCAATTTGAGATTTATAACCTTCGATTTGTTCATTTTTTTGTTGAGACTTATAAACTTCATTGAATCAGTGTGTCTATTAGTAGTGTCACATGATATCACAATGTCAAATGATAGTGTCAAATAGTATGATAGTTAGTAGTGACACATTATATCTGATATTTGTTATCATCACTAGTGTCACTTAAATAGTAGTGACAAATAGAATAACGTATTATTGCACACAAAAAATGATTTCTGAAATAATATCGGAAAGATATCAAATAAAGATTCCGAAAAAAATATAAATTATGTTAAAATTTTTATGATAATTGAAAATATAAATTAAAAGATATATGATTAAAAATGGATTGGAGTAATATATATATATATATATATATATATATATATATATATATATATATAGTATTAAAAACTCTGTCATATCTTGAAGAATATTATATTTGGAAAGTCGATCTGTGCATATAGAAATTTGTAGATACTGTAGTAATTTAGGAGCTATTTTAATGAAACCAAAATAAAATAAAATGGCGTGATTGAAATATTTACAATGATATACGTGTATGTAGAAATTTGTAGATATTGTAATAATTGAAGAGCTATGTAAGTGAAAAAGAATAGTAAAGAAAAATGACAAAAAGTAATGAAAATGATGTGTTTGAACTTAAGGGTTAAAGTGAAGGAGTAATGATAGAGGCACAACAAAAATTACACAACGGATGCCACAACATGATCTCCCACCCTTGATTTTGATGGGTTCACATCACAATCAATTAACACTCATCAAAATTAAGGGTGGAAGATCATGTTGTGGCATCCGTTGTGTAATTTTTGTTATGCATTTATCATTACTCAAAGTGAAGTAATATATGAAATATGTACGGTATGTATGTGGAACATCATTCAATTGACGGTGCACATATGAATAATATATTGTATTGAGCCTTATAACTACCAAGTTGATTTAGCTAAACCGACCGACAACCTTTTCAATGAAATATACTTCCAGATTCTTGAAAACCCAGCAAGTTCAACATGTATCAGCAAAAAGATAAAGCAATCAATGTGTAAATCATCCAACCAAAAGAAACATCTTGAAACATGGAGCTAAACGTCATAGCCATAAAAAAAAAAAAATGAAATGACTAATATATTCATAGGAACAACTTGAGCAACAGAAGAAATACCTAGCTTATGAAGATGTGTTCCAACCGGTAGAAATCGGTAGCGGTACGCCAAGTAAAATGAGACCCATAACTGCAAATAAGGAATTTTCAAATTCCACAATAGTGATTCCCATATGAAAAGGATGCCTGAATTCCATAAGATAGGAAAAACAAAGGATATAAGCAAACCAACATTTCTGACAAATGTAAGTACTAAAAATACACCAGCAAATACTCTATAAAATGACAACATGGAAAAAAATACTCGTCTAAAGATTCGTTAAAAATAAAATAAAAATAAGCAATATTTTTTCCACCCATCACCAAATTAACTTAATTAGGAATATAGTAATGAGAACAGAATGACAACTTCCTTCAAGACCAATAAGTCCGACATGAAGAAACGACGAAAAACAAAATCTAAAGCGTTAAACAAGGAACACTATAAAAATCAAAGAGATGAGTCATACCCAAAAACTCGAAACATGGTTTTCAGTAAAAGAGCCGACGCACAAGTTTTGTAAGGAATGCAAAAAGATTGAAACTTTATAAGACTGAGTAAAGCAAACATACCACCTAAATCGATGCCGAATTGTTCCGGACATCCAGAGTTTCAGATTTAAAAGGCGGTAATGCTAGACCATTATATTTGTGGAACCTTCAAATCCTTTCTCTACATTCCCAAACAATTGCTTCCTCGACACCTCATGTAAACGCCCACACATCTCCTTCTTTACACTTTCAAATGCCAAATCCAACCTCTCCAACTGTTCCATTGAGTTGGTATTGAACATAAACAGACATTGCTATAAAAAATTATCGTGTTCGCCACACCATGACCTAAAAAGAAATATCCAATAGTTATTCATAAATTCTCGGTATTAAATTATCGGTATTCATAAATATCCAATATCCAATAGTAAAGCAAACATACCACCTTCTTTACACTTTCTCCAACTCTTCCATTGAGTTACATAAACAGACCTTCCTGTAAAAAATTACCGTGTTCGGCACACCATGACCTAAAAAGAAATATCCAATAGTATTAAAAAAACATAATACTTACTTCTCGGTAAATTGAAAATATAAGTGATAAAATGCAAACAAAAAAAGGTCACCTTATTTATCAATTTGTGCTATGATCATCCGGAAAGCAATGCTCTGTTCTCCCAAAGCCGTGATCACCTTGTTGGTCCCTTGAAAAAGCTTTGGTTAAGTTTAGAGGGGGGTGGGGGGTGGGGGGGTGAATAAACTTAACACTTAAAACTTTTGGAGTTAACAAAGAACGCAACTTGATGATCTGCGATACTTGAGAGTCTGGCGATACCTCAAGATCTGGCCGATTTGATAAGAGTTCTCTTGATAGTTGAGTTCTTTGAATTTGTGCAGCGGAATTATATCAAAATTAAGCCTTAATACTTGTTGTTAAATATGATACTAAGTATTAGATACTCAGTAGTGCAAGTGTGTGATTTCAGTTGCTAGATTCAGTAGATTGATGTGTAAAATAAACTAAGTGCAGAAAGTAAATGCTGAAAGTAAGTAGGCAGATTTTATAGTGGTTCCAGGTGGTGTAATCCTGTCTGTCCTTCTCCTGTGATGTTGGAGGAAATTCACTAGAGATCTTTGATGTAGCTTTTACAAAGATTCCTAAGGTTGCTTGTCCTTCACCAATAACTATGGCTTCACAAGCGGTGGCGGGAGCAGGTAGGATTCTTTGCTCCTGAGTCTTCCTTTGGTCCTTGAAGGGTAGGATTGCCTCTTCACCACTCCACCACAAACAATGATCTTTCACACAAGCGTGCTTCATTTGTCTTCTTGCAGAGTTCTTTATAAAATAAAGATTGAATCAAATAAATGATTGATTGCAAGAGCTTGATTAGGATGATATAATCGCGACTTTGCGGACTTCAAGTGTGTATACTTGATGTAGCTTGAATGCGAGAATACACTTGAAGAATTTCTCTGGATCAAGTAGCTTTAAGCTCAGTAAGTTCAGCAGGTGTTTTTATTTCAGTAATATCTCTTCAAAGTCTATTAGTTTTCATCTTTTTACGAGTTGAAAGGCCTCTATTTATAGGCAAGAATGCATGTGACTTGTATTTGAAATTCAAATATAACGTTCCTTGTTTTTGTCCCATCGATTTGCATTCATCACTATTCATAGGGTCGACTTCGTCGTAATTCCTTTTTTTGTGATGCGATCATCCACCTTTGACTTATAACCATTGGATAAAGATCTCGAATCATCCCAGCGTTCTTTTAATCTCGACCTTTGATTTCTTTGATAAGTCGAGAGGTAGTTGGTTGTCCTTATCCATGTAATCTTCCAATATAATCTTGAATTAACGAGGTATATTATCGGCGAGTTCATCATCTTTGAGATACTATCGATCTATTTGAATCGCAATTTTTGTGTATAAAATACAATGCATCGACTTCTTTTATCTAACTTTTATTTGTGAAGTTAGATTACACCTTTTAATTATAACCAAGTACCAAACATCATCCAACTTGTGGAACTTAGACATACACACAAGGCATATGTAATCAGTTTAGGTCATCACAGACTTGCCTAAATTTCGATTCCATAGCCTTGACTTAAATTACTAAGTTTGATCCCTTAGCCATACATGGCGAGTTTGAGCCTCGACCCCGAGTCTTCCAAAGAGTTCGAGACTAGTCTACTTGACCTATACGCCTCCGATATGAATCGATCTGCTGATATAAATCAATGAGCCTTTCTGATGCTTGTTTGATCAAACCTATTCATAAATCAAACTCTAATAAACCTATACATTTGATCTAGACATCTTTTGCCTTTGCACTATATAGCGGCTAGTCGGCACTCATCATCAAAACATAGAAATAAGTCCAACAATTTCCCCCTTTTTGGTGATGATGCCACTACCCTCACCTAACAGAAAAGCAAAAAGATAAAAACAAAGACAGAACAAATATAGTCATCTTTCATTATAAACATTTGTTCAAAAGTATTACAGTCTAGAATCAGCAAAAACATAATGCAGTTAAAGTGTGCTGATCTACTGTCTTCTTTCTCTTTCTTGTCTGGCCTTCTCCACTTGTTCTTGATAAGCCCTGATTTCTTCTATCATATCCCTCATCCATTCATTTTCAATCAGTGTAAAATCAATGTAGGGATTGACCTCTTTCCACCATTTCCAAGCTTCAGGCAGGAGAAGATTAATTTGATTCACTCTGAATCCAAACTTCATGTAAAGTTCCTTGAATTCATCAAGTGAGTCCTTTGCTTTTGTGATAGGCAAAGTCCTATCACCTCTGCCACTTCTTCCACCTCTTCCACCTCTGTAAGTTGCCCTTAAGGCTTTGATTCTTGCTTCCCAAAATTTTAATCCCAAGAAAGAGTTTAGACCTTCATGATATCCCTTGTCATGATAAGGTTTCCTTCTATTATAGTATTCTTTCTTGTATTGTCTGAGGAGATCATCAGTAAGTTGAACTATGCCAGGTGCAGGTTGTCTGTAAGCATTAGTCTCATCCTCCCATCTTTTCTTTGCAAAGAGTATTGCAGCCTCTTTTCTTTGCATTAAATTGCTTGGCCCTCTTCCCCTTAGTGACATCATCAACAAACCGGGACATTAGGCCATGAACACTCTCTCTGTGAGATAACCAGATTATTGATTGCCCTTCCATAATTTCGGTTCTTGTGTCAAGCTGCGGTAATCCTGGATTGAAAGTTTCTTCCAGTAGATTGATCCTCTCAGTAACTTTAGGATCCAATCTAGCAGGTTGAGATATTCCAGCAGCCTCAGCAGGCTTAGGTGTTTCAGCAAGCTTGTCAAGTTTCTGATGAATGGATATAAGTTGGTCTTCGAAACTTCTCTTTGCAAAGCATTTCCAACCTTGATTCCCCTCACATCTAGTATCGGATCATTCACGGCATTTTGAGTAGATGTGAAGTTTGAAGCAAGATCATAAGAGATGGTTATGCATTTTCATTCACCATTTTCATCGATTCTTCAAATCTTTCTTCATGTCTATCCAGTTGAGTTCTTAAGCTGCTTGCATATCATGCCTCACGAGTCCTTAACTCATTCAAAACCTCTACTGGTATCTCACCAGTCATTCTTCCACTGAGTAGCCTCATCAAGAGAGCTTCTCAACATTGTATTGTGGCCTCTGATTGCTCACAACTAATGCCCAACTTTTATCTAATCCGGTAGGATTAGGTCCTTGATATTCTTCAAGATAGGATCAAGGCGGGTTCTTCAAAAATAGGAACAAATGCACAGTGGGGAATCAACATCAACATTTTCTTCTTCAGGCATTTGGAACTCCTCATCACTAAAGTCATAGTCCAGCAGCTGCTCATCCATATTAACAGCAGTCTGCTGACCATCTTTCCCTTCAGTGGTCTTGTCTCCATTAGGCTCCACTACAGCAGCCTCTTCAGCAACAGGGGTATCCTCCATACCCAAAATAGGTTCCAACCTTTGTCAGAGTCTTTGTTTGAGACTCAAACACACTGTACACTCTCTGTTCCAACTTTGTGTCAGTCTTTGTTTGTAACTCAAACAAACTGTACCTCCTCTTGACTCTTTGTGGATTGAATATAGCCTCATTATCCACTTGAAATCCTCAAACATGACCAATCTTGTGCGAGGATAATGGCAGGTTTAGTAAGAATGCCCTCAAAGTCAAATCCATCTTGATATTCAATAGATTCTTACAGTGGCACTAGGTTCACTATAATCGAGTAACCTTCTCTCCATCCAAATCCTCACTCTGTTCGACTTACTTTTTGTGCAAGAGGCTCTACAACATGGAATGTATGATTCATCGGCCTAGCCTACCAAAGACTTAGATTAACTCCTTCATTGATCAATGCCTCTAAATCATCCATGGTGAGATCCTGTAGATCCTCATCCATCTCTCGATAGATTTGGCCCTCAAGAGACTTACTAGTCTCAGTGGGTTCGACTTCCATGCCATCAATGGCTCCTTGACCAGTGACCTCAATTGTTGTTTCTTTAGCCACTCCACTTTGGTCTCCCAGAAACATGGGGAATCATCATCGAATCGATGAATCACATCTGGTGTGTACTTTGGATTTACGAACATGATTCCTCCTCTTTTTCATCCTTCATCCAAAAGATCCATCACCTGGATTGCAAAGCAAGCTAGTGTCTAACAAATCCAGCAGTTTGTCACACCCACACCGCTCAAACGCCCATTCTTCAAATCCACTCATTGGATCAAGAAATGGTTTATGTTTCTTGTAGAATCCAAACTTCCACTGAAAATAGTTTTTCACCTTTTTGAAGTTAGGATCTACTTTGTCCTTCTTGGATGCCTTTTCATATGGCATAGATGGATTTCTAGTGGCGAGTTCGATGAGATTCTTTGACCAAAAGCTCCACAAGTAAATTCATTGTTTCTTCAACAGATGCTTCAAAGTCATGAGAGTTCTTTGAGGTGGTATATTTGTACCTACTACTTCCATCTGTACAACACTTGGTTCCCACGACTTACATGCTCATCAGCAGGGTTAGCAGCTGACTGCTCTTCCCCCCTGAGTTCTTGCAACAATTGCAGGGTGTTCAACCAATTCTTCAACTACCACAGCAGAGTTCGAGTTGAGTGAGTTTCTTTGTGGGTCTTCAATAGATACTAAAAAGCAGGCTCGGGTCGATGAGGCTGCTGTATATCTCCAACAGATTGCTCAACAACAACCTGTGCAGCTTCAGTAGACTTGACAACCTCTTCAGGTGAGGAGTCAGTAATTTCCACAGGCTTGATGATAGTCAAGGGCTCAGCCTCAATAGCCTCTTCTTCCTCTTCTACTGATGCTTCTTCTTGGACTCTTTGTGCCTCCAAGTCTTTCAATTCTTTCCTCTTTCCATGTTTCTTTTTGTGAATAATTTCTTTTCTTCTCTTGGAAAGTGGTTCATCATCTTCATTTCTAGTAGACTTCCTCTTTCTACTAGCTTCCTTCTGTTGTTCCCTCAGAATCTCAACATGATTCTTCTTGCAAAGAATAAATGTGAGGTCGGTACCTTGATTCGATTGGACCCTCTCACAGACTCAACGATCTGTCTTTGTTTGCTTCTTTGTTGTCTTAGGCTTTAAGATCTCGGTGATCTTCCTTGTATCTCTGACCTTTCTTTTCTCTTTGGTCTTCTTTGGTGCAAGAGGTTTAGTAGATTTCTTCTTAGTTTTTTGGACACCGCTCACCACCAAACATCACCATCATCTCCATTCTTTGTCATCATCATCAGCAGGATCAACAATATCTTCATCATCATCTAGACCAGGAATAGCATAATCAATTTCCTTCTTGTATCTAGGCGATTGATCTTCTCGGAGTTCAAGATCGGGAACCTCCAGTGATTCAATGAGGTCTGAACCATTAATCCTAAGGGAAAGGCCTTGGATTTCCTTTTTCCCTCTTTTTCTTCCTTGGCTACCTTCTCCATGTAATGAATGAAGTAACCAGCCCAATCAAATCTCATGCTCCTGTAGATAATCATCATCAACTCTATCTTGGGTCCAGATAGAGTGTCCATACTTCCATCCAGTCCAAGTATGTTCTTTGCAATGAGCTTGCTCAGCAGACTGTACTCATTTCCAATATGTCTGCAATTTATGCCGGAGTGCATTTGGTGCATTTGTATTTGTTTTGATTTGTTCAACAAAAGCCATCTTGGATAGTCCCATTGCTTGAGATTTCTTGGACCATCCACTACTTCCTCAAATCCAAACACTTCCCTCGGTAGAGAGTAGGAAACTTCAATCTCCTCAAAGATTCACAATTGTCTTGAATGCTTAGTTCCTTCTTCCACAATCATGTTCTTCCAGAAATCAATAACATTTGTGTATGATATTGTTTCCAATCTGATATTGAGTTTGTTTTCCAAGCCTGCAAACCTCCTTATTCTTCGACCAATGTTGATGGCCAATTCTGTTTTGTTTGCATCAACAACAAAGCCTCTAACACTTTGGCTTGATTCAATCTGGACATCAATTTTTTCCGCCATTGTTATGAGAAATATGAGATGAAGAAGATGGATTGTAAATCTGTGTTCACACAGTGTAAATACAGAAATATAGCAGATTTTGTAAGTAGAGAAAATCTGCTGAGTGAGGTCTGTATATATGGACAGACGGTAGTTGTAACTGTCAGTGCACGTACATTGATGTTAACCATGATTAATCTGAGTAAATGTTGTCTTGACACGTGGCCCATAACTCCTCCATAACGTTTGTAACCATTGGATCATGGTAACTATGGTAATAAAGGGTAGGATAAATATCCCGCCAAACTGCTTTTTGACTTTAGTAAAGTTTGACTGTGTAACGTTCCATTCGGCGAGGTTGTCCTCGCGAGAGGTTGGCTCGGCGATCTGGCGATAAAGGTGCTTCAAAGAAAGTCACGACAAAATGACTCTGGCGATCCTTGATTTCTTCTTGTTTTGTTCAATTGATAATACAAGATGAAGTTTAATACCAATGACCTGATCTGTCAAGTGAGCTCACCCAACATGACAAAGACCAATCCCTTGGCAACCTCATTTGCTCAATTGTCCAAACATAAGTACATGGAATTGTTGATACCAATGACTAATCGCTAAGTGAGCTCACCCAACATAGCAAAGACTAATCCCCTTGGTGAATTCCAAAGACATTGTTTGATTATCGTCAACTTTTATAATTCCAAGTTCAGTCCTTAATTTGGCAAATCTTTCACTGTCAAGTGGTTTAGTGAAAATATTAGCAAGTTGATTTTCAGTTGGGATATATAGAACCACCACATCTTTCTTTTCAACATGATCTCTTATAAAATGATGTCTCACATCAATGTGCTTGGTTCTTGAGTGCAAAAGCAGATTTTACGTGATTGCAATTGCACTTGTGTTGTCACACATGATTGGAATTTCCTTTTCTTCAATTCCATAATCCCTTAATTGTTGTCTTAGCCATAGTACTTGTGCACAACAACTTCCAGCAGCTATATATTCAGCTTCAGCAGTGGAAGTTGATATTGAATTATGTTTCTTGCTGAACCAGGAGACCAGTCTACTTCCCATTAACTGACAAGTTCCTGTAGTGCTTTTTCTATCAATCTTGCATCCAGCATAATCAGAATCTGAGTAGGATATAACTTTGAAGCTTCCATCCTTGGAATACCATATCCCTACTCCCAAAGTCTCCTTTAGATACTTGAGAACTCTCTTGACTGCACCTAAATGACTTTCTTTAGGTTTAGATTGAAATCTTGCACAAACACCTACAGCAAAGGATATATCTGTCTCTTTGGCGATAAGGTAAATCAGATCGCCTATCATCCTTACGTATAAAGTCGATCAACATCTTTGCCTTCTTTATCTTCATCCAATCTGATGTTTGTACTCATTGGAGTTGATATCTTAGTGCTGTTTTCCATACCAAACTTCTTCAGCAACTCCTTGGTGTACTTTGTTTGATGAATGAAGATTCCATCCTTCATCTGTTTAACTTGCAATCCCAAAAAGTAGTTCATATCTCCCATCATACTCATTTGGAATTTACTTTTCATTAGATTTGCAAACTTTTCACAAAGTAAATCATTTTCAGAACCAAATATAATGTCATCCACATAAATCTGTACCGGCACAGTCTTTGTTCCTTCACCGATTCTCGAAAAGAGTCTTGTCAATGGTGCCTTTTGTAAAACCATTGTCCACCTGAGATAGAGTTTCATACCATGCTCTTGGTGCTTGTTTCAATCCATAAAGTGCTTTGTTGAGTCTATACACTTTATCTTCTTGATCTTTAACTTCAAATCCAGGAGGTTCTTTGTACATACACTTCCTCCTCTAGAATGCCATTCAGTAAATGCACTTTTGACATCCATTTGATATACTTTGAAGTTCTTATATGCAGCATGTGCCAAGAATAATCGATAGCTTCCAATCTTGCAACAGTGCATAAGTTTCATCAAAATCTATTCCTTCTGCTTGAGAATAGCCTTTTGCAACTAGTCTGGCCTTATTCCTTACAATGGTACCAGATTCATCAAGTTTATTTCTGTATACCCACTTAGTACCAATGATATTTGCATGACTTGGCCTTTCAACTAGTGTCCAAACTTGATTTCTTTCAAATTCATTCAATTCTTCTTGCATAGCTATTATCCAATCTGGATTTGAAATAGCTTCTTCAACAACTTTAGGTTCCATTTGAGATAGAAAACAAGTAAACATAGCTTCCAGTTGTCTTCTAGTCCTTACACCTTGCTGTACATTGCCAATAACTTATTCAGCAGGGTGATTCCTTAACCATTGTGGATTCTGGTTAGTTTGGTTATCAGGAACCTCATCTTCAGTGGGGTCTGCTGTGGCTTCTTCAACAACAGGGGGTTCAGCAGATCCTTGAATAGCTTCAGTTGTTGCATCAGTAATGTCACCAGCAGGGTGTTCAAAGAGAGGCGATGATCGAAACTTTTAAGTCATTGAATCTTTCCAAAACTTCTACACAATCTGGATCAGTGACTTGTTGATTCTCAGTAGGTTCACAATCTTCATCTTCCATACCAGTGAACTTAGGTTCATAAAACACAACATGGATTGTTTCTTCATGTTTCAGTGACCTCTTGTTCAGTCCCTGAATGCCTTGCTGACTGAGGAATATCCCAAGAAAATCCCTTCATCTGACTTTGGTTGGAAAGTTTTCAGATGAACCTTGTGATTTAGGATAAAACACTTGTTTCCAAATGGATGGAAATAGGATATGTTTGGTTTCCTTCCATTCCAAATCTCATAAGGTGTCTTGGCAGACTTCTTGTTCACTTGATGTTCTGTTTGTGTATAGCATGTTGTATTAACTCGCTTCACCCAATATCTTCAGGTAGCAAAGCTTCACATATCATTGTCCTTCCTTCCTTTAAGGTCCTGTTTCTTCTTTCAAAGAACCCTATATTTTTTGAGGTGTACCAAAGCAATGACAAGTTGATGCAAATTACACCATTCTTCTCACTGATATTCTCTTATCACTTTGTTGAGAAATTGAGTACTCGATCCGATCTTATTTTTATTCTTGTTAAACTTTTCTCATTTTGTAATCTCTTTAAGAGATTAGGCATGCTTTGAGTGTTTCACTTTTCTTGTTCATAAATATCACCCAAATGTACCTTGAATAATCATCCACAACCACTAAAGTGTATTTCTTTCGATTACACTTGTTGGAGTTATTGGTCCAAAAGATCCATATGCATAAGCTCCAACACTCTATTAGTTGATTGTTTAGTTTTTGTCTTGAAGCTTGACTTTATTTGTTTACCCTGCTGACATGCATCACATATAGCATCCTTCTTGAATGTGATCTCAGGTAAACCAATCACCAGCTTCTTCTTCACCAACTGATTGATATCATCAAAGTTTAAGTGATTCAACTTCTTGTGCCATAACCAATTGAGTTCGGACTTTGTATGCACAATCGAGCGAGGTTTCAGGAGCTCTGATGAGACCAATCCACAACATACATGTTTTGTTGTCTTCTACCAAGCAAGTACAACTTGATCACCTCTTTCACCGATGACAATACGGTTGTTTTTGTCAAAAGTGACCTTGTATCCCATGTCACGCATTGAATTGTCGATTGCTCGGCAAGTTGTAGTCCGATCCCTTCTACATATGCAACATTCTTGATTGTAAGTCCATTTCTTACAAGTATGTCATATCCTCTTGTATATCCAGTGTATTCTTGTTGCCAAAATTCACCCTTGGACCATCTTTTGCCACAAAGTTTGATAAACAGTGCTTATTCTTTGTCATATGTCTGGAACATCCACTGTCAAAGTACCAGACACCCTACAAAACAAGGTTAATGCATTTTAGGTACCCAAACCTGTTTGGGTCCATAGTGGTCAGTAGTAAGCATGACTTTTTGTAAGTTTCCATAAGGTCTTCTCCTAAAAGTGTCATACTTTGGTTCATACATGTATTCCACACATCCATAAGTTCTTACAGTAGGTTGTGTAGGATTCGCATATGTTTTCTGGCCTTTTGGTTTATAATGCTGTTTGAAGTGATTCTTGGTGTTAGAAGCATTAGTATAACCATTTGTTTGGTTGTCTGTTAGGAACAACCCTGTAATATGGAGTCTCTTTGAGGTCCCCATTGAGGCCTTTTATAAGTCCTCTCTTTGAGTCCTTTCTTTGATTCCATTGCTTAGGTTTTACCACTAGCAAACATGGTTATCTTGGTTGTTTTTATCAAGAGTGCGAGAATATTCCAATCATCATCGGTGAGGAGCAGTCTACCTTTCCCCCGAGATAAGTATCCCTTGAATGATTAACATTTTTAGATTTGAAATTCTTATCCTTGGAATATTTCTGACCTTTACCTTTTTGTGGTCCAAAGAGACTTGGTAGTTGTGTCCGCTATCGATGAGGTCTAGAAGGTCCAAAGATCCTATTTTTAGATTTGTTCTTTCTGTTAGGAGCTTTTGACTTTCGATTTTGCTTTCTTGAAGTATTCTCGGTAGGTTTCTCGCCTCAAAGAACCTTACTTGGAGTTGGATCTTGTCTTTGATACAAACTTAGGACCAGTCGGTGCTAGGTTGAAGAACTCTTACTGGATCCACTCTTTTTGGAAAGTTGAGTTCCAAATCCAAGCCCTGTTTTATCACCATAAGGCTTTCTAGATTTGTATGCAGTAGTGGAGCAAGATGGTTCAAATAGATTGTGGGTCTTTGAATGATCGTGCAGCTTACACCGATTACGTCCAACATCTTTTTCTTTACCTTTGAGAACTCTTAATTCAGCTTTCAATTTTCCAACTTCTAACTCAAGAGCTTCTTTTTCAGCCTTCACAATCTCATAACCAGATTGTATTATCCTCGATTGATTAAGGATGGCATCCAAAGTCTTATTATTGTCGTAATTTCTAGGATTTGAACCACAAGTTGATTCACAATCACTTCCAAAGAGAGTATTGATGGATACAATATTGTATACCTCCTCGTTTCATCCATATTGGCCATCAAAGCATAATCTTCCATGTCAAGAACTTGATCTTTGTGTCATCGATTCATTTCCTTTTTCTGATTCCACTTCATACCATGATTAATCTTCAGCAACCATAGCCTTCTTGCCATATCTTCTTTGTTGACTCTTGGTCTTCAGTAGGTCTGGACAATCAGGTCTAAAGTGTCCAGGCTTCTTGCAGTTGAAGCAAAGATAATCAGGTTCCTTACTTTGTTTTAACTCAGGACATTCAGGTTTGAAGTGTCCTGGTTTCTTGCAATGAAAGCACAAATAGTCATTGTCTTTCTTTGATTCTTCTTTCTTTCTTTCAGTAGGCCTTTTTGTGAAGTTCCTTGCAGGGGCCTTTCCTGTCTTCATCATCCCGATTTTCCTGCTCGGGAGGGCAATCTGTTCTGCATCTCATCCAGTGAGATCATCTTGTCCTCCGGATGTTTCTTCCTGATGTGAAGCGACCAATGCAGATGGTTTTGGCTCTTCCTTTTCGAGTCTCAGTACAAGCTTTTGCTAAATTCATAAGCCTTGAGATCTCGAAAACAACTTGAAGTGTCTTCTTCATGCAACTTTCTCATTTCTTCTATTGCAAGTCACCTTCATTTTCCAAACATCTTTTGCGAGTAGAGCCTCCAAGATTTTGGTGTTTATTTCTTCTTTTGAATAACTTACACTCAGCAGGTAAGTTCATCCAGATTGCATTAAATCTTGATTCCATTTGCTCAATGGTTTCATTTGGAAGCATCTTGAACTTTTGGAACCTCTTTACTCGCCACATCGATTTTATTCTTCTTTATTGCATCGGTGCCTTCCACAGATCAAATGTATCTTGTCCCAAAGTTCCTTTGCGCTTTTGCAATCTTTAACCTTCATGTACATATTGCTATCCAAGGTTCTATAAATGATATCAATAGCAATGTTGTTGAGGTTTGCTCTTTTACGCCTTCGCATTCCATTCTCTTTTTGGTTTAGGAATGTACTCGGTTGTATCACCCACTGTTATTGCCTTGGTAATCTCAGGTGGTCCATCGGATTAGTACATCCATCATCTCATCATGAGTTGCGGCAAGGTAAGCTTTGCATTCGCGTTTATACTCATCAAATTTATCTAGAGAACACATCGACATAGTTCTAGCATAACTGTGTGTTATCCATGATGCAAGTCTTTGAAAATCGGTGAACTTGAAAGAAAGTTTCAAAGAATTTTCACAAGCACAACAAGTAGGATTTCTTGAGCGAATGTACTTGCTCCGATACCAATTGTTGGTCCCTTGAAAAGGCTTTGGTTAAGTTTAGAGGGGGGGTGAATAAACTTAACACTTAAAACTTTTGGAGTTAACAAATTCTGCAACTTCAAAGATCTGCGATACTTGATGAGTCTGTTGATACCTCAATAGCTTCTTGATAAAGCGATGAGTCTCACCGATAGTTGAGTTCTTGAATTTGTGCAAATGAATTATATCAAAATTAAGCCTTAATACTTGTTGTTAAATATGATACTAAGTATTAGATACTCAGTAGTGCAAGTGTGTGATTTCAGTTGCTAGATTCAGTAGATTGATGTGTAAAATAAACTAAAGTAAAGTAAATCTTTGAAAGTAAGTGGCGAGATTTTATAGTGGTTCCAGGTGGTGTAATCCTGTCAGTCCACTCTTCTCCTGTGATGTTGGAGGAAATTCACTAGAGATCTTTGATGTAGCTTTTACAAAGATTCCTAAGGTGGCTTGTCCTTCACCAATAACTATGGCTTCATAAAGCGTGGCGGGAGCAGGTAGGATTCTTTGCTCCTGAGTCTTCCTTGGTCCTTGAAGGGTAGGATTGCCTCTTCACCACGGCTCCACCACAAACAACAGTCTTTCACACAAGCGTGCTTCACTGTCTTCAAGAGAGTTCTTTATAAAATAAAGATTGAATCAAATAAATGATTCGATTCGGCGAACTTGATTAGGATGATATAATCAGCAGCTTGCAGACTTCAAGTGTGTATACTTGATGTAGCTTGAATGCAGAATACACATGAAGAATTTCTCTGGATCAGTAGCTTTAAGCTCAGTAAGTTCAGCAGGATGTTTTTCAGCTCAGTAATATCTCTTCAAAGTCTATTAGTTTTCATCTTTTTTTTTTTCTGAGTTGAAAGGCCTCTATTTATAGGCAAGAATGCATGTGACTTGTATTTGAAATTCAAATATAACCGTTCCTTGTTTTTGTCCCATCTGATTTGCATTCTATCACTATTCATAGAACACAATAATCAAATTCCTTTTTGATAGTGCGATCATTCACCCTTTCACTTATAACCATTGGATAAAGATCTGAATCATCCCAACGTTCTTTTAATCTCAGCCTTTGATTTATTTGATAAGTCAGAGGTAGTTGGCTATCTTATCCATGTAATCTTCCAATATAATCTTGAATTAACCGAGGTATATTATCAACGGGTTCATCATCTGCCGAGATATACTATCGATCTATTTGAATCGCAATTTTCGTGTATAAAATACAATGCGTGGTGACTTCTTTTATCTAACTTTTATTTGTGAAGTTAGATTACACCTTTAATTATAACCAAGTTCCAAACATCATCCAACTTGTGGAACTTAGATTTTCTACACAAGGCATATGTAATCGGTTTAGGTCATCAGCAGACTTGCCTAAATTCTCGATTCCATATCCTTGACTTAAATTACTAAGTTTGATCCCCTTAGCCTTCAGAATCGAGTTTGAGCCTCATCACTGAGTCTTCAAAGAGGTTCGGACTAGTCTCTTGACCTATTTACCCCCATCGATATGAATCGATCTCATTGATATAAATCGGCTGACCTTTTCTGATGCTTGTTTGATCAAACCTATTCATAAATCAAATTCTAATAAACCTATACATTTGATCTAGACATCTTTTTGCCTTTGCACTATAACAGCTAGTATGTCACTCATCATCAAAACATAGAAATAAGTCCAACACACCTTGATTCGTATATGATGTTAACCATGAGAATAAACATTAGTTCATTAGCGTCAACAATACAAAATCAGTAAATCGTCACTTGCATCTCCTTTTAACGGTAGGGGGAAAAATTACTTGCTAAAGAAAATAGGAAAAACCCGACCTTGCTGTAAAAAAATTACCGTGTTCAGCACACAATGAGCTAAAAAGAAATATCCAATAGTTATTCATAAATTATCATCCCAGAAGTCACAAATGGAAAATCGAAATAAGAGCTATTGAAAGAATAATAAAAGAAAAGAGCTTGAAAACCCAAATCCAAAGTAACTGGAAAATCGACTTGGAAAGAGAACTAAAAATTAGTACCTGCAAGCAAAAGATAACATACGCTAAAGTAATTTAATTAGTGAAATTTAGATATTGAAATGCATAGTTGTTTTATTGGTACTTACTCTCCGGCCGACAGCGAGAGTGAATGGACAGATGAATCCGATGGTTCACTCACACCCTTTGCACCGTTCTCCAAAGCCCTCTTATAAGCAGCATCAACATCTGGATAATCAAAGCAAACCTCAACAGCCTGCTTCTCAAAGGCGGAGAGTGGCGGCACGTGGACTTCACCGCTGATCTCCTCCATCTCACGCTGCTTGACCGGAGTGAATGCGATCGTCGTCTGTCCGGTTTCTAGCTCGCCCCACCTGTGGGATTGATCTAAACGACGAACACTGTAGCCGAATGCCTTTGAATAAAAGGCAACAGATTCTGCTACATCTTTTACGTAGACAACTGTTTAAGCAATCAGCCTCTTCTCCTCATAGATCGTGAGAAGAAACGTGGAGATTAGGACAACATGGGGGGAGATCGGGAGGGGGACGGGGGAGGGGGAAGTGGAGAGTTGAGCGATTGAGAATTTGAGGGATTATGGACAACGTGGGATGACAACACAGGTTTTTTTCTTTCTATAATATGGAAAACGGGTTATGGAGCGGGTTAATTGGCCAAGTTGGATCAATTGGCAATTTTTTTCTTAAAAAAAAAAAAAAAAAAAAATATATATATATATATATATATATATATATATATATAGTATAGATATTCAGTTGCCATATATTTACAATTTAGTACACTTGAACGTGGTGTTGGTGGTTAGTAGTGCCGTGCAGTTTATTAGCTAGAAGAGAAAAGGAAAAAAAAAAAAAAAACTGATTGAGGGTATTATTGTATTTGAACACCATAAAATGTCCTTTTTCTGAAAAAAATATGATGTTTTTCCTTTACTTAATTTTATAAATGTTTTGTCATTTTTGATAAGTTTCCATATATATATATATGTAGAAAGACTAAAAGACACAAAACTGAATTATTGATTTATATGACAAAAAAGAATCTGTTGAACATAAGACACAAATTAGATAGATAGATTCAAAAATCAATTAATGAAAAAAATAAAATAAAAATAATAATAGGGGAGAAGGGCGCTGTGAAAAAAATAATAATGAAAAAAATAATAATAATAGGGAGAAGGGCGGGCGCTGTGATGTTTGTTTTTGTTGTTTTTTTTTTATTTTATTTTATTTTTTCAGGCTGTTCAAGTTTTGTTTTTTTTTTTTTTCAGGCCTTGTTCAGGTTTTTTTTTTTATTTTTTTTTTTATTTTTTTAAACCGATGTATTGATCATCGCGATACAATGACCACCCCCGATACATTGACCACCGCGATTCAATGACCACCGCGACGCATTGGCCACCCCGATGCATTGACGACCTCGATACAATGACCATCCTGATGCATTGACCACCGCGATGACCATCGTGATGCAGAGACACCGCGATGAAGTGACACCGCGATGTAGAGACACGGCGATGAAGCGACACCGTGATGCAGTGACCACCCCCGATGCTGAGACGCGCGCATTGTAGAGACACCTCGATGAAGTGATACATCGGCGTAGTGACCACCAGCGATCGCGAGAGAGCGCCAATGAAGTGACACCACGATGCATTGACCAAGCCGGATCCATTGATCACCTCGTCTGATGACCACCTCCGATGCGAGACACCACGATCGCGGTGACCAACCCAGATCTGCAGAGACATCGCGATCGCGGTGACCACCCCGTCACGCAGAGACATCATGATGTTATAACATTTGATGATGCAGAGACATCGCGAATAAGAGACACCGCGATGAAGTGACACCGCATTGCAGAGACACCCCGATGAAATGACACCGCAATGCAGAGACGCCGTATTGCAGAGACAACGCGATGTTATAACATTTGACGATGCAGAGACACCGCGATGAAGTGACAATGCGATGCAAAGACACCGCGATGAACTGACACCGCATTGCAGAGACACCGCGATGAAGTGACACCGCAATGCAGAGACACCGCGATGCAGAGACACCGTCTTACGTCGATTTATGCAGTGACATCTGCAGTGACATCAATGTCACTTCATTAGTTGTCTAATTGTGACATATGCAGTGACATCAATGTCACTTCATTAGTTGTCTAATGTATGCAGTGACATATGCAGTGACATCAATGTCACTTCATTAATTGTCTAATGTATACAGTGACATCTGCAGTGACATCAATGTCACTTCATTAATTATATCAATTTGGCTTGTTTCGCAACGGAGAAACTCTAATGGCGTGTTTGGATTGCGGTAATGGAATGAAATGGAATGCTTTTTTCATTACATTATATCAATTTGGCTTGTTTGGCAACGGAGGAATAGAATATGATTTCATTCCAACGGAATGAAAATGGATGATTTTCATTCCAACCAAAATTCAATGGAACAGTCGGAATGGAATGAAAAAATAACCATTAAGAGCTTGATTTTTGCGTTATGTTTGTTACCACTGTGATTTCTTTTCTCCTTGTCTGCATGAAGTTTTCTGTCAATCTTTTACTTAGTAACTTCTCGGTTCTCTTTTCTTTATAGCTGCCATATAAACCACCTTTCTTTTCACCCGAGAACTTCATCGGTTTTGCTATTCAGTTCGAATCTTTCCTATATTTAACCTGCTGCTTCTTTTGTCCATATAAACCAAAACCGGTCAAATCCGGCTCACATGCTAGACAAGAACCCAACCATAAATGGCTTTTGGAAGTATATGAAACGTGTCCAACACGTACCAGTTGCAGTTTGGGTCATTATCCAATAGAACCCCCCCGCCCTTCATCATAATAGAGTGTGCAGCAGCAAAATTCTGCTCCATGTAAGCACTAAGCAAGCAGGTCATTTTTGCTTTGCATAATCCTCTCTCATGGCTATGTAGCAGTTAGTAAGCATTGACTACTTCATTCTTTCTTCATCTTTTCTTGGTGAACTAATTTGAATTCTTGCATTTTATTTTTTTGGGTATTTTCTGACAGTTCATGTGGGTTCTTGGATTTGGACGCTGATGTATTCTTCTTCTTTTTGTCTCAGCTACCACTTTCCTTTTGATTACTTCCAACATTTTGACCCATAGAAGGAGGATCATGATCCGGTTTAACTTCTGATGAACCGTTTAATGCGTTTATTAAGTCATTACTTGGTAAATCAACAGAATTATAGGATCCCGAATCTCGGTATGCGTTCGAAGCTCCAGATAATCCTGTGCTCCACCTTCTTAGAACAGGTTTCTTTGAACCGATTGATGCATTCGAGAATGAGTTAGTTTTCTGGATTTGATCCTTCTGTTTGCTTTCAAAAGGACTGATAGCATCTTGAACGCTAATAATCCGTGAATTACTGGTTTCGGGCTTTGTCACGGGTTGCTCGGCTGCTTCTTCAGCATTATTAGTACCCTGTTGAAGTTCATCATTCTGAGATTTAGGAATGAAATTCAGGTTTTTTTTTTTAAGGAATGAAATTCAGTTCATGTGGGCTCGGCTGCTTTTTTTTGGGAATGAAATTCAGGCTATTTTTTTGGGAATGAAATTCAGGCTCTTAATGGTTATGGGAGTGGTTCTACGTGATCCAGATCGCCCAATTTTGAGATACTCGGTTTCAGCTTATTTTATTAGATTAGGGTATTTTTAGTACATTGTAGATATATTATGCCCTTATAAGTTCTACATATTCCTTTTATGCCCTTATGAAATTTAATAAGTATAAAAACTATACTTTTAGTGTAATTAACCCTATATATATATATATATATATATATATATATATATATATATATATATATATATATATATATATATTATATTATATATATATAATATATGGACGAAGGATTTAACCCAATTCCAGGTTGACCCGCTCCAAACCCGGAAATACGCCATTAGATACACGTGAGTCAAGTCTCCTATCATAAATAATTTTCCAAAAAAAAAACACGCACGACACTTTTATACCCTATTTTCCCTCACCTTTCTGCCGTTTCATTCCTTTCACCTGTTTCATTCGTTTCAGCGTTCAAGCCCATCAACCTCCCGGAAAATAAGTTATTTTCGTCGAGTAGGATAATCAACGTTCTTAGATGAGATGATTTGCATCGTCTCTGCTGTGCGATTCAATTTTCCCCGAAAAATGAGTTCTTTTCGTCGAGTAGGATAATCAACGTTCTTAGATGAGTTGATTTGCATCGTCTGTGGTGTGCGATTCAATTTTCCATGGTTTTATTATTATTATAATAATAAAAATGGTTGTTTTCCCTCTATTTTTCATGGGGAATTAGGGTTAGTTTTTGTTATTGTCATGGATGGTGGAAAAATTTTACGACTCAAAAAAAGTTATTGATTTTTTTTTGAAGGAAATTATTGATTTTGTTGCAATTGATTTTTTAAATTATTTTTTGTTTGTTTGTTCTTTATTCCATTTTGGCAGAACAATTGAAGAAGAACTACATCAATAGAATCCAAGCCACACTTTGCAGGTATTGTGTTTGTGATTTATATAATTTCATTATTTTCTATGAGCTTTGAGGACTCAATTGCTTGCCTTTGTTTTTATCAGGTTAAGAAGCTTAGCGAGTAACGTGATGAAGAAAGCCGGTAAGTGATGTAAGAAGAGGACTCTAAGACCATCTTTGTCACCCCAAAATTTTTAGGTTGATTCATATGTTTACATGCACATAGTTTAGTAGAGCTTTGTTTTGCTTCCAGTACATATCCTATCCAATACCCATTTGAATACTGCAGCATACCCTTTTCAGTTTGGTTTACAATCTTTTCGAAAATAGGATATCATTTTAAGACGACATGGACTAAAAGCTATACATTTTTTTTTTTTTCTCCTTTCTCTTTGTTACATTATGTAATTGCAGTAGTGTGTGTCGGTTTCTTTGTTTGTTTGTTGGTTTGTTTGTTTGTTTGTTTGTTTGTTTGTTTTTTTTTTTTTTTTTTTTTTTTTTTGAGTATTATCATCCATATTATGGTGAAAAGAAACATTATCTTCCCATGAATAACAAGTTCTAAACCATTGTATTCGGACAAGGTTTTTCTTTTTGTGTTACGGACACTGTGGAAGTCTTTCCATGCTTAATAAAATTGATCTCTCCAATGTGAACTTGATTCAGTAGAAGAAAATGTCAGAAACATGCTTGAAGGTCTAACAATGCTCAATATTTCAACACGGTTAGTGTTTTTCTGTTTTTTTTTAATGTTGTTTTTGGCTTCGTACCATTGTGTTTGCATTCCTACCTTAATACGATATGTTTATGTGTCGAATGGCGTCCTCCGAACGAAGCGTCCTCGAACGAACGTCCTCCGATCCGAACGAGAGCGTCTTTCGATCTAACGTCCGATCCGAACGAGGGCGTCCTCCGTGTCACGAGCGATGTCCACCGATCCGTGCGAGGACTTCCTCCGTCTGTCCCAAAGAGGACGTCCTCCGATCCGAACGAGGACGTCCTCCGTGTGTCCGAACAAGGACGTCCTCCGATCTAACGTCCGATCCGAACGATGTCCTCCGATCCGAATGAGGACGTCCTCCGATCCGAACGAGGACTTCCTCCGTCTGTCCCAGCGATGTCCTCCGATCCGAACGAGGACGTCATCCGACTCAATATGAACCCGATGAATTGGAACCCCCCATATGCTTATTTAGCGATAACCCAACTTGCAGCAATAGACATAGGATTTCTGAGGAGGGTTTTTTTTTTCATTTTTTTTCTTTCTCGAAATCAAATATATATATTCTAACATATATCCTTTACGATATGTTTGTGTGTCCGAACGCCCTCCTCAACCGCCTTCGAACGACCTCCTCAACCGCCTCCGATTTTTTTTTTTCTCTCCGATCCGAACAAGGTCCTCCGATCCAAAAGACGACCTCCGGCTCAATATGAACCCGATGAATTGGAACCCCGCATATATGCTTATTGAGCGATAACCCAACTTGCAGCACATGACATAGGATTTCTGAGGAGGGTTTTTTTTATTTTTTTTTCCCCTCTAGATCACATATTTATATCCTAACATATCTCCTCGACGATATGTTGTGTGTCCGAACGACCTCCTCAACCACCTCTGAACGACATCTTCCGAACAACATCAAAAACCGGCTCCGTTTTTTTTTTCCTAGATCGAAGGGGGGAGGAAGGGGGAGAGGACACGTAGCACTTTTTCTTTTTGTTTTTTTTTTTTTGGTTTTTTTTTTATGATGATTAAATATCATTAATTATGATGATAAATGTCTAGAATATTTTTTATGTGAAGACATCGGTGTGTATTCCCGTGGTTTTGAACCTTTTCGATTCCTAGTGTATGTTTCCTTACGAGACTATTGTGGGACTGACACGTGTCACTTTTTTATTTTATTTTATTTTATTTTTATTTTGTGTTGTGTTATTTTTTCGTTATTTTATATTTTTGTGTTTTCTTTTCTTTCTTCGTAGCTTTTTTACATAATCTAATATCGTTTGTATTACGCTTTCTTCTCTCCGGGATCCTTTATGCTTCTTACGTTTTTATTTTATTTTATTTTTTATTGCCGTGGTTTTGAATTTTTTCGATTCCCGATGTAAAATGAGATGTTCATGGATATCCATTATGTTACAAACTCTTGAAACTGTGACAAAACACATTAAATATCACGACAACACAAACTTAATACACCCGCATACTGGAATGGGCATGCACCGTGCATTGCACGGTTTCCTCCACTAGTGTGTATATATATATATATATATATATATATATTCAGTTGCCATATATTTACAATTTAGTGCACTTGAACGTGGTGTCGGTGGTTAGTAGTGCCGTGCAGTTTATTATCTAGAAGAGGGAAAAAAAAAATCTGATTTGAGGGTATTATTGTATTTGAACACCATAAAATGTCCTTTTTTCTAAAAAAAAATGATGTTGTCCTTTTTACTAATTTTATAAATGTTTTTGCCCTTTTCAATAAGTTTCCCATAATTAATATGATTAATTTTTTTTATTTATAGAAAACGTGGGATTGTTTTCAAAAAAGGCAGCGTGGGTTTTTTTTTTGTTTTTTTTTATTTTTATAAAAATGGAAAAAGAGAAAAGGGGTATTTTTGTTCTTACACAATGAGGAATGTCCTTTTTGCTAAAAATATAATGTTCATGTCCTTTTTATTTATATATGCATTCTGTGTACATGAAAAAAGAAGGATTAGGCATGTATTCAATTAATGTAGTTGAATTAACACGTATTATGTACGGTGGTATATATTACAGTAGAAGAGTGTTAAATTAATGTTGTGTTTTTACGTGTGTTACACGATACTATGTGGTTCGTATATTTTTATGGAACATTATATGCTAATTGACAATGTCTAACATCGATTTCCGGTAGCATTTGTATCAAATGACACCACAACTGAGACCCTCTACGGGGAGAAGGTGGGAGCACCGGAAGGCTTTGTTTAGGCTTTGTGGGACATAGATTTAGTAGTCAATGATTCTTTTACAACATGCTAGGTAGTGTAACTAGATGTCTAGGACTAGAAGTCCCTAAGGAGCCTTATATGTGAATGAACCAGGTGGTTAGAACTTAACTCGTAAATACATATGTGGTTGTCTAAAAGCTAAAACGTCAATATCATTGATAAGACACGTTTCTAAATCGAAGCATGGGAATCTTGCAACCCTTTTGAGTTATGTGTCAAGGGACATCGTGTAACTTCCCATATGGAGACCTAAGTCCATGCCCCCTTGAGAGGTGCTTAATATGTCTCGGTGCATTCTCACCATGCACAGTGTCCTTTGATATTGCTGTAACAAACTTATGTGCGTGTGGATGTACTATGTGATCTAGTAGAGAGTGAGAGTGATCTCAATGCATACTATGTTGTACGTTTGTACTTACCCCCTCTTCTTTATTGTCCCCACCCCGAGAAGGTGGTTATAGGGACGATGATGAGTATGGATGCGATGATGGAGTTGACGGAGCCAACGTTTGAGCTCAAGAGATTATGATGTTATGGACGTTTATTTTATGCACTTTTTACTATTCAGTTTTGAGAAATAGACTTTAGTATTTTTTCAGTTTCATTTGGGATGTAGTAAGTCACAACAACATTTATTTCGTTGTTTTGTCGGTCAGTTTTCTTAGACGTAGATTTTGGGACTCTGGGATCCGTTGTTTGTCGTTTGACATTCTCTTCCGAGTTATCTTTTTGTTTTAATTTAATCCGCTTTTACTCTGATGAATTGTTACGAGGCTTATGTATATATTACTTTTGATGATTTAAAAAGTTAATATATGCATGCCCGGCGTTCATTATGGATAATGACTCGGTATCCGGGACGGGGCGTCACAGTTGGTATCAGAGCTGACTATCAGACGGAACTATGCGTTGCACCGTACAAGAAGACTGTGTAAGGATGGCCTCTAGTTACTTCTGCTAGGGACGATCCAGGAACAGTCTTGGCCGTCTTGGTGAGGACGCCTTGATCCCTTATAAGTGGGGGGAGAATGTAATGTCCCACATTGGAAAATTAGTAGAATGCTCACCCTTATATAAGTGTTAGACATAAAGGTCTTATGAACTCGGGTTAGCCCTTTTAGACCAAGTGAGGATGGGGTCTAAGCATTTGACCGGACCATTTGTGACTCATTTGGCGCTACCAGGCTTGGGGTCTGGGGGCGTTACAGTTGGTATCAGAGCAAAAGTTCCAATCTTACGTCTAAGTTCGTAGCTTAAGTTGAAATTTTATAAGTTTCTTTTGCAGCTTAGGTGACCCTTTCTTCTTTACAGATGGATAAGAAAACTACAAGGATTACTAGTAGGATAGTCTGTTAAGAAATCAACCCTTACGGATGAAGTCTTTAAACCAAACCACATCACTCAGGATTAAGTGAAACCTCTCTAAGTAAAGCCTTGGGATCGGAGTCTTATACCTACACCGTCAAGTTGAGGTCCTCTGGGTTGAATATTATTTACACTCCCTATTATGATCTCTCCACTTCTTTATACACCTCAATGTCAAAAGCCACACTTTGGCTTGACGTATTCTTGTAGAGAATGATGTCCGACTCAACTCTACAAATCCTCCACTCCTTCTTTTCACTTTCGCTTGGTTTGTGTTTACCAAAATTATTTGACCTTGCTTGCTCGAGATGGGTTCCACACGAACTCAATGTATAACCCTACCTTTTCCAAGTGCTTCCTATTCGTTTCAATTACCAGTGTTGAAAGTTTCTTGCTTGACACATGCTTTTCATCAATCTTGTGATTAACCTTTGCAACACGGGTGAATGATTTTCATCCCCATGTTTTCCCTTCACGTAAAACAGTTTCCCTTGCTCCAAAAATTCTGAAAATTTTCAGCAAGGTAAAACATTGACTTTTATACGATTTTTCTTCTTACATCATCTCGGTAATCATTATGGGTTGTTCAGAAAATTGATGTTGATGCCAGACACCCTGTCCAGAAAATCAGCAGTAGCACCTTCACTTCTTCTTCTGTTTTGAACAAGTTAAACATCTTCAAAGGACCTGAATTTTTTATATGTTGCAGAACAAAATTGTATCTACAACTTTACCTTTGGAATCAAGTCCAAATTTATTTTCGTTTGATTGCAATATGCAATTCAAATCAATGTTTACTAATCTGGAAATTCTGACAGCTTGTGCATTCGGCAAAAATAATTGTTTTTGACCTACGTACTTCTTCTCATCCAAAAATTCTAATCTTTTTCTGCCACCTGGTAAACTCCAGTATCTAAATATTTTCTCTTTCAATCGTGTGCAAAATCCTTTTGGTTTGGGCTGCACAAATCGAAAATATCAGATCCGGAGTAAAATATCATACACTACAGCCTAAAGGGAATCCCCGCCTCTTTGACTTAAAGGCTAGGGCTAAGAGAGTAATAAGTTATGATTGTTATGTTCTAGAAGTTTCCCAAAGGATATTCTTCTAGATTAAGTCTCTTAGTAGAATGTACGAAAGCTGATGTTATGGCTTCTTTTGTAGTATGGACAAGCACTAAGATGCAATCTTTCGGCATACCATGTTTGATGTTCAAATATTTTTATGCCTTTCTTCGATCATGCATTTCCTAGTAAATTACTCCACATTTGATTCCTCACTTGAGGTATTTGAGTTCAACAACTTTTCACTATCTTCTATCATTAATTATCTCAGAGACATATCTTCATAAGTTCTTCCTTTGAACAAGTTCTTACCTTTTTACTTTCAAATTCTATGATACAAGTCCTCTCTAATTTTGTATTGTTGCACTCCATTCTTTCTTTCAAATTCAATTTGATTAAACATTCTAATGTCAAAACATTCTCCTTACGTGTGTTCGTTCTCAACTTTCCTCTTAAGGGTATTGCCGATGTTGTAACATTTTCTCATAATGATGCATGTTCTTTCAAGGTATGCACCCCATCTTTTACTAGTCAGATCTTTATGACTACCATGACATCCATGTTCAATTGCTTGTCTTTAACTTCTGGCAAATTATGCTAACCCAATTTCAGGCAGAAGGTAGTCTCATACCAGGGTGTCTTATGAACCCTTTTTGGCGGTCAACATTTGAACTCCAAAATTTTATTAATTTCAATCTAGATTAATGCACCTTGTACTTTTCAGCTTTTAAATCTCTTCCAGGCTATTTAGATCCATGAACCACCAGACACACCTTTTGACATTCCCACTTCTGTCTTGGTGTTTCTATAACAATTTTGTTACACCGGTTGAAATGTTTTTTTTGTTTTAACCTTTTGCATTCTCTGTACAGGAAAAAATAAGGATTAGGCATGTATTCAATTAATGTAGTTGAATTAACACGTATTACGTACGGTGGTATATATTACAGTAGAAGAGTATTAAATTAATGTTGTGCTTTTACGTTTATTATACACGATACGATGTGGTTTGTATGTTCTTATGGAATATTATATGTTAATTGACAATGTCTAACATCGACTTCTGGTAGCCTTGGTATCAAATCGCACCACAACTGAGACCTTCTACGGGGATAAGGTGGGAGCACCGGAAGGCTTTCTTTAGGCCTTGTGGGACATTGACTTAGTAGTCAATGATTATTTTACAACATGGTAGGTAGTGTAACTAGATGTCTAGGACTAGAAGTCCCTAAGGAGCCTTATATGTGAATGAACAAGGTGGTTAGAACTTAACTCGTAAATATATATATGGTTGTCTAAAAGCTAAAACGTATATATCATTGGTAAAGCACGTTTCTAAATCGAAGCATGGGAATCTTGCAAACCTTTTGAGTTATGTGTCAAGGGACAACGTGTAACTTCCCACATGGAGACCTAAGTCCATGCCCCATTGAGAGCTGCTTAATATGCCTCGGTGCGTTCTCACCATGCACAGTGTCCTTTGATATTGCCGTAACAAACTTATGTGCGTGAGGATATACTATGTGATCTAGTAGAGGGTGAGAGTGATCTCAATGCAACCTATGCTGTAGAGATTGTAGAACTTAACTTGTTAAGTATGATATGCTATGTTGTGTGTAACCGTTTCTTCTACCCCTTACTAAGTACGTTTGTACTTACCCCCTCTTCTTTATTGTCCCCACCCCGAGAAAGTGGTTATCAGGACGATGATGAGTATGGATGCGATGATGGAGTTGACCGAGCCGACGTTTGAGCTCAAGAGATTATGATGTTATGGACGTTTATTTTAGTTTTACTATTCAGTTTTGAGAAATAGACTTTAGTATGTTTTCAGTTTCATTTGGGATGTAATAAGTCACAACAACATTTATTTCGTTGTTTTGTCGGTCAGTTTTCTTAGACGTAGATTTTGAGACTTTGTGATCCGTTGTTTGTTGTTTGGCACTCTCTTCCGAGTTATCTTTTAGTTTTAATTTAATCCGCTTTTACTCTGATGAATTGTTATGAGGCTTATTTATATATTACTTTTGACGATTTAAAAAGTTAATATATGCCTGCCGGGCGTTCTTTCCGGATACTAAATTGTCATTGTCATGTTGTCTACTACATGGATTCCAAAAGTACGCTGCTTTGAAGAACCGGGTTCTAGTATAATGAGTGTCAACTTCTATATCCTTGGTTCAACTTCTATCATGGTAGACATGATTCCATGCCATAGTGATGCGGAGCTATCGGATTCCACGCTAATCGAAATTGAATACATGAACAAAAGCAAGTATTCGGACATGTGATATTATTTTGGCTATAACTTTCGGCACCTGTTTCTGGAGGACCCCATTTCGGATATCTCTTACCGCCGCCACGACATGGTGAACCCGTGAGGCGGTTCACGGCCGTTCGAGGTCAAAATCGTTCTTTTCCTTCCATTTTGGGCGCCAAGTTTTTAGCATGTTTTCAATGCTTTTTTTTATAATAATTGCACATTCAATAAAGATCCGATTCGAGATCCGTTCGGTTAAGAAGGTTTATGTAATCGGTGTCGTGATTTCCTCATTGATTTATTTTCTGAAATATTCGTAATTTTCTATTTTTGGAAAGTATTTTATTCAGTGACTATAAAATCTGGCTTGTGGGATGATTTTAAAGACACTTGAATATTAATATACAATATTTTGCCTCTTAGAGCTTTTTTCAAACACTGTTCTTGAGTTCATCTCCTTTTCACTTCCATGTTTGTTTTTCCCAATACGCTTCGGCGTCAACTTCTCAACAATTTGCGAACCCCATTTCTAAAGAACACTTTCTAAATACTTTCTTGAAATCCTCATACTTTCCACCGAAATTCTTCAAATCGTCATCTTCACTCCAAGAATCTCTAAATTGCATATATGAAGCGAATACTCACCGGCCAATCTTATCACTTTTGGATGGATACTTAGCAGCTGACTCAAAACTCGCAATATCCAGATTAGGGTGGAATATTTGAGGAGGACCAGTCTAGATTCACTTCTTGACCATCGAAATCCATTGTATAGTCACTACAACAATGTTGTGATATTGTGTCGAGTTTTTGTCCCGCAATAAAAAATGGTGGCAAAATGTACATTTTTTGTGACAGTTTTGCATGGATTGCCACAAGTAGAGAAAATTCTGAAAGTTTTTTTTTCTTGGACTTGTCTTTCCCGCTAATTGACTCTCCCCTAATTGCGTCAGAAGGGAGTGAGACCGTGGCAAAAAGTTGTTAAAAGAATACTTTAATTATGAAAAAAATAAAATTTTAATGGGGTTACTCAGAGTTTATTGGGGTTAGTCAGAGTTTTCGGTAACTATGTGGTCCAGAAGGTACAAGATCTCTATCTTTGGTCTGTTCTCTATAATTTTCCAGCTTTCATTAGTTAAATTCGTTATCTAATAGATTATATTTGTTATTAATGTTTGGTACTATCATTGCCTCTTTTTGCAGTTTAGGGTTCTAGGGTTCTGACACTACAAAAAAATGGAGAAATAATGACAAAAATTTGATGAGAGGATGTTATACCGGTCACTAAAAGCAATTTTTTTATAATTCTAGTGAGGGTTAGAATATTGTGTAATTAAAAGGTTAAATCTTAATGACGAAAAAAGCTCCGGTAATTAAAGGTTTACAATATTGTTTTATTTTTCGGTTTAAAAAAGGTCCCCGCCTCTCATAGACGTGCCAAAGAAAATTTACACCCACGTTTTTTCCCGATAAAACCCATGTTTTTTTTTTTGAAAAAATATATCCAAATTTTATCTTTAAAACAAAACGAGGCTTGTTTCTTTATCGCAAGATTAAACCGCTGAATCATACAATTCAGCAAATTCCAAAAAAAATACTAACTTCCTGCCAAACAATCATCTAAACTTTACGTATTGAGAATCAAAGAATTCATTCATCGTATCAAGGATTCCTCAGGTATGCGATTTGCTTGTTGGTATTTTTTATTTAATTTTTAGGGTTAGGTATACAATACCTAGTCGACTAAACTCACCTAATTGTCTGAATTGATTTCATTCTCATATTTGGTGATTTTCCCTTAGTGATTATGGGGAAACTGCATTAGATATTTTTTGGGGGTAATTGGTAATCTCGGTGGATGGATTTAGAAGGATTTATTATTATTATTATTATTATTATTATTATTATTATTATTATTATTATTATTATTCTTTGATGTTTGGAGTGATAATGTATACAATGTGTAATGTGTTTTGTATTTATGTATACAATGTTTGGAAATCGAAGAGGTGGGATTGAAAAAACAACGGATTAGTAATGTTGTTACTACTTACTAGAGATCATCAACCTAGTGAAGAAAAAGCAACCGTCTGATTTCCGTTTAGTTCTCTAGATTTTCAGGTAATTACCTCACCAACCTTGATCTCCTCATGCTTTGACAATGCTTATTTAACCATAGATGTAAGAGCAAATGTAAGCAAATGTAAATGTAGTGAAGAGTGATCTGAGACCTGTATTAAGCTTTATTTATTGTCAGAATCAAATTATTTTGTACCAAACGAAATTATTTTATGCCCTTGTATTCCTCCCATCCACAGGTAGGGTTGCCTGTTCAGGGTATCAATTTGGATATGGGAACCGATTTCTGGGATCGGTGAACAGTGGCTCAACTAATACCACCTTACAAATTTGATGTTTTTGCCATTAATCATTAGGTATGACAGTTTATTTTGAACAATTTCCTTATTTTCATTTCTGTCTGCATCGTTTTTCTTTTATTAGTTTGTTGGGTGCTTTTGGGGTTCATGGGTTCAAGAGCTGTGTGCTATTATTTATCTTCTTTGCTAATGTTGATAGAGGATTTGATTCTTTTTATTCAATTCATGTCTTGGACTGGCCGGGAGTGACTGGATTCGTAGAATTGGCTTCTTGTTGCTATTTTTTTTATTTTTAGAACATTTGTTGACAAATTTAGCGTTATATATATTTGCTTTCAATAAAGGTATAACACTTAACTGTAAAAGTGTTTCTTTTACTTTGATCCTTACTGTATGTACATAAAACTTAGTCACACATGTATATTCACGTTCTTGTAAATTACAATATTGCTTCTGAAAATTATTATATCATATATTATGGATATATAGGAATAAAATAACTTGTATTCTCTTTTGTTCTGATGATGATAGACAAGAAAGTTTACGGCCCTTTGATGTCCTTCGGTATCGACATGAGTGGCACAACTATTATAAACACATCCCATATGTTCTGGTCTCCTAGTGAGTTTTTCTCTCTGTCATGGAGTTACGGTCTCCTAGTGAGTTTTAGAGGTTAAGAGGAAGTGTCCCTCTTCCTTTTGTCCTTTCATCTTCATCCTTGCTTTTTCGTCTCTCGTTTCATCTCCACTCCTTGCTTGTCTTTTCTTTCTCTCCTTTTCGTCTTTCCGTGTTGTGTCACACCGTTGTGCACAACTATTATATACACATCCCATATGTTCTCTAATTCTTTTCTCTCCAATGTCCGAAATCAATGTTGGGAGATAGTTATCACATCCGATTCTAAATTAATGATACAAATGATTAATGTCGAGATCGAGCCATAGGAAGTAGCAGCTATTGTTTATGACCTTAAGTATTATATGTCTACTTGTCGTTATGTTATTTTTATTTCATAAATTGTGTAAAGAATCGAGTCATTCACAAAATGACTCAATATTTATTCTTTCTTTAGATTTTGAGCTAATAATCTTGGTTTTTATTATTCAGTTTGTCACATATATCCTTCTATTGCTGTTGTATATAAACCTGATTTAACTGTTGAAATAGCTGCCTACTAATGGTCTGAATTCTCTAATAATAGTTTGGATTTATCTACATGAACTTATAGGTTTTAAGTGATCGATGTTGGCTTTGTAGTTAGGTCGATACCTGTGACTCTCATTTACACATCGACACTACTTATTTTACTAGAACAGGACGTTTTGTAACTTTTTAACGATTTACAATACACCGTTGAACTAGTTACAAGAATGATTCATTCTGATGACTAAGGTGAAGTAATTTTTAAGGATATTGTAGAAAAAATGGAGATGAAGATGAGGATATGATATCATTCATCGGTCACATAAGACATTAACTTTCTCTTTTCTTTTCAAAGTGACATTGTAGATGTGTTTGGTCATGGGGCATATGCCCTTTCCTTTTCTTCTAGTCTTGTGATTATTCACTTTTGCCGAGTTTTTAGTTTTTCATTAAATGAAATTTTACACATTTGGTAACAATTTTGCAGGGGTTGTTGGATTCATTACATAACATCTTTGAAATCGGCTCATTCACAACTATCCAAATTACAAGATTCGAGATTTTGATAAGGTTGATGGTTGCATAAGCCTAAAGAAGCTGGCTTCATTCTAGTTCACCTTATAGTTTCTACGTTTTGATGTTTGAGTTGTGTAGGAGTTTTCATATAACATTGTCATTTAGTTTTACATTTGATTTGGCTTGTTCTTTTGGGGTTGAACTCGGTGCTTAGATGATTCGATATTGGAAAGTACTTGAACATCATGTTAATGCTTAATGCAATAAAATCTATCATTGATGTAATATTTGGGTATTTATATTTATGATCTTGAATATATGTGTAATTGAATAATGGTAATTAAGGGTTTCATGTAAAATCATTGAATTAATTGTTGCAACAAATTTTTGATGATTAACTTTCAAATGATTGTATATTTAATAATGATAAATATTGGCGGTAAAATCATATAGTGACGGAAAATTGATGATATAATGACGGATTATAGTTTTAGTATATTTATTATTAATTAGAGGAGAATGAAGCAACAAAGTGATGAAAATTAGCTTCATTAATATGAATTTATAGTGAGAGTACAATATCCTCATTAATTATATAAAACAATAGTGATGAGGACACTATACGGTCATTATTTACTTTTAGCTAGAAGAAGGCAAGGTAGTGACGGGCCATGACGGGAAATTTCCGTCATTATATGTCTACAATGATGGGAATATTGTGTTTAATGACCAATTTTCCCGTCATTAAAAACCAATTTTCTTGTAGTGTGATAGATCTGTTAGTCAGCTCAAATCTTTGTTTCTTGATTTAAATTAACCTTTAGGGAGACTACCGGACGCGGTGGAAATCTTTTCAACATGTGTTGGAATCTTACAACTCTGTGCGCTTCTTCACCTGTGAGTAATCGTTATATACGTGTTCGTTGAGAATGATTCTTGTGTGTTGTAGTCTCGAGATTTTGAAATTCACAGTCGTGTCGTTTCATTTTTTTAAATGGAAGAACTTGCTTGCTATTTTTATGTAGCTTATTTATCTTTGCACTTGTTAAAGCATTTTACACTCTTTTTTTGTTTGTTTATGTTGTTGTTGCAACGGATGGACATTCTCTCAGGATAAATGAAGTTGTGGACACAAAGGCTATGGAAAAGCAAGGTAATTTATATCCTTCAAGCTGATTTGAATTTTAAAATTGGTTTCCTATCTCTTTTCTTCAAATGGGTTTTTTTCCCACAATCGGGGACGGCATGTATGTGGTAAGCAACTAGTGCTTAAATCATGTGCACTGTGATAGATTATTTCTTGGATTGGTTTTCGTCCAAATTATGTCTTCTAAGTTATAGTGTAATATCTATGAATGAAACTAATGCGATTTCAGGATATGCACAAACTTGATACTATGAAGCAAGTGAGTTCTTTTTTATCCTTTTTTTTTGGAGAACAACGATAAATAAGTTTTGATTCCTCTGTTCTTTAAGAATCTATCCACTTGCCTCATTCTTTTAGTTAAAGTAGTTGACCATGATTTTTTTCTTGCTTGAATTACTTGTGTTTACATTTATTCTCATTTGTTCTATTTTCAGTGACTTGTGGAGTTAAAAGTAGTTTAACTCTGCCTAGTTGATTAAGTTGAGAAATTGTTTTCTTGACACAATTAATAGATATATATTGAGTTTAGGCTTTAGTTGACACATGATTTGCTGTTTTGTTTAGAACAAATGTGCCCGATTTATGCAAACCGTTTTGATCAAGTTTAAGATCTGTCTTGCATTCATTTTGGTCCAGATGATAATCTATTTTGCTGCTATCTGTGTTCTACTTGCAACATGGACTCACTGATTTCATTCAGGGTGAGAGATGTTTTCTTCTTTTACTAAGAGTATATGCACAGTATAAGTAATCAACAATGTTTTAGGATAATTGTTATGATTAATGATTATGTTTTTTCGATGAAAATGCAGGTTAAACCCATTAGATACTAACTTACCTTAGAAAGAAGAAGATGATGAGAAGGAACCTCTTGTCCTCGTGGTACTTATCCTCGTGGTACATTTGATATATGGAAGTAGAATATTTAGTTGTTTGATCATTTGTCATTGGTGAATTACCATGAAGTTCTGATTTTGAATCATAGCTCTGTCACTCTGTGTTATGTAAGTCGGAGAGTCTATCGCGGAAGCTAGAAACAAAATGGAGAGGTAGGGAGCTAGAAACAGGTACATCAGTCGCACGAACTAATGTGTGTTAAAACTGTAGGGAAAGACTTACTGATGTCCTTTTGGCTGATAATTTTAGATAATGGGCTGTGTGAGATAGTAATAATTTTAGTTGTTTGCTCATTTGTCATTCTGGATAATTTAGTATACTTATTGTTTTGTTGGACTCGCTAACACCTAGGGGTAGGGGTGGGGGTGGGGGTAGAAGTGGAGGTGGAAGATGGAGGCGGGGTGGAGTGCGGGTGTGGGAGTGGGGGTGGGGGTGGCTTGGGGCGGGGTGGGTTGTGGGATAGTATGGTGGGAGTGGGGGTGGGTGGTGGGGTTGTGGGGTGATACTATTTTGTGCATTTTTTAAAATCAACTATTTTTTGTGGCACTAAAATAAAAGTGTGGCGAAAGATGCTTAATTTTTCGAATTTTTATGTAAATATTATTTGTTTTGTGCCACGTATGTCCGCCATGGAAATAGATTTTAACTTGTTTCTGCGTTGTGGTCAAAGGCGTGGAAAGAATTTTTTGCCACATAGTTGCTTGTCACGGGTGACACAAAAAGAATAGGTGTCACAAAAAGGCTATAGTGTCATTTATTTAGGCTTTAGTGGCACTTCACAGCCGTGGAAAAAAGTAGTATTTTTAGTAGTGAGTCTTGAGTAATTGGTGAATTATTGAGAAATGCCATCCACAATCCTCTAAGCGAAATAGTCACCAGAGTACAAGGCAAGAGCATCACCATCAGTAAGGATACTTTCCATGATGTTATGAATCTGGACACAGGCCCCTTAGAATCTCCTCCAAGTGGTGATATCATCGACCGACATGCTTTCTTCCAAACAATTGCATGGAGCGTTGAAACTGAGATAGCTATTGGCAGCAACTCACAAAAGATGAAAAAAAATTCCGTCTCATTCTTGATATGATTATAAAAAATCTATCTTAAGGAAAGGCAACAAGAACAAACTCATTGAGGATAGATTCAGACTGTTCTATATCATTTATCTTCACGAAGAACTTTATCTTCTACTATTGTTATTGATCAATGACGGGCTTCGGCATCATCGATATAGAAGCATCTTCAAGCGAGGCCAACAAAGAGGATGAAGACAATGATCGCAAAACATCCCACAGGTGGTATTTCTCACTGCTCAATGATTTGAAAATATCATTGATATACCTTTTCGAGATGAAGATATCGCCTTGGCCCAATTGAGAAAGGTGACAAGCGCCACACTCTTTATTCTTTGAGTCGTCCATCCCGAGAGGCATGAAGGTGATGATGCCATGCTCTTATCAGAGAGAAAGAAGTTCTTGTTTGAGAGAGCTAAGAAACATAAGAAGACTACTCCGGTGCTAATCAGTCAAGCACAAATCAGACTACTCAGGGCTCAGTCCAGCCCACTGCAACACCAAATGAAGCAAGCAAGAAACCATGCGATGAGCAAATTATTTCTCATGTAAAAATGTGGGTGCATCCTGGCATATTGAATCAGAGGTAATCAAGGAGTCTATTCTACCCAAAGAACAGACTACTGTGCAAACGGATGTTCCGTAAATAGAAGAGACCCTGACAACTCAACGCATCATTGCTCCGACATCAGAACTAGCCCATCAATCACAACCACTTGAAGCTTTTGAAATTACTCTGGCACCTACCGATCCAACAACCAACTCAAATGCTCAAAATATTAGTATGGAACTTTCTAACATTGAGCCCCTACACTCTGATGCATTTTATTCTCAAAAAGTCCCTAGGGTTGATCCATATCAAGTAGATCAAGTAGACCCTTTATATAATGAGAGTATGAGGGTGATTGAATGGATGATGCGGAAGTTTAGTCCAGTGTTTATCCAAGATGAAGTTGACAAAGACTACACGAGACATGAGGAAGAATGGGTGATGAACATCCTCAGATCAGATTAACATGGTATACATTCTGAAACTAGTGTTTTGCATCTCTTTGATCCATAGAAACTACTGTCCACTACTAGTTCAATTCTGATAAAAATGAAGAACAAATCTCCTATCTACAAGCCCTATCACTCACACTCCTCTCGATGATGATGATAACAATGATGGAAATGGAGGAGATCTTTGGAGGAAATCAAGGAGGAATAGGAGGTTGAGATCCGAATCTTTGAAAGGACGGACCCTATTGAAAATACCGAGGTCTTGGAAGGAAATGATCAAGGGAAGAAGTGAATCAATCATTGAAGAAACATACATAGGGGGAAGAGGAGTCTATAACACAAATGATAATGATTATCATGGACCAAGTCTGTTTAACAATGCACAATATATTCAATACGATGTGGACTACATCCACACCCACTTGCAATTGAAACAAGACTTAGATGGAAAAGCTTTTGGTTCCATAACACATAAATTGAGAGACATTCACAGAGAAGGAACAAGTTTGAGAAATGATGTCACAACTCTGGCAAGCAACACAAGAACCTCCCTAGAATACATAGTAGACGAATGCATGGTCAAGCAGCACCAGCGCATACTAGAAAAAGTTTTAGTCCAGCAAGATAGCCACATGGAGCAAGCACGACTTCACATATAATAAGATTGATCGACTTGATGGACAAATAAGGTCACATGCTGATCATATTGCATCAGGGACTAATGTGCAAATCCGTAATCATCATAGAGTGGTCGATTCACTATCTGTAGCCTTCAATGAGATCATTGCTAGTCAGGCCGAGATCAATAAGATCCTCATTGATGCCCTCTTGGATAATGCCAAAAGGAGTAAGGAGAGGATAAAGGTAAAGATGGAGTGGAGGATCTTGAAAGGAAAAGTTTCAAAAGATGCAAGGGAAATTCTTTGAAAGAAGTATCTGTGAAGTTTTTGCTATGAAGGGAGAGAGTTAAAGTTTTTTCTGGAAGATTTTATCAATTCTTTTTAAGAAGAACATATGGGCATGAGTCTGGAGGAAGATTAAAGATAACCATACTAGTGTTTTGTCTTATTTATTTATTCCATCTGTATCTATTAGTTTTTTATTTTGTAAATGTGACTCGTTATTATATATAAAACTATCGCTTTCGCCTCAAGTCAAAACATATTTGACATTTTATTTGCACTAAATTTAATTTCTTTACCTTACTTTATTTTTTTTCGCATCATCAAAAGGGGGAATTTGTCAAGTCCCATATATTAGAAGTTTTGATGACACAAAAGTAGTTGGCTTAGTAACCAATTGTAAGTTTGTTTTGTAGTCTGACAAATGAAGTTGTATAGGTTAGACTTCTCATTTTTATGAACTAAAATAGTTTAAGTCAAAGTATTAGATGACATGAAGACCAGACTCCTTCCTATCAACTAAGACAGACGAGTAAAGAAGAGAGATGAGTAAAGCGGACGGATGAGTAAAGCGGACGGATGAGTAAAAGACAGTCTGCAAAGACAAATAATATTCTAAGTGACCAAATGACAAATGATGTGATAAATTAAAGAGCATGTTGTCATCCATACGATCAACTTATGATTAACAGCTACAAAACAAAACAAGAGGAAGACATAGCATTTAATGCAATTCGCAATGCTACATTCAATAGCCTGACAAAGCTACAACCTTTGATTATCTAGTAAACCAATCAACGATCAAAAATCGACAAGATTTTGAATCACTACAACCTGGTTGTTAATGAGAACCACTATTTTGCCCCAACGGTTGATTTATTCATAAAATTGAGAAATCAAAGTGACACTATAAATACAAGAAGAAAGAGGAATGACATAACACACTAAAGAGACCGAGAAAATATGAGAATAAAGACATACAAGAATATATACTGAGACTACTAAGTGATCATCATTCTCAAACTTTCCACTTAATATCCGTAAAATCAAGATATCTTCAAAGGAACTCACCAAGAAATATTCGAGAGATCTACTTGAACTAAGAGCTACAAATCTAATCATACATGATATAGATCCAAAGAAAGCTCAAGTTTTGTATCAATATTGATACATAACCATCTTTATCAACAACTTGTTACCAAGGATGTTGAACCTAGTGAAGCATCAAGAAAGATATGAAGGAACATAGAAAGTGACGAGTCGTTGAAGAAGAGTTCTTCAGACGAGCTACGTGGAAGTAGACCATTTAAGCAGTTGGAGGCTGTCAATGATTTCCTACTAGGGTGTGAAGCATTTGAAGGGAGTCAAGGACACTTACCTATTGTATTAGAGTAGAGTGCAATAGTGATACCTCCTATGTCACAGGAGTAGCGGCCACGTAGGAGATTACACCACTCCGAAGTTCGATAAAATTATCCGACTCCTTTACTTTCTGCAATTTAATTTACGTAATTACTTATTCCGTAGAATAACTCACTTAGTGAAAAACACAGCCAAGGCTATTTCACAATTACTCATTCCACTACACATACTCGAGAAGCAGACCGGCCAGTTTAAATCGGACAAGTTATTTTCTATTACGATCTATCCACTACTCTTACTTCCTAGAAAGAAGTTTTCAAAAACAATAAGAGTTCATCCACCCCCACTCTGAACTCTTACAAGCCTTTCATTTATGGACCAACGCAACCTAAGATCTCCCTCAATCAAGGTATGAAAGGACGATACAGTACATTCAGGGTCTGCACCTATAAAGCAAACACATCCACTGAACCTGCGGCAAAATTTGGAAATGGCCAGCCAAAGTTGGACTCGGCCACAAAGCATATTTTGCTCCATTCCTTGACCTAGTCCGAAATGGAAAGAAGAGCCTCGATCGACCCATCGTGCTCTCTCATGGAGATCCGCCTGTCACCCTTTGACCGGACAAGTCTTTGATAAGGTCGGCTCGAACCCAAGCAAGCGGTTTAGAATAGTGTTAGCCATGAAGTCCTCGCCAAACCAAGTTGGAAATCGTAGGACATGCTTACCGTCGCCACCGTAAATGATACGAAAAATGGGTCAGCGGAAGCCTAAGCATGTCCGCTATTTGGACAGCTTGCCCTTTCGTTTTCACAACAATTCAAGGATTCCTAAACCCTGGATCTAATTTTCTAGGACGGGAAGGGGAACGTTTGAGAAGATCTTCATTTCATTGTCAGGCATTGAAGATCCACCCCGGATTCGACGGCAAAAATGAGAAAATCATGCAAAATCAAGCATTCAATGGACACTCTATGTGTTTATCCAACGGAAAACTCAAAAAATCAGGCATATTCAGGTTTTTCGAAGGCAAAATTGACGCTTGTTCTTCACAGAACTCGAAAATCACATATGAACAGACATTCAAAGCAAGAAATAAAGGATCTGTTATAACTCAAAACGAAACCAAGCCTTGACAATTTACCTGATTACTTGAAGGAAATACATAAAATGACATGAGAAAATGCTCTTTTTGCCGCCCGAAAGCTCCTACAGTTTCCAGAAAGTTTTTTCTATAGGAGGTTCAAATTCATGAAAAGTGTAAGTGTGAGGGACCGGCCTTATATAGAGGACGCCCAAACAGACGCGACGCTCTATAGCCAGATGTAATGATGACACCTCATGGTTCCCAAAACATGCTATCCAATAAGAGGAGATGACCTCTCGCATCGTAACTTATTCATCATAACGGTTACAATATAAAGGCAACGTCTCACGTCCTGCTTTACATGTGGATAGGGCAATGAAACTCGGCTAGCCGCTGCTCAGCCCGTCATCATTACAGGTCATTCTCTGTTTAGCACAACTCCGCTCAACAACACTAATTGGGATAGATCACTATAAATCACTATGCCAAATAGCCCTCCCTATACTAGTCGACACAATTAAGCCCGGTAGCTATTGAGCACAACATTGTCCAAATGATTCGCTAGTAATGCTATCGTTGTTAAGCCGGTCGCTCTGAAGTATTTCTCTACTCAGCATATTCGCTGATTTAAGACTTTGCTAACGAGCCTTACGCTTTAAAGCATGTCTCTACGGTAGTCATTACGTTATTCGACACGACACAATTCAACAAGTTTCTATTAATCCTAAAGCTGTTAAACTCATCGCTATTAAGCAGACCGCCCTTAAGCATGTTGTGAAGCATATCGCTACTCGACAATGCTAACAAACCGTACACTATTAAGCAGGTCGCTCTATAGCAATCGTCTCGGCACACGGTAAATCAAGTCGCCTTACAACTTTACTCCCTGCCTTTAATGAGCACCAAGAAGAAGTTAATGAGTAGGGGGCATTAATACGCCAAGCCCAAAAAGATCCCAGAGATTCCATGATGAGAACATATTTTATGGGATTTAATGTGCTTATTTTATATCTATATTGTCGGGAGATACTCGGTTTCGGGTATGTTTTAGATGATTTTCAGGTTTTAGGAGCTCGGAAGAGATGACGGAGATTTCTGGACTTATAAAGAAAATTTCGGAAGTTTTGTTGAAGATTCGGAAAAAAGGATTTCAAGATTCGATAATTTTGAAGATTAAATGCATTTCAGGATCCCGACTAATGAAGATAAGACAAAGTCTATTAAAGTCAACGGTGGATTATCGCTTCTATATTCATATTGGTTTTTATTTAAAAGACACTTTTTAATAATTAAGTTTATTATTATTATTATTAAACTTGGGCTGGCCCAAGTTAGCAAATCTGAACTATTTTATTTATGTATTACGTGAGAAAATAGAAAGATTAGACATATTATAATTAGGTTTTGGGAAGGGAACATGAAGTGAACAGTTGCCGTCACATGCCAATGGCAATGCTGCCGTCGAACCCTTTTCATTTGTTGCATTGAAAGATTTGATTATTTCTAGTTGATCGATTATTAAACCATGATTGCTATAGATTGTGAGAAATTGATTGTTTTCCTCGATTAAATTGTTAGTATTTATTTATTTTCTAGTTTCATTGATTCATGATTTGATTGTTTATTTAATTGTTTCGGCCGAATGATTGGATGAATAATTTGATCTAGCACCAAAAATTGATTCTAGGCGATTGTCAATAAAAATTGATTTTAAGTGGTAAGCAACATATTGCCTACGGTTCAGTAGTCCGTAGAATTTCTGTTGTGAAATTAAGTGATCTAGGTTAAAGTTAACCCAAGCAGCGTTAATACTTGGAATTAGGTTTTCTAAGCGTTACGCGATTGTTCTCACCAAACCTCTGGCGATTGTTGAGAGGTGTGCTACATCGAGGAAAGTAGTGGCGATTGTCCTACTTATCGAAATTAGGAAAAATTGGTTGTTTGGCGATTGTCGGCAACTATAACTAATTTATTGATCATTTAACGAGTCATCTTTGCATCAATGAACAATCGTAGGAGGCGAGGGAGAGATATTTAATTAGATAGAGTCTTTCTTGATTTAGATTTCTTTTTATTTTTCATCTATTTTAGGAATTAGTCAAAAATCCAAAATATTGTTGTTTTACAAATTTTAGAAGAGATAAATTCACCGTTCCTTGTGGGTTCGACCCCTAATTCCTCTATACTAGTTATTAAGGTAGTATGTGATTTTATATTTGGTGACTTGACGACCCACCATTCCACTTTGGCTTGTACGTAAGACAAAAAAAAATAGGGACCTCGGCCCATATTGTTCGCACCATCATAAGCTGGACTGGGCCGGGTTACGAATCAAGCTCGCCTTACGCCGCAGCGATATTTATTGTTGGACTTATTTCTTAGTTTTGATGATGAGTGCCATACTAGCTGTTATAGTGCAAAGGCAAAAAGATGTCTAGATAGAATGTATAGGTTTATTAGAGTTTGTTTCATAAATAGGTTTGATCAAACAAGCATCGTAAAGGGTCGCCGATTTATATCGCCAGATCGGTCTAGGTCAAGAGAGGGTAGATAGGTCAAGAGACTAGTCAGAACTCCGCCAAGACTCAAGACTCAAGATCAAGGGCCGAGGGCTCAAACTCAAGAAATGAAGGCTAAGGGATCAAACTTAGTAATTCAAGTCAAGGATATGGGATCGAATTTAGGCAAGTCGTGATGACCTAAACTCGATTACATATACCTTTGTGTGTGAAGGTCTAAGTTCCATAAGTTGGATGATGTTTGGAACTTAGTTACAATTAAAATGATGTAATCTAACTACACAAATAAAAGTTAGATAGAAGTAATCAATGCATTGTATTTTTATACAGAATATATGATGATCAACAGATCGATAGGTATCTCAAACAGACTCATGAACTCTGCTTGATGTATTACCTCGATTAATTCAAGATTATCTTGAAGATTACATGGATAAGATGACACCAACTACCTCGACTTATCAAGAAAATCAAAGGCTGAGATTAAAAAGACGCTGGGATGATCCATATTTTTATCCATTGATACAAGTCAAAGGGTGGACAGATCAGATCGTCAAAAAGGAATTTCGACAAAGGTCACCCTATGAATAGTGACAGATTGCTTATCGATGGGACAAATAACAGGAACGGTCACATTTGAATTTCAAATGCAAGGCACATGCATTCCTACCTATAAATAGAAGACTTTCAACTCAAGAAAAGATGATGAATTTTTGGGATAAACTTTAAGTGATAATACTGAAATAAAAACACCTCACGAACTTATCGAGCATAAAGGTCGCCGATCTAGTTAATTTCTTCAAGTGCATTCTCAGATTCAAGCGCATCAAGATTACACACTTGAAGATCGCAAGTCGCGATTACATCATCCTAATCAAGTCGCCAGAATCGAATCATTTATTTGATTCAATCTTTATTTGATAAAGAATCTCATCAAGACAAAGAAGCATCCGTTAGTGTGAAAGATCGTTGTTTGTGGTGGAGTGGTGAAGAGGCAATCCTACCCTTCAAGGACCAAGTGGAAGACTCAGGAGCAAGCAATCCTACCTGCTCCTGGCCAGCTTTGTGAAGCCATAGTTATTGGTGAAGGACAAACAACTTAGGAATCTTTGTAAAAGCTATATCAAAGATCCCTAGTGAATTCCCTCCAACATCACAGGAGAAGAGTGGACTGACAGGATTACATCACCTGGAACCACTATAAAATCTGGCCATTTACTTTAAGCATTTTACTTTCTGCACTTAGTTTATTTCACTCATCAACCTACTGAATCTAGCAACTGAAATCACACACTTGCACTACTGAGTATCTAATACCTAGTATCATATTTGACAACAAGTACTAAGGCTTAATTTTGATTAAATTCCGCTGCACAAATTCAGCAAACTTAACTATCAGTAGACTACTGTTTATCGCCCTCACATCAAGTCTCAAAGAGACTCAAGTATCGCAGATCTGGGTTGCAGAATTTGTTAACTCCAAAGTTTTAAGTGTTAAGTTTATTCACCCCCTCTAAACTTAACCAAAGCCTTTCAAAGGACCAACAATTGGTATCGGAGCAAAGGCTTCGCTCAAGGAATCCTACTTGTTGTGCTTGTGAAAATTCTTTAAAACTTTCTTTCAAGTTATCGATTTTCAAGACTTGCATCATGGACAACACACAAGATGCTAGAACTATGTTGATGTGTTCTCTTGATAGATTTGATGAGTATAAACGCCGAATGCCGGCATATCTTGTCGCTACTCATGATGAGATGATGGATGTACTAATCAAGGACCACCTGGAGATTACAAAGGCAAGAATAAGTGGGTGACAGAATCGAGTACATTCCTAAACCAAAAAAAGAGAATGGAATGCGTAACATGTAAAAGAGCAAATCTCAACAACATTGCTATTGATATCATTTACGTAACCTTGATAGCAATATGTATATGAAGGTTAAAGATTGCAAGACTCGCAAAGGAACTTTGGGATAAGATTCACTTAACTGTGAAGGCATCGATGCAATAAAGAAGAACAAAATCAGTGTGGCTGTAAAGAGATTTCAAAAGTTCAAGATGCTACCTAATGAAACTATTGAGCAAATGGAATCAAGATTCAATGCAATCCTGGATGAACTTACCCTGCTGAGTGTAAGTTATTCAAAAGAGGAAATAAACACCAAAATCTTGGAAGCTCTACCTGCAAGAGATGTTTGGAAAATGAAGGTGATCGCAATTGAGGAAATGAGAAAGTTGCATGAAGAAGACACCTTCAAATTATTTTCGATTTAAAGGCTTATGAATTTAGCAAAAAGCTTGTGCCTGAAACTGAAAAGGAAGAGCCAAAGACCACAGCATTGGCTGCTTCACATCATGAAGAAACATCAGGAGGACAGGATGATATGCTGGATGAGATGCAAGAACAAATTGCCCTACTGAGCAAGAAAATCGGATGATGAAGACCGGAAAGGCTCCTCGCAAGAAATTTTACAAAAGGCCTAATCAAAGAAGGAAAGAAGAACCAAGGAAAGATAATGACTATCTCAGTGCTTTCATTGCAAGAAACTAGGACACTTCAAACTCGATCGTCCCCGAGTTAAAACAAGGCAAGGAACCCGATTACCTTTGTTTCAAACCGCAAGAAGCCTGGACATTTTAGACTGATCGTCTGCACTCATCAAGACCAAAAGTCAACAAAGAAGACTTGGCAAGAAGGCTATGGTTGTCGAAGATGAATCAAAGCTATGAAGTTGAATCAAAAAGGAAATGAATCGATGACACCGCATCAAGTTGCCGATATGGAGGATTATGCTTTGATGGCTAATATGGATGAAACTCGAGGAGGTATACAACATCAGATCTATCAACACTCCCTGCTTTGGAAGTGATTGTGAATCAACTTGTGGTTCAAATCCTAGAAATTCGACAACAATGAGACTTTGGATGCCATCCTTAATCAACTGAGGATAATACAAACTGCTATGAGGTTGTGAAGGTCAAAAAGAAACTCTTGAGTTAGAAGTTGGAAGATTGAAAGTGAATTAAGGTGGTTCTCAAGGGTAAGGAAAAGATGTTGAAATGTAATCAAAATAAGTCTCATGAACATCCAAAGAGCCTCTCGAATCTGTTGAACCATCTTGTTCCAACATCGCATACAAATCAGAAAGCCTTATGGGATAGAACAGGCTTGGATTTGGAACTCAAGAATCTAACAAGAGTGGATCCAGTAAGGTTATCGAACCTAGTACCGCACTGGTCCTAAGTTTGTACCGCACTAGATCCAACTCCCAAGAAGGTTGTCAAGCAAGAAACCCAATGAGAATGCTTCAGGAAGCAAAATCGTAAGTCTAAGAAGTCAACAGCCCTAGTAAAAAGAATAAATCCAAAAATAGGATCGGCATTGTGGCTTCTAAGCTCGCCGATAGCAGCACTGCTACCAAGTCTGGCTGGACCACGTAAGGGTAAGAAACATAAATATTCCAAGGATAAGAATCCTAAACCCAAAAATCTTGATCATTCAAGGGATACTTATCTCTGGGGAAAGGTAGACTGCTCTCATCGATGATGATTGGAATATTCCTCAGATCTATCGTTAAAAATAGTAAGTATAACCATATTTGCTGTGGTAAAACCTATGCAATGGAATCACCAAGGGATCAAAGAGAGACTTATACAAGGCCTCAGCAGAGACCTCAAAGCAGACTCCATATTATAGGGTTGTTCCTAACAGACAAAGACACCTATGGTTATGCAAATGTTTTTAACAACAAGAATCACTTCAAACAAAGATTATAAACCAAAAGGCCGTAAAACATATGTGATTCCTACACAACCTCATTGTTAGAACTTATGGATGTGTGGAATACATGTATGAACCAAAGTATGAACCAAAGTATGACACATTCAGAGAAGACCTTATGGAGACATGCCAAGTGGTCATGCTTACCATCGACCATTATGGACCCAAACAGTTTGGGTACCTAAAATGCATTAACTTTGTTTTGTAGGGTGTCTGGTACTTTGACAGTGGATGTTCCAGACACATGACAAAGAATAAGCACTGTTTATCAAACTTTGTGGCAAAAGATGGTCCAAGGGTGAATTTTGGCAACAAAAATACACCTGGATATACAAGAGGATATGGCACACTTATCAGAAATGGACTTACAATCAAGAATGTTGCATATGTGGAAGGACTGGATTACAACTTGGCCGAGCAATCGACAATTTCGTGATATGGGATACAAGGTCACTTTTGACAAAGACAATCGCATTGTCATTAGTGAAAGAGGTGATCAAGTTGTACTTGCCGGTAGAAGACAAATGTAATATGTATGTTGTGGATTGGCTCATCGTAGCCTAAAACTCGCCTCGATAGTGCATACCAAGTCTGAACTAAATTGGTTATGGCACAAGAAGTTGAATCACTTAAACTTTGATGATATCAATCAGTTGGTGAAGAAGAAACTGGTGGTTGGTTTACCTGAGATCACATTCAAAAAGGATGCAATATGTGATGCCTGTCAGCAAGGTAAACAGATAAAGTCAAGTTTCAAATCAAAGACCAAACAATCAACTAATAGAGTGTTGGAGCTGATGCACATGGATCTTTTTGGACCAATAACTCCAACAAGTGTAACAGGAAAGAAGTATACCCTAGTGGTTGTGGATGATTATTCTAGATACACTTGGGTGATATTCATGAACAAGAAAAGTGAAACACTTCAAAGCATGCCTAATCTCTTGAAGAGATTACAAAATGAGAAAAGTTTAACAAACTATAAAGATTAGATCGATCGTGGTAATCGAATTTCTCAACAAAGTTATAAGAGAATATTGTGAACAGAATGGTGTACTACATCAACTTGCTGCTGCTGGTACACCTCAGCAAAATGGGGTTGCTGAAAGAAGAAACAGAACCTTAAAGGAAGCAGGAAGAACAATGATTTGTGAAGCATTGCTACGAAAAGATATTAATCAAGCAAGAATACAAAGATGCTATACACAAAACAGTAACATCAAGAAACAAGAAGAAGTCAAGACACCTTATGAGATCCGGAATGGAAGGATACCTAACATATCCTATTTTCATCCATTTGGAAGCAAATGTTTTATTCTAAATCATAAAGTTCATTTGAAAACATTCCAACCAAAATCGATGAAGGAATTTTCTTAGGATATTCTTCGCAACAGAGAGCATCTGTGGTACTAAACAAGAGGTCACTAAAACATGAAGAAACAATCCATGTTGTGTTTGATGAACCTAAGTTTACTGGTATGGAAGATGAAGATTGTGGACCTGCTGAAAATCAACAAGTCAACGATCCCGATTGTGTTGAAGTTTTGGAAAGATTCAATGACTTGAAAGTTTCGACATCGCTCGCCGAACACCCCGCCGAAAATGTTATCGATGCAACAACCAAGCAGCTTCAAGGATCTCCGACCCTCCTCAGAAGAAGAAACTACAGCAGACCTATCAAGATGATGTTCCCGAAAATCAAAATAACCAAAATCCACAATGAGTTAAGGAATCACCTCGCCGAACAAGTTATTGGCAATGTACAAAGCAGGTGTGTGAGGACTAGAAGACAACTGGAAGCTATGTTTACTTGTTTTCTATCTCAAATGGAACCTAAAGTTGTTGAAGAAGCAATTTCAGATCCAGATTAGATAATTGCCATGCAAGAAGAATTAAATGAATTTGAAAGAAATCAAGTTTGGACACTAGTTGAAAGGCCAAGTTATGCAAATATCATTGGTACTAAGTGGGTATACAGAAATAAACTTGATGAATCAGGTACCATTGTGAGAAATAAGGCCGACTAGTTGCAAAAGGCTATTCTCAAGGTATGAATAGATTTTGATGAAACTTATGCACCTGCTGCAAGATTGGAAGCTATCGATTATTTTTGGCACATGCCGATACAAGAACTTCAAAGTATATCAAATGGATGTCAAGAGTGCATTTTTGAATGGTATCCTAGAGGAGGAAGTGTATGTTCAAAGAACCTCCTGGATTTGAAGTTAAAGATCAAGAAGATAAAGTGTATAGACTCAACAAAGCACTTTATGGATTAAAACAAGCACCAAGAGCTTGGTATGAGACTCTATCTCAATTCTTGGTGGACAATGGTTTTACAAAAGGCACCATTGACAAGACACTTTTCGTAATCAGTGAAGGGACAAAGACTGGCTGGTACAAATTTATGTGGATGACATAATTTTTGGTTCAAAATGATTTACTTTGTGAAAAGTTTGCAAATCTAATGAAGAGTAAATTCCAAATGAGTATGATGGGAGAAATGAATTACTTTTTGGGATTGCAAGTCAAACAAATGAAGGATGGAATCTTCATTCATCAAACCAAGTACACCAAGGAGTTGCTGAAGAAGTTTGGTATGGAAAATAGCACTAAGAATTCAACTCCTATGAGTACAAACATCGATTGAATGAAGATAAAGAAGGCAAAGATGTTGATCGACATTATACAGAATGATGATAGGCAATCATTCAGACTCATCGCCAGCCAGACTGATATATCCTTTGCTGTAGGTGTTTGTGCAAGATTTCAATCTAAACCTAAAGAAAGTCATTTAGGTGCAAATTAAGAGAGTTCTCAAGTATCTCAAAGAGACTTTGGGAGTAGGATATGGTATTCCAAGGAAGGAAGCTTCAAAGTTATATCCTACTCAGATTCTCGATTATCTTTGGATGCAAGATTGATAGAAAAAGCACAACAGAACTCCTCGCCGCTTAATGGGAAATAGACTGGTCTCCTGGTTTAGCAAGAAACAGAATTCTATTTCAACTTCCACCACTTGAAGTCGAATACATTGTCGCCTGGAAGTTGTCGTGGCACAAGTACTATGGCTAAGACAACAATTAAGGGATTATGGAATTGAAGAAAAGGAAATTCCAATTATGTGTGATAACACAAGTGCAATTGCAATCACAGTAAAATCCTGCTTTTGCACTCAAGAACCAAACACATTGATGTGAGGCATCATTTTATAAGAGATCATGTTGAAAAGAAAGATGTGGTGGTTCTATACATCCCTCATCAAGATCAACTTGTCGATATTTTCACTAAACCACTTGATAGTGAAAGATTTGCCAAATTAAGGATCGAACTTGGAATATTAAAGGTTGACTGATATTCAAAGAATGTACCGGAATTCACCAAGGGATTAGTCTTTGCTATGTTGGGTGAGCTCACTTAGCAGATTAGTCATTGGTATCAACAATTCCATGTACTTATGTTTGGATAATTGAGCAAATGAGGTTGCCAAGGGATTGGTCTTTGTCATGTTGGGTGAGCTCACTTGATGATCACTCATTGGTATTAAACTTCATCTTGTATTATCAATTGAACAAAACAAGAAGAAAACAAGGATCAAGCAGAGTACTTTTGTCGAAACTTTGAAGCCTACTTATCGCCAGATCGCCGAGCCCACCTCGCCGAGGATTACCGCTGGAGGGAACGTTACTCACCAAAGTAATTAAAGTCAAAAAGCATATTGGCGGATATTTATTTTATCCATTATAACCGCAGCTTAACACGATCCAACGGTTACAAACATTATGGAGGAGTAGTGGGCCACGTGTCAAGACAAAGATTTACTCGATTTAATCGTGGTTACCTCAATGTACGTGCAATGACAGCTTCAACCACTCACCGCCTATATAATCGATCATATACACAAACAGATCGCCACTTGCAAAACCGCTTTATCACCGCAATCGCTTACACTCGCGGTGAACACAGATTTGAGATTCAATCTTCTTCATCTCTTCTTTCTCATTAAAATGGCGGAAAAAGTTGATGTACAAATTGAATCAAGCCAAAGTGTCGAGGTTTTGTTGAAGATGCAAACAGAATCGAGTTGGCCATTAATATAGGTCAAGAATAAGGAGGTTTGTGGTGTTTGGAGAATAAACTCAATATCGATTAGAAACAATCTCATACACCAATGTTATTGATTTTCGGAAGAACATGATCGTGGAAGAAGGAATCAAGCATTCAAAACCATCGTGAATGCCGAGGAGCTTGTAATCTCCTCCGCCTCATCGAGAGAAGTGTTTGGTTTTGAAGAAGTTGTAGATGGTCCCCGCAATCCCAAGCAATGGGATTGAACAAGATGGCATTTGTGGATCAGATTAAGACAAATCAAGACACAAAATCAGTTCCTGGCATCAACTGCAAGCATATTTGGCCTGAGTACAACCTGCTGAGCAAACTTATTGCAAAGAACATACTGGGGTTGGTTGGCAGTATGGATACTCTATCCGGACCCAAGATAGAGTTGATGATGATCATTTGCAGGAGTTTGAAGTTTGATTGGGCTGGTTACTTCATTTTTTATATGAAGAAAGTTGCCAAGGAAGAGAAAGCAGGGAAAAGGAAATCAAAGGCCTTACCCCTAGGTTTAATGGTCCAGACTCTGCTGAATCATCTGCAGGTTCCTGATCTTGAATCTGTAAACATAAATCAGTCCAGATACAAGAAGGAGATTGATTATGCAATTCCTGGACTTGATGATGATGAAGAGATTGGCCGGAGAGGCTATCGATGATGATGATGATGATGATGATGATGGTGATGCTGGTGGTGAGCAGGTTCAGCAAACTAAGAAAATATCTATTAAACCTGCTGCACCAAAGAAAGCTGTTGTTAAGAGAAAGAGTGGAGATAAAAAGAAAACAACAGAGGCATCAAAACCTCAAAGAAAACAAGGAAGGAAACAAAGATGCATCGTTGAGTCTCTGGCATAAGGGTCAAGTGGAGGTTATCGACCTCGCTGTGGCTCCAAGAAAATCTGTTGGTGAAATTTCGAGGAACAACAGAAAGAAGACAAAGAGAAAGAGAAAGTCTACTGTGGTTGATAAAGATGATGAACCCTCTCCAAGAGAAGGAAGGAAATTGCCAAAAGAAGAAATATGGCAAAGGGAAAGAGTCAAGAACCTGGAAGCTCAAAGGATCCAAGAAGAAGCACCAGTAGAGAAGAAGAAGGTGAGGTGCTGAGGCCGAGCCTCTAACTATTATTCCACTGTGGTGATCACCGACTCCTCACCAAGAGGGTGTCAAGTCCCATCGATGCCGGATAAAGTTGTTTCGAGCAACTGTTGAAGATATACTGCAGTCACGATCCCGAGCCTCGCTGTGATGTCCATCGAAGAACCACAAAGAAACCACCGAACTCGAACTCGCTGTGGTAGTTGAAGAGGTGATTGAAGACTTGGTTGAAGACCCCGCAAGTTTGGCAATAGTTCAGGGGAAGAGAGGTCATCGCTAACCCTCGCCGATGAGCATGTAAGTCGTGGGGAACCAAGTGTGATACAGATGGAAGTAGTAGGTACAAATGTACAAACACACAAGAACTCGACTTTCAAACATCTCGTAGAAGAGACCATGGGTCCGCTTGTTGGAACCTTTGGAGGTCAACAAGCTACCGGAGTCGCTCTCAGAGATCTTTCATGCCCTTTGAGAGGCATGTGAAAGAGAGGAAGAAAATCAAGATTATGTGGATCCCAAACTTCAAAGAAATTGTCGATTATTTTCAATGGAAGTTTGGTTTCTACAAGAGACAAAAGCCACCACTTGAACCTATGACTCGATTTTGAGGAATGGGCTTTTAACAAGTTGGGAGTAGAGAACTTGTTGGATCTGGTTGATACCACCACCGCCGCAATCCAGATCGATGGATCTATTTGATGAGCAAATGTAAGGAGGAGGGTATTAAGTTTAGTGGATCCAAGAGATGGAGATGATGATTCTTCCTCATCATCTGACTCCAGAGGAGATTTCCCCTCCGGACCAGGAGGAACCAGTGGGACCGCATTGATAAATGAACCTCCTGCACAATAGTCATCGATATCGTAAGTCTGGCCGAGGGCCGCAAGAGATCGAGAAATGGATGAGGATCTACAGATCTCACCATGGATGATCTTGAAGCACCGATCAATGAAGGAATCACTTTGAGGCCGGGTAGGTTGGATGATGAACCAAGTATATTACATGTTGTAGAGCCTGCTGCACAAAATGAAGATGAACATAGTGAGGATTTGGATGGAGAAACAAGCATCGATTTTAATGAACCTAGTGCCACCTGTAAGAGTCCATTGAATATCAAGATGGATTTGACATTGAAGGCACTCTTACTAAATCGCCATCATCCCGCACAAGATTGGTCATGCGAAGGTTTTCGTGTGGATAATGAGGCTATATTCAATCCACAGAGAATCGAAGAGGAGGTACAAAGTTGTCGGGATACAAACAAAGACTCGCACAAAGGTTGGAACAGAGGTACAAAGCCGCCGAGTCTCAAACAAAGACTGGACACAAAGTTGGAACAAACTTTGGGTTTGGAGGAAACCCCCTTTTTTAATGAGGTCAGCCAGAGTGGAGCTCGCTTGAGCCAAGGCCATCTGTAGGAAGGATAGTCGCAAGTCGCCGTTGTTAATCAAGAAGAACAAATTACTGACTATGACTACAAAGTGATGAAGAATTTCAAATCTTTGGAGAAGAAGAAGTTGCTGAGGAACCTGCACAAGATCCGGTTATGGAAGACATTCTTGGTGCAATGGTAGAGGAAGAACCTCCCCCTGCTGGGAGAGATATGAGTAAAGCAATGGTCATCAGCAGACAACAGGCACAATATAGAGTCGAGGAGCTCATTGATGGACTCATCGCTAGTAGAATGACTAGTGGAGTGCCGCTTGAAGTTTTCAATGAGTTAAGAATCAGAAGAAATGATATGCAACAGCTTAAGAACTCAATCGACAGCAAGAACAGAGATTTGAAGAACTAATGAAGATGGTAAATGATAATAAATAATCCATCGACACAGCTTGCTTCAAATTTTGCATCCACTCAAAATGCTATGAATAACTTGATACTAGATGTCAGGGGTATCAAGGTTGGAAATACTGCCAAAGACAAGTTTCTAAAAGACCAACTTATTTCTATCCATGAGAAACTTGACAAGCTTGCTGATACGCCTAAACCTGCTGAGCCTGCTGTTGCTGCACAACAACCTGCTATGCCTGATCCCAAACTTACTGAAAGGATCAACAGACTGGAGGAGACATTGCAATCCAGGATTACTTCTCTTGATACTAGAACTGGAACTATGGAAGGTCAATTGCATAGAGTGATAGTATCACAGGAGGCTATTCATGGCCTTATATCCCGTTTTGTTGATGATGTCACTAAGGGGGAAGAGGGCCAATCAGCTGCAGCAAAGGAGACTACAAGACTCTTTGCACAAAAGAGATGGACAGATGATACAAATGCCTTCAGGCAACCTGCACCTGGCAGAGTCCAACTCACTGATGATTTACTTAGACAGTACAAGAAAGAGTATTACAACAGGAGGAGACCTTATCATGACATGGGATTTCATGAAGGTCTTAACTCTTTCTTGGGTTTGAAATTTTGGGAAGCAAGAGTCAGAGCTCTAAGGGCAAGCAACAGAAGTAGAAGAAGTAGCAGAGGTGATAAGGTGCTACCTGTTACAAAGGCAAAGGACTCGCTGGATGAATTCAAGGAGCTATATATGAGGTTTGGATTCAGAGTGAATGACATCAATCTTGTCCTGCCTGAAGCATGGAACTGGTGGAAACAAGTCAATTCTTATATTGATTTTACACTAATTGAGAATGAATGGATGAGTCAAATGATAGAAGAGATCAGAGCCTATCAAGAGCAAGCTGAGAAGGCTAGAAGAGAAAGAGAGAAGAGACAATAGATCAGCATATTTATTATTCTTTATCCTTGCTGCATCTAGTTTGTAATAACTGAACAATGTTTATAATGAGAATTGACTGAATTTGTTCTGTTTTTGTATTTTATCTTTTGCTTTGTCGATTAGGTGAGGTAGTGGCATCATCACCAAAAAAGGGGAAATTGTTGGACTTATTTCTTAGTTTTGATGATGAGTGCCATACTAGTCGTTATAGTGCAAAGGCAAAAGATGTCTAGATAAAATGTATAGGTTTATTAGAGTTTGATTCATAAATAGGTTTGATCAAACAAGCATCAGTAAAGTGGTCGCGATTTATATCGCACAGATCGGTCTCAGGTCAAGAGGGTAGATAGGTCAAGTGAGACTAGTCAGAAACCCGCCAAGACTCGAAGACCGAAGGTCGAGGGCTCAAACTCAAGAAATGAAGGCTAAGGGATCAAACTTAGTAATTCAAGTCAAGGATATGGGATCGAATTTAGGCAAGTCTGTGATGACCTAAACCGATTACATATACCTTGTGTGTAAGGTCTAAGTTCCATAAGTTGGATGATGTTTGGAACTTAGTTACAATTAAAATGATGTAATCTAACTACACAAATAAAAGTTAGATAGAAGTAATCATTGCATTGTATTTTATATACAATTATATGATGATCACAGATCGATAGGTATCTCAAACAGACTCATGAACTCGCCGATGTATTACCTCGATTAATTCAAGATTATCTTGAAGATTACATGGATAAGGACAGCCAACTACCTCTCGACTTATCAAGAAAATCAAAGGTCGAGATTAAAAAGACGCTGGGATGATCCATATTTTTATCCATTGGATACAAGTCAAGGGTGGACGATCGATCATCAAAAAGGAATTTCGAGCGTTGTCACCCCATGAATAGTGATGATTGCTTATCGATGGGACAAATACAAGGAACGGTCACATTTGAATTTCAAATGCAAGTCACATGCATTCCTACCTATAAATAGAAGACTTTCAACTCAAGAAAAGATGATGAATTTTTGGGATAAACTTTAAGTGATAATATCGAAATGAAAAACACCTGCCGAACTTACTCGAGCTTAAGGTCGCTGATCTAGTTATTTTCTTCAAGTGCATTCTTCGTATTCAAGTTACATCAAGATTACACACTTGAAGACTCGCAAGTGCCGATTACATCATCCTAATCAAGTGCGCAGAATCGAATCATTTATTTGATTCAATCTTTATTTGATAAAGAACTCATCAAGACAAGTGAAGCATCTGTTGGGTGTGAAAGATCGTTGTTTGTGGTGGAGCCGGTGAAGAGGCAATCCTACCCTTCAAGGACCAGTGGAAGACTCGGGGAGCAGCAATCCTACCTGCTCCCGGCCAGTTTGTGAAGCCATAGTTATTGGTGAAGGACAAACAACCTTAGGAATCTTTGTAAAAGCTATATCAAAGATCTCTAGTGAATTCCCTCCAACATCACAGAGAAGAGTGGACGACATGGTGATTACATCACCTGGAACCACTATAAAAATCGGCCATTTACTTTAAGCATTTTACTTTTCGCACTTAGTTTATTTCACTCATCAACCCATCGAATCTAGCAACCGAAATCACACACTTGCACTCATCGAGTATCTAATACCTAGTATCATATTTGACAACAAGTACTAAGGCTTAATTTTGATTAATTCATTGCACAAATTCAGCAAACTTAACTATCAAAGAGACTCATCATTTATCGCCAGCCTCATGAAGTCTCAAAGACTCTCAAGTATCGAGCATCATGAAGTTGCGTAATTTGTTAACTCCAAAGTTTTAAGTGTTAAGTTTATTCACCCCCCCCCCTCTAAACTTAACCAAAGCCTTTTCAAGGGACCAACATTTATCATGGCAAGGATAATGAGCGTTGATCTATAAAGCCTTCAACCCGCTATTTACAAGCCAGTAAGAAGCACTGGGGGCCGACTTGGTCGCCCCTCAGCTCGACAGTCTGACCCGGCTTGGGCCAAGCCCGCTAAATCAGGCAACATGAGTTAAAGTTTAACGGGTACAAGCTAATTACCCGCTATGGTTACCATGAAGCTCGCCCAATCAGAAGTTGCCACGTCAGCCATGTAATTATTCATGTTTATTACGCATTAATACTCTTTTGTAACAATTTGTCTCTAGCCCTATAAATAGCGGAATTGAACCTTTTAAAGGGCATATCTTAATATACAAAAGCAAACAACCTCTGTCAATTGGTCGACAAACTAGCTCTCCATTTATAGCATTCTTGTATTATTATAAAACATAATCACCACCACTAAAACCGCAGCACAAATCATCGATTTAGCTAGAAATCCACCACCTAAGTTTGTCATAATTCCGACATTATCATAAGTGTATAACCCCTCTCTATTGGGATGAAATATGAGAAAAACATATCACAGGTCCGGATTTAGTTTGACAGGAAAAAGAGAAGATTGCCTTGGTTCAGCGGAATATGAAGATAGCACAAGACCATCAAAAAGTTTGGGCTGATGCATGAAGAAAGCCTTTTGAGTTTGATGTTGTCTATAGGGTCAACTTAAAGGCTTCACAAATGCGAGATGTAAAATGTTTTTAACATAAAAGAAAGTTACGTCAGAGGTACGTGGTCGGTTTGAGGATTCTAGAGATGATTGGACCATTGGCTTACCGTTTGCAGTTGCTGGAGAGTATGACAAGGGTTCATAACATTCTCCACGTCTCAATATTGAAGTAGTTCTTGGCTAACTCAAATTTAGGAGCCGATGTGGATCCAGATTTGATCAAGGATAATCTGTCTTATGAAGAAAGACTATTCAATTCCTTAAAAGGAACGTGAACAAGTTCATGAACTTGAAGATTCCTCTAGTGCTGGTGCAATGGAGTAACCATACGCCTTCAGAAGCGTCTTGGGAAGCCGAGGGCGACATGGTGGCATAGTTTCCATAGTTCCTTAGTCTATCATGTATGTTTTACTTTTGTGGATGAAACTACCTTAAGGGGGGAAGGATGTGATACCCTATGTTTTCAAGAAAGGGCATTAATATTATATTGAGGCTTTACGGTGTACTATAACCTTTTTCCATTTTACAATAAAAGAAGGAAAGAAGATGGGTTAGTAAGGGTATTTTTGGAAAACAATGTTTCCATACAACACCCTAATACCCCAAACCTAATCTTCATTCTTCATCTTCAAATTTTGAAAGCTAAAAAGAAAAGAGAGGAGAGGTAGAGAGAAAAGGGGAAAAGGAGAAGAAGATGCACCCTTTCTCACCAATCTACCCGTCGGTTATTCATATCAATCGCACTACGAGGATCACAATGAAGAGGGAGACAAGTCCATATAAGCTTTTCTTTTATCTAGTAAGGATCTTCAAAACCCGTTTTTAGATCTAGATTCATTTTATAAATGTAGAATATTTCCTAAGCTATTTCTTAGTTTTGAGTAGTTTAGTGGTTTTAATAATCTTAAATCTATGTTTTAGGCTGAAGAATTGAAGTGGGTGCTTAGATCTTAAAGTGTTCTTGGAGATTCTTGCTTGTGTTCAACTATGCTTCAAGAAATTAAGGTAAATGGGTGTTCTACCAAATTTTTAGTTGTTAATTGCTTTAAATCTTGCCCATGAACTTTAAAATACAAGATTTGATTGTTGCATGTGTTAGAAATGGATTGAAATCTAAAATACAACAGTTTAAACTGCTATTTTGTAGATTAGCATAGTTTGGCATGAAACGAAGGCTATAAGCACACGCCAGAGGCTGTTAGCGTGCGCCAGACAACTAAAAACACTTGCAAAAAATGTTGTTTAATATTTTTATTGCACGCCAGAACCCTTTAGCGCACGTCAAAATGATACTGAGATAAACATGAAGCTCATATTAAGTTTAGTGCGAGCCAGCCTCCTGTAGTGTGTGCCTAAGTTGTCAAAACTAAACATGAAGACCCTATTAGTGTTCAAATAGTGTCCTAAACCCAATCGGGTTGGACCGGATCCGATCGGGTCAGATCATTTCTACTATTTTTTTATGTTTATACATATGATAAATGGTTTTTTCTGTTGTCATATATTTGTTCTTTTAAAGAACCAATTATGAATTGTTATATGATAACGTCCTTAGTACTAAAATGTGATAGAGAAACCTTGATAGGCGATTATGGTTCATGAGATCTCTAATCACTTTTATAAGTTTGATACTTAAATGTCTCTAGGCTGATGTACTATTAAACAGGGCATTGATAGTACAAACATGATAGCACATATTAGATATCTTCTATCTTTAAGGGCAGGGATAGATCTCGTCTATCAAAGTGTAGAGACACTTGTACCGTACATGGACGTGTATTAGAGAATGCGTACGTTAGACTGACCCACTTACAATGTTAAGTGTCACACTATGTGATGGTTGTGTAATTATCCTTAGGACCGGAGTCTACATGGAATCACGGTGAGGATTGTCGTGCTTTGACACTATTTAGGTTTCCTCTAGCCATGGGGCGATCATGCGGTAGTGATTGGGTGTGATACTGAAGAATGCGGAGTATACATGTTTGGTCATCTAGAAATCGCGTACCCTATTAGTAGGAGTGAATATCCGAAAAGGCCTTCTTATAAGGAATGTCTTACTCAAGTGAATCTTTGCAAAGTGGAAGTAATTGAGTTACTTTGAGAGAGCATGATATCCAGATTATAAGATACGGTCGTTGATGCTTGACACTCGACGTACGACCATATGGATATTATTACGACGATAGGATTCTATTTACACTGTAACTGTTTCACATGAAAGATAGTAGTCATTGCATTAGACTCTTACGATGATTTGGGGTCACAATGTGTTGCTAGACGCTATCCCGTGACCGTTAGGCATGAAGGGCATTTTCGTAATTTGCACTTTGTGTCTACGGCCAACATATTCGGAAGCCTATCTGGTCACACACATATGAACATCGAGTCGGATTAAAATGCGGTTATAGTTGATAACCAAATAAGGAAAGAAACTTTCTCATACTATAAAGGTTATAGTGGTAAATTAATATGATGATATTTATTTATTATGAATAAATATAATACAAGATATTAATTATGTTGATTAATTAAATATACATATGATGTATACATATGTCTAAATTATTTGTGTATATTGATCTTTGTTGGGAATAAAATTTAGTTTTGATGATGATTCATCTTATTCAAGAACATGTTTGTTTACACCCCATTGATGAAGTGCTGAAACTAGCTGTTATAGTGAAAGGCTAAAAGATGTCTAGAACTTAATGTATAAGTTTTACTAGAGTCTGATATTTGTATAGGTTACATCAGACAAACACTGTAATAGATAGAAGTGTCGTAAAACAGAAACCTGGAAAACATCTAATGAACTAGAACTTTACTTAAGACTAAAGATATACACCTAGAACTGAAGCTCACTCAGAACTGAAGAAGGTAAGTTCGCTGAGGGACACAGACTCGGTTGACTTATCTAGAACTGAAGACTGAAGGAAAAAACTCAGTATTTGAAGAACTGAGGGTCATAAACTCAGTTAAGGAAGATTGAAGAACTGAAGGTTCAAACTCAGTTTTGAAAGATGAGACTGTAAAGTTAGAATTCAGGCAAGTCTGTGGTGACCTGAACTGACTTTATGGATCTTGTATGAAGAGCTAAGAGTCATAAGGTCAATGAACTCATAGAAGATATATGCTTATGGTGTACTCTGGTTAAGTAAATTATAATCAAATGAAAAATTAGAGTACTAATTTTTTAAGAATAGTAAAATCTCAGTTAAAGCTCTAAGTCAGTTAAGAAAAAGATAACTGACAAACTTAGCATGAAACTGATCAGGAATCTTAGTTTCACAGTCAGTCATCCAACAAACTGATAGTACATTCGAACGTTGTAAATGAAGCAACCCTATTGGATGAAATACTGACAAGTCAGAACGGTCACTAAATATCGCCGTTACAAGATAAATGTTGATACAATTCGAATTCAAGCAATATGAATGTTGGACCTTACACTATAAATAGGGGACTTTGCACCAAGGATCAAACACAGGAATTAACAAGATTGCAAGCATTTTTGTGCAAAAGTCTAGTTCATTCGAATTGCCATCGTTATCTGCACTCAACAAGATCATATCTAGATTTCTTCAAGTGTTCAAGCTACACCGAATTTATGAAGACTCAAAAACTTTGAAGAACCACAAACAAGAATCAATTTATTGATTCTCAGCCCAACTTTGATTCTTAATCAAAGGTTAAGACTGTGAAGCAATCCAGTGAAGAATTTGCCAATGACAGTTGTATCAGCAGTCGGGTAGACTGTGTTTGTGGTGGTAGCTGGTGAAGAGGCATACGTAACCCTCCAAGGACCAGTGGCTCAAGCATTTGGAGAGCAGCAATCCAACCTGTTCTTTGATTGTTTAGATAGTGAAGCTCGGATTAGTCAAGGACTTTTGTTTAGGACATTTTGTAACAGCTCACCTCATGAAGTTCTAGTGGAATTTTCCTCCTACACCACCTTTGAAAGAGAGGGGTGCGAGGATTACACCACCTGGAACCTCTATAACTCTTGCTTTTTTTACTTTATGCATTATTTACTGTTACAACATTTATTATTGTTTTCACAGCATACTGAGAACTGATTGTTATACAAACTTACAGCTCACAAATTGACATTCACCAGAATTAGTGTAACACACTCAACTTTCTCATTGAATAACAAGATCCAGAAAAAGGCTAAATTTATATCCGCTTCCGGTTGACTCAGTTTTGTTATAAGTCAACTTTGACTTAAACTCAGCTTTGTCAGCTTAACTCCACACAAGTTTTAACTGAACCTTAATTTTTAAATAATCTAGTTTTTTGTGATAAGTTTATTCACCCCCCGTCTAAACTTGTGTTAGCCTTTCCAATGGAACAACAATTGGTATCAGAGTAGTGTTTCTTTAACAAGTCATTGTTATAAACTTATTTGCTCTATATCTCCTTTAGTTGTTCTCATTATAAAGCTCAGTTTCCAGTCTTTATATAATAGATTTTCATTCACTCACAAAATGGATAACAATCAGTATGCCAGACAGATGCTAATATGCAACATGGACAGATTTGATGAATACAGACGTCGTTTGCAGGCATTCCTAGCAGCCACTCATGACGAGATGATGGATGTACTCACTGATGGACCTATTCAGATCACTCACATGCAAACTGTCAATGGTGAACAAGTTAGAGTTCCAAAGCCCAAAAGTGAATGGACCAGTGATGACAGAAAGAGAAACAACCTTAACAATGTTGCTATTGATATCATCCTCAGAACTCTCGATAGCAACATGTACCTGAAGGTCAAAGATTGCAACACAGCAAAATAAATATGGGAGAAACTTCAGTTAGTTTGCGAAGGAAATGATTCTATTAAAGAGAATAAGATCTCTGTAGCAAAGCAGAGGTTTGAGAATTTCAAGATGAAGTCAGGCGAAAATATTGATCAGATGGAAACAAGATTCAGCGCCATCATGGATGAACTAGCTTTACTTAAGATTGATTATACAAAGAAAGAAATCAACACAAGAATCTTGAAGGCTTTACCTATATGCTGGAAGATGAAGGTCACAGCAATGCAAGAATCAAGACGGCTAGACATAGAAGATTCCTTCAAAATATTCTCAGATCTTAAAGCTTATGAATTCAGTGAAGATTTCACAATGACAACAGCTTTAATCAAAGCCATAGAGGAACCCAAAACAGCAGCTCTTACGGCAGCAGCCTCAAATGAAAATCAAGAATCCTCATCTAACAATATTCAGCAATTGGATGAGATGGAAGAACATATGGCCCTAATGATGAATAGAATTTGAAGAATGAAGAGTGGACATCCAGTTACTCAGAAGTTTATCAAGAAGACTCCTGAAAAGAGAAAAGATGATGAATATCTCTGCTTCAATTGTAAAAAGCCGGACACTATAAAGCTGAATGTCCAGAGCTAACTAGTAAGAAGACTTAGCAACGAAGAACTGGTAGAAGAGCACTTTTAGCTGGAGATGAGTCAGACTATGAAGCTGGAACTAAAAGATTATCAGATGACACAACTTTAATGGCTCATATGGAGGATCCAAAAGAGGTATGTGAATCTAACTCCAAATACTCTTCAGCTCAGATTTCCGTGCAAAATGCATGTTCTTTGACTGCTGACTCCAATCCAAAGAATCCAGAATTAGAAGAAACACTTGAAGAATTGATGAATCAGCTGGTAACCATCCAAGCTGGTTATGAATCAATTAAAGCTCAGAATGAAATTCTAATTCTTGAAATTGAAAGATTGAAGTCTGAACTAAACATGATGAAACTGACTAAAACTGATAAAGGTAAGAATCAGTATCAACCTACTGCATTAGTAGCAGCAACTGAATCTTTTGCTCAATCAAGTTCAGCTACTGGATTCAAATCAGGAAAGCCATATGGAGACAGAACTGGCTTAGAATTTGATATGCAGAAATCTTCTAAGGAAGGAACTAGCGAAGCTGCTGAACCTAATATCAAAACTGGTATTAAGTTTGTAACTGAGCAACTTCCATAGACTGAAAAAATTGCTGAACCAGTAAAGTCAATCTTTCATAAGGCACCTCGGTTTTCTAAGAAGAAAGCCGCACCTACCAACAAAGGTAAATCGAATGGTAGATTAGTTGTACCTCAAGGAAACAGAAGTGGTAGATCAACTGCAAGATCTACAAAAACTGATCAAATCAAGAACCAGAAAAATCATAATCAGAGTAAATCTAAGAATGTCAATCATTCAAAGATTCACACATCTAGGGGGAAAGACAGACTATACCCCACTGATGATGATTGGAATTTTACTGAACCTACTATTAAAACATGTTAGAGCAATCATTCCAGAACGAAAACTTATCATAAGTTTCAGTCCATGACTCAGCAAAGGAACTATTATAGTTCTCCGCAAAAGTCTCAGTACAAAGGTCAGTCTAGACCTCAGTACAAAAGAAATGATGGTTATTATTCAGCCTTTAATAATAGAAGACATTTTTGAAATCAGTTTCAACCAGAAGACCTGAGAAATCATATAAATGAGACATAATCCAAGAAAAGATTTTATGGGAGTGTGGCTTATATATATGAAAACAAGTGCAACAATTTCCAGATAAGACCTTATGGAAATATACCAGAGAGTTATCTTGACAATCGACAATTATGGACCCAAACAGAGTTGGGTACCTAAAGCATTTTAATTTGTTTTGCAGGACATTTGGTACTTTGACAGTGGATGCTCTAGGCACATGACAAAGAGCAAGGACTGTCTCACTGATTTTGTAGCTAAAGATGGACCAAGAGTCAATTTTGGAAGCAAAGTTAAGCCTGGTTACACTAAAGGTTATGGAAACTTAATCAGAAATGGACTCACAATGAAAAATGTATCTTACGTGTAAGGACTTCACTACATTCTACTCAGAACAAGTCTATTCTGCGTTATGGGATACAAAGTTACCTTTGATAAGGAGTATTGCATTATCGTCAACAAAACAGCTTTCCAGGTAGTTCTAGCCGGAAGAAGAGAAGAGAACATGTATGTCGTAGATTGGTCTACAGTAGTCTCAGAGACTTGTTTATTTGTGCACACCAAGTCAGAACTTAGTTGGTTTTGGCACAAGAAACTGAGTCACATAAATTTTGATGATATCAACTTGTTAGACAAAAGAACTTGGTGATTGGACTACCAGAGATAACATACAAGAAAGACAGCTTGTGTGATGCTTGTCAGCAAAGAAAGCAAGTTTCAAAACTAAGTCTCAAAGATTCTACAAACAGCGAGTTTTAGAGGCGATGCATATGGACTTATTTGGACCAATCACACCAATCAGTGTTAGTGGCAAGAAATACACTTTGGTAGTGGTTGATGACTTTTCTAGATATACTTGGGTTATCTTCATGACCAAGAAAAGTGAGACCAAGCAACAACTGACAGAACGTCTCAAAAGATCAGATCAGATCGGACAAAGAAACAGAATTTCTCAACAACATAATCATTGAATATTGTGGAGAAAATGGAGTTCTACACCAGCTTGCAGCCACATCAACACCTCAACAGAATGGAGTAGTTGAAAGGAGAAATAGAACACTCAAAGAAGCTAGAAGGACGATGATTTGTGAATCTAAAAGCGCAGAAAGTTATTAAAGGTAAGTCGTAAATCTGACTTGTTATACTCGAGAATCGAGCCCTCATGAATAAGAGACATGAAAAGACGCCTTATGGAATTTGGAGCAGCGAGAATCCAAATGTTTCATATTTTCATTCATTTGGAAGCAAATGTTTTGTCCATAACAATGGAAAGGATCAACTCAAGGTTTTTCAGCCCAAAACTGATGAAGGAATATTTCTGGATTAATCAAGTGTCAGCAAAGCATTCAGAGTGTTAAACAAGCGAACACTCAAGCATGAAGAGTCAATTCATGTAGTTTTTGATGAACCAAATTTCACTGGAGATACACTTGAAGACAAAGAAGAACCAGGTTATCAGTTTCAGTCAGACAAGACTCCAGAACCAGTTTTTATTGATTTTGGAAACTTAAGAATTTCATATTCTTCAGATCAAGATCAGCCTTAGTTTCTAGAAACTGAACCTGCAACTGAACATCAACAATGAGAATCTGATCCAACAAGAAATGTTCAAACTGAAGATGGACCAGCTCAACAAAATGAAGACCCTTTGATGCAACCCCCAGTACATCAATAGATGAGAGATCACCCAGAAGAACAGGTGATAGGAGATTTCCAAACAGGCGTTCGAACAAGACATCAAATAGATGCAATGGTTGCATGTATTCTATCTCAAACTGAACCTAAAGAGATATAGGAAGCCTTGAAAGATCCAGATTGGATTTTGCCTATGCAAGAAGAACTGAATGAGTTTGAGAGAAATCAAGTTTGGGATCTAGTAGACAAACCAGATCATGTCAACATAATCGGAACCAAATAGGCTTATAGAAAGAAACTTGACGAAGATGGGAATATCGTCAGTAACAAAGCTAGACTTGTAGCCGAAGGATATTCACAAGATGAAGGCATAGAATTTGATGAAACTTATGCCCCAGTTGCATGGTTGGAGGCAATCAAACTATTTCTTGCCTTTGCAGCTCATAAAATTTCAAGGTATATCAAATGGATGTTAAAAGAGTATTTTTGAATGGGATAGTTGTAGAAGAAGTCTACGTTCAGCAACCACCAGGATTTGAAATTAAAGATCAAGCTGATAAAGTCTTTAAACTAAGAAAAGCACTATATGGACTTAGGCAAGCACCAAGAGCTTGGTATGGAACTCTATCTCAGTTTCTAGTAGATAATGCATTTATCAAAGGAACCATAGACAAGACTTTATTCAGAATGAAAGGTGAAGAAACTACTTTACTTGTTCAAATCTATGTGGTCATCATTTTTGGATCAGAAAATGAGCAACTCTGTGAGAAATTCGCATGTTTAATAAAGAGCAAATTTCAGATAAGTATGATGAGAGAGTTAAATTACTTTCTAGGGTTACAAGTAAAACAGATGGAAGATGGGATGAACAAACTATACAAGAGAATTGATTAAGAAGTTTGGAATGGAAAAATCAGCTGGCATTGCAACACCAATCGGTACTAACATCAGATTAGATGATAGATAAAGAAGGCAAGGATGTGGATCAAAGACTTTATAGAATAATGATTGGGAGCTTACTATATCTTACAGTTAGTAGGCCAGACATATCCTTTGCAGTTGGTGTATGTGCCAGATTTCAATCAAGACCCAAAGAAAGTCACCTTACTGCTATCAAAAAAGCCTTGAAATATCTGAAAGATACTGAAGGAGTAGGGATTTGGTATTCAAGAGAAGGAGAATTCAAGCTGATATCTTACTCAGACTCAGATTATACAGGATGGAAAGTGGATAGAAAGAGCACCTCAGGCACATGTTAGTTACTAGGAAATCGACTTGTGTCTTGGTTCAGCAAGAAACAAAACTCTATTTCCACTTCAACAGCTGAAGCTGAGTACATAGCAGCTGGAAGCTTTTGTGCTCAAGTTTTATGGATCAGACATCAATTAAGAGATTATGGGATAGAAGAGGGAAAGATTCCTATAATGTGTGATAATACAAGTGCAATACAATAACTGACAATCCAGTTTTGCACTCAAAGACGAAACACATTGATGTGAGACATCACTTCATAAGGGATCATGCGGAAAAGAAGGATATTACAGTTCTCTATGTCCCGACTGAAGATTAGTTGGATGACATCTTTACCAAACCGCTGGACAAAGATAGATTTGCCAAACTGAGAACTGAATTGGGCATAATCAAAGTCAGCTAATTCAGTTTATGCCAAGAGATTCGTCAAGAGGATTTATCTTTGTTATGCTAGGTGCGCTCACTTAAAAGATCAGTCGTTGACATCAACAATCTCAAACTGACCCACTGAAACTGAAGAATTGACCGAACTGAATTTATTCTAGAACTGAGCTCAAGCATCAGTTTTCCTAGTCAAAGAAAGTCAAATAATTGAAGGGATAAAACCGACAGCGGTTTTATCTTATTTAATTAGCACCGTTTATGTCAGAACCTGTTGCTTGTACACACCCACTATTGTCAAAACAATACATGCATCGGTTAGACAAACCATCATGGAATTTGAAAGGTTGGTACAAAATTCTTAGAAAATCATGTATTAATCCATGAACCGTCAGTACACCCCCTATTTATCCAACCCCTTGCATATTCTTTCACTCACAAAAGAAAAATTCAAACTTTGTCTCTTTCAAAAGCCAAAATTTTATCTTTCCCCATATCACTTCAAATTCAGAAAAAATTGTAATGGCAGCCTCCAAGAAATCACAAGAAGAAAGGCTCATTACTGAATTGGACACTCTATCTTTCGAAGTTTATGAAGAACTCTGTAACAATAATCTTCTAGCAAGTCATATTTGCGAGAAGATAATGCGTCAGCAAGGATTAATAGATATCCTAGAAGTAAAATTCAATGATGATCGTGATGTAGAAAGGAATTTACAGTTCTGGGAGAACATAAGATTGATAAGGAAATCTCTGATTACAAAAGTTCGAGGAGTAATGATCATTCTCAATGAAGAAGTTATCAAGATGGTATTCGATTTTAAAGAACCACTTGTGAAATCAATAAATTTGAGTTGCTTACCACTCAAACGAGATGCCTTTCTCAGACAAATTTCTTTAACAAAGGAACCAGCAACTATTGACTCGCATTTCAACGAAATCAAACCGGAGTTTGGATTTCTCAGCAAATGGCTCTACAGGCATGTCATTGGTCGATACAAAGGAATCGCCAGATTATCTGAAGACAACATTTATCTGATGAACATCATCTGGGATGAATTTGAATTCAATTGGGCAGGTTATGTGTTTAATCAGATAAAACATCAACACTTAGCTGAATTAGAAAGTGTTCAAAGAGCTCAAGCTGAAGGAAGAGAAACTGTTGGCAGACTTCGACTGAAAAAGACACTCAGTGAAGTTATTCAACATTATTTGGAAAGACTCAAGGAAGGGAATGCAGCAGAACAAACTGCAGTTGCATCTACAATAAGAATGGATACATCCACAGGAAATGTAGCTCTAGTCCATTCTTTGAATGAAACTTCAAAGACATCCCAACCTGAAGTCAAGAAGAAAACTGTGTCTCAGCAAATAACTGAACACAAAGGAGTCAAACGTAAAGCTGACTCAGAGAAAGTTAAATCGGTTGGAAAATTTTTGTTCCCAAGTACTTCAAGTCAGTCAGCACCAATTGAGGGGGAACAACAACTGACAACTGAAGTCACAAGAAATGACAGAATAGCTATTGAAATTGTTTCTCAGTTACAACAGCAGATCGCAGAGAAACAAGTTTCCGTTATGGATGCTGAAAAGGAGCAACATCAATTTCAGCAACAACCAGCTCAAGAATCAGCTCGTACTTTTGAAGCTGAAAGGATCATCATGCTGATGAAAATGAAGCTCAAGACCGTAGATTGTCGTGAAGCTACTCTACCAAATGAAGATAAGTTATTATTAGAGAAACTTGAAGTCAAGGATTTATATGCTCTATTTCCTATGGATGAGTTTCTCACAAACTGTTTCAGAAGATTTACTGAGATATCTCAACGAAGAAAATCAGCCACGTCATCAACACAGAATACTCAAAAGAAGAAGGATGATGAATCCAAGAAAGAAGCTGACAAGATTACAGATTTGCAGAAAGAAATTCAACCTCAAGCACAAACTACGCAAACTGTTAATCAATGAGAAGAATTGCCAGTTGGAAACCAAACAACTGACACCCATCAAGCAGATGGAAAGGTTGATAATCTGCAATTAATGGTAATTGAAGATGACACTCAGCCTCAAATCCAGCAAGAGGAACCAATAGATCCATCTGAAATTATGACAAAAGAATAATTGAGAAAAGTACATGAAAATTTGAAGATTATGCTCAACCAAAAGGAAGAATACAATGGCCTTTTGTTAAACATTTCCGGATACTTGGATTATCGGAAGAAGAAGGACATCTCAGTCCATACAAAGCTGGATATCATTCAGAAATCATCTTCTAGATCAGCCTCAGAAATTCTCAGTCTCAAAGAGAAACTTGAACTCACAACCATGGTAGACTGAGAAACGCACGCTCAAGCAGAATAGCATTTAAAGCATCGTATTTTTTGTTTAGAGACTCAGCTGAATGAAGTTCTTACTTCTCAAAAGTCTATCTCAGCCGACCAAAAGGCAACCCATCAGTTGGTAAATCAGTTATATGATGCCAAAAAGGGGGAAGCTGAAGAAGAAAAGCTGAGACTACTAGATGAAAAGCTGAAACTTGAAGAGGAACTGAATAAATGCAAGTCAGCAGCAGATCCTTATGTTCGGATAAAAGAACTATCTGAAGAGAAGCTAATTGAAATATACAGTCAACCTGGAGAAATGAGAGCTATTCTTACAAAGGATCTGTGGATGAAGTTTGTCAATGATCATAGCAATTTCAAACTCAAGTACAAAGACAAAACTTATGAAGAATCTCTTGCTTACTTTTTATCTGATCAGTATCACAATCAGAGGATGGCACACTATAAGAAGTTCAAGAAGATTAAAGTGAAATTGCAGACCAGAGACAAGACTGAACAAATGAAAGCTGATGTTGCAGAATTTGAAAATTATTATAAGGATGAATCAGCTTTACCAAAGCTAATTTTGTGGAGAAAATGGAAACTTTCCAGTCAAGTGGACTATCTCAAGACATTCTCCAAGGAAAACACCAAGCTAGAAAAAGCTTATCATCTTCATGATAAAGAGAGGAAATTTATTTTAGTTACACAAAGAGCACAGAAAACAGTTTAGCTCTTATTTCAGTTTATAACTTACTGTGTAACTATTCCAGTATTTGCGTACTCTTAATGAAATCCAGTTTCAAGTTTTTCCTTGTTTTGAATTGTATTTATCTTTAAGCTTTTCTTTTAAGGAGGGTTTTGGCATCATCAAAAAGGTGGAAATTGTTGGGAATAAAATTTATTTTTGATGATGATTCATCTTATTCAAGACCATGTTTGTTTACACCCCATTGATGAACTGCTGAAACTAGCTGTTATAGTGAAAGGCTAAAAGTTGTCTAGAACTGAATGTATAAGTTTTACTTGAGTCTGATATTTGTATAGGTTACATCAGACAAGCACTGTAATAGATTGAAGTGTCGTAAAACAGAAAACTGGAAATCATCTAAAGAACTGGAACTTTACTTAAGACTGAAGATATACACCTAGAACTGAAGCTCACTCAGAACTGAAGAAGGTAAGTTAGCTCAAGGACATAGACTCGGATGACTTATCTAGAAGCGAAGGCGGGAACAAACTCAAGATTTGAAGAAGGCGAGGGTCCTGAGACTCGATTAAGTAAGATTGAAGAACTGAGGGTTTAAACTCAGTTTTGAAAGACGAGACTGTAAAGTTAGAATTCAGGCAAGTCTGTGGTGACCTGAATTGACTTTATGTATCTTGTATGAAGACCTAAGAGTCATAAGGTCAATGAACTCTTAGAAGATATATGCTTATGGTGTACTCTGGTTAAGTAAATTATAATTAGATGAAAAATTAGAGTACTAGTTTTGAAGAAGAGTAAAATCTCAGTTAATGCTCTAAGTCAGTTAAGAATCTGATAACTGACAAACTCAGCATGAAACTGATCAGGATACTTAGTTTCATAGTCAGTCATCCAACAAACTGATAGTACATTCGAATGTTGTAAAGGAACCAACCTTATTGGATGAAATACTGACAAGTCAGAACGGTCACTAAATATAGCCGTTACAAGATAAACGTTGATACAATTCGAATTCAAGCAATATGAACGTTGGACCTTACACTATAAATAGATGACTTTGCACCAAGGATCAAACACCAGAATTAACAAGATTGCAAGCATTTTTGTGCAAAAGTCTAGTTCATTCGAATTGCCATCGTTATCTGCACTCAACAAGATCTTATCTAGATTTCATCAAGTCTTCAAGCTACATAGAATTTATCAAGACTCAAACACTTTGAAGAACCACAAACAAGAATCAATTTATTGATTCTCAATCCAACTTTGATTCTTTATCAAAGGTTAAGACTGTGAAGCAATCCAGTGAAGGATTTTCCAAGGATAGTTGTATCAGCAGTCGGGTAGACTGTGTTTGTGGTGGTAGCTTATGAAGAGGCATACATAACCCTCCAAGGACCAGTGGCTCAAGCATTTGGAGAGCAGCAATCCAACATGTTCTTTGATTGTTTAGATACTGAAGCTAGGATTAGTCAATGACTATTGTTTAGGACATTTTGAAACAGCTCACCTCAAGAAGTTCTAGTGGAATTTTCCTCCTACACCACAGGGAAAGAGAGGACTGATAGGATTACACCACCTGGAACCTCTATAACTCTTGCTTTATTTACTTTATGCATTATTTACTGTTACATCATTTATTATTCTTTTCACAGCATACTGAGAACTGATTGTTATACAAACTCACAGCTCACAAAAACTTGTCCCGGATTTTATCAATACAAAACAACAAGTAATAAACCGGTTAACCTCAAGTGCAAGGATCGTAGTATAGAGGCTATGCCGGGTCGATCTTACGGGGAACTAGACTGTTGTTAATCCTAGCTTTTGTTTTAACTAACTATGTCACGAATCTAACCTAAACGAATAACTAACCTAAACAAATATGCAAAAAAAGTAACTAGACAGAGGATTGCTCCAATGCTAGGCAAGATTGGAAGCGATAAAAACTAAACTAAACTAAAGTACAGAAAAGTAAACTAAAGCTAAACAATTCAAGTTTTAAGGATTAAATCAAATTATAACGAACGAACAAGCAATTGATCCACCTATCCTATCAACATTCAATTCTAACTCGGATTAATTCGTGATCTCTACTCAAGTCGTGATTCACCTAATCAAAGGCATAAACTCCTACTTTCGTAGACGAGTTCGTTTTCTAATCTTTTATCTTTCGATGTTAAAGATTACGTCTTTCTAACCTAGGCGTGAAATCTTTCGATTTCTAATCTAGAAAATCAATCTAATAACTTTCGTTTTGATTAGATTAAAGGTCTAAACTTTTATCATGGTGATCTAACATTAACATGACTCTCATCAAGTTAAAACAATCATAAAAGCAAAGATCTTTCGATGTAATTGCAATACACAATAATAAACAATGATAAAAGAAACAACTTCGAAGTAGAAACTCACGAATTAATCACGAACAAAACTGAATTGTTGATGGACGGCTTCACAACGCTTGTTCAAAGAGGGATTAGCCTCTTAGCATCCTTTGAAAGCTTGAATTGTTGAATAAAAAGTGCATGAAACTAACTAATCTAATCTAAGAATTAAAGTGCATAAAAGTAGATAAAAACTGTAGAAAAACGCAGCCAAGCTGCCCCCTAGGGTTTAGGGTTCGAAATATATGATGATTAGGGTTTGAGAAATCGCGCCTATTTATAGATTTTTAGGTCGGTTTCAGCAAAGGCGGTGCCGTGGACGCCCGTCCACTATCTTGGACGCTCGTCCAGCCTCTATGAACGGAGAATGAACGCTCGTTCAGTATGCGTCTGAACTCTCTGAATGTAAAATACGATGCTGGACGCCAGTTCACTTTTATGGACGCCCGTCCACTACTCAGCTCCAGTATTTTGCTCATAACTTCACTTCTAGGGCTCCAAATGAGGTGATTCAACATGCGTTAGAAAGCTATTTCAATCCTCTACAACTTTCATCAAGACAACTTTCCCTGAAAGTGCCTACAAGTGTGGACAAAATCCCCATGAAGTGCCTGGTTCCGGTTTCTTGATCATTATCTCTTCCTTCTTCAATCTTTATCTTGATTTAGCTCGAATTATATCAACATTTGATCATCAATTTAGCCTCCAACATGTACCTACATGACATCAAAAACACCGCAAAACGTAACACAATCCAAATATAAGTAAAACCATAATTAAAACACATACACAACCTCATTTTGCGAATAAACTAATTAAAAACTCACTTGCTTAATAAATCATTTAAACACTCGTTTTCTATGCAAATTATACAAATACGGAGGAAATCATTATCAAATATAATGTTAAAAACCGTACAAAATCACCTTAACAACTCCCCACACTTAAACTTTGCTCGTCCCGAGCAAAACAAAACAAGATAAAGGCTCGGAAAGAATATAGACACCTCAACAAATATACCACATGGTCAATAAATTAGAAGTTCACCACCGTGTGTGTGCATAGCCATAGAAAATTTCCACTAAATCCAAACTTGAGAAACTCAAAGCAAAACTAGCTAATACCCCCTCGTAGACTAGCAATAAGTGACACTCATAAGATGTACCCTACAAACGTGACATATCCCGAAAAGAATGATCGAATGAATCTAGGGCCTTTCTAGAATACTCAGAGGATAATCCCTACAACATATCTATCAGTTTATACTGGGGATAAGATTAACGAAAACTAAGCCTTATATTCAATTTCGTACCGATTCTTTAGTTGATTTAACTATTTCACTTTAAACACACATCAGAATAAGCTATTGCTCGTCATAGCAGAATAGGACATACGTGGTATACCCTACCTTACTCAAATCATAAAGCAGCTTTTTCTGACTGTCGTGAGCTTTTGGTCATCATAGTGGTATAGAACATACGTAGTATACCCTATCGCACTCCAATCATCGACGAGCTTTCGACACACCCAATAATTCTTCATTATAAACTCAACTTTTTCATTTGACAATAAGTTACGTGTTACTTATCACATTCAAACCTCAGATATTCACAGTATAACATACTTGGAACTAAATACAAACTATCATAAGTCTCACGATATGTACGTAGCACTAAGCACATGACTTATAAGAAATCAAACATCACTAATCAAAAGGGGTATAACTTTATAAATAGCTCATCATTTACTATGGCTTGTGAAAAATAAATCTTGGTGAAACGTCTAACTTATGGAACATACGGCATACAGCATCAATGAATATAACAAACCGAACAAAAACGTGCATTGCTTACTCGGGACAAAACAAAAACAAAAGTGTCGAAATTTTTTGAAAAATTAAGCCCCCATTTTGCACAGAAACATAATATATTAAGCAAATGGTAGATACATAGCGATCATTCCCCTCCCCCACACTTAAATTACAACATGTCCTCATGTTGTGCAGAGATAAAAAGAAAGAAAGAACTTAGCTGATTGTCGTTTGAATGGGAGCAACTCTGGAATGACGCGCAAAGACACCAGAATGCTCGAGGATATCGAGATTGTGGACCATCCACGAAAAACCGACACCGTCTGAAACTCACAAACGCTTATCAAGACTATCCCGCACACTTGACAAACACGAAAAGTATCTCGGGACAGGGGAATTATATCATATGAAATGTAAGAGATAATCGTTTAGATGGAAAAATCACCGTCCAAGGAAAAGTGCAGAACATCCAACCGTCAACCACAAATACGGAGCAGATTCACACAATACCCTAACTAGACTAAAACTAAACTAAGACACACAAAAGAAGAACAAAATAAAAAAAAAAAAAAAAGATATCTAGGGTGCCCCCTAGTAGCGCTTTTGGTTTATGTCGTTAGCTCGACACAGTTGAAGCTCAGCCTGGATCAGGCCATTTGACTTTTCTTCCAGCCACTACATCGTGTAAGCTCTGATCAGTGGTGTGGCTGGAGAAACAACATCTAACGCATGGGGTCAAATCTTTGATAGCTTTCCAAGCACGTTTAATTTTCCCCATTGTAGACTTCTTCTTCTTCAGTCTTCTCTTTAACCGTGCCTCCCTTTTAAGCTCTTCCATATCCCAACTACCAGCCAGAACTTCCTCTACTGGACCACTGCCGTCACTCTCAGAAAACAAATCGGGCGAAAACTCGTCAAACTGGTTGACTTCAAGGGTACCACACCCGAGGATATCGAGGAAATGAACCGTCAAAGGTTTCTCTTTGGGTTCACCAATGTAATGCTTGCACCTCTGACCATTCACTCTGAACGGCTGGTCATCATAACCTCTTAGCTCTAAAACACCTCCAGGAATGATTTGCAAAATCTCAAAGGGGCCGGACCATCGTGTCCTCAACTTTCCAGGAAACAGATGTAACCTGGAATTGTATGCAAGAAAACTTGCTCCCGACTTGAAACTCTCGCTTGATCTTTTCATCATGAAGGAGTTTCATTCTGTCCCATCGATCCTTGGAACTCTCGAGGCTTGGAGTCTAAACTCATCTAACTCATGCAAACTGCTGCAGTCGGTGTTTTCCACAAGATTGGGCATCGAAGTTTAAGAATTTAATGGCCCAATACGCTCTATGCTCTAATTCGATTGGCAAGTGGCATGATTTTCCATAAACCATCGATAGGGTGATGTACCCATGGGGGTTTTTTAGGCCAGTTCTGTATGCCCATAGTACATCATCCAACTTTAGACTCAAATCCCTTTCTATGACATTTCTTTGTTTTCTCAGGATCTTCTTCAAACTCTGGTTTCTTCTTTCAACTCGACCACTAGTCATCGGATGATATGGTGTGCCGCTTTTTTATGAGCGAACACCATACTTTTCAAGTACTTTTCTAGTGGCGGTTGCGTAAATGTGTCCCTTCATCATGATCAAGGCACGTGGACATCCAAACCTCACAAAGATATTCATCTTCGAAAATTCATGACCGTTTATGATCATTGCGAGGAGTGGCTATTGCCTCCACCCATTTCGATACATAGTCTACGCAGACTAAGATGTACTTATTACCACAAGAAGATGGGAATGGACCCATAAAATCGATGCCCCATACATCAAAGACTTCGCATTCTAGGATGGGTTTCAAAGGCATGTCGAAACGCCTTGTTAGAGTACCGGTTCTTTGGCATCTATCGCAAGCTTTCTGTAAAGCTTCCGTGTCCTTAAAGATCGTGGGCCAATAAAAACCGGATTGGAAGATCTTAGCAACGGTTTTCCAAGGACCAAAGTGACCACCGGTGGGTCCACCGTGGCATTGCTCAATAATATCGCGTTGCTCAGTTTCGGAACACACCTCCTTAGCAAACCATCTTTCTGATTTTGAAGAGGTAAGGCTCATCCCAAACAAAGTATTTCATATCAGAGAAGAACTTCTTCTTCTCTTGATATGACAATTTTGGATCAAGATATTGGGAATGAAGGTAGTTTACGATGGAAGCATACCAAGGAATCTTAGGAGTGCACTTATCTAGATGCATAACATTCTTGAGACGAGAGGAAAGGTCTAAATCTTCAGGTTCTTCCTCTTCTTCATCCTTCATTCTCTTATCCAAGTTTCCAAGTAATATAATTTATAAATCCGGTATTCCCCAAGTGCAGGGATCGTAGTATAGCGATTGATACCGGAGTCGATCACAGGGAATCGAGGTTGTTTAATCTAGTTTTACTAATTCTTCCTAAGAACGTCACAACACAAAACACAACTAAAAACGAAAACAAACAAATAAACTGGACAGAGGATCAACAATCCAAAGCCAGGAAAGATCGTTGCGAACCAAACTAACTAAACTAATTGTAATCTATAAACTAAGGAAACAACTCAATTAATTTAACGAAGAACAAGCAATGATCCACCTATCTCACAACTCTCAACTTCTACCCTAGATCGTTTGGTGAAGATTAAATTAAGGTTGTGGTTCACCTATCAAAGGTATGAACTTCTACTCTCGTAGATAATTCGTCTTGCAATCTTTTATCTCTCGATCTTAAAGATTAACGCTCTCAAACCAAAGGTGTAAGATTTATTCAATCTAGCAACCTAGATTTCTAACCTAACAACTCTCGTTATATATAGGTTAAAAGCCTAATCTTTCCTATGGTGATCTAGGTTTACATCGATTTTCATCATATAGTAAACATCAACATGCAATATATCTCTCGATTTCAATTGCAACATAACAAATAAACATCGAAAAGAAACAACTTTAATTTAAATACTCACAAACATCCAAAGATTGAAATTGAAAACGTTGCGGAGATTGGCTTCACATGCTTGTTCAAGGAAGCCTTAGCTTCTAATCATCACGAAATCGATCAACAAAATAAAAGGAATAAAAGATGTTTTTGACTGAAAAGAAACAACAAAAAGTCGCCCCCAAGGGGCTTAGGGCGCCCTAGGGTCGAAAATATGATGATTAGGGTTGGAGAAATCGCGCCTATTTATAGAATTTTTAGGTCGGTTTCATTGAAGTCGGTGCCGTGGGCGCCCGTCCACTATCTTGGACCTTCGTCCAGGTGCTTTGGACTTGATTGAAGCGCTCGTCTGAGTGGCGTCCGAACTCTCTGTATGTAAAATACGATTCTGGACGCCAGTTCACTTTTATGGACGCCCGTCCACTACTCAGCTCCAGTATTTTGCTCATAACTTCACTTCTAGGGCTCCAAATGAGGTGATTCAACATGCGTTGGAAAGCTATTTCAATCCTCTACAACTTTCATCAAGACAACTTTCCCTGAAAGTGCCTACAAGTGTGGACAAAATCCCCATGAAGTGCCTGGTTCCGGTTTCTTGATCATTATCTCTTCCTTCTTCAATCTTTATCTTGATTTAGCTCGAATTATATCAACATTTGATCATCAATTTAGCCTCCAACATGTACCTACATGACATCAAAAACACGCAAAAGCGTAACACAATCCAAATACTCGTAAAACCATAATTAAAACACATACACAACCTCATTTTGCGAATAAACTAATTAAAATCTCACTTGCTTAATAAATAAATCATTTAAAACCACATTTCCTATGCAAATCATATGAATTATGAGGGAAATCATTATCAAATATAACGTTATAAAACGTATAAATTCACCCTTAACAACTCCCCCACACTTAAACTTTGCTCGTCCCGAGCAAAACAAAACAAAATCAAGCTCGATATAGTACAGACATCTCAACAAATATAACATATATTCAATAACTTAGAAGTTCACCATCGTGTGTGTGCATAGCCATAGAGAACTTCCACTAAATCCAAACTTGAGGAACTCAAAGTAAAACTAGTTAATACCCCCTCGTAGAATAGTAATAAATGACACTCATAAGGTGTACCCTACAAACGTGACATATCCCGAGAAGAATGATCGAATATATCTAGGGCCTTTCTGAAATACTCAGAGGATAATCCCTACAACATATCTATCAGTTTATACTGGGGATAAGATTAACGAAAACTAAGCCTTATATTCAATATCGTACCGATTCTTTAGTTGATTTAACTATTTCACTTTAAACACACATTAGAAGAAGCTATTGCCCTCATAGCAGAATAGGACATTTCGAGATAATACCCTACCTTACTCCAATCATAAGGCAGCTTTTTCTAACTGTCGTGAGCTTTTAGTCATCATAGTGGTATAGGACATACGTGGTATACCCTACCTCACTCAAATCATCGACTAGCTTTCGACACACCCTTATTAACCAACTATTAACTTATCTTTTTAATTGACATTAGCCCCGTGTTACTTATCACATTCAAACTTCTAGATATTCACAGTATAACGTACTACGGAACTAAATACAAACTATCATAAATCTCACGATATGCACGTAGCACTAAGTACATGACTTATAAGAAAATCAAAAACCACTAATCCAAAAGGGGTATAACTTTATAAATTAGCTCATCATTCACTATGGCTTCGTGAAAAATAATATCGGGTGAAACAACTAACTTACGGAACATACGGCATACAGCATCGATGAATATAACAAACCGAACAAAAACATGCATTGCTCACTCGAGACAAAACAAAATTTTTAAAATTTAGCTCATTTTGCATAGAAAATAATATCATGTAAGCAAATGCATAGATATATACCGACTAATCCCCTCCCCCACACTTAAATTACAACATGTCCTCATGTTGTGCAGAAATAAAAAAAAAGAAAGAAAGTACTTAGTCGCTTGTAGTTCGAAAGTGGCAAGTCCGGAAGTGGCGTCACGTCCAATCCAAAAATGCTCGAAGATATCGTTAGATCATGGACCATCCACCGGAAAACTGCTATCATCTAAAAGCGCACAAGTGCTATAGCAAATATCCTGCATACATGAAAAACAACACAAAACGTACCTCGGGGGATAGGGGGAATTATATCATATGAAACACAAGAGATAATCGTATTAGATGGAAAAATCATCGTCCAAGGAAAAGTGCAGAGCATCCAACCGTCAACCACAAATACGGAGCAGATTCACACAATACCCTAACCAGACTAAAACTAAACTAAGACACACAAAGTAAGAACAAAAGAAAATAAAGAAAAAAAACAGATATCTAGGGTGCCCCCTAGTAGCGCTTTTGGTTTATGTCGTTAGCTCGACACCATTAAAGCTCAGCCTGGATCAGGCCATTTGACTTTTCTTCCAGCCACTACATCGTGTAAGCTCTGATCAGTGGTGTGGCTGCAGAAACAACATCTAACGCATGGGGTCAAATCTTTGATAGCTTTCCAAGCACGTTTAATTTTTCCCATTGTAGACTTCTTCTTCTTCAGTCTTCTCTTTAACCGTGCCTCCCTTTTAAGCTCTTCCATATCCCAACTACCAGCCAGAACTTCCTCTACTGGACCACTGCCGTCACCCTCGTAAAACAAATCGGGCGAAAACTTCGTCAAAGCTGGTTGACTTGAGGTACCACACCCGAGGATATCGAGGAAATGAGCAGTCAAAGGTTTCTCTTTAGGTTGACCAATATAATGCTTGCACTCTCGACCATTCACTCGAGCGGCCTGGTCATCATAACCTCTTAGCTCTAAAACACCTCCAGGAATGATTTGCAAAATCTCAAAGGGCCGGACCATCGTGTCCTCAACTTTCCAGAAGCAGATGCAACACTGGAATTATCACAGCAAAACTTGCTCCCGACTTGAAATTCTCGATGCTTGATCTTTTCATCATGAAGGAGTTTCATTCGTCCCATCGATCCTGGCACTCTCGTGAGGCTTGGAGTCTAAACTCATCTAACTCATGCAACTGCTGCAGTCGGTGTTTTCCACAAGATTGGGCATCGAAGTTTAAGAATTTAATGGCCCAATACGCTCTATGCTCTAATTCGATTGGCAAGTGGCATGATTTTCCATAAACCATCTGATAGGGTGATGTACCCATGGGGGTCTTATAGGCAGTTCTGTACGCCCATAGTACATCATCCAACTTTAGACTCCAGTCCTTTCTATGGTATTCCTTTGTTTTTCTCCAGGATCTTCTTCAAGCTCTGGTTGCTTCGCTCAACCTGACCACTAGTCATCGGATGATATGGTGTGCCAGTTTTGTGACGAACACCATACTTTTCAAGAACTTTCTCTAGGGGTCGGTTGCAGAAATGCGTCCCTTCATCACTGATCAAGGCGCGTGGACATCCAAACCTCACAAAGATATTCTTCTTTAGAAAATTCATGACCGTTTTATGATCATTGCGAGGAGTGGCTATTGCCTCCACCCATTTCGATACATAGTCTACGCAGACTAAGATGTACTTATTACCACAAGAAGATGGGAATGGACCCATAAAATCGATGCCCCATACATCAAAGACTTCGCATTCAAGAATGGGTTTCAATGGCATGTCAAACGCCTTGTAAGAGTACCGGTTCTTTGACACCTATCACAAGCTTTACTGAAAGCTTCAGTATCCTTAAAGATCGTGGGCCAATAAAACCGGATTGGAAGATCTTAGCAAGCGGTTTTCCAAGGACCAAAGTGACCACCGGTGGGTCCACTGTGGCATTGCTCAATAATATCGCGTTGCTCGGATTCGGAACACACCTCCTTAGCAAACCATCTTTCTGATTTTGAAGAGGTAAGGCTCATCCCAAACAAAGTATTTCATATCGAGAGAAGAACTTCTTCTTCTCTTGATATGACAATTTTGGATCAAGATATTGGGAATGAAGGTAGTTTACGATGGAGGCATACCAAGGAATCTTAGGAGTGCACTTATCTAGATGCATAACATTCTTGAGACGAGAGGAAGGTTTAAATCTTGAGTTCTTCCTCTTCTTCATCCTTCATTCTCTTATCCACAACCACCTCAACACCTTTGTGTGGCTTCAACGGCTCCTCTAATGTGACTTCCGCCGGGTGATTTATCTCTAATTCAGGCGCAGTGTCCTCTATATTCTCCAACACCGGGTGATTAACATCTTCAACTATCTCTAACGTCGGATCTTTCCTAGGACAACCGTCTTCATCATCACACCTGCGAGGAGGAAGGAAGTCTCTAACCTTTGTAACTTAAGCCGACCCACATGGGGTTCTAGCTCATCAATCGTCCCTTGTTGCCAATGGCTTTGATCTTGACCCAACGGAGAACAAGGATAGTTCTTTGCTCCCACCATTGTATCTTTGGTGCATAGTTGTGGTCATATTGGAATGGATTCTCATGACTTGCACCATCATTGGTGTAAGTATCCTCTCCACCATAAGGAGTGTGGGAGTTAGGTCAATGCCTTGGTCTTGAGCCATTTGCCTAATATCCGCAAGCCTACCAAAAAGGCGTTGGATAGCATCCTTTTGCTCCTTAAAATTAGCTTCAAGATCGTCAGATTGAGAGGGGTCTGGATAATTCTGAAAGTGTTGTGGAAAAGATTGGTCAGACCAACTTTGATTTTGATCGGAAAAATTGATATCTTGATCATGACTGAAGTTCGGGTTTTGATAAAAATTCTGATTTGGATTGAAACCCTGATTTTGAAAATTGCTATGGCCAGAGAACTGATTGTCAAATGTCTGATTGTTCTGGCCAATGAAAGAATGCTGTCCACTATTAAAGACAGAAACGAGCAGTATGTCCCACGTTGTCACAATTCGACATGAGTGGGTGAAATTTCACGATTATGGAAAGAATTGACTTGATGTCCAGCAGGGGAAGAGATCGACATCGCCAACAAAGATGGCCAGGTCGACAACATCTTCCACGCAAGCGAGCAGAGAGTTACGTGGAAAAGACGAGTCGGATTCATAAGATTAAGCGACATTTGAAGAGATGCCATCTCTTTGTTTCAAAGCATGGCGATCTTACTTTGCTCATCCATGTCCTCAATCCTAGATAGAAGATTGTATGAAACACAAGCGAAACCTAAACTACGAAAAATTTAAAGCAGAAAAACATAAAACACTAAAAGGGAAAGCGTGTTGAAATCTTCTCGAGCCCAAAATGGAAGGGAAAACAGTGGATTTTGACCTCGAAAGCGGTGTCGGACGGCCTCCGCGGTCTGCCACGTCGTCGGCGTCGGAACGAGCTTTCGAATTGGGGTCGCGCCAATCCGACACTCGAGCCGAAAGTTATGGCCAAAATACTATCAAGTGCTAAAACGAACCTTTTATCCAAAAATTTGATCGTTGAAAACTTGGAGTCAGATAAATCAACCCTAGATGTCCCCAAATCAATGTAGGAACAAGAAAAGATGGAGACAAAAAGATAGATACAAGAAAAGACACTGAAACAGGAATACAGACGGGCGTTCACTTTCTTTGGGCTAACGCCCTCTGGAATCGAACTAGGCGGGCGTCTGGAAATCCGGGACGCTCGTCTTAAAGTGAAGAAGCTGGGACGGGCGTCAGATAAAATGGACGCTTCGTCATTTGCAAAACGGGAACAGGAACGAGAAGAACACCAGGGGAAAGCGGGTGGGAAAACTATGAGATAACTATAAAGAAAAACTATGAAAAACCCAAATCCTAAACTCTAATCTACCTAAAACCGAGAAATAAAAATAAATTAAAACAAGAAAAGCAGAACAACTTAGAAAAACTAATAAAAACTAGACAACCGTACCGACTCCCCGGCAACGGCGCCAAAAACTTGTCACGGATTTTATCTATGCAAAACAAACAAGTAATATAATTTATAAATCCGGTATTCCCAAGTGCGAGGGATCGTAGTATAGCGATTGATACCGGAGTCGATCACGAGGAATCGAGGTTGTTTAATCTAGTTTTACTAATTCTTCCTAAGAACGTCACAACACAAAACACAACTAAAAGCGAAAACAAACAAATAAACTGGATGAGAGGATCAACAATCCAAAGCCAGGGAAAGATCGTGCGAACCAAACTAACTAAACTAATTGTAATCTATAAACTAAGGAAACAACTCAATTAATTTAACGAAGAACAAGCAATGATCCACCTATCTCACAACTCTCAACTTCTACCCTAGATCGTTTGGTGAAGATTAAATTAAGGTTGTGGTTCACCTATCAAAGGTATGAACTTCTACTCTAAGTAGATAATTCGTCTTGCAATCTTTTATCTCTCGATCTTAAAGATTAACGCTCTCAAACCAAAGGTGTAAGATTTATTCAATCTAGCAACCTAGATTTCTAACCTAACAACTCTCGTTATATATAGGTTAAAAGCCTAATCTTTCCTATGGTGATCTAGGTTTACATCGATTTTCATCATATAGTAAACATCAACATGCAATATATCTCTCGATTTCAATTGCAACATAACAAATAAACATCGAAAAGAAACAACTTTAATTTAAATACTCACAAACATCCAAAGATTGAAATTGAAACGCTGCGGAGATTGGCTTCACATGCTTGTTCAAGGAAGCCTTAGCTTCTAATCATCACCGAAATCGATCAACAAAATAAAAGGAATAAAAAGATGTTTTTGACTGAAAAGAAACAACAAAAGTCGCCCCCAAGGGGCTTAGGGCCGCCTAGGGTCGAAAATATGATGATTAGGGTTGGAGAAATCGCGCCTATTTATAGAATTTTTAGGTCGGTTTCGCTGAGTCGGTGCCGTGGACGCCCGTCCACTATCTTGGACGCTCGTCCAGGTGCTTTGGACGCCAGTTGAACGCTCGTCTGAGTGGCGTCCGAACTCTCTGTATGTAAAATACGATTCTGGACGCCAGTTCACTTTTATGGACGCCCGTCCACTACTCAGCTCCAATATTTTGCTCATAACTTCACTTCTAGGGCTCCAAATGAGGTGATTCAACATGCGTTGGAAAGCTATTTCAATCCTCTACAACTTTCATCAAGACAACTTTCCCTGAAAGTGCCTACAAGTGTGGACAAAATCCCCATGAAGTGCCTGGTTCCGGTTTCTTGATCATTATCTCTTCCTTCTTCAATCTTTATCTTGATTTAGCTCGAATTATATCAACATTTGATCATCAATTTAGCCTCCAACATGTACCTACATGACATCAAAAACACCGCAAAACGTAACACAATCCAAATACTCGTAAAACCATAATTAAAACACATACACAACCTCATTTTGCGAATAAACTAATTAAAATCTCACTTGCTTAATAAATAAATCATTTAAAACCACATTTCCTATGCAAATCATATGAATTATGAGGGAAATCATTATCAAATATAACGTTATAAAACGTATAAATTCACCCTTAACACACACTCAGCTTTCACATAGAATAACAAGATCCAGAAAAAGGCTAAAATTATATCCGCTGCCGTTTGACTCAGTTTTGTTATAAGTCAGCTTTGACTTAAACTCAGCTTTGTCAACTTAACTCCACACAAGTTTTAATTGAACCTTAATTGTTAAATAATCTAGTTTTTGGTGACAAGTTTATTCACCCCCCTCTAAACTTGTGTTAGCCTTTCCAAGGGACCAACATATACACATGTATTTTGCAAATTAATTAATCATAGCATTATATTAATTAAAGAATATCCCGGATGCCAATTTATGGCTAAAGGTGGTGCCAATAGTAGTGTACAAGATACACTTGGATTGTGCAATTTAATTAATAAGATTACCATAATATTAATATTGTATATTAATTGACTTTGAAAAAATAGATTTATGGTAATAAGATAAATATAGTCAATATAAGATATTGAGAATATATTGGAAATATTTAATATAAGATATTGAATATTAATGAGATAAATCAATCAAAGACATTTTCTTATTTTATTAGGAAAATGTTTTCTTTATCCTCAATCTACTAGGAAGCTAATCCCAATCAGATTGGGACTAGAGAGGGGCACACCACTCCTTATATGGGTGCCAAGATCTTTTTTACAACACAATTCCATGAGCTAATAGTTCTTGTGAAAAATAGAGAGCTTCTTAGAGAGAGATTTGAGAGAGAGAAAAGGTCGGTCTAGCAACCATAATTTTCTAGTAGCAATCCAATAGTGGATTCTGGCGGGTTGTTCGTGTGGACTAGCGGTAGAGGCCGAACGCTTGGGCTGCTCAATGCACCACTACTCTCCTTAGACGGTCAAAGCGTCGATCTTTAAGATCAACCAAGGTAACCGCCTCTACTAGTTTATTTGTTTATTGCTTAGCGAAGTCGATCTGGTTGAAAGGAAATAAAATTTTGAATTCATTTGTGTGTTCCGTGTAGATTTCTAATGATTAGATGTTGGCGGTTGCCAAAACTCCAAGAAGTGCATAATCATGTCTTGTTTCCTGTTTTGAGAATGCCTTAGTGTAGATCCTTATGTGGAATATTGAAAGGTGAAATGTATGTGTTCTAGTGGCATTGGCTCAACATCATGTCTCACGGGAGTATTGGAACCAATTTTATTTGGCCGTAAGTGATCTCTTTATTATGTGGCAAAGTTAAATTCTTGGTTTCTAGTGGATTCGGCTCAGCACCTTGTCGAGACTAGAGGTGTACACGGATACGGATTATCCGAAAACCAAATCGAACCGTGGTCATTTGGTTCCATTCGGTTCGGTTAATAACTACTTTCGGTTTGGTTTCGGTTAGTATTATAGAGAAATCAAAATTTTCGGTACGGTTACGGATAACTCTATAAATTATCCGTAACCGAACCGAAAACCTAACCGAATAAAAAACTAGACCGTTAACCGAAATTGAATAGAAAATTGTAACCGAAATGCCTATAATTAACTTGTATAAAAGGTTTCATAACCAAAATGTTATAAGCGTTTATGAAAAATTGCATATAGCTCCGAACAATATTTTAACCGAATTAAAAATTCGAATAAAAACCAAACTGTTTATAACTGAATAGAATTGTTATTTTTATTTCAATTTTTGGTTAACCGAACCGAACCAAAATGTATATTTTGGTTCGGTTCAACTCAGTTACCTAAAAAAACAGTTCGGTTTACGTATCAAATTTTAATTAACCAAAAATTTCTGTTCGGTATTGGTAAGGCCATCAAACGTACAGAACCGAACTGTGTACACCCCTAGTCGAGGCCGTCTGTAGGGAGAAACTCAGGATCATTGGAAGCCTTGTCCCTTAGCCTTGTGGATATTTGATTGTAATATCATATTTGTGTGCAATGTGCTAAGTAGTGTATTGCAGAGTTGGTCTGAGGTCTAGTGGTCTATATGATGCTTTTTTATGTGTAATGAATTTAAGTTGTTATTTTAAACACGTAAATGCGTACTTGACTTGTCTAAAAGCTAAAACATGTTGGTCTTCAGTTAGACTGGTATTTGCATCAGTTCATGGAACTATTACACCTCCACATGGTATGATACCAAAGGGACTCATGTAATATCCCGCATGGTTAGCTACCGTGCCCTAGAGGTGTTGAGAATATGTCATGGTGCATTCTTACTATGCAAAATGTCCTTGGATCAGTGTGTAACAAATGTCTTAGTTGGTTATGTCTACTAGTGAGGCTACTAGAGGGGAGTGAGCTACTTGGACATATGTACTATTATTGTTGTTGACATTCCTTGTGTTATAACTTGTGCAGATTCGATGCTTCTACCATTTACTAAATATGTTTGTACTTACCCTTTATTATGTTGTTTCCACCCATAGAAGGTGATTCAGGTGATGAGGTGTAGGAGTACTATGATGAGAGACCTCGTGGCAGCTTGGTGAGCTTCAAAGTTTTATCTTTTGTAATAGAATAGTCTTCTGAGCTTGAAGAAAGTTTTGTAATAGCTTATACTATTAATCTTTTAGTCCTATCTTTCGATGGACAATCATTGAACCGTTTTTTTTTAAAATAATGTGGTAATGGAATCAATATCGGATTTCCTATTCCACCCTTAGAATAATTATGTAAATCCTGAGTCGTTTTATATTATGGAATTTAACTCTAATGTTAATTTAAGAGGCTCACGTTTTTATGTTATATGTGTGCTGGGCGTTTAATATCCTAATAAGGACTCGGTATTCGAAAACGGTCACATTACATGTTTTTTGTTTTGATTTTTTTTGAACAACAAAGAAATTTATTAAGATCTAGTAAAGATTCTAGAGTAAAGTTATAAAATAACCGCACTGTGACGGTGCGTTGAGAGTTTTCAATTGTATAATATCGTAAGAACATTTAAAATGTACTACATCGTCTCATAAAAGTGTCAACTTTTTGAATATGATTTCTCCACAAAAAGTGTCAATTTGGAAAACAATACTACCTCTATCCCCAAAAAGTGTCACATTTTCAAAATAAGTTGTCCCATAAAAATATTCATTTAGAAAACTAACACATCATTTAATGCACTTTTTCCAAACATACCCTATGCTAACATTTCTTTGTTTATATTTATTTCATCTTCCAAAAAAGCATTTATTATGTAGTAGGGGTATATATGTCAATTAGTAATTAAAATACAACACATTAATTATAAAAAGTTGACATTTTTTGTGGGACGGAGGTAGTATATCATTTAATGAATATTTTCCAAACATACCCCTATCATATAATTTAATACATGTATACTCTTTTCACATTTCAAAACAGACATTTATTATGAAATATGGGTATATATATCCACAAATGTTTAAAATAAAACACATTAATTGTTTTTTTAATCTGTGTACACCATAAAAATTGAATATTTTTTATAAGACGGATATAGATATAAAAAACAGCACGTGAGCATGCGTACGCAAGGATCAGGATTTCTAGAGAGAAGTTTCTCTCAGCCGGCCTCATCTTCTTCAAGAATGAGCTTGCCAAATCCTCATCTTTTCTGTGTTTTAGCTCTTATTTCTTGCTCGATTTGCTTTCTCTTTTCTTCTTTTTCATTTATCTGATCTTTTAGCCTCTGTTTGGTACTATGGCGCGTAAAAATAAGAAAAAATATGATGATGGCACTGTTCATGGATCGGATGTTGATGAAGCTGAATCTCCATGTGATTTGCAGGCTGCAGTAGCTCCTTCTACCTTTGTTGCTCTTCCTGCAGCTCAAGATGAAGCTCAGAACACTTTGAAAACTCTTCCAGTGATTGATCCCCCTGTTTCTTCCATTCAAGCAGATGCTGAGCTTAAATCTGGAATGGCTGATGTTGTTGGAACTCCAGCTAGGATGGAGGTAAAGGAACCGGTCTCTAAATGTTGCAATCCTAGAGTTTATGAGGCTATGAGGTTGAAATCTGGGAGATTAGTTACTCTTGCTGTTTCTATTGTTAAAAAGAAATTTGTCTTTCCAGATGATGATTTGGCATGTAATGCTACTCTTTCAGAGTTGTTAGAAGTTGAAAAATAGTCTGATATTGCTTTGATTGAGAGTGCTAAGATTGGTGGTGTGTCTAAAAAGACTGTTGAGAGTGTCAGTGCACCTGCTGAGCATGTTCTTGCATCTGTTGAACTTGTTTCTGAAGGTGTAGTAGAACTTGTCTCATAAGTTGCAGAACTTGTTTCTGATGGTGTTGCTGCCACTTTAGGACTTGGTGGTGTGATAGAACAGGATACTCAGTTAGAGGTGGATCCTGGTTCTATTGCAAGTAAGGAGAATGAAAAGGATTCTGGTGCTGACCAAATTGATATTCCTTCTGGAGATTTTTTGGGGAAGAATGCTACAAAGGCTTTGGATGATGTAGCATCTTGGGTACAAATGGTGAAGAAGAATAGAGAACCCTCTGATGAAGTTATGCTTTTGACAGATCATGTGGATTGTGTCAATCAAGATACTGTTTTATTGGAGGAGGAAGATTTGAATGATGATAGTATGGAGAAGTTGAGTCTTATTGGCATCTTTCCTTCCAAATTCCCAGGAAGAGATGCTGTTCAGAAAATTGTAAATGCTTGGCCAAGAAAATGCAGATATCATTATCACAATTTTGGGTGTATAGTGTTTCTGTTTGAGCAAGAATATGATCTTAATGAAGTTTTACAGGCTGGTCCTTTCTATGATTATGGAAAGCCTTTGCTGCTAAAAAGATGCCTGTTATGTTAAATTTTAGTAAGGATGCTTGTACTGTTGTTCCTGTCTGGATTCAGTTGCCTAATCTTCCTCTTAGGCATTGGAAGGACAGAGCTTTGAGTAAGATCTGTTCGTTTCTTGGAAGCCCTCAGTATACTGATAAAGTCACTGCTTCTAGGAAAGTTTTGAGTTTTGCAAGATGTCTTGTTGAGATTGATTTAAAGATGGAGTTTCCTTCTATTATTCCAATTACTATGCATGATGGAAATGTCTTAATGCAGCCTGTTTTATATGAGGATAGGCCTAAGTTCTGTACCAAATGCACCAAGCTAGGGCATAATGAGGATAGGCCTAAGTTCTGTACCAATTACTATGCACGATGGAAATGTCATGATGATTCTAAGGCTGATGTTCCAGCTTTGTATGTGGCAAGATCAAAAAACCTGGTTCTTCCAAGCCTAACCCTTCCAAAAAGAAGAAAGTGATTATTTTAGATGAGAGAGGTGCATCATGAGGCTCCTGATGCTAATGCTCGCAGGTCTTTGGGAAGGGTCTCAGCGAGGTACCGATGTACCTCCCATGAATCGCTAATGCTCAGCAGTCTTTGGGGAAGGGGTCTCAGAGGAAGTCGAGAAAGTGACTCCAGCGAGTGTACCGACAAAGGCAAGGATCTGAGAAAAGCACTGCTACTCTAGTAGATAATTCTTTTGATGTGCTTTCTCCCGACAAACACAAATTGTGGGAAGTGGATGAGGTAGAGAATGATGGTTCAGGTAACAAAGGGAAATCGCTTACGGTTCTAAGAAATCCAAGAAGAAAAAGAAGAATAACAGGCATAACACTTCTGGTGTTTCTGGAAATGGTAAAAATTTAACTGATGATGTCTCTAGGGGTAGATCACCTCTAGGTAGACAAAAATGATAGGTTTCTGGAATGTTAGAGGGTTCAATAGGCTTCCAAACAATCTATTGTTGTCAAATACCTTAGGCAACATAAGATTTCCTTATTTGGAATCCTTGAGACCAAGTTTGTCTCAAAATAGCTTAAGCAATTTTTGTCTAACAAAATTCCTACTTGGCATTTCATTAACAACTTTGATCAAGACGACAATAAAAGGATGCTAGTTATTTGGGACCCTTCTTTAGTTTTGGTTGATGTCTGGAGCTTGATGCTCAATGGATTCACCGTGAAGTGAAGCTTTTGGTGATTGGAGATTCTTTCTTGGTTTCCTTTGTTTATGAGTCCGCACTTTGCTTTCGTTGTTCACAGGAGGTGCTGTGGGGTGAGAATCGAGAGAGCTTAGTGTCATTTCTCTCTTTCTTGGATGGTATTAGGTGATTTTAATGTTGTGTTGTCTCATTGATGATAGGGTGAATGGGAATATTCCCGCTGATTACGAAATGAAGGATGGTGTTGATTGTTGTCTTGATGCTAATCTTTCTGATTTGAATTCTTCTGGTGAATTCTTTACCTGGTCTTCTGTTGGCGTTCTTTCTAGGATTGACAGAGTTATGGTGAATGCTTTTTGGTATGGACTGGAATGTTAATGCCCTGGCCTTCTTTGACATCATTGGTTTACATTACGATCATTCTCCTGTAGAATTTCTCGACTCATCGATTACGTGATCGAATAAAGCCATTCAAATTCTTCAACATGTGGATACAACATAACAATTATATGGATGTTCTGACTGATAATTGGGGGCAAGATGTTTATGGTACTTCTATGTATCAGCTGTGTAAAAAGCTTAGAAGACTTAAAATGCCTTTGAAAGAGCTTAATAGGCTGCATTTTGCTCATATTTCAGTCAAGTCTGAGAATGCTCAAAAGGTTTTGGGGGAACTGCAATCCTTGTACAATTCAGCCCCACTTTTGATTTTATTTGGACAAATTGTTGAGCGTAAAAGAGTTTGTTCTGGTTTTGAAACTGCTGAGGCTAGCTTTTTATCTCAAAAGGCCAAAGGACACTACATGAAGTTTAGTGACAGGGGTTCCAAGTTTTTCCATTCTTTGGTCAAAAGGAACAATGTCAGAAATCATATTTCTTCCATTTTGCTCTCTGATGGATCATTTACTACTTCTTATGATCAGATTGGAGATGCTTTTGTTGGTTTTTATACTGATCTTTTAGGCACTGAAGGCACTGCTACACCTATTGATTTGGATGTGGTCAATGCTGGTCCTTCTATCACTAGGGATCAGATGGATTATCTGGTGAAGGATGTTACTGCTTTGGATGTGAAGGAGGCTTTGTTTTCCTTTTCTGACAATAAAGCTCCTGGTCCTGATGGTTTCTCTACTGGTTTTTTTAAGAAGTCTTGGGATATTGTTGGACTGGATTTCACCAATGCAATTATGGAATTCTTTAACAATGATGCAATTCTGAAACAGGTTAATCATGCCATTATTGCTTTGATTCCTAAAACTACTCATGCTGCTACTGTTGGAGATTACAGGCCAATCTCATGTTGCAATGTTATATACAATGTGATTTCCAAAATACTAGCTTCAAGATTGTCTGCTTTTCTTCTTGATCTTATTGATGAATCACAGACTGGTCTTTTGGATGGTAGGGCTATGACTGATAATATCTTCCTCTGTCAAGAGCTTATAAGAAAATATGGTGTTACCAGGGGACCTCCTAGATGTATGATAAAAGTGGATATCAAAAAAGCTTTTGATTCAGTGCACTGGTCCTTTTTAGAGTCTGTTTTGAAGGGCTTTGGCTTTCCTGCAAGATTTGTGAAATGGATTATGCCATGTGTTACCACTGCTTCCTTTTTTATTTCTATTAATGGTGAAATGAAGGGATTCTTTCCTGGAAAAAGGGGTTTGAGGCAGGGTGATCCCCTATCCCCTTTTCTATTTGTGATTGGCATGGAGTACTTCTCTAGAATGTTGAGGATTTTGGGAGAGGATTCTGATTTCCACTTCCATAATGGTTGTCAGAACCTGAAAGTTAATCATTTGGCTTTTGCAGATGATTTGATGTTATTTGCTAGGGGTGATCCAATTTCTATCAATCTTATGATGCAATGCCTTACTGTTTTTGGCCAGTGCTCAAGTCTGGTGGCTAATATGCAAAAATCTGAGATGTTTTGTGCTTGTTTAGATGATTATAACAAGGAGGTGCTTTTGGCAATCACTGGTTTGAAAGAAGGAACTATGCCTATCAGGTACCTTGGTATTCTCTATGTCTTTGTCGATTAAATGTTGTGCATTATGATCCCTTATTTAAATCTACGAGGTAGTGCTTTGCTTGGCTGGAAAGGTCCACTTTGTCCTATACTGGTAGGCTTCAACTTGTCCTTTCTGATATTCAGGGAGTGGAATGTTTTTGGCTAGGGATTTACCCTATCATTAGTAGTGTCAAGTTGAAGTTGGATCAAATGTGCAGGAGGTTTATGTGGGGTGGTTCTTGTGATTCCCTTAGGAAATCACTTGTTGGTTGGAAGGAGGTCTGTCTGCCTAAATCTGAGGGTGGATTGGGGATCTTTCAGCTTAAAGCCTGGAATCTTGCACTTCTCTGTAGGATTCTATAGAACTTCCATTGTAAAAAGGATAGCCTTTGGGTGAAATGGATCAGTGAAATGTACTTGAAGAATGTGGATTTGTGGTTATATCAGTGTAAGCAGGGTGCTTATGCACTTATCAAGGCTATTTTTAAGATCAGGGACATGATACTTGTACAGGCTGGTTCTGTTGCTGCTGCTGTTTCTTTATTGCAATCTTGGTCCATTGGATCAAAGTTGAGTCCTTCTAGAGCTTATGATTTTTTCAGGCAGCATGGGGGAAAGGTCTGGTGGTGCAGAACGGTTTGGAATCCTAGGGCAACACCTAAGCACTGTTTTCTTCTATGGATGGCTATGAAGAACTGCCTTTTGACCACTGATAAACTTCACCTTGATGATAAGGTCTGTTCCCTATGTGGTTTGGTAAATGAAGCAGCCTCTCATCTTTTTTCCCCGTGTCCCATATCTTGTATGGTTTGGGGCAAGACCAGGATGTGGTTAGGCATCAATAGAAGTTTGGAAACTATTACTGGTGCAGTTAGATGGATTAGTAGGAAGTGTAGGGGTACTTCCCATGGGAATGTAGCAAGATCTGCTTCTGTTTTTGTTGTAGTGTATTGGCTTTGGCATATGAGAAACAAGAATTTTTTTGATGGTATTAACATGAAGATCACAGATGTACTGTATTGTATTAAAACTCAAATCTATTATATAATGCAGGTTGCTTTTCCTTTGTATATCTTCACCCCTTGATGTTAGGGTTTTGTATATCTTTTGTGATTTCTAGTAGGTTTTGTCGGTGGATGTATGAGATTATTTTGTTTCTCTACACACCTTGGGATAGGCTCTGTGAGTTATGCTCTCACATGACCCCTTTTGACAGTTTTTGGGTGTTGTTAAGTGTTTAGTTGCTGTTCTTTCTTGTTGCATATAACCTCGTGGGTCTTATGCAACTTGGAATCAACAAATCTAACTTATTCTCAACACTGTGTAGGTGATAGTTTTGTTCTAATTTCTGTGTAAGATGTAGTTTCTAGTACTTTACATACCTTGGTTATAAAAATTTTACCTTTAACCAAAAAAAAAAACAGCACGTGATATTTGTATATCGTAGGAAACAGCCTGTACACGTTACATGTTGTTTATTTAATTTTTTTTTGTTTTGATTGATGTCAAAAGCTTTGGAGCAAGTGCGCACGTTACTTGTTATTATAAATAGAAGTAAAAGCTTTGGAGCAAGTGCATTAATTAATATAGTATCCGGAGTATCCGTCAAGTATCGTATCCGATACATATCAAATCAAGTGCATTAATTAATATAGTATCCGAATATCCGTCGAATATCGGTATCCGAAAAATATCCGGATACTCGGAGTATCGATTACGTTTATGAGATGAAATATCTATACATGCATCCCATCAAGTCACTCTACATCTTTTAGTTTGTTTCATAATACAAGTAATTCTACATTACTAATGAAGAATTTATTATTTTTTCTCTATGTTATCCATAATTATTAACAATTCAACTGTTTTTCAATACCGTATAATTATTTCATTATTGATAGTCAATGAACATTATGAGCATTTTCATTATAATTCATGACACTAAATCATTTTTTTAATCTATCACGAAAAGCGGAGGAAGTATTTGGGATTAGTAGCCGAGTTTGTTTCCTTTCATGCTTTTGCATTAATACCTATGTATGGTTTAAGGCACGAAGTTTCATGATTCGAGAAAAAATAAATTCTTGAGTAGCGATCGAACGATTCGAATTCAAGAATGATTTTAGTTTTTCAAGTTACGACAAGCATTTAATACCTTTGTATGGTTCAAGACCCGAAGTTTGATGATTCGAGAAAAAAGAATCTCGAGTCGTGATCGAACGATTCGAATTCAAGAATGAATTTATGTTTTCAAGTTCGTGTCGTAACATACATTAATGTCCAATTGTTAACAAACATTAGTATTCAACACTATTTTGATATAAAATATAAATGACATAAGGGTAATAATAAAATATACATATAAAGGTCTCGACTTTTTCTCTCATTTGTATTACATTGAAAAAGTGAGGTAATCACTAGATCATTTGTATGACGGTAGTGATCCTGAATAAGAGAGGTAATCACAACCATAAAAGATAAATATTTAAAAAAAAATAAGAGACATGCCTTTGTGGATGTCGGATTTGGCGGATGCTTTTCTCGGATTATTCCGTATTTCTTGCTTCTACTTTTGATTTCTACTCTAGCCGAGTGGGAGAGATTACCTTATGATTTACCAGAAAGGCATCGAGCAGCTTGTCTGAAAATGTTGCTTTTGGAAAAAAACTAAAACAAAAACTAAACTAAAACTCACAAGAAAGCCATCTGTACTCTGTATTGGCGAAACACAAATTTTAATTTGGTCGTGGGTCAAATTTGATTTGATGGTTTTCAAAAAGGTGCCGATGCCGGTACGCGTGCCGGTATATTTGAGAGTTTTCAATTGTATAATATAAATGCGTTGACGGTATTATTAGTCGTGAATAAAATTAGAATAATATTTATGTAGTTGTTATTTACTTCCTACGTCTTGTTGGAAAAGTCATCCTAGGCCTATAAATACATTGGAGTAGTATTGTGATTAACCAATGAGAAATACTTCATTTAGTAAATATAATATGATATCAGAGCATGTCGTTTTCTCCTCTTACGGTATTACGCCGAATTAATGCAAAACACAAAAAAATAAACCCTAACCCTAACCCGTCTTCGTCCCCTTCGTTGTTCCTATGGCTGAGCTTCCTTAACAAACCAAAGGCACCACTTCTACTGCCACCACCACGACGGCACCTTCTCCCTCTTCCTACCCGTTGTTTACTCCCTCTTTTTCTATCCATATCTCTAAACTCACTCGCCAAAATTACCACATTTAGCGTGCTCAAATTCTCCCCTATCTTTTAGGCCAAGGAGTCTTTGGTTATGTTGACAGAAGTGTACTTCCTCCGGCGTAGCTTCTCACTGACGCGGCTAGTGTTTCTTCTCCTAATCCTGCATTCACCGAGTGGAGCAAACAGGATAATTTAATACTTATCTTCATCGCATCCTCGTTATCCGACTACGTTCTCATGCAAATTTATATGGTTTCCTCCTCCGCCGAAATCTGGACGGCGCTCCAGAAGTCCTTTACGTTGGCCGGTCGGGCAAAGCTCATTCAACTCCGAACGGAGTTAACTTCGACCCAAAAACATGACCTTTCTGCTTCGGATTATTACTTCAAGTTGAAACGAATTATTGACGATCTTGCCCTAGCTGGCCACCCCTTCTCCGACGATGATTTTATTGCCTATGTTCTTGCGGCTTAGGCCCACGATTCACGACTCCTTGGTTACCATGCTCGGCTCTCGGTCCACCGTCGGGATTGATGAAGTTTATTCCCAATTCCTATCTCTTGAAGCCCGCTAATTGCATCACCGGCCCTCTCATCCGTCTACAACATTGACACCGTCGTCCGCACCTCCTCCGGCCAATATTGCAGCATCATCGGCTCCATCTAATTCCAATCAGGTTCATGGTTCGATTACTTACCGAGGCCGGGGGCGAGGCCATAGCTGTGGCCGTGGCCAATCTAACCTAGGTGATCCGAATCAACAATGTCAAATTTGCTCCCGTTATGGTCATACTGCTCAAAATTGCTACTACCAACCTGACCAACCGGCACCGTATCAGCAAGCACCCTCGTATCAGCCATCTCCACCGGCACCGAGGCCTCCACCCTCACCCCATCCACCTCAAGCTTACAAAACGGAGCCGTATTATTTCTCCCCTTCAGATTGGGTAGCTGACACTTGTTTCCGCAACCTCATTATGAACTTTGAGCCTTATAATGGTCCTTATTAGGTTCACGTCGGCGATGGTACAGGTTTACGTATATCCTATATCGGTTCTGCTTCTATTTCCTCTCCCTTACACACTTACATTCTGTCTAATGTTTTAGTTTCCCCTTTAATCCATCAAAATTAATTATCTATCTGTAAATTTGCCAATGATAACTCAGTTATCTTTGACATTCATAACTCCTATTTTATTGTGAATGGCTACTCGGACGGCGTCCATCATTGAGGATTTGTCAAAGATGGACTCTATCACTTTTCCACCTCATTCCATCGTTCACCAGTTGAAGCTCTTGCCATCACCACCAGCTCGTCTTCCGCCTGGAACCAGTGTCTTGGACATTCTCCTATCCTGTGTTGCGTCATGTCTTAGGTCATTTGTCTATTTCCCTTTCCAATAAAGCACCCACTGGTGTGCGTACCCCGTGTCAATTAGCTAAAAGTCATGATCAGCCTCTTCATGTTTCTGATTTTACTTCTGCTTCTCCTTTGGATTTAATTTATTCTGATGTCTGGGGTCTAATGAAACCTTGATTTATGTCTCTCGTTATTATGACTGTTTTATCACTACTAGAATTTCTCGGATTTGTGACGGCGGTTTTCGTCACTAATTAAATCACAAACGCTTGTTTGTGGCAATTTCTGACGAAAATTTTTAAAATCACGGAACACCCGTTGCAAATTTTTGTGTTAAAAGTATTTTTGTCACTGCGTTTTGTGACAAATTTGTAACGAAAGTCATACTTTGTGACTGATTGTGACAAAATATTTGGTGATGAATCTGCGACAAAAATTATATTTTGTGCGGAGGTGTGACAAACTTTTCCAATAAGTTTGTGATGGAGTTTTGTGTCAAATTTGCTTCACAAAACAAATGATAAATGTGCGACAAAAAACTACGACAATTTTGTAACCAAATTTATTGATGCAATAGTGACATCCATATGCTACAAATTTGATATGAATTTGTAGCGAATGTGTACGATAAAATTGTGTGAAATTTTAGTGATTATTTTTTATGAATCATTGTGACAATTATTCTACCAAATTTAGCAATAAATTTTTGACAATTTCATCCCTACAATTTTGATTTAATTTTGTGATGGTGTTTTTTACGAAAAAGTGTGACAAAGTATCTTGAAAATTTTGTGACAAATTTTACTATATTTATTATTTTAAAAATTATAATCAATAACATAAATGTTCTCATAAAAATGTTTCAAAAGCATAAATAATCAAAACATATACAAGATCATAAAAATGAAGTAAATCATTTTATTAATAATTGAGTCAACTAACATTTCAAAATATGAAATCAATATTATTCATGATTAACGGACAAACTCAAGAGATTAATGGTTTTTCTCACGAAAACAACTCAATCTTGTGAGCGAGCAATCATCTTTAAAAGTGTTTTAAGTTCTACATCACGATCGTATTTCATCTCTAAAAATGTCATGAGTTACGCATCCCACTCATATTCTAAAGGTCTAGTTAAACATCCTGAAGAACTTGTTTAAATTCATGGCGATCTCGCTTGCTTTGCCGACAACGGTGGCCTCTTCCGGCATATCATCGGAATCCGGGTCACTTTGTACCATTGATGAGAAAGAATCTTTGAGCTTCATCTAAGTTTCCACTCCGGAAAGATGAATCATAAATCATCTCTATCTAAATGACGAGTCTGAAGCATAACGGACAAGCAATCTGACAAATCATCTACTTTTCAACTAACTTAAGCTCACCGAAAGGTAAATATACAATCAACAACTAAAACATTGTAGAACTGGTACAATCCATATAAGATGTGGGGTCTCATCCTCAAAACCTAAGCTATGATGTGATGAAGTCTATCTCTTAATATGGTGGATGAAACAATACCAAGTGTCCAATATGAGACAACTTTAACAGACCTTCTCAAGTGTGAGCATATAACAAAGAGCCCAATACCATGTTGAAAATAAGCCCAAACCATATAAGATGAGGGCTTCATCCTCCAAAACCTAGGTTATGAGGCGAGGAAGTCCATCTCTTAATATCTTTGGGTGAAAGCAGATAGCAAGTGCCAAATGTAGGACAACTTTAACAACGCAGCGACTTCACACCAATGGATAGGTACCGGAGAATAAAAACAAAAACAAATACATGCAAATAACCACTTAAATTATTTGAGAATACAAGGGAGTGAATTGTTTTTCAAGTTTAAGCAAATGTTAATGATAAGTTTCATAGGACCTACTCAAATATCACAGGAGCAACCAAAGCAACTTTAAAGGAATATATAATTCTTATATAATTACTTACCTTGCATGGCGCATAATAATAGCCTATGAAATTGTGAATCTCTGGTAAGCTTTAAATAGACAATTATTGCCCACCTTCACATCATTAGTACTAGTTTTTCCTACCACGAATGTACTCGAGTTTAAAAAGCCACAATGAGCTTAAAAACAAATATTAAAGGTGCAATGGCGAGATAGCCGAAGAGATCCTTATTCTTTTGACTCGGAAGACAAAAAGCAAGAAACATAGAGATTAAATACCATATATTGCATAATAAAATCAAGATTACAAAACTAAAAAATAACTTGTTACTTGCCAGGAATTACTTGATCAATATGAAGCTCAGAAATGAACATCCAGGAATCACAGGAATCACACTGCGATAACGTTGTTGATGAATTAGTTTACGGATCTTATGAACAGAACTTAACAATTTTTCCAATATGTAAAGATATTGTTGTTCGTTCCGAATTCGATTCAAGAAAAGAGACCATTCATGCACAGAACTTGCGAAAAATATACTCAGCTAGAGTTGAAACAAAACAGGGCACAAAATCTACAAAATTTTGCAGATAAAAACACGAAAAGTATAATATATTAAAGTGACTTACTTTGCACCAGGTCTGGCTAAATTTTTGAATATCTTTCTAGCAGCAACTTTCACCTAATGATGTCATATAATAGATGTACTCCTTTTGTTTGTGTTTTGTTTAGTATGTGATTCCCCAATACGTAAATGACTAAATATGCACTTATAGTTTAATAACATGTTTGAACATTGTGAGGTTGCTAAAAGTAAAAGACTGGACTTAGTCTTATGCACTTATAGTCTTATACACCTAAAAGCATACTCAAAAACCTGCCACAACTTGACACACAACTGAACTTAAGGCACAATTGCAGACAGACCTGAATTAGTAGCTTGAGGAAGAAAAGGAGAAGAGAAACCAGCATAGAAACGACGTGAAAGTTCTGTATGTGATGACGGGTCCACCTATCCACCTCCTGTTTATGCAAAAATGTAATAGAATGCTCCATTAGTATGAGAATGTACACATAGAACCATTAATACAAAAATTAAGACTTATTATAATTGTGTCATTCAAACATCTTTCAAACATAAAACATTTAGATAGGTTGATGATTTTGATAGTCAAAATTACCATGTCTTTGTAAAACCATACATAATAACCACCTATTAAAGCGACAAACACATCAGTCGGACATTAAAAAGCCATGACATGAGCGAGAATAACACCACTGCTTTGGACCAATTCCTAGCATCAGACATTTTAGAAAGAAACAAAAAGAGATGCATAAAGAAACCACTAAGCTACCAAGAAAACAATGAAAGTCCATTTCACAAAAAAGTAAGATAGAAAGCCTAAGTTTTATAATTTATTTGGTTATTAAAGTAAAGGTATCACACTCAGACAGTTACCCTCTCAGTTCAACATTAAAAAACCTAGAACGTCATGCAGATCAAGACTGACTTGCAAAGACACAGTGCCGACCATACAACATCATCAACTCAAACTCTGTAGAAGATCGGCAACTCAGATATTAGAACTGATCATGTATGCAAGACCAAGTAGAAAGGAAAAACGAGTTGCACATAAGAGTTACTAAACTCAGTAAGGCTGTTTCTTAACACATAAGCATCAAGATTCAGGACAAATTACTCAGTTAGATAGAACTACGACACATGGCAGCAACTTACTTATACATATCAGATGCAAAATAGGGCAAACATCCATTAATCATTGAACAACAAGTTAAAATCTGAAAAAACTTAAATATTGACATGATTTCTGAATGAAACAGAGAGCAAGAAACACCCAGATAAGTGATGTAAGTATGGTAGAATACAAGTAACATAACCAGTAGCAAGAAAAGTGATGCAACTGCGGTGAAGGGAGTTGATCTAGCAGAAATGCAGAATAGAGCAAAATAAATGAATGCAGAGATGTCAACTATCGATTTACCAAACCGCTAACATCGATACAAAGATGAAGGATACTAGCAAACCACACAGAAATGAATGGACAATATGAAAACTACACAAGCACACATTGCCCGAAATCGGGCATTCTGGAAAACAACTATGATCAAGGAAATAGATGCTAAAAAACATCCTCCCACTCAACATCAGGTGTGAGCACCAAATCAAAGCCATTTTCAATCTAAAAATTGCACTTAGCAAAATAAAAATAAAATAATAATAATAATAATAATATTAAACCAGGACCTGTGAAGATTCAGTCCGCTGTGAATTACTGGATTATGGTGCGAAAATTGGAGGGGAAGCTAAAGAGAAATGGAGGGTAGGGAAATGAGAGAAGAAGAAAGTGAGACAAAAAGAAAGGGTTGCATAATGAAAAGATAGACTACGTCTAAGGTTGTAGCAATTGGGGATTCTGCGGTTGGGAAGACACAGTTTTTATCAAGGTTTGCAAAGAAAGAGTTTGATTTTGTGTAGAAGACGGAATTGGAAGACGGGTGCCGAAGATGAAGGTGCCCTAGCTATTTTGTGGAGGAGGTGGGTGTTTTCTTGAATGAAAAGTTGAAAATTTAGGAAAAATTGATAAAAGCGGGCCTTTTACCCGCTATATTGCATTTTATTATCACGAAAACAAAATAGCACAAATGATTAGGCGTTTATGAGCGTCCTAATTATTAATAAAATTATAATAATTAATAGTTCATTTTATCTGTAGCAAAATGCGAGGATTGAGCAAGCGCCTATTACATTTCGATAGGGCATTTTTATTAAATTTCTAAATACTGATTGTCTTAAAAGGTATATATTGTAGTAGTGAGTGATGAATTAATTTAGCGATTTTTTTACACCTACTAGTTTGTCACATATTTGTCACTGAGATAATGGCACATAAATTTTGTGAAGGTTTGCGATAAAATAGTTACCGGTCTTTTGTCATGTACATATTTTGTCACAATATCGCCGCAATATTTTGAAAAATAATCTTGATATGTTTGGGCACTAATTTGTAGCAATGATGTCGCAAATTAATTCTGAACCATTCTCGTCACAAATTTTTGACACAAATTAAGGCGCTAAAATTGGCACGACGATTTGTGACAAAATAGTCACATACCTTTTGTCATGTACATATTTTGTCACAATGTCGTCTCAATTTATTTTAAAAATAGTTTTTATGTGTTTCAGTAACTTATTCAGTAGCAATATTGTCGAAATTTGTGACGAACAATATTAAATCACAAAATTCGTAACAAATCCGGAAATTCTAGTAGTGTATGGATGATTTTACGAAAAATTTATGGATTTTTCCTTTAAAGCGAGAATTTGATGTTGAATCTATTTTTTGTGATTTTCTTTCTATGATTGAGCGACAGTTTAACACTGAAATAAAATCATTGCAAACCGACTGGGGAGGTGAATACCGTCATCTCATGCACCTTCTCACCTCTCTTGGTATCACTCACAGTCTGCCTTGTCCCCACATGCGCGAACAATCCCCATTGAAGGGCGTCACCTTCAAATTGTTGAAGCTGGCCTTTCCCTCCTCACTTATTCAAATATTCCCCTTCCCTATTGGGAGGATGCCTTTGTTATTGCCACTTTACCTTATTAATTGCCTACCTACTCGTGTCTTTAACTACAAAATTCCTCACGAAATTTTCTTCGGTCGTACTCCTGATTATTCATTCCTTCGTGTGTTTGGTTGTGCATGTCCTATCTCCGCCGATACAATGCCCACAAAACTGACTCTCGTTCCAAATCGTGCATTGTTCAGGGTCAATTTGTAGTGTTTTTAAGGATATATTTTATGTCAATATTCCCCATACTCTTATGTTTTTTCATAGATATCGAGCTTATAGTTGATTAATTGAGTAAGTGAGGTTTTTAATGATTAAATATGAAAACATATCAATTTAATGGTTAATTTGTGATTTTATGTTATTTTGGAGTTGTGTTACGTTTTGGTATGTTTTTGATATTTGTAGATACCCAATTAATGGTGGAAAAGATGATCCTAAAAGGCTAAATTTCGAGATTGAAGAGGATCAATTAGAGATATGGAAGATTAAAAGAGATAAGGAAAGAAATAATTGAAGATAAAGATGGGAAAATCACAAAATTCGATCCCAGCGTATATGGACGGGCGTCTGAAAGGGTAAACTGGCGTCGAGAGCTGAAGAATTGGATCAGAGAGTTTGGACGGGAAGCAAACGAGCGTCTACACCAGCGTCCGAGAAAGTGGACGGGCGTCCGACTTTCCAGGACAGCGTCCGTAGCCGCATTCGTGAGAACCGACCTGAATTCTTTGTGGCGACCGACTTACTCAATCTATAAATACAACAGCTGCGCTAACCCTAAGGGATATCATTCAATACACGAAATTTCTCATACACTTTCAAGAGAGCTCAGCCGCATCTTGGAGAGTTGAAGGCCGGTCACCCGAGCCTTGTGCTCGGGTGAACCGAGGTTAGATTAGGAGTAGTTTAGATGCTTTTCTTTTCCGTTCTTGGATCAATCCTTGTATGAAACTATGTGAGTTCTCTTCGATTAATTCAATTCCAGTTTTATTTCATGATCTTTAATTTCGTTTTGTATCTTTTCTATGTGTTTATGACGCCATGAGAATAGATCGAAAGATTAGTTTTCTATTGATGTTTATAATACGGAAGTTGCATAAACGCTAGATCACCATAGAAAGATAGGATTTTTAATCATTAATGATGACAAATTAATTGGTTAATCATTTAGGTTGTTAGATTCTTAAAAGACGAGAGTTAACTAGGATCTACACCGAGTGTTGTATGGAAACCAATCTTAACTTACGAGAGAGTAGAGATTGATGAATTGGATTTACTAAGGAATTAGGAATCCGTAGCTTGAGAATAAATTCACTAAGGAATTAGGGGTTTATATCTCGTGAAAAGGTGAAACCACAAATCGAATTAAAATCATGAATTGAACTAGGATTGAGATCACATAGGTTTGTATATTGGTTGTTTCCATGTCTTTAGTTTAGATTGTTTTTTATGTTTCTTAGGTTAGATTTATCTTATTTATTCTTTATGTTTTTATGTTTTTCTTTTGTTCTTTCGTTTTCATGAGTAGCAATTGAGAGGATTAATTAGATTAGATTCTACATACCTTTTCCCTGAGGATCGACCCCTTACTCATTACGCTTTACTAGCAACAACCCGATGTTTTGGTCGGTTAGGAGTTAGTTTTGCATGGTAGTTAGGGTTATAAATTTTCTTTTGTTATTGATGCAAAATCTCCCCAACAAAAGTGGCGCCGTTGCCGGGGAATAGGTGTCATGTTGAATCTAGTTTTGTTATTTCTCGATTTTGTTACGTTTATTTTTCGTTTTAATAAAAGTAGCGTTTACCAAATCGAGAGTTTTTATTTTGCCGTGTTTCGATGACCATAAGGTTAAGAATGTGCAAAAGTTTTTTACTCGATTTGTTTAAACGTGAAGTATGTGTTTATGTGTTTTCTGATCTAACCCCTGTGCTAGAATTTTATGTGGCTGCCTGCGGTTTTTATGTATGATGATCTTCTAAGTTAATTAGGGTTTATAGTTAGGGTTTGCTGTGTTTTTCCTGCTGTCTGTGCATATTTGTTGTGTGGACGAGCGTCCATGGTACGTGAACGCCCGTCCAGTACCTAACGTGCAGGTAAACGAGCGTTTGGAATTGTTGGACGTTCGTCCGTTCCAGAATTTTCAATCCTGATCTGATTTTGAGGAATCAGACGGGCGTCTGATATTCTGAACGCCCGTCCAGGTGTTTTCAAGGGCAAACGAGCGTTTGTTTGTTGAACGCTCGTCCAGGGCTACAATTTCCATTGAACGCCCGTCTGTTGTGCTGAACGCCAGTTCAGGTTCCCAGGTTTTTCTTGATCTTGTTTTTAATGCTTTTATTTAGTATGGATTGCTGTCATTAGAGCTTCTGTGGCTGTTTATGTTTACATAGATGTCCAGAACTTATAAGTTTTTACCTTTCCATCTATGAATCCATGTTAGATAATTGATCAATTCCTTATTTATGATTCATCTAGGCATGTTATAGGGACTGTCGGTTCTCGTAAGCTATAACTGTTCTTATGGTTAATTAGTAGCTAATGTCGGTTCCCGTATGCTACATACCGCTCCGATGAATCTTTTAAGCTTTTAAGACTTACGTGCTTCCTTTGTTTTTATAGTTCATATGGGTAGCTACTGTCGGTTTTCCGTATGCTACAACTCGGACCATATGAGTTATATCTTTTTAGTATAGACAACTGTTGGTTTCCATAAGTCTATCACTTTAGATAAGTCTTAAAGCGCGTCGGCACTAGTGACAAGACTGCGTTTATCGTAACTTTGTCATTATGTGGTAGAGCGTTTATATATATGTCGTGTTGCATATAGTGGGCTAGTTTTTCTTTCTTTTATTTTATTTTCTTTTGCATTTCATTTAGTTGCATTTCATATAGTTGCATTGTTTTTCTATTTTTTCCTTTTATTTTTCTTAAGTGTGGTCACTGTCGGTTCCCGTAACACCACATCATTTATTTCTTTCTTTTATTTTTCTTGAGTGTAGTTAACTGTCGGTTTCCGTAATACTACCTCGTTTTTTTATTAGAATTGCATATCATATAGATTGCATTGTATTTTATTTTCATATAGTTGCACCTAGCCTACGATTTTGTAATATTTCATGTATATGTTCCATCTTTATTTGAGCTTAATATGACAAGATCTCTATGACTTTTCTTTTCCATGTGTTCCATGTATAATCCCTTTTTCCCGTAGACTCTTTTTGCTCTGATCAAGTGTGCAGGGTATTTGCCTTAGCGTTTGTGAGCTGTAGATGAATTCAGTTTTCGGTGGATGGTCCACGATCTCATCGCATTCATCGAGCATTCTGATCTGGATCGATACACTTCCGAAGTGTTTCTTTGAACGACAATCACTAAGTTTTCTTTTTCTATTTTTATTTACGCACAACTTGAGGACAAGTTGCAATTTAAGTGTGGGGAGGAATAGATGGTTTATGTGTATCTGAGTCATTTGCTTAATCTTTTAGTATTTCTATGAAAAGTGCTTAATTTTCAAATTTTTTGTTTCGTCCCGAGTAACATTTCAATGGCATGCTAGTTTTATAATCTGTCACTTTTAGTTGTTATCAGTAGTCATATCATGTTTAAGCATAGATTTGGTCGATTCGATACTCACTTGAACTTCATTTCACGAACCTATTAGATGAAGAGCCAAATATAGAATAGTTTCCGGTTAGTTAAAGGAAGTTAATTCTTGATCTGAGATAACACTTATTTAGCATTAATGAAAGTTAAGAACTTGTGCTATACTCACAGTTAGAATCTCGGTAATTACCTTAGTGTTCTTGAGAACTTTAAGAGTCTTGAATGTGTTAGAAATATATTTGACCATGAGTTTCGAAGAGTTTGAAAAATATAAAAATATATATATATATCTATAAATAATAAATGAATAAAATTTCTTTGCGGGAATTTTGTTTGTAACTATCACCTCGAGTCCATTTGGATACTGCCCCAAATGGGGAGTGTGGTTTACCTTGGACAGTATGGGTTCGAGTGATCTCAGGGTGACTGCCTCTAATGTAGGGGAGAGTGTTATACTTTTGAGACGCGACGATAGGAAATATAAAATATAAAATGTACGCTTTTTGGAACTTTAAGTCAGGTTGATCTAAACCCAGTAGAGACCCGAGAGGCCTTTTCTTGGCATTAAGTAAAGGAGTTTAATTGTGAGTTGGTTACTATGTTCTTGGTAATTAGTTTTTGTGAGGTAAGTGCTGTAGATAGACTGAAGTCTTCGTTTAGTTGACCGGATAACTGTTAGTGCTTGATGTATTATATCAAGAGAGGATCGGTGGAAGTTTAGTAGGTTCTGCGCACACATCACCGAGTGAGGTCGATTTGCTGAATACTAGCTTGTCATGATTTTGACTATATCTCGTGTCAGGTTATGTGGATTCTTGATAGTATGTTTTTGTTTTGTTTTACTCGAGGACGAGCAAAAGTTTAAGTGTGGGGGTGTTGTTCAGGGTCAATTTGTAGTGTTTTTAAGGATATATTTTATGTCAATATTCCCCATACTCTTATGTTTTTTCATAGATATCGAGCTTATAGTTGATTAATTGAGTAAGTGAGGTTTTTAATGATTAAATATGAAAACATATCAATTTAATGGTTAATTTGTGATTTTATGTTATTTTGGAGTTGTGTTACGTTTTGGTATGTTTTTGATATTTGTAGATACCCAATTAATGGTGGAAAAGATGATCTAAAAGGCTAAATTTGAGATTGAAGAGGATCAATTAGAGATATGGAAGATTAAAAGAGATAAGGAAAGAAATAATTGAAGATAAAGATGGGAAAATCACAAAATTCGATCCCAGCGTATATGGACGGGCGTCTGAAAGGGTAAACTGGCGTCGAGAGCTGAAGAATTGGATCATAGAGTTTGGACGGGAAGCAAGCGAAGCGTCTACACACGGCGTCGAGAAAGTGGACGGGCGTCCGACTTTCCAGACGCAGCGTCCGTAGCCGCATTCAATGAGAACCGACCTAATTCTTCTGTAGCAAACCGACTTACTCAATCTATAAATACAACAGCTGCGCTAACCCTAAGGGATATCATTCAATACACGAAATTTCTCATACACTTTCAAGAGAGCTCAGCCGCATCTTGGAGAGTTGAAGGCCGGTCACCCGAGCCTTGTGCTCGGGTGAACCGAGGTTAGATTAGGAGTAGTTTAGATGCTTTTCTTTTCCGTTCTTGGATCAATCCTTGTATGAAACTATGTGAGTTCTCTTGATTAATTCAATTCAGTTTTATTTCATGATCTTTAATTTCGTTTTGTATCTTTTCTATGTGTTTATGGCGCCATGAGAATAGATCGAAAGATTAGTTTTCTATTGATGTTTATAATACGGAAGTTGCATAAGCGCTTAGATCACCATAGAAAGATAGGATTTTTAATCATTAATGATGACAAATTAATTGGTTAATCATTTAGGTTGTTAGATTCTTAAAAGACGAGAGTTAACTAGGATCTACACCGAGTGTTGTATGGAAACCAATCTTAACTTACGAGAGAGTAGAGATTGATGAATTGGATTTACTAAGGAATTAGGAATCCGTAGCTTGAGAATAAATTCACTAAGGAATTAGGGGTTTATATCTCGTGAAAAGGTGAAACCACAAATCGAATTAAAATCATGAATTGAACTAGGATTGAGATCACATAGGTTTGTATATTGGTTGTTTCCATGTCTTTAGTTTAGATTGTTTTTATGTTTCTTAGGTTAGATTTATCTTGACTGTTCTTTATGTTTTTATGTTTTTCTTTCGTTCTTTCGTTTTCATGAGTAGCAATTGAGAGGATTAATTAGATTAGATTCTACATACCTTTTCCCTGAGGATCGACCCCTTACTCATTACGCTTTACTAGCAACAACCCGATGTTTTGGTCGGTTAGGAGTTAGTTTTGCATGGTAGTTAGGGTTATAAATTTTCTTTTGTTATTGATGCAAAATCTCCCCAACATGCATCTTTTTAGGCTACAGTCCCCCCCCCACCATGGATATAAGTGCATGTACCTCTCTTCTAGTCGTGTCTACGTTGCCCGCCATGTCGTTTTCGATGAAACACTTTTTCCCTATACTCCGTCATCTACTCCGATGGTTCCCTCCAACATTATTGTACCATTTCCGACCTCTCTAGTTCCTCCACCACCACTACCCACCACTTTACTATCGGCGTCCACCATAAATCGACCACCGAATGACCCCCTTTCGGCTAGCCCCTCATTTTCCCACCCCCTCAGCTAGCCCTAGTCAACCTTCGGCTTCTCCAGAAAATCCACCCCCACCCTACCCAATGGTCACCCGTACCAAAACAAATACCCTAAAGCCCAAGAAAATGCCGGACTATATCCACTACCTTCTCTCCCGAGCACTAATTTCTAGCTCTACTTCTTTCAATACCATGGCCTTTACCGAAGCCTCTAAACACCAAATTTGGCATAATGCAACGAGAGAGGAAATTAATGCTCTGTTGCGTGCTAACACTTGGGATCTTGTGCCTTTTCAATCTCATATGAATGTTGTAAGTAATAAATGGGCGTACATGACTAAGCATCATACGGATGGATGATTCAAGCAGTACAAAGCTCGAAATTAATGCTCATTGCGTACTAACACTTGGGATCTCGTGCCTTTTCAATCTCATATGAATGTTGTAAGTAATAAATGGCGTACATGACTAATCATCATACGGATGGATGATTCAAGCGGTACAAAGCTCGGATCATGGGAAAGGGCTTCCATCAAACCGAATGTGTGGATTTCTTCGATACATTTAGTCCGCTTGTCAAACCGGTTACTAATCGCCTCCTTATTTCTCTCGCCGTTTACGGGGTTGGTCTTTTCAAGTGGTTGACATCCAAAATGCTTTCCTTTATGGTCATTTATATCGAACACATGCGGATCACGAAACCTCGGGGTTTCGTAAACCACGACTACTCGGAATTTGTTTATCGTCTTAAGCGCAGTTTGCATGGTCTTCGCTAGGCTCCCCGTGCCCGGTTTGCTCGCTTTACTGATACTCTTGCCAACTATGGATTCACGGCCTCTAAAGCCGATGCCTCCTCTATGTTTACTAGTGTGGTTACGATATATATATATATATATATATATATATATATATATATATATATATATATATATATATATATATATTCTTATTTATGTTGACGACGTGATTATTAATGGTACTTCTTCTACTCTGTTTGAGCAGGTTATTACGTATCTCGGTTCGCAATTTTCGGTCAAGGACCTCGGTTCTCTCTCGTATTTCTTGGGTGTTGAGGCTCTCTCTACCCCGGATGGCCTTTATCTCACTCAATGCAAATATATTATGCAATTACTTCAGCGTGCTGCATGGATAAGTCTAAACCATGTCCCACACGAAGGTTGTCTCTACTAAGTTACGGTTGTGTCGGATTCTCCCTTTGCCGACCCTCTCTATATCGCATCATTGTAGGTGGCCTGTAGTATCTCGGTTTTACTCGCCCAAATATTGCCTTAGCTGTTCACAAGGTTAGTAAGTTTATGCACGTGACGTCTGATGACCCTTGGGTTGCGGTTAAGCGCATTTTACGATATCTCAAACACACAATTTCTGATGGGTTGCTCTTCTCCAAGCACACGCCGGTTATGCCTATTCTGACTCTGATTGGGTTGCTGACCCTGATAATCTCCACTCAATTGGGGCCTATTGCATTTTTCTTGGTGGTAATATTATAAGTTGTCGTTCCAAACAGTATCTCACGTACTCCAAAAGTAGTACTAAGGTCGAATATAAAACTCTTTCCAACACTGCGGCTGAAGTCCAATGGTTATGTAGCTTGCTTTCGGAAATGCGTATTCCTCTCTCTACCCCTCCTATTTTCCATGCTCGTACAAAGCATATTAAAATCTACTTTCATCACGTTCGCGATAGAACTTGTTGCTGCCAAACGACTCTACATCTCCTTCCTAAGCACGAAGGATCAATTGGCGGATCTTCTCACTAAACCTTTAGCTCGGCTGCGCTTTGATTCTCTTAAGGTTAATCTCCGTGTTCAGTCAATTCCCATGAGATTGCGGAGGCGTGTTGAGAATATTATTAGTCGTCAATAATATTAGAATAATATTTATGTATTTGTTAGTTACTTCGTACGTCTTCTTGGCCAAGTCATCCTAGGCCTATAAATACATTGGTGTAGTTTTGTGATTAAACAATGAGAAATATTTATTTTAGTTAATACAATATCGTAAAAACATGTAACATGCAATTATAAAAAATAAAAAAATAAAATACAGCACGGTACATGCGTTGAGAGTATTCAATTGTATAATAACTTAAGAAACAGTGTGTACACGTTACATGTTACTATTATAAATAGAAGTCAAAAGATTAATTTGGAGCAATTGCAATAATTACTATAGTCTGTATATGTAATGGAAAGATTGGTCCAGTTCATGATTCATTCTCCGTGTCTGAGCTACTTTCTGGTATCTTCGGCTGTTGTGCTAATTCTTACATGGAAGAAATTTCAAGGTCCCAATAAGATTATCGGAAAATTTCCGCCAGGTCCACCAGGGCTACCTCTTATCGGAAACATCCACCAACTAGTCGGGGCGCTTCCGTATGTGGCGTTAAACAATATAGCAAAAAAATACGGACCGCTGGTGTACTTGAAGCTAGGTCAAGTTCCTACAGTTGTTGTATCATCTGCAGAGATGGCAAAAGAAGTTCTTATCAATAAAGATCCAATCTTTGCAGATAGGCCAAAAAGATTAGCGTTCGATCTACTATGCTACAACTTTATGGATCTGTCAATTACTCCCTATGGTGACCACTGGAAACAATTACGCAAGATATGCGTAATGGAGCTATTAAGCAGGGAGAATGTTCGATCCTATGGGTTTATTCGACAGGAAGAAGTCGTGAAACTCACTGACACAATTCGATCAAATTCAAGGAAGGATCAGCCAATAAGCGTAGCGAATTTGGTTTTGGGTTTTCAAGTTCAATAATATGTCGGGCAGCATTTGGCAGTGTTAGCATGAATAATGAAAAGATGATCAAATGGGTAAAAGAAAGCCTACACCTTGCAGGAGGCTTCCACCTGGCTGATCTTTTTCCCTCCTTCAAATTCTTGGCCACTGTATCCGGTTTATACAGTAAACTCATTAAGCTACACAAGGACATGGATTTGATAATTGAACAAGTTCTTAATGGGCACAAATCTAACCACACAAAAGGGAGAAAGTGCAATGCTGAATCAGGAGATGAAGACCTCATCGATGTTCTACTCAGACTTAAGGAGAGTGGTGGCTTAGATATTCCAATCTCGGATCAAAACATCAAAGCTGTGATTTTTGTGAGTTCAGTCTACCTTTTTATTTTATTTTTTATATAATTGTAATTGAAAAGTCTAAATTAAGGTATAATACAATTGAATTAATGCAGGACATGTTTGCTGGTGGAACTGATACATCAGCTGCCACTATTGAATGGATTATGTCGGAGTTGATGAGACATCCGGAGGTAAGGGCAAAAGCACAAAAGGAAATAAGAGAAGTGTGCAAAGGGAAAAAATCTATTGAGGAAGCCGATATTGAAAAAATGACCTACATTAAAATGGTGATTAATGAAACATTGCGACTCCACCCGCTTGTTCCAATTGTTCCAAGAGCTTGTAGGGAAGATTGTAAGATTTATGGGTATACTATAACAAAGAACACTCAAGTGGCCTTTAATATATGGGCAATCTTAAGAGACCCTAGTTCTTGGGATGATCCAGAAATCTTTAAACCAGAGAGATTTGAGCACACGTCAACAAAAATCATGGTAAGTAATTGTGAGTATATTCCATTTGGTGCGGGGAGGAGAATATGCCCGGGTGTTGCATTTGGTCTAGCTGAAATTTCAATTTCAGTAGTTCATTTATTGTACCACTTCAACTGGTCTCTTCCAATTGGCATGAAACTAAAAGACCTAGATATGGAAGAGAGTTTCGGGCTTACAGTGACAAGAAAGAATGAGCTTAACCTGGTAGCTACAATATATAACCCATGAAGTGTTATGAAACATACCTCTACTGATGAAGCATTGTTTTTTTTACTTTCACATGTTCATTTATAGATGGGACAACAATACTATTTCGGTATGAAAACTTAATGCAAATTTTTTTTTTGTTGGAAATAAAATTTAGTTTTGATGATGATTCATCACTTATTTATTGTTTATTTACTTAACCCCATTGATAACGTGCTGAAACCAGCTGTTATAGTGAAAATCAAAAAAGATGTCTAGAAAACTGAATGTATATAATTTCCTAGAGTCTAATTATCGTATAAGTTAAATCAGACATGCACTGTAATAGATAGGTTTTAGTTGAGTCTAGGATCAAGAAGTGAAAGAAATTAAGAATTGTTCATTTGAGGATCAAACTCATTTGACCCTATACAAAATTGACGATTCAAGGCTGAGGGGACAAACTCAGTATCGAAGACTGAAGGAGTGAGGATCAATCTCAGTTTTGAAGACTGAAGAGATGAGGTTCAAACTCAGTTTATGAAGACTAAAGCGGACACTATAAGGACATAATTCATGTAAGTCTTTGATGCTTGAGCCCGACTATATAGATCTTGTATTGACGGTCTAAGTTACATAGGACAATGTAAACTTAGTTATTTTATGAGATAATATGGTGTACTCTGATCTCAAACTTCAAGATCAGATGAATGAGGAGCACTTAGTTGTGAAGAAGACTAGAAACTTAGTTAATGCTCAAACTCAGTTATCAACAGAAAAAATGAGATAATCAAGAACACAGCTTATCAACCAATCAGTTAATCAGAACGTTAGTGATCAAGCATTCTAATTGGTTGAATCTTTGTCATTTTCAGAAAGAACAATGACATCCTGATATGTACTAAGCAGGACCACCAACGGCTATGAGAATTCAAATTAAAATGTTGGAAAAACGCTATAAATAGAGCACTTATAATTCAAGAAGAAGTGCGGAGTTTAGATTTTTAATAAGCAAGCATTCTATAAAGATTAAGAATTAAAAGAGAAGAAATTTTTTAAGATCTCCCTCTAAGTTCATATTGCAAGATCCAGAAAACTTCAAGTATTCGGATCATTCAAGGAAAATTTCAAGACTCCTTTGCTTTGAAGAAGCAGAGCTTATTGTGCTAATCATATACATAAGGATGAAGAATCACACACACAAGTTGAATAACTTACTTGATTCAAGTGTCAACTTTGATTTAATCAAAGGTTTATCTTGTGAAACACCAAGGTGGTGTGAAGGACATTTGAGGTGAAGTCAGGAAGACTGTGTTTGTGGTGGAGCTGGTAAAGAGGCAATAACACCCTTCAAGGACCAGTGGAGCAGACTTAGTGATACAACAATTCACCTGTTAGGGACTAAGGGCTCAGATTGTGAAGTTAGGGAATAATGAAAGACAATCATTATTCTTGAGTGCCTTGAAACTATAAACCTCAAGAGCATAGTGAATATCCTCTTACTTCACAGGAAGAGTGGACTGACAGGATTACACCACCTGTAACCACTATAAGCTTTGTGTTCATTTTTTACGCATTTACTTACATTATTTTATATATGTATTTGTGTGTTTACTTACTTTATTACATACTCAGTCTACACAAACTCAGCTAACACCAGTAACTGAAATTCACACAACATATATCAAATATAATTTAACAAACTGATTATACCAACCTAAAAGGCTTTAAAATATATTCCATTTGCATTTAACTCAATTGGTGATTTAGTCACGGATGTATCTCAACTCAGTTATCTTAACTACAAGTTTCCTTTAAGATATCTGATTTAACTTATTATAACATGTTTTAGAGGACAAGTTTATTCACCCCCTCTAAACTTATGCAGAAACCTTCGAAGGACAAACATTTTTATAAAAAGAACTTAATGCAATGTTGATGCTACTGTTAGACTATTTGGTTATATGTGTGCGTTGTATTGTGTGTGTCTCACCAATGTGTAATCCAACTTGTGTATGGCGTGTTGAGCAAGAAAGTCCCATTAGGGTTAGGGTTATGTATTGTGTTGGGGTTTTCTTATATAAATTAAAATAGGGTAATGGAAGGGGTCATTGAGAAATCCCTCATTCTTTCTATTATGCGAACCGTGTATTCTCTAACATGGTATCAGAGCCTCTCTCATCCACTTTCCTCTCCATGATTGGAAAATAGTTGTAACGCCTCGTTCGAAAACCGAGTCCTTATCCGGAAAAGAACGTTCAGTACATATAACATTAAATGCATCTAACAATATACATAAGCCTCTACACAGTCGTATCAAATAAAGCAAAATGAAAGCTGAAAAGGCTCGGGTAAAACCAAACAGGGATTTAAGAGTCACAATGCCATCCAAACTAAAGGTAGAAAAAGATATCTTACAACAGCGATAATTCAAATCCAACAACATACGAGGTCTTACAACTGAAATGGACATATCTTACAACAAGTCATAACAAAAGTCAAAGAAAGTACAACACATATTGAAAGGAAAGATACATAGTTTATGATATCGGAAACATCCACCAACTAGTCGGGGCGCTTCCGTATGCGGTGTTAAACGATATAGCAAAAAAATACAGGCCGTTGGTGTACTTGAAGCTAGGTCAAGTTCCTACAGTTGTAGTATCATTTGCAGATATGGCAAAAGAAGTTCTTATCAATAAAGATCCAATCTTTCCAGATAGGCCAAAAATATAAGCGTTCGATCTACTATGCTACAACTTTATGGATCATCAATTACTCCTACGGTGACCATTGGAAACAATTACGCAAGATATGCGTAACGGAGCTATTAAGCAGGGAGAATGTTCGATCCTATGGGTATATTCGACAAGAAGAAGTCATGAAACTCACTGACACAATTCGATCAAATTCAAAGAAGGATCAGCCAATAAACGTAATGAATTTGGTTTTTGGGTTTTCAAGTTCATGTCAGTAAAGTGACTTAAACTCTACATTTGGTGGAACCAATCTGAAGACTCAGCGGTGTGATGGACAGCTGAGAAGTGTATTCAGTTATGTGCATCAGTAGGGTGGAGTCTACTGAAGCTTCTATCAGCAGAGTGAAGTCGGCTGAGTACTGGAATACAGCAGGGTCCCACGTCTGTTAATTCTATTATGTGACAGCTATACAGTGTCATTAAAGGGAGGACACGTGTAGGGGTATTTATGGCATATCAGACAAAGATTCCTTGACGGCTAGGGTTTAGGGATTTGTGCCTATAAATACAGTTGTTGTTGCATTGTCTGTGTTTCTGAAATCTGTAACTCGGTGCATAATAATAAAGATCTCTTTTCTGCCCGTGGTTTTTTATCTCTCTCACTTTGAGAGGGGTTTTCCACGTTAAATATGTGTTCTTCTTGTTCTCCTGTTATCTTCCTTGATTATTTACGTTTGATTGCATCTGTTTCTATTTCTTGCATCTGAAGTTATCTCCATCTGTCATAACAAGTGGTATTAGAGAAAGGTTCTGGAGAAAACAATCTGTACGATCAACTTCATCTTCACCAAGACCTTCAGTAAGGTGCTAGGATCTATGATAAAGTTGTGATCTTTAGCAAGAAAAGATGTCTGCAGTAAATGTGAAAATCGATAAATGTCTGAGAATGAGCAGTTTTGGTCTATGGCAAATCAAGATCGTGCCTTTGTTGAAACAACGGGGTTTGTGGAGTCCTTTATCGACAAACCAAATACAGTGCGGCAGATTATGCCGATCTGGAAGAAAGCACATTCAACCATCATGTTGTGCTTATATCGATGATCTTATCGAGGTTCTTTGAGAAAGACACCATGACCAAGTTGTGGAAGAAGCTTGAAAGCTCAGTATATGACCTAGTCAGCGACCAACAAGTTGTTGAAAGCAGAGGTTGTTCGGTTTGAAGATGCATGAAGGAGTCCGCGAGGAACATCTTGACCGATTGAACACAATATTCTTTGGATTTAAGGAATATTGATGTTAAAATTAAAGATGAAGATGCAGCCCTAATCCCGTTGGTGTCATTACGGCATCATATGAAAAATTTGTGCATTCTTTCATAGTTGGGAAGGATCTGGTGGCTTTGGAGGATGTGAGAGTGCCTTACATGCCAGGTGGAGCTGAGACACAAAGGTGTTGGGACAGACAGTCAGTTTCTTTGAGACAGAGACAGTCATTTCTTTGGGCTAGTAGCTAAGCGACAATAGTGGAAAAGGATATGCCAGAAGAAGAAAAAGAAGTCGAGGTCCAAAGGTCCTAAGTCTCATGATGTACGTAAATATTGTAAAGAGTAGTAGGACATTGGAAGTCCAATTGTCCAAGGAAGAAGAAAGCAGCGAGGAAGGTAACTGCGGCACAACACCCTTGGCTCTTGAGAAATCGATGAGGATACGGTTCTAGTTGCAGGGGATACTACACACCATAATGATATGTGGATACTTGATTCTGTGACTTCCTACCATATTTATCCAAACATAGAGTGGTTTTCTACTTATGGCGAGATGGATGGTGGTCAAATCTATATAGCCAACATCAAGGTTTGCAAAGTTGTGGGAATTGGTTCGATAAAGTTAAGGGCGAGAGGATGGTAAATTGCAGTACCTTTGAAAGATGTAAGACATGTTCCATAGATGACCAAGAATTTGGTATCTCTTAGTCTCTTTGGACAACAAGGGTTCAATTTCAAGGGTGAAGGTGGGCAATTTGAATGTCTTCAAAGATTGATTGTAGTCCTCAAAGGCATCAAGATGGGAACCTTGTATATATTACAAGGATCTATTGTATGTCGCACTCTTCTTTGTTGCATCCTCGGCTGATTCACGATCTCGATGAGACTCGGTGTGGCACATGAGACTAGGTCACATGGGTGAAAGGGGTATCTGATTCTTTCTTCATTGAGTTTTCTTGGGGATATAAGGTCAAGAATACGGACTTTTTGAACATTGTGTGTTTGGGAAATTGCATAGAAGTAAGTTCTCAGCAGGGTTGCACAACACAAAGGCATCACTTGATTATATCCATTCAGACTGCTGGGGCCCATCAAAAGTTGAGTCATTGGGTGGTCACAGATATTTTGTGTCATTCATAGATGACTATTCAAGGATGACTTGGGTGGTGATGATGAAAAACAAAAGTGATGCATTCAGTAACTTCAAGCCGTGGAAGGCCCTAGTGGAGAATCAGTTAGGCAAGAAAATCAAGAAGCTTCGTAGATGAGATAATGGTGCGGAATTACGCTGAGACAGATTTTGATTCATTTTGTGTAGCTGAGGGTATTTCCAGACATCATATTGTAAGGAATACACCTCAGCAGAATGGTGTAGCTGAAAGGATGAATCAAACTCTACTAGAGAGGGCAATATGTATGCTTTCTCAAGCTGGTTTATCAAGGAGATTTTGGGCAGAGGCTGTAAAAATAGCTTGTTGGATCGTATACGCGCAATATATATCCTAGAGGGGGGGGGGGGGTGAATAGGATATTACGGCTTTTTAAATTTTATTTAGCCTTTTGGAGTTTCAGTTAATTAATCTAATATTGAAAATAAACTAGGCGGAAGATCTAGCTAGAATCAACGTATATAGATTAATTTTCTTGTGAACGGACAGAATTAGATTCTGTATAAGTGTGTTTAATACTTACTCAATTTAGCATGCAATTTAAAGTGTGTTTCTAGTCTTTTAAACACAGATATTCAGATTTTAGTTTTTCGGTCTATACTAGGTGTAGCAAGTAATCACAGATATAATTACTACACTATTACGCATGATTTTGGAAAAATAAAAGGTACAAGATGAAACAGTTTTCTGACTTGTTTGTTTTTAGATCACACTGTAGTGATTGAATCTAAACCACAGTAGTGACACAGTCACTAAGATTCAACCACAATTCTATTTCTAAAAACCAAACACAACAGAAAGATTACAACCCTCGGTATCTGAACTAACTAAGTCCTATTTCAATTACACAGATGAAATACATCACTTAGAAAGTAAAAGATAAACAGTGAACTTACTGAAGGAGTCAAAGACTCAAGTGTGAGAAGAAAACGGTGCAGTGACAAAGAGAAAAAGACTCTAGAAAGCGATCCAAGTCCTAATCCAGCTCAATGCAATCCCACACCTTGAGTTCGGTATGACTTGGTATATTACTTAAGTAATACCAGTGTATTACTTAGAAGAATATAGCGTGAGACTTTTCTCGAGAAACAAGGTGTTTTTAGTATGAGAGAAAATGTTTGATCGATTTTAGTTCTTGATCATGTTTAATGTATATGATATATATAAGGTGTGAAGTGTGTGATGAGGTGTATGGAATAAATGTGCAGCTGGATAAATGAACAGCGTGTGTGGGTGATTGTGCAAGTGTATGAAACGAGATAAGTGAGAAAGAGGCGTCGGATGCACTAGTTATTAACCCAACACACATTTTATTTAATGATGCAAACAATTTGGACTATTTATGAGAGACATTAATGCAAAGTGAAAATATTTTCCTTGCAAAATACCAAAATATTTATTTTCATTTTATTATTATTATTAGGTTAAGTTAAATAGATGAACTAACCTATATGAAAATGCAAAAGCCCATATATATCATATGTAGAGTTGTGTATAAATATATAATTAATGTGAACAAATATAGAGATAAGTTTGCTCACACTAAGTATATAATAGGACATCTTTTGTGTGACATTTTAGCACATATCACATGAACAACGATTCTGAGATCGGTCCTTATACACATTTTAAATCATGTAAAATAATAGTACATGCAAGTTACGTGAGGTGTGTGAGAGTGTGTTTTCTCAGGAATGAGTGCAATCTGAAGTCGACACAACATTTAAACATACATAAAAAAAAATCAGTGAGTGTGTGAGACTAGTGTAATGGCTGGAAATTCACCAAAATAGCACATAGCATTTTTATTAACCAGACTATTACACAGAACATGAGATTTTATTTTAACAGTATGTTTGACCAAAAACAATGACCGGACTTAAAATAAAATGCAGATGACTTAACACTCAACTAGACAAATGCAGGGATTATGTTCATTTTCTTTAACAATTTTCAGATAAAACAACACATACATGCATTCAACGATCTGGGAGACAAGACACATACTTAAACACATAAGCACATTTATATACGTACTCAGATATACAAAATGTGAAACCCTTAGACTTCCCAGATCAAACAACTCAGAAAAAAAACACAAGTAATAATCATATACCTGAGCCGATTGAATGACAAATCGGACCTTACCATAGTCGAAACCGGAAGATAGATTATCATTCTGATCTCTGAGCTTCTTTCTTCGATTTAAACATCAATTTTCGATCCGAGCGGTAAAAGCCTTGATTTGATGATGAGAAAAAGCAGGCGATCACGAGGAACTAAACTTTTAACCCTTTTTTATCTATAACGACGGGTCATTACCAATATGATCTTGAGAATCGAGAATCGAAGAAAGCCTTGACCTTTTTCTTTGAGACGGAGTTAAGAATCACGAATAGCTATTTGAAGGATGAAGTACATCGAAGAGGATGTCGATCTCATTTGGAATGATGATGATGGCGGTTTTGTCGAGACACGGAGAAGTACGAGGCGATTGATTTCTTTGTCAAAACTACGATTCGATCATGGCAGGTGAGAGAGGAGACAAAGGAGAAGAGAATCGAAGTAGAAAGATTGGCCTTTGGCCGGAAAACAACTGAAATCGCCATGAAGGATGTGAAGAGCATAAGAAGGGACATAAATGGTTATTTTCTTGGTGAGACTAAGATTTAATTGAATCAAAAGAGAGAGGAGAAGAAGGGGAACAAGGAGGAGAGGATAAGATGGTTTATTTTGGCCGGAGAGATTGATTTCCGCCATGGGGCCCGAGAGGAGCGGGTGAGAGAGAGAGCTCACGAGAGAGAAAGGTCTAAATGGAGAAGTGCGGCGGAAAGGTAATTAGGTTTAGGGTTGAGGCTTTTATATCTTGACACAATGAGCTGAGTTTTAGGGTTGAGGACTCGATTCGATAATTATTTATGAGACTGGGCTGATTTTATGCAACTTATGGCAAGGCACAATACATTTATAAATGTATAATGGGTTGGGCAATGAATATTAAATAGATAAATGAGCCCAGTGACTATATTCGAGTATCGAGTGTCACACCATATCATTTTAAATATATAATGATAATTAATATCAATTATAAGATTTGTATTAATCATATATGGCGTGATTTGTGTGTGTAGGTGAAATAGGGTACCTGCAAAAATAAAATAGAAGTGCCGTTGTAAATCGTACGACTTCATGGCAGGTTAGTCAATAATATATATATATATATAACACATATGATTTGTATATATGTAAAATTAATCAAACATGTTAATATCAGATATTGTGGGTACAACAATTACCCAACAATTCTCCCCCTTTTGATTAATTTTACAAAATACTTACGCTCCCCCTAGATTACAGCTCCCCCTACATATATACATCATATATACATCTCTCCCCTTATTTTGAAAAAGAATCAAAAGAAGGCTTCACAGAGGAACCATACATAGGTCATCACTAGCTGACTTTTGAACAAAGCTTGAGGTAATGGCTTTGTGAAAATGTCAACAACTTTCTTGCTGTGATGAGCACAAACTCTATAGATATCGTACCATTGGTCACATGGTCTCGTATAAAGTGATAACGGATATCTATATGTTTGGCTCGAGAGTGCAATACCGGATTGCGGGACAAATCTATAGCACTAGTCTTTGTCACGATGATTGTCACACAAGGTATAGGGATGCCAAAATCGACAAATTCTATTTGTTTGATCCACAAAAGCTGGGCACAACAATTACTCAAAGCAACATACTCGGCGGCCCGGTGGTCTTTGAAAGCAACACTAGGCTGCTTTTAGAGAACCACGAGGCAGTGCATACCCAAGAAGCGACATGTACCACTTTGGTGCTTTTGCGTTCCACACGGCAACCGCCATAATCAAGCATCACTATATGCGAGTAGAGTGAATGGTGTAGATGTGGCATAAAATAGACTCAGTGTAGGGGTGTGCCTAAGATAGCGAAAAATCTGTTTGGCTTGCTCCAAAATGTGACATCTTAGGGTTTGCTTGAAAGCGTGCACATAGGCAGACGAGAGAACATAATGTCGGGTCGGGAGGCGGTCGAATAATGAAGGACCCTATCATGGATCTATAAAGGTGTTGGTCAAAGGGCTGGCCATCGTCATCTGTAGTCAGCCTGACAGATGAGGTCATAGGCGTGCTAGCGGGCTTAAGTGTGTCAAACTTAAATTTCGTGAACATGTCTTTAATGTACTTAGTTTGACTAACATGTGTGCCAGAAGGAGTTTGTTTGATTTGTAAGCCAAGGAAAAAAGTGAGCTCTCCCATAGCTGACATCTCAAAGTTAGACTTCATCAAAGTCTCAAACTCAGTGCATAGGTAGGGATTGGTAGAACCAAATATGATATCATCGACATACACCTGAGCAATCAGGATATCTGAACCAGATTTCTTAATGAATAGAGTATTATCTACTCTACCCCTAGAGAAACCATGTTCCAGCAACATAGATGATAACCGGTCATACCATGCTCGGGGGGCTTGTTTCAAGCCATAAAGTGCTTTCTTGAGACGGTAAACGTAATCATGGTGAAGTGTATCCTCAAAACCCGGAGGTTGACGAACATACACCTCCTCCTTGATAAGACCATTCAGAATGCACTCTTAACGTCCATTTGGAATAACTTTAGGTCAAGCGGATGCAAGCGCAATAAGTAGGCGAATGGCTTCAAGCCGGGCAAGCTGGAGCAAAGGTCTCATCGTAGTCAATGCCTTCCTCTTGGCAATACCCTTGTGCTACCAGTCGGGCTTTATTCCGAACGACTACTCCGTTTTCATCCATTTTATTCCTAAAGACCCATCAGTGCCTATGGTGTGTGTTTTGGGAGGTAAAGGGACTAATTCCCATACATCATTTCTTTCGAATTGATGTAACTCCTCTTTCATAGCTAGTACCCAATCAGTGTCTACTAGTGCTTCCTTTATATTTTTAGGCTCAAGTAAAGACACAAAAGCAGTAAAAGGAGGGGGAAGAGTGGACCGATGGGTGGATACACCAGCAGTAGGATCTCCAATGATTAGATCCGAAGTATGAGCTCGATCCCAAGTGCGTTGTCGAGTAGGCATAGATTGCTCAAGTATGTTCATCATGTTGTTCACCATGGGTTTCACCATTTGCTAAGGTTTCAGCCCCATGGGTATGCTTTCGGCAATAGGAGCCTCGGGAGTAGAAGTTTCGAGGAATTTCGGGCTTACTTCATTTGTGGCGGAAGTAGAAACTCAAACTACGAACAATCTGTAAACTTAGCCTTTTCTAATAATTCTCTTATTCCTTCCACATTAATACACGCATTAGTCATGGAATTAGATTCATTAAAAGACACATGTATGGACTACATAAGCGGCGTCGTGAAAGCGGATCATAGCATCTATATGCCCGTGATGTTTACGAATAACCCACGAATATGCATTCGGTGGACTTAGATGCAAATTTATCCAAGTTTCCCTTATCGTTTAGAACGAAACATTTTGACCCAAAAACATGAAAGTAGTTGATTTTAGGTGGTCGGTTTCTAAGGATCTCATAAGGTGTCTTGTGGAGTGTCTTTCGAATAGACAACTGTTTATATTATAAACAGGCACAAGCAACCGCTTCAGCCCATAGAAAACGAGGCACATTGAACTCGTTTAGCATCGTTCGGGCTGATTCTTGGAGTGAGCGATTTTTACGTTCAACAACCCCGTTTTGTTGTGGAGTTCTAGGTGCTGAAAATTCATGACGAATACCGGAGTATTCACAGAACTCGATGAGTGCTGCATCAATGAATTCTCCACCTCTATCACTCCGAACTGTCACAACCGATATATCAAAGGTGTTTTGTAATTGCTTCACCAAGGTTTCAAATGATGTAGCACTATCACTTTTGTGAGTCAAAAACAAAACCCATGTGTATCGAGAGTAATCGTCTACAACTACGAGGACATACGATTTCCCTCTAAGACTTCTAACACGACTTGGGCCAAACAGATCTATATGCAATAGTTCAAGTGTGCGTGTTGTGGTGATATCATGTTTGGACTTGAAGGAGGTCTTAGTTTGTTTTCCCTTGATGCATGGCTCACAAACAGAGAACTCTTTTAAGTCAAACTTTGGCTGCCCACGAATTAGATTTTGGCTAACCAATTTACGCATTGTGGAGAAGCCAATGTGTCTAAACGTCGATGCCAAAGATTAGCGTTATCATTTTGAGAGACTAGACACGATATAGGACAATCGAAGTTTATCCAATTCTATTGTATAGATATTTTCCTCACGATAACCGGATAAGAGAAGCTTTCGGATGTGTCCTTTATCTTGCAAGTCTTTTTATCAAGCGTAATCTCTAGATCGAGAATCACTAAGTTGCGATATGCTTAAAAGATTATCGTCAGGTTGTTTACATAATATCGTGATTGATGATGAGCGATTCGAGGGTTACCAATGGATCCTTCACCAAGGATCTTTCCTTTGGAGCTATCACCAAATGTGCATGAGCCTCCTTTGGATTTCGGTTCGTAAGATCGGAATAGTTCGAAATTTCCCGTCATGTGCCTAGACGACCATTGTCTAGCACCCATTTGTTAGGATTTTTCATGGTAAAAGCGGGCTGCAAGCAAAGATTAGTTGAGGTCCCCTTTAGTCTTTTGGGTCCTTAGGTGTTAGAAACCTTCCTCACCCATACTTGTTTAATTTTGGGTACCCATATCTTCTTAATCTTGGGTTTATGTGCAGGTCTAGATCCATAGGAACTAGAGAGTGATCATAAAAGCCAAAATAAGATTCATATGGATAGTAGGGTGATCATAGTGATATTGTGCACGAAAATTATTATGTGAATTATAAGACACTCGTGGTTTAACAAATGTGTAGTTAGGTGCTTGATGTATCCCATAATCATGGTGCATCGTGGAGCATAGTTAGTTTGATGAGAGGTAGTGCATCGAGTAGGACTCCTTGAGTACCTCTTGTCATACTTGTATGCGTGTGCAGGTGTTTGTGTGTCTTTGTTTATAAAAGCGTTTGGGGAAATAGGTCTTGCATTCTTTAAGGCAATTGGCCTTGGTTCCAAAACCTTTTCTTTGAGCTTAGAGTCTTGGAGAAGGGCTTCCTTGTAGGAACGCTCAAACCCCTTGACTATCGGCCCCTTCTCAAACCCTTGAATGGTTTGCTTGAGTGTAACAGACTCAACCTTTAGAGAAGTGTTTTTAATTTCAAGGTCTTGGAACTTAAGTTCAAGTGCACTTAGAGAATTAATCAGCTCAAGAATCTGTTCTTCATTAGCTGAAACGATATTCTGAAGATGTTCATTCTTTTCTTTTAAATGAACATTTTGAAGGCCAAGTTCTCGTTTAATTCATACAAGTCATCTTTAGTGAATGACGGATTAGATAAAGTGCCATAAATGCAGCAGCAGCGGTGTGGACACATCATTGTCCGTATCATTTGTACTTTGGGAGAATCTGCGAGTGCAACATTTGCCTTCTCACTCTTTCAGAGTCGATTGGGCGTCACTATCGAAGCTATCGGACCAAGCAGCCAACACGGGTTTAGATTTCTTTTATCGATTTGGGTTTCTTATCATTCTTAGACTTACGATTCGAGGCGATCACTAGCAATGTGACCCTTTTGGTTGCATTCGAAACATCGAATCTCGGATCCCACTTTGGACTTGCCTTTGTGGGCTTTGTAATCAGGCTTGGAGCCTTTGTTATACTTCAAGAACTTCTTGATGTTTCGAACCATAAGTGCAGTGTTCTCATCCTCACTGTCACTTTCAGTAGTCTCAGTCTCGATTTGCTTGGATTTAGCTCTCAACGCTATACCCTTGGTCTCAGGTTTTACTTGCTTGCATGAGTTTAGCATACTCTCATGCACAAGCAATGAACCAATCAGTTCATCCTTTTTCAGAGTGTTCAAATCCTTAGCCTGTTGTATAGCCGTAACCATGGCGTCCCATTCTTGGGGCAGACTTCTTAGAATTTTCTGAACAATCTTTTTGGATTTAAAGGTCTTACCTAGTGCAGAAAGTGTTGTGATAATATCAGTAAATCTGGTATGCATGTTACTGATTGTCTCATTTGAATCCATCCTAAATGATTCATATGCAAACATGAGTTGGTTAATTTTATTATCCTTAACTTGATTATTACCCTCATGACGCATTTCAAGATGATCCCAGATTTCCTTAGCAGTCTTACATCCTAAGACATACTTACCCTCAGCTGGACTTAAAGCATTAACAAGGATAGCAGTTGCCTTAGAGTTGAGAGTAATCTTTCTATTATCCTCATCATTTAAATAATCTCTTTCCTTCTTAACAAGAACTCTAACACCCTCATCACTAACTTATTTTGTAGGAACAAAGGGTCCATCCTCTATAATGTACCATGAGCGGATGTCCATTGCTTCTACATGCAATTTCATTGCTCTCTTCCATTGGATATAATCGGTACCATCAAAGTATGAAGGTCTTGCCAAAGGCAGGTCCCTCACGAGGTGGTGATTATGGCCCATGGAAGACATGTTAATTACTTTAAGCGTTTAAATGTAGATGATACAATGCAAGTCAATGCACTTAACACTAATGTAGTGATACAATGCAAGATTACAATGCGGTTTCTAGGCGGATTCAAATCGGATGTAAAAAAATCTGAGATTTGGATATTGTGTTGCAAGTGTGTGTGTGTGTGCGATACTTAGTTCTTAAGCGTTTGCGAGAAATAAAATCGCGATCAAAGCGAGTCTTTGAAAGTATGATTCAGTGAGCGGTTCCTATATGGGTTTTACTCTTGTTCGAGCGAGAAAAGAAATCGACACCTTATCGATTAGTTGTGATAGTAGAGCAGGCAACAACTAAAAAACAAGCGAGATAGATATGCGACAAATTAGCACATAAACATACAAAGCGAGTTTAGAGCATGCAAATACACGAGATATCAAGCAGATAATCTGAAGGTGATTCACAAGAAACCAAGCTCGAAACCACTTGTTGGATCATTATCGCGCAATATATATCCTAGAGGGGGGTGAATAGGATATTACGGCTTTTTAAATTTTATTTAGCCTTTTGGAGTTTTGATTAATTAATCTAATATTGAAAATAAACTAGGCGGAAGATCTAGCTAGAATCAGCGTATATAGATTAATTTTCTTGTGAGCAGATGAATTAGATTCAGTATAAGTGTGTTTAATACTTACTCAATTTAGCATGCAATTTAAAGTGTGTTTCTAGTCTTTTAAACACATATATTGATTTTAGTTTTGGTCTATACTAGGTGTAGCAAGTAATCACGAGATATAATTACTACACTATTACAGATGATTTTTGAGAAAAATAAAAGGTACAAGATGAAAGCAGATTTTACGACTTGTTTGTTTTAGATCTGCTTGTAGTGATTGAATCTAAACCACAGTAATAATGACACAGTCACTAAGATTCAACCACGATTCTATTTCTAAAAACCAAACACAACAGAAAGATTACAACCCTCGGTATACGAACTAACTAAGTCCTATTTCAATTACGGATGAAATCGACACTTAGAAAGTAAAAGATAAGCAGTGAACTTCTTGAAGGAGTCAAAGACTCAAGTGTGAGAAGAAAAGCGGTGCGATGACAAAGAGAAAAAGACTGCTGAAAGCGATCCAAGTCCTAATCCGGCTCAATGCAATCCCACACCTTGAGTTCGGTATGACTTGGTATATTACTTAAGTAATACGAGTGTATTACTTAGAAGAATATAGCGGCCAGACTTTTTCTCGAAGAAACAAAGGCTATTTTTAGTATGAGAGAAAATGTTTGATCGAGTTTTAATTCTTGATCATGTTTAATGTATATGATATATATAAATTTGTGAAGTGTGTGATGAGGTGTATGGAATAAATGTGCAGCTGGATAAATGAACAGCGTGTGTGGGTGATTGTGCGGTGTATGAAGCGAGATAAGTGAGAAAGAGGCTGTCGGATGCACTAGTTATTAACCCAACACACATTTTATTTAATGATGCAACACAATTTGGACTATTTATGAGAGACATTAATGCGAAGTGAAAATATTTTCCTTGCAAAATACCAAAATATTTATTTTCATTTTATTATTATTATTAGGTTAAGTTAAATAGATGAACTAACCTATATGAAAATGCAAAAGCCCATATATATCATATGTAGAGTTGTGTATAAATATATAATTAATGTGAACAAATATAGAGATAAGTTTGCTCACACTAAGTATATAATAGGACATCTTTTACGTGACATTTTAGCACATATCACATGAACAACGATTTCTGAGATCGGTCCTTATACACATTTTAAATCATGTAAAATAATAGTACATGCAAGTTACGTGAGGTGTGTGAGAGTGTGTTTTCTCAAGGATGAGTGCAATCACAAGTCGACACAACATTTAAACATACATAAAAAAAAATGCAGTGAGTGTGTGAGACTAGTGTGTATGGCGGAAATTCACCAAAATAGCACATAGCATTTTATTAACTTGAGACTATTACACGAGAACATGAGATTTTATTTTAACAGTATGTTTGACCAAAAACAATGACCGGACTTAAAATAAAATGCAGATGACTTAACACTCAACTAGACAAATGCGAGGATTATGTTCATTTTGTTTAACAATTTTGAGATAAAACAACACATACATGCATTCAACGATCACGGGAGACAAGACACATCTTGAAACACATAAGCACATTTATATATCGTACTCGGATATACAAAATGTGAAACCCTTAGACTTCCCGGATCAAACAACTCGAGAAAAAAACACAAGTAATAATCATATACGAGCGATTGAATGACAAATCGGACCTTACCATAATCGAAACCGGAAGATAGATTATCATTACGATCTACGAGCTTCTTTCTTGATTTAAACATCAATTTTCGATCTGAGCGGTAAAGCCTTGATTTGATGATGAGAAAAAGCAGGCGATCGAGGAACTAAACTTTTAACCCTTTTTTATCTATAACGACGGGTCATTACCAATATGATCTTGAGAATCGAGAATCGAAGAAAGCCTTGACCTTTTTCTTGAGACGGAGTTAAGAATCTGAGAATAGCTATTTGAAGGATGAAGTACATCGAAGAGGATGTCGATCTACGTTTGGAATGATGATGATGGCGGTTTTGTCGGACACGGAGAAGTACGAGGCGATTGATTTCTTTGTCAAAACTACGATTCGATCATGGCGGTGAGAGAGGAGACAAAGGAGAAGAGAATCGAAGTAGAAAGATTGGCCTTTGGCGGAAAACAAGCGAAATCGCCATGAAGGATGTGAAGAGCATAAGAAGGGGCGAGAAATGGTTATTTTCTTGGTGAGACTAAGATTTAATTGAATCAAAAGAGAGGAGAAGAAGGGAACAAGGAGAGAGGAGAAGATGGTTTATTTTGGCCGGAGAGATTGATTTCCGCCATAGGCGCGAGAGGAAGCGGGTGAGAGAGAGCTACGAGAGAGAAAGGTCTAAATGGAGAAGTGCGGCGGAAAGGTAATTAGGTTTAGGGTTGAGGCTTTTATATCTTGACACAATGAGCTGAGTTTTAGGGTTGAGGACTCGGTTGATAATTATTTATGGTGGGCTGATTTTATGCAACTTATGGCAAGGCACAATACATTTATAAATGTATAATGGGTTGAGCAATGAAGATTGAATAGATAAATGAGCCTAGTGACTATATTCGAGTATCGGTGTCACACCATATCATTTTAAATATATAACGATAATTAATATCAATTATAAGATTTGTATTAATCATATATGGCGTGATTTGTGTGTGTAGGTGAAATAGAAGGGTACTGCAAAAATAAAATAGAAGTGCCGTTGTAAATAAATGCGACTTCATGGCGAGTTAGTCAATAATATATATATATATATATATATAACACATATGATTTGTATATATGTAAAATTAATCAAACATGTTAATATCGAGATATTGTGGGTACAACAATTATCCAACATAGCTTGCTACTTAATCAACAGGAGTCCTCACACAGAATCAATCTCAAGACACCATTTGAGATGTGGGTGAGGCAAGCCGGTGGCTACTCGAGTTCTAAGGGTTTTGGAAATCTGACTTACTATCATGTTAGTGAAGGAAGTTGAAGCCAAGAGCCAAGAGCCAGAAGGGAGTGTTTGTGGGGTATGGTGATGGAGTGAAGGATATAGAATTTGGTCATCGGTGAGTCAGAGTAATCCTCGGCGAGGATGTTGTGTTTGATGAAAATTCTAGGTTAAACTCATCGAGTAGGGAGGTCTCTTGAATCGAATCTAGTCTTTGAATCGATAGTGTTGAGAAACATGTGGAGCTTGGTGGAGTCTCTTGATATGCAACAATCGGTGGATCCAAATTAGCATTATCTTGATCACGGATAATGAACTAGAATCGATCCAAGCCGACCTATTGAGACCTCGGTAGGGCATCATACAAACATTAATCACAGAGTCTAGCGACCCAGTAGGCTAGAAGATCTAATGTTGGGATACCTTGAGGAGATATGGATATGATGATTTGGGTGGATATGCACTCCAAGTTGCGAGAAGAGGTAGAGGTTGTTGAACCTACTACTTAGAGGAAGCGGTGACATGTCTGAAGCATCTCGGTGGCTTCTTTGCCACGGGGAGATGAAATGGAGTCATTGTTGAAAAATCAGACTTAGGAATTGGTCAAAGCAGCCTCTTGACAAGGGAGTTGTGACTTGTAAATGGATTTTCAAGAAAAGGAAGCAATAACTAAGGCGAGGAAGGTGTCAAGTATAAGGCACGTTTGGTTGCAAGAGGATTTAGTCAAAAGGAAGGGTGTTACTAGAAATGGTGGCTGCTTGAGTCTGGAACTTGAGCAATAAGATGTGAAGGCTGCTTTTCTACATGGTGAGGTGGATAAGGAGATATACATGACACGACTGAGGTTTTCAAGTTCTGTCAAGGAAAATTATGTTTGCAAGTTGAAGAAATCATTGTATGGTTTGAAGCAAGCTCCAAGCGATGGTATAAAAGGTTTGTGATTTTATGCTTGGCGAGGATTCTGTGAAGTCCTTAAGAATGTTGTGTATACCACGATCTCTTTGAAAGATGGATCTCATATATATCTTGTCTTGTATGTGGATGACATGTTGATTCTTTCTTTGCAAGAAGAAGTCGATATTCAAAATCTGAAGAAACTTCTCGATCTTTGAATTTGAAATGAAGGATTTGGGTGCGACCGAGAAAATCTTGGGGATAGAGATCTGGAGAGATAGAAGTAAGTAAAAGCTGTTTTTGTCTCGGCGGGGTTATGTCTGCGAAGATAAAGGCCAAGTTTGGGATGTCTCTTTGCCAAAACCAATAGATACTCTATGGCATCAAATGTTCATTTATCATTTATGCTTCACGATCGGTGAAGAGAAGAGTCTATGTCAAAAGTTCCCAATGCTAGTGCGGTTGGTAGTCCGATGTATGCCATGGTATGCACTAGGCACGATCGCTCGAGCGATCGGTGTTGTCGATAGCTTTATGGCTCAACTGGAAAGGGACCTTTGGAAAAGGCTGTTAAAGGATATTCAGTGCACGAGAGGTACATCGATGTTGGTCTCATTTATGGAGGTGATACTAGTATGGTCACGAGGCTATTGTGATCTTGATTATGCGAGTGATGTTGTGATATAAAATCAATGATTTGGTTATGTGTTTACATTGGGAAATCGGTGGTCAATTTGGAAAGATACTCTTTAGGCTACAATGACCTTATCAACTCTGAGCGAGAATACTTGGCTCTTCTTGAGGCGACTAAGGAGGGTATCGGTTGAAGAAGTTTGGTCGGTGATTTAGGGCTGCATCGGGATCACCTTCGTTGAGTCGGGATGTATGCATCACCTTCGTTGGTGCCATGTAGGATAAAATGGCTCCATGGACCGAAACCTTCTACCAAGGTTGATCGGCTCTAGCCCAATCTCGAGGCTAAATTTGTTGCGGGTTCAAATCAGGACGACCAACTAAAGAAAATGCAAGATGACCTCTACGAAATTCGGCGGGGACTTGGCGAGTCAACCTCGACTACTATGATTGATTCGTCAAGATTTATTATCTGAATAAAGGTCTCACACATAGTGTAGTCATGTCAAGTTTCAAGAGCGGCTTGCCAAAGGGCCAACTCAAGTTAGAATTCACAATTAGGTGGCCTGAAAACCTACAGCAGATGCTCTCATTTGCTAAAAAAATTCACTGCCTCTGAAGCTGCTCCGTCATCGTCATCTAGACGAAAGAACAAAAGCGAGCCATTTCGACAAACAAGGGTCAAGCCGCATAGCGGTGAAAGTAAAAAACACTGAAAAATTTCAAGAAGAGCAGTTCATGCCAATCACGGGTCCCATGAGGAAATTATGCATGAGGTCTAAGATGATCTACCTACTCCTCGACCAATGATATGACCATGTCTTGTGAATATCACAAAGATCATGGGCATGAAACTAATTCTTTCCTCCTATTGAAAAAGAGATCGAAAAACTAGTCTCTCGAGGAATCCTCAACATATAAAATCTGAGAGGAAAATAATGCCCCACGAGGCAACCTGTGGCTGACCCCGAGAGAGATTCCTTGAAGCACAATTTTTTTTCATTCTAGGTTATGGCACTTACTCTCTCAAGAGTAATTAGACTTTCTTTATTTTTGGGTTTTGGCATTCGCTCTCTCGTGTGCGAATGTGAGCAATTATGCTTTCTTTATATTGCACCACTCAACCCGCCCCATGAGGCGGGACGAGCACACATCTTTATTGATGTTTTAATTAACAGTTCAAACTATTAGCATTCATTCACTCTTGAATGTGCTTGATTACGCTTTATTTTTATCGCTTCGTGTTACGCTTTGGTCGTTTTTTACACAAAGTTAACGTGACCACAATCTTATCCTCGTGATTCTTTAGTCATTTTCTACACAAAGTAAGCACAATATGTAAAAATCAAGGTCGCCCGACCACAATATGCCGATCTTGACCATACTAACTATCACGAACAACCTGGAATGTACAACATGTAAGGCTTGGACTTAGGTTATGATATTCACTCTCTCATGCATCAACGTGAGTGATTACGCTTTCTTATCAACACTCAATCCGCCCACTAGGCAGGACAAGTTTATGTATGTCCAGCTTTACACATCTCTCAACCCGACCAATCATTTGATTCGGACAAGCTCGCTCTTAGATGCCCTCGACCTTATAAAAAAATGGTGCCACTATGTTATGCAAGCTCAACAGCTGGAAAATCAGCCCGACATTGGAGAAAATTTCGGCAAAAATACATGTCGAATAAAGACATGCGGTAAACATGCAGTTGTCATACCAAAAGAGCCGAGCTCAAAGTTATAGATCAAATGTCCAGACAAAGAAAGGTGGTAGTGCATGGCAAGATCAAAGTTAATAATTACAAATCATGTTTGGAAATACGGGCTGAAGAGTTGCAAATATTACAAAACAAATGGAATCACCACTGAGACTGTCAGGGTGGATTTGGGTTGGTCACGTCCGCTTCACGATCAGCAGTCTTGAACAGATCTTCCACTGTTGTCTCATTAACCGGTCTGCAGTACCCTCATTAACCGGTATCTATTGGTGAGGCGAGGTGGCGAACCACCCTCAATTCTTCTTCCAACAAAGCAGTAAGATTCTCCGGCTTGACCGCGGGAGGAACCCCACCTCAGCGCATGCATCCTGTTGCTTCTTCACATAATGTGCCAGCTCATCGTTAGTATGAGGCACTAAGTTGTCATGAGCCCTCAGGGCGGAGTGAACTTCTTGGAAGAAGGCAGTCACAATCTGTGGTGGAGTGAAGTGCGCTCAACAAAATCTCTCAACGGGCATATCTCAAAAGATTGAAGCCCTGGTCCTCCAACTTGGTAGCTAGCAATGCGCCCTCATAATCTTAGGAATTTCTAAAATCATCAACGGCTTCACCCGGCATTAAGCAAACTATTATGAACCTTGGTATTGGCATCCTTGAATTTTTGGGCATGACCGTCGGCTCACTATTTTCCTTAGTACATAGCCTCTGGGCCTCCTCCCGAGCCTTCAGCGCGACCTCCCGCTCCATCCGGCATGTTCAAGCTCCTTCGCCCTTCACTCGGCAAGAGTGAATGATTTGCTCACTTTCTCATCAGGCGGATCACTCTCTCCTCCAACATGATCTTATTTAATTTCACCTCCACAATGATCGCGTCGACCTTGATCTCAACATTAACAGACCACAATTTCTCACTTTCCGGCTCGCTTCCAAGGGCTATCACCTTTTCCTTCTCGGTTTCACAAGCTTTCTCGATCTTTCGGCGAGCAAAACTACTTGCCTCACTACAGTCGCCATCTGAATATGGAAATAAGTCCCTCAGTGTTCTCTACAATAGGCTCTTTTCCTGACCGCCGCTGAAACGTGTTCGGCTCGGTCTTTTTAGCTCGTTCCATGGTTGGACCCACCACAGAATCTTCGGCAACAACAAATGTGCCCTCATCATCGGCGATCATTTTCCTTTTGGCACTAGGATCAACGGTCTCGACCTCTTCCGAGCTCTCAAGTTTTATAACGCCCTCATCATGATCTTTGATGAGAATTCTATGCTTAACTTATCTGTGAAGGCCACATCTGAATCTGAAATTAGACCTAGAACTGAGAAGGTTGACAAACAAGTGGAGCTTCAAGTAGAATCAGTTGAATTAAAAGATTTAGCGAGTATAGTCGGCCTTTCGTGAGCGGTGGATCCAAACGATCGATGAACATGGGTCATTAGATACTCAAAAAACTGAAGTTGGTCAGCTGAGTATAGCTCTCTGTAGAGCTAGAAGGACCAATCTTGGACCCCTAGAAGGTATGAGTTTGTGGACATGGTTGGATATGCACTTCAGGAAGCAGAAGAAATAGATGGTTTTGAACCAAACGCCTACATGCAAGCTATGACATGTTTAGAGGTGTCTCGTTGGCTTCTTTGACATAGGAGATAAAATTGAATCACTTTAGAAGAATAAGATTTGGGATTTAGTCATATAACCATAAGATTGATGGTTGATCATCTCCAAATGGATCTTCAAGAAAATGAAAGGAATATCACCTGTGAAGGGTACCGAAAATAAGAGGGTTCGGTCAGAAGGAGGGGGTGATATGAAGAGATATTCTCACCTGTGGTTAGACACACTTCCTTTAGGGTGTTACTAGTTGTAGTGGCACATCAAAATCTTGAGCTTGAGCAACTAAATGTGGAGACATCATTTCTACATGGGGTGGAAGAAAAGGATATATATGACTCGTGAGAGGGTTTCCATGTTCACTGGCAAGGAATGGTTTCTTTGCAAGTTGAAGAAGTCCATGTATGGACTTAAGCGAGGCCCTAGCAATGAGTGGTATAAAGTTTGACATTTACATGATTAATTTGGGCTGAAGCGAGGAGTCCATATGATTGTTGTGTTTATCACAACAAGTTGAAGGTTAGTTCGATCATCTATACAGTCTGTATGTGGATGATATCTTTGATAGGCTGCTTTGTGAACAAGTCCGATATTCAAGATCGAAGAATCTGCTCAAAGATGAATTTGAGATGAAGGATTAGGGGATGCAAATAAAATTCGAGGAATGGTGGTCTATAGAGATAGGAAGTAGAAAAGTTGTTATTTTCTCGCGGGGGTATATAGAAGATATTATCCAAGTTTGGCATGTCGGTGACCAAACCATAGATACTCAATGGCACAAATTCTATGTTTATGCATTGTGTTTGCTCCACGATCGTGAGACAAGGAAGAGTATATGTCTAAGGTTCCATATGCTAGTACACTCGGCTGATCGATGTATGCCATGGTTTGCACTTAGGCCCGATTTGGCTCGAGCGATCGGTGTTGTCGGCGAGGTTTATGGCTCAACACAGGAAGGAATATGTTAGTTTTGGTGACTTGACCTCTAAAATGATAAATGATCGATGGAACTAATCGAAAGCGAAGGCGAAGCGATGGTGATTTTAGTTAAGTATAATCGATTCTGTGAATGTTAGTTTGATGAAGTGCAAGCGAGTTTCTTACGAAAGGCAATGATCGATTACAGTCTGCTTGAGTTTCTTGAGTATATTTGAGTTCTACATGCAGGCGATTGAATAGAAATGCAGGAAGTCGATTTTGGTGAGTTTTGTGCAGTGGATAGCAGTGTGGTAGGGTCCACATCACAGGGTATTTATGAGAATTCCGATAAAGATCTTTGGCGGTTAGGGTTTGGAATTTATGTCTATAAATACCAATGTTGTAATTAAGGCAATGTGTGTCTTTCAAGAGTGTGTCTTTTAAAGTGTTATTCACACACTTGTGAAAACCTTATAATTACGTGCATAATAAATATATCATTTTTATGCGTGGAGTAGTCGACTGCTTGCCGGGAACCACGTTAAATCATTGTGTTCTTTTTTTTTACTGTGTTTTATCAATTCCGCCATTCTTTACGTTTACATTGCTTCCGTGTTTGTTTCTTTCTTAAACCACAAGCTTTTTATGCGTGTTTATAACAAGCTGAGTATCGAGCAAGGTTCAAGATTCAGGAGTTGCGAGGTGAATAGAGTTGTTCTTCACCAAGACCGGTGACGGTGCTAGGATTTTGTAATCAAGGTTTGTTCTTAATTAGAAGGATGTCGGCAATGAGCGTGAAGATTGATAAATTTCTGAGGAGGAGCAGTTTGATCTGTGGAAAATCAAGATACGGGCCTTGTTAATGCAACAAGGATTGTGGACTCCTTTATCGGTAGAGGATGCGATTCTGCAGATTATGCGGTCACGGAGGTGAAAGCACATTCAACCATCATGTTGTGCTTATGCGATCTGTCATCACGAAGTTGATGAGGAAGACAACTGCTGCTGAGGAGAAATGGACAATTAATGAGGAGAATTCTCTTCATTAAAAACCTAATTTCTTGTAGTGCAAGTTATGGTTGAAGCTTGAAAGCTTTGTATATGACTAAGTCAGCGACCAACAAGTTCTTTCTTTGAAGCAAAGGCTATTCGACTGAGGATGCATGAGGGGCTCGGTTTAGAGATCATCTTGATCAGCTGAACACAATTACTTGATCTCGGGAATATTGATGTTAAGATTGAGGATGAAGATGTTGCTTTGATTTTACTAGTTTCATTACCCGACTTCTATGAGAACTTTGTGCGATCGTTTATTGTTGAGAAGGATCTGATTGCTTTAGAGGATGTAAGGTCGACTTTACATGCCAGGAGATGAGGCGAAGGCATCACAGGGGTAGGCAGTCAAGGCTGCGGGGTGATAGTGCTGTAGTGGCGGTAGAGAAAAGAGCATGGTCAGTCTAGGAAGAAAAGTTCCAAGAAGGCAAAGTCCAAAGGCCCTAAGTCCACGGATATACGTAATTATTGTAAGGACCAGAGACATTAGAAGTCAAGCTGTCCAAAGAGGAAGAAACAACGGGAGAAGCGAGTTCAGCGCACATTCTCTTTATAGTGGTGAGCATGATTCGGAAGAGGACATGGTCTAGTGATGACGGTCAAATTATACCCGTAAAAGTCATAAACATTGACCTTAAATCGAGATTAATAATGTATATTTCATATTAAATCACTCGTTTATATTTTTATTTAATGCTAAGTGATTATTAATATGATATTTGGTATTTTCTTGTTTTTATTATTAAAAGGCCGATTTATTGTGCTATAAATGTTTATTTTGCGAGATCACAACAAATCGAGAGGATTAATGTCATTCAATCAATGGTCTCAAGATAATAGAGGAAGAAAATCGGAGCATTAAATGAAAGATTAATTAGATCAACATAGCGTGTAGTGGGGGCGAGATAGGCGAGAAAAGCGATTAACATGTGCGAGTTAGGTTCGGTCGACCCGAGCCTATAACTTCGATCGACCGAGTGGGAGCTTGGTTGACGAGTTGGGATTTTCGGTCGGTTATCGGATTTTTTTCGTATTTACCTTCAGATCCTTCACAAGTCAAGTGAAACTCCTATATAAAGCGACTACGAAATTTGTAGAACATCCCTTCATTCTTTCTTCAATCTTACAATTCATACTATAACTTTGATACAATGTAGAATAATTTGAGGGTTTCCAGCAATTTAAGGGCTGCAATATGTAAGCCTTTATTTTCTGTTTCTTTCTTTTAAGTAATTAATCCCTCCCAATTATGTTTTATCGTTTGAATTAGTTAATCATAGCTAGATGATGTAGATCTAGGCTATGACGTTGGGAAGGTGGCGATACCTTGTCTTTGGGGATCCCATAACCTACGTCATACACTTATTATTTATTCATGAATCTACTTGATTTAATTAATGCGTATCTATGTTAGTTTATATGAATCTTTGTGCGAATTACTTTTAATGTCTGCTCTTGTATGATGAAGCATTTGAGAGATATATTCTAAGATGTAATCTAGGGGCGAAATCGATTCGGGTGACCAAATAAGTTCATTCGATTCGGCCGTGCCTATTCACTTTCGGTCGACCGAGCCCCTGTCATCTGTTAATTACGCCACGTCTTTATGGTTAGGTTAACCTAGTTGAATTTATTATCTCAGTAGGTATGGCTATAGCTACGTTACTCGCTTAGTTTAATTAAAATGTGTAAAAGAAATGCCAATATAAAACTCTTAGGTAGGCTTATGAATTGCTCTTCACGGACGTTCGGCATTATCTAGGTAGGTTTATATTTGGGGATTACTAGCTTTGATTATACATCGTCGTAGATTAGCATGAGACTATAACTTGGTAATTGCTAGTTGGGCGAGAGCTTGAGTAATCGCTTAGGAAATCGCCTAACCATAGGAATGTTGCCTAGGCGAGGTGTCACGATTAATATCGGCATCCTTTAGTGTAAATGGCGTGCAAGTTATATGAGATGGATACCCAAAAGGTGAAGTCACGTAATGTAGCAAAGTGATCAACAACCAAACCGGTGCTAAGTCAAGATAAAGAGGATGACTCCCGTAGCCAATCTAAGATAGATACAAGCGGATTGTGAGTTAATAAGTTCAATTTATTATATAAATTATTGTTCGGAGGATTTTGCATCACTAAACAAAAGAAAATTTATAAACCCTAACCTATATGCAAAACTAACTCCTAACCGACCGAATATCGGGTTGTTGATAGTAAGCGAGATAAGTAAGGGGGTCGATCCACGAGGAATTGGGATGTTGAATCTAATCTTGTTAATTCCTTCAATTGCTACTCATGAAAACAAATAAGCGAAAGAAAAAAACAAACATAAGCTAAGAATAATAAAAACGACCTAAACTAAAGATACATGGGATTAAACATAATACAAACCAAGTGATTTCAATCCTAGTTCATCTCATGATTTTAATTCAAGTTGTGGTTTCACCTTTACACGAGATACAAACTCCTAATCTCTTAGTGAATCCGTTTCTCAAGCTATGAATTCCTAATCCCTTAGTGAATTCAATTACCGATCTCTCCTCTTCCGAATGTTGAGACCAATTTCCATACAAAACGAAGGTGTAGATTCAAGTTAACTCTCGTATTTTAGAATCTAACAACCTAGATAATTAACCCATTGATTTGTCACGAATTAACGATTAAAGATCCTATCTTTCTATGGTGATCTAGTTTACGCAACTTCCGTATGTTGTAAACATATCAATTAGTAAACAAATCTCTCGATATGAGTTCACACGATAGCATCATAAACATAGAACGATACAAAATAAATCAAAAATCATGAAGATAAACAAAGCTTGAAAAATCAAAAAGATGAACTCACATAGTTTATACAATGGATGATCCATGAATTGAAAGCGAAAAAAAAGCGATCTAATCTAACCCGGATCACCCGAGCACAAGGCTCGGGTGACCCGCCTTATAACTCCCAAAGTGTGCATTGCTCTCTTAGAAATTTACGATGTGAAAATTGTGTGTTTTAGGGTGGGATCATTGCCTTTAAATAGAAGTTTAAGTCGATTTCGACATGGCGGCGCTTGGACGCCCGTCTGCTTTGGGTGGACGCCCGTCCATAGATCTTGGACTGCTCCAGACGCTCGTTCACCATGGACGCTCATCCAGCTCCCTGGACACCAGTTCGGCTGGATCAATCAACTTGATTTCTTTCCTTAAATCTTCTATTCTTCCATAAATGTGATTGATTCCTTTCCAACTTCGAATTTGGCTCTCTAAAATCCTTTTTTCCATCATCAATGAGTATCTACAATTAAGGTAAAACATACCAAAGCGTAACATAATTCCAAAATCATATAAAATCATCATTTAAGCACATAATTCGTTACATTTTGCAAATTAACTAATAAAAACACCATTTACTCAATATTTCAATATAAAGCTCGATTTCTATGAAAAACATCCAAATATGGGGGAAATTGATATCAAACATATCCTTATAAAACGTATAAAATCACCCTTAACAACTCCCCCACACTTAGCTTTTGCTCGTCCCGAGCAAAACAAAACATAATCAAGACTCGAGACATATAAACATTTATGCAACCATAAAGCATATTCAATAGTTTAGAGGTTCACCCAAGTGTGTGTGCATGGCCATAATAAATTTCCACTAAATCCACACTTGAAATTGATTCAAGCAAAACTAGCCAACATCCCATTTAAATCATAAATATAAAAAACGATTATAACATGCACATTACAAAACATACATATTCGAAAAATAATAATAAGGAGTATTTAAAATATTTCCGACATACTCAGAGGATAATCCCTACAACATATCTTTCGAGTTTATCTTTGGGGATAAGATGAGCGATAACTTAGTCTTATACTTTATTCAATTCATACCAATTCTCATTCAAGTTGATTCAACTTTTTCCACTTTTTAACACACATCGAGAATGAGCTATTGCCTGTCATAGCGAGAATAGGATATTCGAGATATACCTACTTTACTCAAATCATAAAGCGACTTCTTTTGGTATGCGTGAGCTCTTAGTCATCATAGTGGTATATGACATCGTGGTATACCCTATCACACTCAAGTCATCGACTAGCTTTCGACAAACCCAATAATTCTTCATATTTTTCAACTTTTTCATTTGACAATAAGTTCGTGTTACTTATCACATTCAAACCTTGAGATATTCACGGTATGTCATACTTTAATTCTAAACACAAACTATTAAAATTTTCAAAATTAGTATGTAAGCAAAGAATCATCGATAATCATCAAAATCTCTAATCAAATGGGCATAGCTTTAAAGTATAGCTCATCATTTATTATGCACGTGAAAAATAGTGTTGGGTGAAACATCTAAATTTACTAAATATCTTGTTATAATGCACCAATGATATAAAAACTCAAATAAAGATATGCCTTTGTTCACTTGGGATGAAGCAAAAGTTTAAAATTTTAGCACTTTTCATAGAGAAATATAGCAGTATGGCAAATGAATGTAGATACATAAAACCATTTCCCTCCCCACACTTAAATTACAACATGTCCTCATATTTGTGCAGAAATAAAAATGAAGAGAACTTAGGTGATTGTATTTCCAAAGTGGCAATTCGGGAAGACCCTCATGAAGAACCAAAATTGCTTGGATAACCTTGGAAATGTGGAGCATCATGAGATCAAGAAAGCTTGAATAGATCGGTGAGACTATGGAGCATCACGGGAAAGCGATATCGTCGTGAAAGCGCACAATAGCTATCACAAGTGTCTGCATACTTGATCGGTGCAAAAAAGAGTCTACGAGGAAAAAGGATTAGACATGTAAAACACATGGAAAAGAAGTTATAGAGATTTTTTGAGATACATATACATGGAACATTATGTAAAGAAGGAACATATACATGGAACATTACAAAATAGCAGGCTAGGTGCCTTTATCTGAAAATATATTACAATGCAATATACATGATATGCAATCTAATAAAAGAAATAAATAAAAATAAATTACAGCGAGTCTCAATGTAAGAAAGTTGGCTCGAGACAACTCTACGGTGACTACGGACGATCTGAGAAAAATAAAAGAAAAAAATAGAAAAACAATACACACTAGATGACATGCAACTAAATGATATGCAAAAATAAAAGAAAATAAAAGAAAAAAACTAGCCCACTCATTTGCAACACGACATGTATATCATAAGCGTCTACCCAATAATGATAGTTTACGATAAGCAGCGAGTACTATTCATTATATACGGTGTAATGTAAATGGCGCCTTAAGACTCATCAAAGGTGATAGCATTATGGAAAACCAACGATTAGCTATACTAAGCAGATATAACTCATAAGCCAAAGATTGTAGCATTACGGAAAACCGGCGGTAGCTACCCGTATGAGTTACAATAATAACAAGAAAGCACATAGGTCTCAAAGCTCACAGGATTCATCACAGCGATATGTAGCATACGAGCCGACATTAGCTACTAAATAACAATAAAACGATTATAGCATCACGAGAACCGGCGGTAACTATAACATGCGTAGATGAATCCCGACACCACTAGATGAGCGACAACGGGAACAACATAAGTCATATTAGAATCACGTCTAGCTAGGTGATTTACTCAACATGGATTGCAATAGATGGAAAGAAAGCCATAACGGTGAAAGAGCAGGACATCTACGCATATACACAGCGGCCACGAAGGCTCGCATTAAAGCATCCATGTCGATTAATGAAACATGTATATAAAAATTAATCAATTATTTAACATGGATCAGTAGATGAAAAAGGTGTAAACATGCAAGTTGAACATCTACGTAAAAATAACTAGCCACGAAGCTCGTATGAAAGTATCCACATCAAATAAAGCATTAAAAATCAAATTGAGAAAAATTACGGAACTGGTGGCGTCCGTTATTCCAGGCGGGCGTTTGCACAGAAATTGCCTTTGGGCGGGCGTTCAATGAGCGAGCGCTCGTCGACTCGAAAAGCTGGAGCGAGTTGAGCAAATGCATGCGGATGGCGTCTACTAGTAAGGGCGCCCGTTCACTGCATGTTATGGGTGGATGGGCGTTCTCTTACCTTGAGCGCTCGTCCAACATCGAAGTCGCGGCGAAGTGCAGGAAAAAGCGCAGCAAACCTAATTCAACTTAACGGATCATCAAATCACACACCACAGCGACCACGAATAAATTTAAGCCTGAGCACACTAGGTTCAGATTAGGTTACACTTCACGTTTCACAAATCGAGTAAAAAACTTTTGCACATTCTTAACCCAGCGGTCATCGAAACATGGCAAAAATAAAAACTCTCAATTTGTGTGGCGCTACTTTTATTGAAAGAAAAGCGAAGCGAAGCGAAACCTACCTACGAAAAACTTAAAGCAGGAAAAACACTAAGGCGGAGGAAAAAAAAAGCGTGTTGAAATCTTACAGGGCCAAAATGAAAAGGAAAACAGTGGATTTTGACCTCGAAAGCGGTGTTGAGCGGCCGATGGCGTTCACCATGTCGTCGGCGTCGGGCGAGCTTTCGGGTGGGGTCAGCGTCCCAAGCGGACACTCGAGCGAAGAGTTCTGACAAATTACTACTATGTGCCCTAACGACCCCTTTTATTAAATCGTAACAAAATAAAAGAATTAACTCAATTAGATTCAACAAGACACGATTCCCGGCAGCGGCGCCACTTTTGTTCGGAGGATTTTGCATCACTAAACAAAAGAAAATTTATAAACCCTAACCTATATGCAAAACTAACTCTAACCGACCGAATATCGGGTTGTTGATGATAGTAAGCGAGATAAGTAAGGGAGTCGATCCACTGAGGAATTGGGATGTTGAATCTAATCTTGTTAATTCCTTCAATTGCTACTCATGAAAACAAATAAGCGAAAGAAAAAAAAAAACAAACATAAGCTAAGAATAATAAAAGCGACCTAAACTAAAGATACATGGGATTAAACATAATACAAACCAAGTGATTTCAATCTAGTTCATCTCATGATTTTAATTCAAGTTGTGGATTCACCTTTACACGAGATACAAACTCCTAATCTCTTAGTGAATCCGTTTCTCAAGCTATGAATTCTAATCCCTTAGTGAATTCAATTACCGATCTCTCTCTTCCGAATGTTGAGGCCAATTTCCATACAAAACGAAGGTGTAGATTCAAGTTAACTCTCGTATTTTAGAATCTAACAACCTAGATAATTAACCCATTAATTTGTCACGATTTAACGATTAAAGATCCTATCTTTCTATGGTGATCTAGTTTACGCAACTTCCGTATGTTGTAAACATATCAATTAGTAAACAAATCTCTCGATATGAGTTCACACGATAGCATCATAAACATAGAAACGATACAAAATAAATCAAAAATCATGAAGATAAACAAAGCTTGAATAAATCAAAAAGATGAACTCACATAGTTTATACAATGGATGATCCATGAATTGAAAGCGAAAAAAAAAGCGATCTAATCTAATCCGGATCACCCGAGCACAAGGCTCGGGTGACCGACTATAAACTCCCAAAGTGCGAATTGCTCTCTTAGAAATTTACGATGTGAAAATTGTGTGTTTTAGGGTTGGGATCATTTGCCTTTAAATAGAAGTTTAAGTCGGTTTCGGCATGGCGGCGCTTGGGCGCCCGTCTGCTGGGTGGGCGCCCGTCCATAGATCTTGGGCTGCTCAGGCCTTTCGTTCACCATGGGCTTCGTCCGGCTCCACAGGCCTTGATTAATTTGGATCAATCAACTTGATTTCTTTCCTTAAATCTTCTATTCTTCCATAAATGTGATTGATTCCTTTCCAACTTGAATTTGGCTCTCTAAAATCCTTTTTCCATCATCAATGAGTATCTACAATTAAGGAAAACATACCAAAGCGTAACATAATTCCAAAATATTATAAAATCATCATTTAAGTACATAATTAAATTCGTTTTGCAAATTAACTAATAAAAACACCATTTACTCAATATTTCAATATAAAGCTCGATTTCTATGAAAAACATCCAAATATGGGAAATTGATATCAAACATATCCTTATAAAGCGTATAAAATCACCCTTAACAACTATACAGGTCAAGCGATAAAGACTATAATTTGGGAGGTTAATTACGTTGTGTCGAGTCGATGTCTTTACCTTTCTTGTTTTATGTTGGTCGTAGACCGCCTCATGTCCTTGACTTGTTTAATTAGTTGTTTGTATATAAGATGATCCACAATTGGTTCCCTGTGGGATCGGCCTTGATTCACTATAGCTATACTACAATGGGCCTAGTCCTCTTGCTAGTATTGGTTTATGGTGGTCAAGTATATTATAACTGATTGACCCGATCACACTGAGTGGCGGGAGAGTCGACACATCAAGCGATGTGTGGATTCGAGGACTCTGGGGCATCCTTTCATATTTGCCCTTATAGAAGTGGTTCTCAAGTTATTAGAATATAGATGGTGGCATATATCTATGGCAAACATCAAGGTGCAAGGTAGGTGGGATTGACTCGAGTTCGATTGAGGGCGAGAGGATGGAAGATTACATAAAGCGAGTGAAGTTAGACATGTTCCATAAATGACCAAAAACTTGGTATCTCTCGATTCTTTGGGCGGCGAGGGATTCGAGTTTTTAGGGGAAAGTGGTGTCTTTGAGTGTCTATAAAAACTTAGTTGAGGTTCTCAAGGGAATCAAGAAAAGGACTCTATACATATTACAAGGTTCAGTTGTTGCTAGTTTTTTCTTTGTGGCATCATTGAGATTCATCGATCACAACTTACAAAGCGTGGCACGTGAGGCCCAGGTCACATGGGTGAAAAGGGGATGCAACTTCTTTCTCAGAAAGATCTTTTTGTGGTATGTAAGGTCAAGAATCTGGACTTTTGTGAGCATTGTGTGTTTAGGAAGCTTTATAGGAGCAAGTTCTCGAAAGGGGTACACAACACAAAGTCATCACTTGATTAAATTCATTCTGATTGTTGGGGGCCATCAAAGGTGGAGTCATTGGGTGGTCACAGATATTTTGTGTCCTTTATTGATGACTATTCAAGGATGACTTGGATGGTCTTTGATGAAACACAAAAGTGAAGAATTCAAGAGCTTCATGCAATGAAAGGCTCTAATTGAGAATCGATTGGGGAAGAAGATCAAGAGGCCCCGTCTGAGATAATGAGTGCGGAATTCTATTTGGGTGAGTTTGATGAGTTGTGCGAGAAATGAGGGTATTCTTTAGACATCATATAGTCGGGAATACTCCTCGGCCAAAATGGTGTGGTGAAAGATTGAATCAAACTCTTACGGAAAGCGAGATGTATGCTTTCTTATCTTTGGTTTATCAAGGAGATTTTGGGCAGAGGTTGTAACCACAGCTTCCTACTTAATCAACATGAGTCCTCACACAAGGATTATTCTCAAAACACCAGTTGAGATGTGGTTAGGCAAGCCTGCAAAATATTCAGTTCTAAGGGTATTTGGAAGCACAGTATACTATCATGTCAGTGTAGGGAAACTGGAACCAAGGGCCAAGAAAGGAGTGTTTGTGGGGTATGGTGATGGAGTAAAAAGTGCAGAATTTGGTCATCATTGAGAAAATAGAGTTATTCTCGGTGAGAATCTGATTTACGATAAAAATTCTATACTTAGTTCATCGGTGGGTAGGATAAGCTGGCGAAACCGATCTTGGCGAAAAGCGATAGTAAGGTGGAGCTTTAGGTGGAGTCAGTAGGAATGCAACAATCACCTGATCCAAGTCAGTTTTCATCTGATCTTGTTCTTTGAACGGTGAATCAAGCGATCGACTAAGAAAATGTCGGTTAGCGTCAAGCGAGAGCGTGGGTCGGTGAGTATATTTGTCAATAGAGATAGAAGATCAATGTTGGCATACCTCCCGGGAGGTATGGGTTTGATGATATGGTTGGAGTGCGCACTTCAAGTTGTAGAAGATGTGGATGGTTTGAACCTTCAACTTACAGGGAGGCGGTGACATATTACGAAGCATCTCGATGGTTTCTTTGCTATAATAGAGTCATTCTTGAAAAATGAAACTTGGGATACAGTTAAACATCAAGTGATAAGAGAGTTGTTACTTGAAAATGGATTTTCAAGAAGAAGGAATGGATAAGCGATGCGAGAAGAAGTTGAGTATAAGGCATGTTTGGTTGCAAGAGGTTCGATCGAGGAAAAAAGGGTGGACTTTGATGAGATATTCTCACGATAGTCGGACATACTTCAATCAGTGTTACTAGCAATGGTGGCACATGAGGACTTAGAACTTGGCGATTAGATGTGAAGGCAGTTTTTCTACATGGTGAGGTAGACTAAGAGATATACATGACTCATCAGGAGGGTTTACAAGTTCTGGAAAATAAAATCTTGTGTTTAGGTTGAAGAAGTCCTTGTATGGACTTGACAAGCTCTGAACCGTGGTATAAAAGGTTTGTGACTATATGATCGGTTAGATTCTGACGAGAAGTCCTTATGATTTTCTATGTTTACAGTGATCGGTTGGAAGATGGATTTTACATCTATCTTGTGTTATATGTGGATGACATCTTTGATATTTGCAAAGAAGAAGTCTGATGTTCAGTATCTGAAAGACCTTCTTAGTGCTAAGTTTGAAATGAAGGATTTCGGTGCAGCCAAGAAAATTTTAGGGATGGAGATCTGGAGAGATAGAAGTCAGAAAAAACTATTTTTATCTCAGCAGGGCTATATACAAAAGATTTTGTCAAAGTTTGGCATGTCAGCTGCTAAGCCAATAGATACTCCTATGGCATCAAATGTTCATCTGTCAGTTTGTGATTCACAGTCAGCAGAAGAGAAGGAGTATATGTCAAGAGTTCCCTATGCTAGTATAGTTGGCAGTCTGATGTATGCCATGGTGTGCACTAGGCTTGATCTGGCTCAGGCAATCGGTGTTGTCGGCGAGTTTATGGCTCAAACTGGGAAGGAACAACTGGAAAATTTGTGAAAACAATGTTACGGTACCTTAAAGTACAAGTGATGTTAGTCTCATTTATGGAGGTGATACTCAAAAGCGGATCACGAGAATATTGTGATCTTGATTCTGCGGTGATGTGGGCGATAGAAAATCTATGGTGGTTATGTTTTCACATTGTGGAATTCAGTTGTTATTTGGAAAGAAACTCTTGAAGCAGTGGCTTTATCAACTCTTGAAGAGTGAGTATATGGCTCTTCTTGAAGCGACCAATGAGGGTGTTTGGTTGAAGGACTAGTCAATGATTTGGGGCTACATCGAGGATCAAGCTAAGATTTATTACGGCGGTTTGAGTGCAATTTGTCTAGCTAAGGATCAGGTTCATCATGAGAGAACCAAGCATATTGATGTGAGGTATCATTTTACGAGAAATGAGAAGAGGTTGTAGAGAGGAAGATCGGCACCAAAGAAAATCTGCGATATGTTCACTTAACCAATTCGTGAGCAAGTTTCGATTGTGTATGGACTTGCTTTGAATATTCAAAGGTTATGGCCGAAATCGGATACTCGATTGAGGGCGAGATCAACTTGAGTGGATTACGAGGAGAAGTGCAGTGCTTGTACATCTGGCATTGACAAATGTATACGGTACAAGTACATTTGTTCATGCAATATGGTGACGTTGAATGAGAGTTCAAGTCAAGGTGGCGATTTGTCGATTTTGGTGACTTGATCTCTAAAGCGATAAATGATATGGTGGAACTAATCTATGAAACTGAAGACTGAGAACGATGGTCAGTTTCAGTTAAGTATATTCAGTTCTGTTAAAGTCAATTTGATGAAGTGCAACTGAGTTTCTTCTGAAGACAACATTGATTCGAGTCTGCTTTGAGTTTCTTTGAGTATAGGTGAGTTCTACATCACGTGCGATTGATTACAAGTGGGAAGTCGGATTTTGGTGAGTTTTGTGCAGTGGATAATAGCTGAAGTGAGGTCCACATCAGGGTATTTTGAGAATTCCGACAAAGATCTTTGGCGGTTAGGGTTTGGGATTTGTCTCTGTAAATACCAATGCTGTAATCAATGCAATGTGTGTCTTTCAAGAGTGTGTCTTTTAAAAGTGTTATTCACACACTTGTGAAAACCTTGTAATTCTGCGCATAATAAATATCTCATTTTCTATCCGTGGAGTAGTCGGCTGCTTGCCTTGAAAACCACGTTAAATCATTTGTGTTCTTCTTGTTTTACGTGTTTTATCAATTCCTCTATTCATTACATTTGCATTTCTTCTGTGTTTGTTTCTTTTTTAAACTGCAAGCTTTCTGTCTGTGTTTATAACAGAATACTAGATTTTTGTGAAAATGATGTTTTGGCAATTTAAGAGTACATTTAATATTGGACTCAATTATGAAGATGGTGCTCAATGTTTAGTCACAGTGTACTATGATTCTGACTATGCTGCTGATGTGGACAACAAGACATCAATGATTGGGTATTTGTTTACTTTGGGTGGTTCGGGTGGTAAGTTGAAAGGCAACTTCTGAGGCAATAGTGACTTTGTCTACTCTTGAATTACTATATATGGCACTAACAAAAGCGACAAAGGAGACAACTTGGTTAAAGGGGCTAGTCAATGATGCAGAGTCTGCATGAAGATCAAGCTAGGGTGTATTGTGATAGTTTGATTGCAATATGCTTGGCCAAGTATCATGTTCATCATGAGAGCCAAGCATGTTGAAGTTAGGTACGATTTTCTATGGAATGAGAGGAGGGTCAAAGTTGAAAAGATTAGCACTAATGTTAATCCTGCTGATATGTTCACTAAACCAGTTTCAAAAGGCAAGTTTGGTTGTGTTTTGACATCTTTGAGCGTCCAAATCATTTAATCTATATCAGGAAAACTCGGTGAAGTGGGGGGTTCATTGAGGTATTCAATCCGAGGACCAAGAGGAAGTCGGCCTTTGGGTGTGCATACATTTCTATTTGCTCTGCATGGAGTTCAAGTCAAGGTGATGATTTGTAATGGTGACTTAAACTATGCATCTTGAGTTTGGTAAACTAAGTGGCACACTCGGCTAAATCAGTGGAAGCTTTGTGGTTTGAGTCGACGGCAATGAAAGCTCTTCTTGAGCACAGTGTTTAGGTGAAGGAAGTCACGAGTTGATCATCCGATCCGTTGAGCTCTTGAGTTGGTTCTCAACATTACTAGGGAACACGTGCATGGGGTTTCTCAATTTAGGTTAAGTTATTTCTACGGTATTTCGGTCATTACATGTGTTGGCTATTAAAGCGATTAGGGTTGGGTTCCCAAAGCCTATAAATACCATTTTTATTTCATGTAAAATGTAAATTTTCTGTGATAATAAAATAATCCTCGTTTGTCCGTGGAGTTGTCGGCATATTGCCGGAAACCACGTTAAATATGTGTTTTTCTTGTTTATGTACTTGATATTTATTTAATTTCTGATCGTACTCATAATCACAATCACTTTCTTATCGATCCGTCATAATAGTTACCATATAAGACTTCTACTTTTGTTGGATTCAAATTGGAATGTTGTGCCGCACCTGAGCGGGAGAATATATATGCTTTTTCCTTGTTAAACACGAATTATAGGTTTTCAAAAGGAATGAAGATAAAAAAATAAAAATTAAAAAAAAAAAAAAAATTAAAAAAGGAGTCATGTGGTATTTTAATTTTCTTTCTGGAACGGATGGGAAGTCCATTTATTCCTTTCCTAAGACAATAATTAGTAATTTCAACATATATACATAGAAAAAACACAATATGTTATTTTTAAGGCTTTCGATTATGATTTGGCCGTGGGACATAAGGTTGAGGATTGTAATGTGGCGGTGGTTGTTTGTAAACGTGAGGTGCATTATTGTGTCAAGTTACAACTCCGGTTTGTACTAAAATTAGCTAGTAAAGCAAGTAAATGATGAACATAAAAATCTATATAACTCTAGTCAATACAATGTGTCTTCGACTAATTATAATTTTTTTAATAAGCGAAGCCGTTTATTCTGATTGGAAAAAATTCATACAATACCTTATCTTGACCCTCCACATACACACTAAAATCGTGGCGAAACATTGCCCTACCTCCTTAAAACATATTCTTGGCAAACCAGGTGTGGGAAATCACGTAGTAAGAAAAGTACAACACACCTATGTCTCCAAAAAGTAATAGACCCCAAATAAATACAAGGAAATATGAGTCAAAACATCGAGAGAATAGATCCCAAGTCGATTCTTCAATAATGACTCCATTTCATCTCTATGTGACAAGCCATTGAGATGCCTCGAGAACATGTCTTTGCTTCCTGTAAGTAGAAGGTTCAAAACCATCCACTTCATATGCAACTTGAAATGCATATATATCCAACCATATCATAAAACCCATACCTCTACAGGATGTACCCCAACATTGATTCTTAGCTCTGCTAACAACTATACTCGACCAATATCTGTTTGGCCTTTCGGTGACCCTTGTATGGCGGCGGCTTGGATCGACTACTGGTTTAGCAGCCGGACCGGATGAGTCTTGACTTGGATCACTGAGTGTTGCATTTAAGTTGACTCACTGCGGCTCCACTATTTCTCATCCTTCTCAGATTCAACACTTGGTTTTAGATTCGTGAGACCTCACACTAATGGTGATCATAGAATATTCATGAAAGACCACATCTACGCTTTGTATGACCCTGTTCTCTGTTGATGACCAAATTCTATAACCTTTCACCCCATCACCATAGCCTACAAACACGCCGTTCTTGGCTCAGTTTCCTTTCATTAACATGGTAGTAAAGCTGTGCTCCCAAAACCCTTAGGCGAGTAGTCGGTGGTAAATTTGGCGACCACATCTCAATTTGTGTCTTAAGATTGATCCCTGTGCGGCGACTCCGGTTCATTAAGTAGCATGTTGAGATCATAGCCTTTGCCCAAAATCTCCTTGTTAAACCCGGCATTAGAGAGCATACATCTTGCCCTCTCTAGAAGAGTTTGATTCATCCTCTCTCTGCTACACCATTTCTTTGTGGTGTATTCTGGTGTGTGATGTTTGGCAATACCCTCAACAGCAAAAAATGTATCAAGCGAAGACCAGCAGAATTCTATATTGTTATCCGTTCGAAGCCTCTTAATTTTCTTGCACATCGATTCTCCATTAGAGCCTTCCACTACTTGAAAGAGTTTGATTTTGAAGAAAGCCCTTTAAATACTAATCTGATAGCTCTTTCTTTAGCCAATGCTAAGCACATTCGCTCTATGCTTGAAGAGGAGGATTTTTGAAACAAAAATCACCTTTTAAATGGTTCTCGTATAGAGATCAGAATATTAATTTCTTTTCCTTTCTAACGTGAAAGCTAGCAAAGCACGAGGGGTAAGTTCAGCATATCAAGGGGCCGATGGGAATCGGCTCACAAATTGGAAAAAATAAATAGAGAAGCGGTTGATTTTTTCTTTTCTTATCTCAAGGAGAATCCAAAAATGGTTCCTTAATTAAAGAGTTCCAGTCCTACATTCCTAATGTGATCGACTCAGACGACAACACTCCTTTAATGAGACCTATTACTTTGGAGGAAGTTAAGGCGGCGTTTTTGAAAAAGAAGATTGTTCATCAAGATCAAAGCTGTAAAGAAATGGATGAAGCCTTTTTGTCAAAATCTTTGTGAATATTTTTGAAACAAAAGCACACAATGAGATAGGCCGAAATTCGGCAAAAGTAGTAAGAGCCTTTTTTTCTAGGAAGCAAGGTAATGATAGTTTCTCCGACTGAACAAGTAATTTGCCGGCGTGTAATTAAGTCTTGCAACATGCCTAGACCCAATGGCGAGTCGAAGTGAAAATTCGATGGGCTAGTAGACTATATCTAGACAACCGGGTGGCTCACATAAAATGTTTTGGTGAATTAAGTTGCATTATATAATTTTTTTGATGTAGAATTTTTTTCCGACGGGTGGGTTTAGCCCCCCTCAGCCCTCCACTTACCTCCGTCCTTGTGTGGACCATCTAGCAAACGGTCTAGGAGTGTGAATATCAAAGATATCAACATGCCTTCTCAAGCGAATCGTGGTGGAAAATATGCAACAAAATTGGAATATTGGGAAAACTTTTCTCTACGCTTTCTTCATGGAAAAAATTACATGTTGGGAAATGATGAGTAAGGTTGAAAGATTAGTCAGTCAAAATATGAATTCTTGTCCTTCTAACGCCACTCGAGATTGGATCTAGGAACCTACCCCTAATGGAATCCTTTCAGTCGCATCTGCCTATGACTTTATTCGTAAGAAAAGAGGGCAGTTTCATGAATTAAGGGAAATATGGAAGCCTTCTATCCGAATTAAAATTTCTATTTTTATGTGGAGATTCCTCAACAACATGTTACCCCTCCCAGAGGTGCTAAGAAGATTTGGAGTTCATGGCTCTCATAAATGCCTATTTTGTACAATTGTACCGACGAAGATACTCATGCTCATTCATTCTACCATTGCAGTTTTGCAGGCAAGTCTGGGATTATTTTCAAGGTCAACTAAATTATTTCCCTCTTGCTTGAATTTTATGTCTTACCTTAAAGCTTGGTGAAACCCAATCAAATTGGTTCTGTCAAAATAGCATGCCATAATGCTCCATCCTTTTCCTTTAGGAATTATGGAAGTGTCGGAAGCAACTTATTTTCAACAAAATTCGGCCTACTTTTAGTCATGTTGTATGGAACATCCAGCAAAATCTCAAAGCCACTCTCCGTCTCAAAAATCTTTACCGTATGGATGATGATGACGATTGTTTGATAGCTAACCATTTCACCAATCAATTCTCTTTGTCTACTAGATCCCCGCCCATACCCATTTCCTCGGAAAAGCAGACTACAAATCATTACAAACATAATTTTGACGGGTCCTCTATTGGCAACTTCGGGTCCGTCACGTCGAATATTTATTATTAGAGATGAAGATGCATGTGAATGTAACAGCTCGACCACCCGCATTATTGCTGAAACCAAAGCTCTTCTAGCCGGTATCACATTTTGTTCCACTAAAGGTTATCATAGCATTCAGATTGAGACAAATTCCCAGGTTCTTGTTAATATTATTGAAGGCAATTATGCAGTTCCTTGGAAAAGTGAAGTAGGGATCTCAACAATAAAAGGTTTTATTTAGCAATTTGAAATACCTGTCACACATATCTTTCTGAAGCTAACACTGCCGGGGACTTCCTCTCAAGCTAGCATCCACGCATGCATCCTCTATTTCCTACGATATTGTTGACTCAATACCAACTCAACTTTGTATCCTTCTACATGCTGATCGGCTGGGTCATTCCTAATATCGTCGGGCTTGAAACTTATCTTCATCATCTGGGCGCACCTTTCACACTCTTGAAAGGTGCAAACCAGGTGTCGCTATTCTCAATGATATTTTTTACTTGGTAACTTGATGAATATAATTTTGCCTCAGTTGGCGTTATCCATGCCGGAATCATTTGAGATCACGTATACTATTAAGGATCAAGCGCTTAAAATTAAGTGGTGTGCATCATGCTTCCCATGTGGCTCAAGTCGTGGATAGGTTTACTAGAAGCACCCATTGTTATCATGAAGGGTGAAAATCAGGTGTTACTTATCATCTATCTCTTAACACGAATTTATGCATTTGATCGAACAAACTTTTTTTTTATCATCTCTATCTAGACAACCACTATCAATTTTGCACGGTGATCTACTTGAGCCGTACCACCATGATTTTCAAAATCTTGGGAAGCCACGCAGGCGTCAGCAGGAAACTTGAAGATCATTGTAAGTCAAAAATCTATTTGGTAGGAGAGTTGTTACTTGCAAGTGAATCTTCAAGAAGAAGGAATGAATGTTTGAGGCAAAGGGGTCAAGTATAAGGCACGTTTGGTTGCAAGAGGTTGATCGGAAATAAAGGTAGACATTGATGAGATATTCTCACGGTAGTCGGACATACTTCAATCAGTGTTGCTAGCAATGGTGGCTGCGGGATCTTGAACTTGAAGCGGTTAGATGTTAAGGCAGTTTTACTACATGGTAGCGTAGATAAGGAAATATACATAACTCAACAGAGGGATTTCCCGTTCTTTTCAAGAAGACTTTGTGTGCAAGTTGAAGAAGTCTTTGTATGGACTTCAACAGGCTCCAAGGCAGTGGTATAAAATGTTTGTGATTACGATCCGGTAGTCCATATGAGTGTTGTGTGTATCACAGTCACCTGAGAGATGGATCACACATCTATCTTTTCTTGTATCACGGATGATATGTTGATAGTCGATGAAAATAAGTCGATGTTCAAAATCTAAAGAAGATTTTTAGTCTTGAGTTTGAAATGAAGGATTTGGAGTGCGACCAAGAAGATTACGGGATGGATATCTTGAGATATAGGGGGCAAAGGAAGTTGTTCTTATCTCGTGAGGTTATATACAAAAGATATTGGCCAAGTTTGGCATGTCTGCTTTGTAAATCAATAGATACTCTACGGCATAAAATGTTTATACATCGAGTTTGTGATTCACGATCGGCGAGAAGAGAAGGAGTATATGTCAAAAGTTCACTATGCTAGTGTAGTTGGCGGGTCTTATGTATGCCATGGTGTGCCTTAGAGTGCGATCTGCCTTAGGCCGTTAGTGTTATCTGTTTGGTTTATGGCTCAACTTTGGATAGGATCTTTGGAAATTTGTGAAAAAAATTCACGTACCTTGTTGATTATGCAAGTGATGTGGGCAGTGAAGAAAATCTATGCCTTGTTATGTTTTCTCTTTGGGAATTCGGTTATAAATTTGGAAAGAAACTCTTGATCTATAATGGCTTTATCAACTCACGAGGCAAAATACATGGATCTTATTGAAGCATCAATGATGGTATACAGTTGTTGGACTAGGTAGTGATTTGGTGCTACATCGAGGATCAAGCGAGAGATATATTGTGACAGTTTGAATGCAATTTGTCTAGCTAAGGATCAGTTATCATGAAAGAACCAAGCATATAGATACGGGTATCATTTTTGAGAAATGAGAAGAGGTTGTAATGAAGAAGATTGGCACCAAGGAGAATCAGGTGTCGTTAACTAAACCATTTCGTGAGCAAGTTTGTTTTGTCTGGACTTCTTGAACATTCAAAGCTTATAATCGAAAGTGGAAACTCGGTGAGGGCAAGTCGGTGAGTGGATTCGAGGAATAATCGGTACAAGTACATGGAATTGTGAATGCATCAGTACAAGTACTTGAGGTAATGCATTATGTTTGGTGTGAATGAGAGTTCAAGTCACGGAGGAGATTTGTCGACAAAGTGACTTGATCTCTCTGTCGGGTGGAATGAATACATTAAGTAAAGCGTGTGATGGTGGTGAGTGCTAGTTTCTGGTGTTCTTTGGATCTTGGATAAGCGTATTCTGCAATATAATTTGCATGGTTAAAAGTGCGGAAGGTCGGTTGCTACGAGTTTCATCTGGTGGTGTCGTGAGATCTTTGAGCCACATCTAGGGCATTTATGGCAATTACGACAAAGATCCTTTGGCGATTAGGGTTCTGAAATTGTCCTATAAATACCAAGCCCATTGTATGTCGATGTAAATGCAAGTGTAATCCATCTAAATTTTAGTGCATAGTAAATATCTTTTTCGAGTCCGTGGAGTAGTCGGCACAACACGAAACCACGTCAAATCTCGTGTTCTCCTTGTTTTTCTATTGTTTTGTATGATTTTACGTTAGATTTCTTACTGTGTTTATTTCTTTCGCATCTAGATTCCCAATCTGTTATAACACATACAGTCTAAGCTGCGATTGATGTATGCAGTGAAGTTGTGGTCTTTTAAAGTATTCATAATCTATTGTAATAGTGTAGATAAGATCGTAATCGCTTCTTGTAAAGTTATACATGAATCCACAAGTCTAAATGTGTTAGGAAATCAACTCGTTTAAACAATAGAATTTAAATTTTTGATTTCTTTTTAACGAGGATCGACTTTGTTTAAACAATAAACATAACGAGACTAGACATGAAACATACCAAATTATCTAAAATAGATCAGAACTTGGTGTATAGTGTAGTTGTGCGAAGTCGCCCAAGTGTTCGGCCTTTACCGTTTATCCACAAGAACCTCCCTTGGAATCCTTACTCGATTGCTCTTTGGAAAAATTCAATTTGCTAGTGACCTTTTCTCTCTCTCCCTCCAGGAAGCTCTACTATTCTCTAGGAAAATAATACTTATGTAATTCTGATACAAAATAACTTGACACCCCCCACGCCTATTTTAAAGGTGAAAGTGGCGCCTCATATGTCTCTCAATATTATTGGGAGAAGATTCATGCTTGTCTCGTAGCGTGTATGCTGTTGTTACCCACCACGATGTTGTTTTTAGACTTGTCACGACTTAACCATTTGCCATACTGCTGGATAATTCAAGACATTGATTTTTCCAATGTAAGTATTTACTTACAATAATTCTGATCATGACTTTTTGAACATTTGACCGAATCTGTTGTGCTTGGTCTACTAAAGCGGATGCATATGGAGTGTGGGTTCCACTTTTTAGTTTGGGTTTTGAGACAAATATCTTGACTAACAACTCAGAAGAGCAGAATGAGCGGATGGTAAAGGCGTGCGATGCATGATCGGCCTTACGACAATTTCGTATTACGCGAAAAGCCATTAATAATTGAACAAGGCGTTGTTCCTCCTACGAGAAATATAAGGAAAAACCCTTAACTTAGCGATTTTGTCATAGCCAATTGATCCCAAAAGCGGTAATTTCAAAATGAAACTCATGAATGCATCGATTGTTCTAAGACATGATATGAATATCAACCTTTAAGCGTCTTTGGACATCAATGTTATAATGCACATATAACCTCTTCAAATAGTCTCAAACCTCTTTAGCAGTGTTATGCTTGGAAAGTTGCATATAAACCAATTTGTTAAGGTTGTGCCTAGGGATGGCAATAGAGTACGGGTGGGCACAGATTTTACTATATCCATACCCTACCCATCAAATATTTTATATACCTATACCCTACCCATTACCCATGCGGGTAGAAGTGATGCGAATCAACTTTATGCCATTTTCTATATCAATTTACCCTTGAAATTGGACTTAAACAAGATTAATTCATGATAAACTATACGTAAAAGTGCTTAATTTGATTGTTAATTCGTATGAGCTTTTATCGTGACTATTTAAGTATTTTATCTTATTTACATGCGAATTGTATTACTACACGTTTTATGATTCTTTGTAGGAATAATTGGTGGACTAATTTGAGGCGAAGTGAATTTGGGCGAGACATGTAGAAAGACCAAGATCGAACCGGAGGTGAACCAAGTGGAGGTATTGGACAAGCCCGGGAAAAGCATAGGAATGTTTGCACGAGCATGATTCTCGGTAAAAGCGACCAGTGTCAGGAATGCTCGAATCGAGTCGGGGACACGTTCTAGACAAGGCCATAGGACAACGGACCTGGCCCGAACCGAAGAATATGCTCGGTAAAAGCGACCCGTGTGTCTTGGACATGCCAGAGACAAGACCAAGGCGTGTCGGACATGTCGAGGATCAGCCAGACCCGAACGAGGACATTGTCGGTTAAAGCGGGCGACTTAATCCTAAAACTTCTAGATTTACCATTTTTAGCCACTAGGTCGGTTTATTTACTATAAATAAGATGTAATACATCGAGAATACATATGATTTTGAAGCGAGGCAATTTACTTAAAGTATTATCAATATATGTTCTTGTTTTCTTCATTATTTGAGAGTAGTTTAGCTTTTGCATGTTCGTTCAATTGATGATTCATTGCGGAGAAATAGCTAGAAGATTGATCTCGTATTTCTAGGTAATCATGTCGATTCTTTCTTCTATGTTTTATGAATTTGTGATGATTATCCTTCTTACATGCATGTTAGGTTAAATTATTTGTAGATCGAATTGAGCGATGTTAATTTGCACCTAATCGTGATTTATATTGATTCATATACGAGAAACACCGGTCTCGGGGAAAAACTTTGTTTTGGAAGAGTACTTGACGATTACATATTGGAGAAAAGCCTTAACGATTTAGTTTCTCCGATCACGAATTGTTTTGATTATTTCTATTGTTTCATTTTAACTTACATGTTTAGAGAACTGATCAACTCTTTGCATATTTTAAGTAAATTATTCTTGAAGGAACTAAGGTTGAAAAGAGTAATTGGACAAGAAACAACTAGATCGTTATTAGTTAACTAGCCGTGCACGGTAGTTACGTGGCGAGGTTCACGATAATTATTATCGGTATTTTCTAGTTCTTAATTCGTGTTTAGTTAATATTGTTCTAGCCAGCATACGGTAGGCGTTTAGCTATTCATAGGGTTAGAGTCGCATACGATCTATGAACCACTTTAGGAAAATACACCAATAATTGATTCGATTCTAGAAACTTTAATGACAAAAGTGTATGAATCAATATAGGAAATGATTAGGGAATAATTAACTAGCTACATTCGATCTACTTTCTTAAGCGTGGTTAAAACTTCGTCTTGATTTGATAAACCGTTCTTTTACCTAATTTTCCGCATTTATTTTGGTCAGGACCACAAACCACCCGTATTCTTGAATTTTATAACTAAGTTTGCATAATTATCGAACAAGTCCTGTGGGATCGACCTTGCTCACGAATTGAGCTATACTCTGATTGACTGAATGCTTGCTAGTGTAGTTGTGATTTTTGCGAACAAGAAGTTCTCTTACCCATACCCCACCCACGTCGATATCCACGGGTCCATGGATATCCATGGATATTTGGTTTTCGAAATTTCACATGATAAGAAAATTGGAGTAATAAGTGTTGACGTAAATACACAAAATCAAGTCTTAAAATATGTGTTGAATCCTTAGAATGTGATATTTGAATGTGTTTGTTCCTTGTCTTGTGTATCAAAATATTGAATCCTTAGAGCGTGATACTTGTTCCATAAGATAAGGAGTTTCATACAAGACAAATGACGTAGAAATCCTACAATCTATTGAATACTGATAAATTCATGAATCATGATAATGATTTATGACAGAATATCACGTAGACTCTCAAAATATCACACAAGGGACAAAATATGTCTATCTTTACTAAAAAACAAAAACAAATTTGTCAATATCTTAATGAAAAAAGAAACTAACAAAAGTGCCTTAGAATTTCAAGATCGAATTTTCTCAAAACATTTTAGAATAAACATACACTCAAACAAGTAAAAAGCTGAAGATAAAAAAAATCTCACTTACAAACCTTGATTTTGGCTGCATAAGTTGTGAAGAAAAAAACAATTCGATATATACATTGTAACATGATTGACACGGAGTTTGGGTTCGACAATTGACATTAGGGAATAATAGATTAGATTCAATTAAGAATACATTATTAAAAAACAAGCAAAGATTTTATATATATATCTACCGGGTTGCGTTGAAATACCCTAAAAATACCATTCACTGTGGAAAGTATCGGTGGATATCCAGCAGGTTGAGTTGAAATTGCCATCACTAGTTGGGCCAAAGCCCAAATTGATTTAGATACCACAATTGTCAAATTGGTTTTAGTTATCCACATCGACAATGATAGCTATAGTTGCCGACTTTGTTTAATATAAAATAGGCATTAGGTGTTAGGCCCGTCTTGTAATTAAAATAAATAAGCGAAAATTAAATCAAAAATTTTATTTAATATATTTAAAAAACTATATTACAATAGTAATTGAAATAAAATACGATGCAATACAAAACCAGAGGCAGTGAAACTACATCCTTAAGACAATTTTGGCCCGGTATGTACCCGGTTGCTACCAATTGTCTAAGGATAACTTCGGTTATACTGTTCAAGTAAAGTACTTGGACTTGAACCACAGCGAACTCGACAATGCCGAGAATCTCTTCGACTCGTGAATGGACTCGAACTAAGGTTTGTATGTGTATGACCACAATTTCTGAACTCTCTATTTTACGTATGTGTGCCATTTTTTCTTCCAACCAATGTGGGAGAAAAGTTTCTTCCCATTTTCCTTTTCATAACACACTTAAGCCCGATAGGCGATTATGACATATAAATGATTTTCAACAAACCGACTTTAAGCGTTAATTTACCGTTCAACTCGTTATCAAGAATTGAATGATTCCAAATCTGAATTCATACATGACTCGCGTAGTTTTGAATTAATAAAACATTACATATATTCTATACAAGAATATATCAGAAATCGTTTACAAAGTCCTTTGAATAAAATTATTATAAATTCATTTTAATTCAATTCCACATTTTCTACAACATTAGGCATATTTATTGTGTTGTACCAAGGTACCAAAAAATGTACAAAATTGAGATAAAGCTCCAATTGCCTTAGCATTATTTAGCTCTTTGTTTTAGGTTCGAGAGGGTTGTAACTTTTGTATTTTCATAATAGTAATATTTTCTCTTTCGTCAGTAGACTAGTCGGCATATTAGGAAATCGCGTAAATTTGGTGTTTGTCTTTTCCTTCTCTTTTTATTTTGCGTTACCGTGGTTAAAGGCTATCGTTTTGTTTGTTTTTTCCTAACAAACATTTTTTGTTATTTTGTGTTACGTCGTTAAGCGCTATCACTCGTTTTGTTTTTCCTAACACAATTCTATTTTCAGCGAATTATTAATCCAAGTAATGATTTTGAATTACAAGTATGGAAAATTAGGGATAAGGACACAATCTGAGAAATATTTTTAAGTAACAGAATGATTACATATTTTTATAGCGAGAAGGACAAGCTGCATAATTTTATAGCGAGAAGGACAAGCGGTGAATCGAAAATCGGTGAATCTCCCGGTGAATCCGAAATCGGTGAATTTCGACGGTGAATTCGACGAGTGAATCCGAAAATTAGTGAATTTCGACGATGAATTTTGAAAATTAGTGAATTTCGGCGATGAATTTTGTCGGTGAATTTAAGCGATGAATTTGAACACAAGTGAATTTCGACGGTGAATAAATAGTTTTGTCGGCTTTATGCAAAAGTTTCAAAAAGCTGTCGCCCTTTCGATTGATGAAATATTTACGTCGTTTCTCATATCATTCACCTTACAAGTATCCCATTTCTCTAACAATTCAACATATTTTGCATCTGCATCTTTAGAGCAACAATAACACCAGAAATACAACCACACTCTTGCCTTCTTCAGGTGGGATGTTGGGATCTCAACTGAATCAACTTTACCAACTATTCCTTCAAATCCAAGCCCACCTAACCGGATGGCGAATTGGTGGACAGCTTGTTTCCGCTATGGCGCTGTTCGGAGAATTGCGGAATCTTCTTCTGCGGTGAGGATCAATCTGAACGTTTTGGAAAGTTTCAGTCCTGTTTTGTTAATGCTGGTACTTGTCGTTTGATTTTTAAGTAGAAATATTTGAAGTGTAAGACTATGGTTATAAAATTTGATTTTCTATTTACATTTTAAATGGTATAATAACATTTTCTTTTCCATGATGCTACTGTCAAATTTAGTTCAATATTATAGGTATATTAAGCTAAATAAAAATTATACTTAAAAGTTACTCCTTGATCTACTGCCCTGCATGCATATTACATGATCCTTCCATGAAGTTGTTAAAAAAAAATTTAAAAAAAACTTAAAAATTTCTTTTGCACTTTCCGTATAGATCGAATAAAACAGTTTTCATATAAAATAAAATAAAGTAGTTTTTATCTTCTATTTTTCTCTTAATAATACACCCCAATCATTTAATTCAATACACTTTGGAAATGTGAAGATAATGTTTATTGATTATCCAGAATCAAATGTTTACAACATACAATAATGGGAATAACAGAAACCAAATCTATCCTAGATTGTCTCGGACACTTGCAGTCATACACCACTCATACAACATACACAAGTGTCATACATAATCTAATAATAGAACAAGTATTAATTATCAACAGCACTATTATTATCAATATCTTAACAGCCCCTCAAGCGAAATGGGAAGCTGCCACATTGACTTTGCTCTTTGTGTTGTCAAAGCTGGAATCGGTGATGGGTTTAGTGAGGCGATCGGCAAGTTGAAGAAGTGAGGTGCATGTACGATCTGAATGTCTTGAGCTAAGACATGGTGCGGATGAAGTGAACATCAATGTCGGTATGCTTTTTCTAAGTGAAAAGCTGGATTCATGGCCAAAGACTCGGCTCCAATGTTGTCACAACGATACATGAACATGTGGCGATCTGATATGTAATTTATTCAATAAAGCATGTCATCAAAAGTATTTATGCAGCTAAATGAGCCATGTACTCAATTTGATGCTTGACATTGCCATCACTCCTTTGCTTCTTGGATGACCATGAAATATGAGAGGAACCAACATAGACACAATACCGGAGAAGATCCTCTATCAAAGGGATTGTAGCCCTGATCTGTTTTAGAGAGCCATTGAAGATCAATAGAACATGTAGCTTTAAAGTGGAGCATATTCTTAAGTGTTCCTTTGACATATCTAGCGGCCCGTTTATGGCTTGCCAATGTGTAGTGGTAGGACATTGCATAAATTGGCTCAATGTATTCACAACAAAGGCCAATTCAGTCTTGTGAAAGTCAAGTATTGTAAAGCACCTCTTTGCATTTCTATAAGAAAAAGCGTCGCTTTGGATAGGAGTGTGCCATCAGGGTGTAAGAATCTTACCAGACACCATGGGACCAGGGCATGGTTTAAGGTTCCTCAGTTCGATCTATGGAGAAGTTGAGAGGCATATTGTTCTTTGTGAGATGACAGTTCCTCCTTGCCCCTTCCATGCCTAGAAAATGAGTCGGATCGGCCCGGATCATGTAAGGAAATTTGGAATTTAGATTGTGAATGAATCTCTGCATAGCTGGGAGAATTTCATGTAGTCAAAAAATCATCAACATAAGCTAATACATAGAATAGGACTATGCCTTGATGAAAAATGAAGAGAGAGTTATCGATGTGAGACTACACAAAACCCCTGATATAGAAATTGTGACACTCAGTTCCTCAAACAAAGCCACAGGTTCTGTTTCAATCCATACAAGGCCTTACGAAGTTTTCATATATATTGTGAGTGCAGACTAGTCTTGAAAACCTTGAGGTTGGGGCATAGACCCACGACTCATGGAAGGTCCCATTTCAAGAATGAATTATTGATGTCTACTTGCTTGATAAGCCGAGTTTAGAGAGACATCGCCAATATAACTCGATTTTTGATGATTTGGCCTTTGGACTAAAGGTATCTGTATAGTCCCCAGGTTGTTGGTGAAAGACCTTTGCCTTGCAAATCGGCCTTATGTTTAGTATACCTCAATCGAGTTTGAGTTCTAGTTTGTAGATCACTGTTCCCAACAAAATTTTGTGATGGGTGAGGAAGCACCAAAGTCAAGTTTGATTCTCACCACGAGGCCTTGTATTTTCCTTTATGGTTTGTGCCCAATCTGGATTTGAGAGAGCCTGCAATCTTTGTAGTTGTCTCAAAGAAATGTTTAGGTTTGACTATGCCACTCTTTGACATGGTTTGCATGGGATGAGTAGGTATAGGACTAGTAGAAGAGATTGGGATCGGGAGCAAGAGGAGATATACTTGGTGGCGATCTGGAAGGACTAGAACTCTGGGGCGAGTTGATGAATGTGAGATGGAATGTGGAGATGGAGAGAATGCAGGTGTCGCACCCGAGGGGAGCGAAGGTGATGGAGATGTTTGGGATTTGGATGGTTAAGTTGTGGACTTTTGAGTCATTTGTGGATGATAAGGAACCAGGTGTAAGGGTAAATGACAGAGAGGATGACGAGACAAGAGAGTTAGAGTCATTGTAGACTTGAGGAAGTGTTTGCTTATGAGGGAATGTTTTCTCATCAAAATTGACATCTCTAGACATATATATATATATATATATATATATATATATATATATATATATATATATATATATATCTTACCTAAGGTATCAACACCACGACCTTTGTGATTAGGACTAAGGCCAAGATAGGTGCATATTCGAGTGTAGCAAGAACAACCAAATGTCTTAATTTTACGATGTCTGGAAATTGTTGAAAGAAACAGATAAGAGATTTTCGATTAAGGACATGAGTAAGGAGTATGTTAATCAGTTAATGACATGATGAAACCTATGCCACCAAAACTTAAGGGGTAGGCCTACTTGTTCTAATAGAGTTAGACCAGGTTTACGTGATGTACACTGTGTTTTCTTTCAACATTACTATTTTGTGCATGTGTGTGAGGACATTGGTATGCGAAATGAATCTAATTTTATCGAAGATAGGTTTGAAAACTTTAAACTCCACTCCCGATTAGATTGAAAAACTTTGATTTTATGGTTGAAGCGATTTTCAGCAAGAGATTTAAAGTTCACAAAGGTGTTAAAGGCATCGACTTTTGTTTTAAAGGAATATCCAGGATAAAATTTTGAAATCATCGCCAAACACAATATAGTAGAGGTATCCATCATTGATCTAAGCGGTCAATAAGCGATCTAAAATGCTAAAATCATCGGCTCAAGTGGTTTTTAGACACGAGAAGTAGAACTAGTATAAAGGATAGAGTGCAAATTTCCATATTGACATGCTTAACGAAACTCAATTCTTCATTGATAGAAAGATTACATAATTTCATAACTTGATGTAAAACCTTTTCTGAAGGGTGACCTAGTCTCGTATGTCACGCTCTGCATCTTTAGGGAAAGCAGAAACATAGTCTAAAGTAGAAGCGGGTGTTGTAGACAAATGGCGAGAAAATTTGGAGTGAGAGAGCTCTTGGTGGAGTCAATGATGGCGGGAGTCTGGATTTGATAGAGTCCTTCTCTAAGATGCCTTTGTAGAAGAGTGATCTTCGTAGATTTGTCCTTGACAAAGCAATAAAAGTTAGTAAACCCAATGACAAGGATTTTCATGAATAAGTTGTGATATACTCTAATAAGTTTTTGGCTATCGTGGCGCATGAAGAATGTTATTAGAGATATAGTGTGTGTAGACTTAGGAAAATGACCACTACTAGAATCGGTATGTGATGTCTTTGTAAGTCGTTTATACTAGAAAGAGGACTAGAGTCGATCGTAGTATACCAAGGCGAGTCAAGGTCGATCTCACGGAGACTATTATTTAATTATGTTAAACACAACCACGATTCATAGGTCAACGGATAGGGTGGTGGATTGGCCAACATGACTTCTTGATAAATAAAAGAGATGCAAATAAACCAATAGTCGATCATATATTGCAAGGCATTAACCAAACTATTCTTAACTAATCTTCTCTTAATCCGTATCGATCCATATTTGTAATTAAGCAGCGGGTGTAGTCTCTTAATCTTGTTTAATTCCATTTAAAGAACATTAAATATCTATATGCGAGTTAACCTCCTTACTTGGTTGTATTAATCCACATGCAATAAGTTCAAAACATTGCGGCTCGAGACCGATAACCTCGCTTGGCGGCTATCGTGGATTGAATAGCACATTTCTGAGGGTTGATCAGGACTATGTCTAGCTAACACTTTACTAATATTCTTTCATGTTAATTTAAGATGAAAGCCCAGATTGACCATATCTAACCTATAAGTGAATTAAACTTTGCCCGATCAGCGTAGTTGATGCCGAACCACAAAATTAGGGTTTACTAGGTATGTCGATTCGGCGATAAAGACCGTCATTGAATCGAAGAGCATAACCCATAATTACGTGTTTTAACATTACGAATCAAATAATAAAGATTAAAGTTTGTCTAATTAATTCATAGTTGATTAGATGCAAGCATAGTCGAGATCTATCACAAGAACAATTATGAATCTAAGGAAAGAAATAAAACATTGGAATAGATATTACCCATGCGAAAACGATTCTACTCCTCAATTCTCTCTCTCTCCGATTGATTGAATCGATCCATGATGATTGTAAACAAAGCACAATTCATTAATGAAAGACTCATGACTTATTTTCTAGGAAAGAAAAAAAAAAAGAAAAGAAGAATTTATAACAAAAAAATACTACATTGTATCCGGTTGATGGATGAATGAATGAGAGAATTGATTATGAATACAATTTGGCAGCCCTAATGACTCTTATGTAGTGTTTAAACCAACCTAAGGGTAAACCTAATCCTTGGAGGATAAAAGCATTTCTTGTCCATTTTCGATGGGCTCGCCTTAGCGAGTGCCTCGCGAATGTCGAGCTTCCGGGGCCACACAACTTTGGTATTTGGACCGTAGCTTGACCTATGTACCTCCGATTTGGATGATTAAAAGTGCGTTGGAATCCTAGTTTCAATCCCTAAAACTTTCATGTAGACGTGAAAGCCCAATTCGTCTTGTATGGCTTCAGGTACAGCGTTGCAAGATCACGATCAAATTCTCGGGTCAATTTTGACTCGAAACACTTCAACCTTCGGCTCCGTTCGATTCTTTATCAATTAACTCTCATATTCAGCCCAAATGTTTCTCCAAACAAGTATTCATCTTTCAATAAAACCATAACACACATAGTAGCTTCTATTTACGGCAAATAACACATAAAATACAGTTATCTGGCGTAATACCAATTTAGTCACCCGGGGCATGACTTAATAACATTTAGATAATTAAACCATTATATGATTCCAAGTTGATGGTAAAATATTTAGCTAATCCAGGGTAAGTTGATGGTAAAATATGATTCCAAGTTGAAGCGTCATCAACTACCCCAACTTAGCTTTTGATCGTCTCGAGCAAAACCAAAATAAAAAACCCACAATCAATTACAAACTAATTAAGAACAAACTCATTCAAAAATTCTAAATAAGATGAGGGTCAACACATATCCATATGTAATCCATTAAGCACAATCTCGTAGTAGAACGACGTGTGTGTGAATAACTCCCAAACAATAGTAGCGTGAGACATAATCACATTATATGGAAGGCTTGCAGGTCTAGTTAGCTAATCTAGAGAATGTTGTCCTTTTTAGTCATTGTTTATGAATTTTATTTATTATTTTCAATTGTAGGTCAAGTCAAGCTGGGCAAAGCGAATCGAGAACGCAGAGTACTACTCCAAGGCTTGCGTTTATCGTATTATTTATTTATCATGTGAGGCCATGTAGATTATCAAGTAGAAACTTGCAATGGTTGGTGCAAAAACTTTTTCAAATCTAACACGAACTTGCTACCATTTGCCAATGAATTTTTATTATTTTTGAGGCGAGGTTGGGCGCTCTCAAAAATCTTTCTATCCTTACGGTTCACTCGTTTTGATAAACCACGAATCCGTAAATCCTTGGCCATATAAGATCCATGCTTGACCTAAATTACAATAGGTAGAACAAGCGAGATAACTAAGGTCAACTCGGGTTAACATAATCGTCATCTAACTACACACGAAGAAGTGAGTTATATGTGGTGAAAAAAATCGATTGCACAATAGGATAGATGATTAATAAAACCACAACTTTAAATAGTTGACAAAGCCCTAATTCATCATTAGAATTAAGTATGTAATTAAGCGGTTTCAATGGTTTAAGGACTACTATTTCATTCAATTCATTTCATAAAATTCACTAAAATAAGTGTAAATGTGTCTCAATTTTTCAAAATAAGTGTTGTGCCTATCCCTACTTTGTAAAACTCAACATTGTCCCCCAATGTGAAAAGTAAAAACATAAAAATGTAGGAAGAAGAACACTTAGTTTTGGAAAATATGAAACAGCTAACTACGAAGTGAATCATATCGTTATTGGAACCAAAGTTGTGTCATCCAGGACTAATGCATTAGGTCATTCTAATACAAACAATTCTTGCACAAAGGCCATTAGTACCCACGAGGCGTGAATTTGTAACAAAATTCTTATGTCATGTGGCGATAAATAACTTACAACTAGAAAGAAGAAGAAGAAATAAACAATTTAAGTCAATACATAACAACTTTATTATTTAAACACAACAAAATTGTTACATGACTCCAAATAAAAACAAAAGACTCAAGACTCAAAATAGTAACCGAATAATCATGCAGCAAAAAAAAAACCTCCATTACATCCGCTTGCTCAAAAGCCTTAGGAACATTTGCGAAAAAAAAACCTTCACACTTTTATTCAATTATTGAGAAAAAACTAATAAAATAGGTTAACCATAAATTCTGGCTATGCTAACAATTAAATAAATATTCCCGAAGCGGAGGCCAAAATGTGTGATCGGCGTGTGAAGTAAACATATTAGCAAGATGACTAGGTCATTAAGTAGTATAGCAAAGCGAGTCAAGGTCGATCCACGAGAGACAAATATTTAATTCACGTTAAACACAACCCACGATTCATAGGTCAACCGGATAGGGTGGTCGTTGACCAACATGACTAAAAAATAAATAAAAGAGATGAAAATAAACCAATAGTCGATCACATCTGCAAAAGGCATTAATCAAACTATTCACAACTAATCTTCCCTTAATCCGTATCGATTCGTATTTGTAATTAAGCTACGGGTGCAATCTCTAAAGCTTGTTTACTTGATTAAGGATAGTAAACATCTATGTCTGATTAACCTCCTTACTTGGTTGTATTAACACACCGCAATAAGTTCTACGAAAGTGCCGGTGAGGGCCGAGGAACCTCCCTAGGCGGCTACGGTGGATTGATTGCTTAGTTCTTGAGTTGATCGGACTATGTCTAACACAACTTACTAATAGTCGCCCGTATTAATTTTATGATGTACGAAAAGCGGATTGGTCAGCTCTAACCTATCATGAATTAAACACAATCGATCAGCGTGGTGACATTGAACCACAAAATTATAGTTTATTAGGTAACTCGATTCGGCGATAAAGACCGTCGGCCCGAATCGAGAGATAGCGCTAACCCATGGTCTGGCGTTTTAACATTGCCGAATCTAATAATAAAGATTTAAGTTCATTTTAATTAATTCATAGTTGATTAGATGCAAGTATAGTCTAGATCTATCATAAGACCAATTATGAATCTAAGAAGAAATAAAACATTGGAATAAATCTTGCAGCATACTTGAAGACGATTCTATATCATCAATTCTAAATATCTCTAGAGTGATTTGAATCGATCCATGATGATTATTAACCAAGCACAATTCAATAAGAAAAGACTCATTACTTATTTGCATGGAAATAAAAAAAAGAAAAGTAGTGAAGAATTTTTAACAAAGGAGGTACATTATGTCTAGGTGATGGATGAGTGAATGAGAAAATGGATTATGAATACAATTTGCCGACCCTAATGCCTCATATAGTGTATAAACTAACCTAAAGGAAAAAAAACTAATCCATGGAGGACAAGAAAAGCGCATTTACCTTATCCGTTTATTTAGGCTAAACGCCTTAGGCCTAAGTGGAGCCTCATGAGAATCGAGCTTTCTAAGTGGACATCTCTTCCGATATTTGGACCCATTAACCGACTGCGTAACTCGAATTTGGATGATTCAAAGTGCATTGGAATCGATGTTTCAGCACTACAACGTTTATGAGAATGTCCAAGCTTAATGTGTGTTGTAGACTTCGGAAATAGTGTTCCAAGATCACAAATCGATT